>OX030949.1:137483159-138153159 GCA_943735915.1 Pherbina coryleti
CCAGAAAATCTGAAAAAGATCTAAAAAATACTTGACTCCATATGCTTTCAAAAAATGCTTCAGCAAAAAAAAAAAAAACAGCCTAGTGCCTTTTGGGTCAGCCTAGTGAACAGCTACTCCAACGGCAAAAAAGAAAGGGATTTTGCATTGTTGTGCTTGTGTATAGCAGGCCCCATTGTTATTTTTGACAGAAAAGTAAGTAAGTTTTGTTCTTAGTTTTTTGCAATTTTTTTTTTTTATTCAAGTTCGAGTATTGAGAGTTTTGTATCGTTTTAATTAAAGTTCGTAGAATATGCCTGTATGATTAGTTCTTATACAAATTTATTATCATGCTTACTGTGAACCGTTTTATACCTAAATGGGTAGTTGGAGACAGTTGAAACAATGTTAGCTGGAGTGCTAAAATTTAGTTTACAGGGTTGCCCATATTCGACGGACCCATGTTTTTGTTAAAAAAATCAAAGAAAAAAATAAAAATTTGGCGGTTGGCAATCTTAATCAGTTAATTTGTTCCAAGTAGATTTGTTTACATCAATTTTTGAATATGATATCTCTCAAATGGCCGCCTCTGGCGTTGATGGCGTATTGTGCCCTTTTTGCAGCATTTTCCATCGTTTTCGCCAACATTTCGGCCGGAATAGCGGCTATTTCTTCACGAATGTTGACCTTGAGCTCTTCTACGGTCCTTGGCTTGTTAACGTAAACCTTTGACTTCAAATATCCCCACAAGAAGAAGTCAGGCGGCGTCAAATCGGGCGAACGCGGTGGCCAGTCCAAATCACCACTTTTCGACATCAAACGGCCCGGAAACAAATTCTTCAGAAAATCGATTGTTATGCGACTTGTGTGCGGTGGAGCGCCGTCTTGTTGAAACCAGAACTGCCTCATACGCTTTCGACGAATAATTGGCATCACAAAATTGGTCATCATGTCGCGATAACGCTCCTGGTTGATGGTAACAGCATGGCCATTTTCATTTTGGAAGAAAAACGGCCCAATGACCGTTTTCGCACTAACGCCGCACCAAACTGTGACTTTTTCGTCATGAAGAGGCACTTCTTGAATCTCCTGAGGAGATTTTCAGTGGCGTAAATACGGCAATTTTGCTTATTTACGGTCCCATTCAATGTGAAATGGGCTTCATCGGACATGATAATTTTGTTCCAAAATTGCTCGTCATCTTCGGCCATTTCGATGACTCTTTGGGCCCATTCCAATCGACGAGGCTTGTCCGCAGGCAACAATCTTTGCGTCAATTGAATTTTGTACGGGAACAAATGCAAATCAACGCGAATAATCCGTTGTAAAGTGGACCGAGCCATGCCCAACTGCTGAGAACGGCGTTTTTGGGATGTTCTTGGGGACCTCTCAACACTGGCTCGTACGGCAGCGATATTCTCGGCCGATCGCCTTGGTCGACTTTTATTTGGCCTCTTCGGATTAGAAAGAGCCTCACCAGTCGAAAATTTTTCGTATAAACGCTTAATGGTGTTCTTAGAAGGCGCACTTCTCACATTTTTTAAGTTTTTAAAAGCACGTTGAGTTTTCACAATTGACTTCTTCTGTTGAATGTAAATTTCAACTATTTCAGAGCGCTCGCGTGGCGTGTATTGTTCCATGGTAAAAATCTGCTTGGACTGACGCTTCAAACGCGGTATGTCATTAAGCGATCTGACATCTCTGTCAAAAGTTATGGCGTTGCCAGATGGGTCCGTCGAATATGGGCAACCCTGTATAATTAATGCTGTTGAATTTTGAGAAATATAACAGCAAGTAGTACACAAACATAAAAAAGAAAATAATCGTCACCAACATCTGATTATTATATAATTTAAGTTGTACTTTCTATAAACTTTTAAAGGCTGATAAAAATAATATTATATTATTATTTTAATAATATTAATAATAATATTAATAATATTAGTATCGTGAACGACTTGAATATTAATAAAAAAATAATTGTGATGTTCAACTGTGCCCGAGTCGTAAAATGTTATTAAACGACGAATAAAACATGTTCATTTATTATATTTTGTATTATTTGCATGTATTTCAATTGTATTTCAAACAAATTAATTTTTTTTTTTAATTTGATTTTACACATAAAATACAATACAGTGATCTCAATTGACATTGCCCATTAGCAGATAGCTACATGGCTTTTTATTAAATATATTTCCGCCATCGCTCGCTTAACTAATCCCGATGCAACTGACGATAAAAAGGGCAGAAATTGCCCCTTGCGACTACTATTTGGTTTGGTCGATGATGCATGCCCTTCACGATCAGCTCTCTCGCTCTTTTGAAAAACTCTAAAACAATTTGTACCGCTAGTGGTAATTAGCCAGTCGGTTTTGAATTAAAGCCTCAAAATTGGGCTTAAAAATTGTTCAAACATGCATTGTTCTATAACTTTTATAAAAAATATTAAAGGTGGTTAGTCTTTATAACGTAGATTTATCTATTTTTTTATCACCCTTTTAAAATTTATGGAAATTATTTAAGCATAAATTGCACCAAAAAATTGTAAAAAAATTCTAATTTTCTAGATAAAAAAAATTATGCTCAAAATTGTTGCATATTTATTCTTTGTTCTACGTTATAAAGACTAACCACCTTTAATATTTTTTATAAAAGTTATAGAACAATGCATGTTTGGACCGTTTTTAACCCAATTTTGAGGCTTGTAACTATTTTTATTTTAAAAGTTCTTTTTACTTTCAGCGACAATTTAAGTAAGTACATTAAAAAAATGGCTTCAAAATACAAGGAAAATCTATATTCCAGTGCATATAAGTGTAACAGAACATAACATAGTGAAATATTCCCGTCAATTTAAAGTTTTAATGTGTTTTTCCTTTACAGATTGAGTGATGCAGAGAAACAGGCGTATATTCAGTCACTTTTTGACACCGTTGTGGACGATGGAGAAATTTTTTTATCTGAGGACGAAGAGCAGGAGTTCAATTTAAGGGATGTCGAAATGTCTGATGCGGAAGAGCTACCTGAAAATGCAGAATTAGAAGAAAAAGCATTTGAAGGCGATGAATCTGATGACGAAGATGAAGAAGCAGCACCGATAAATCTGGTGGCCGATAAATTTGTGGCGTATCACGATACTGAATGGAGTGCCCAACCAAATGTCGCTTCTTAAACACTCAGGCAGAACAACAATACTTATAACACATGGAACAGAAGTCACCGAAATGCAACTCCAAAGATATGGAAAGAAGTGACAGTAGCAGAGCTATATGCATTTTTGGGAGTACTGATTATGACAGGCACAAAACGCAGCAGCACTGAAAACGTTCGGGACCTTTGGAGCGCCAGGAGTTTCCCATTGTATCGTGCAGAAATGGGAATCAACCGCTTTTGTGCTTCATACGGTTTGATAATGCTGACACCCGGGCTACACGCAAACAAATCGATAAAGCTGCACCGATAAGGGACATATGGACCATGATGAACAGTAATCTCGCTTCGTTCTACAAGCCCAGTGAACATTTGACCATTGATGAACAACTTTTTTCCTATCGTGGCCGCACGCGTTTAACACAGTATATATTAACGTTCTTAAAAAAACCAAACGCAGTCTTCTGTGTCTCGGAAAGAACTACACTCCTTTATTCAATTTTAAATAAACTTTACTTATTTTTAGCTTACAACTAATTTCTCTTAATAATACTCTTATTCTAATTTCTCTTATTTCTAGCTTATAATAATATAAATATATATATATATATTAAATATAGTTTACAGTTTATAGTTTATGGTTTATAGTTTATATTTTATAGTTTATAGTTTATAGCTTATAGTAAATAGTTTATAGTAAATAGTTTATAGTAAATAGTTTATAAATAGTTATGTTAATATGTACATAGGTAACTTACATTACTCCTCCACCGCCAGAATAAGCAGTCCCTGCTTATTCACAATATGATTTATAATTATTACTTTTATGTTTGTAATGTTTATACTAATAATGCTAAAAATGTCTAATTTATTTATTTATATTATTTAAATTTAAGTTTTCCGTTTTATTTGTGACTTGTATATTTTTTTAAATTTATTATCATTGGATACTAGGTAATTTCCGTCTTGCTTATAATTTGCAATTTTCTTATATTTAGGTTTTGATTTACTAACTCTATTATTATTAACAATGTTGTTGGCAAAACTATCCATTTCAACTCTATTAGTTTTCTGATTTATCATATTTATTCGTTTAGCTTTTTTCTCATGTATAATTTTTGAAAGCTTAGAAATTTCTTCTTGTGAAATTACGTTATTTAAAAGATCGATTGGTCGATTATTGGTAGTAGTATGAATCGTGTTATTGTATGCTACTATTGCTTTATACACCTTTTCATGGATATCTTCTTTATTATTTAGGTCTGTATTAAAGAGTCGAATATGCTCATTAAGAGTACCATGTAACCTTTCTACATCCGAATTACCAGTTTTCAAATACGCTGTTGTTGTGTGAGAGTTTATCTCCTGACCCTTTAGGAATTCTCTAACAACAGCAGTGTCTAATTCATTGTCGAATATAAGTAGGTTTGGCTTGCCTAAATATTGGATTCTCTGTTTGAGCGCTTTCAATATTGATACCCAAGTCCTGTCCTCCAAGCAGTAAGCGGTTGCGTATTTTGTAAGTTTATCTATGCTTGTCAGATACATAGTGCCCCGCTGTGGATACCATATATCTAAATGAACAATATCATTATGTTTCTCTGGAGTAGGGGTTATGTTTAAACTGTGCTTTATTGGGGACCTATCGAATTTCGCAAGTTTACATATTTCGCAGCTGTTAATGTATTTTTGGATCTCCTTTTTTAATTTTGGGTAAAAATAAACTTTCTTTAATTCTTCATAAACTTCGTTAATACCTCTGTGATTATTTGCATTGTGTGTTTTTTCTATTAACTGTAATATCTTTTCTCTATCGGTTATATCTTCTATAAACAAACTTGCTTTTAATACTTTTAGGCTTTTGTTCCTTGCAAAATATTTTATATACAAAGATTGGAACTCTTTGTATAGTTCAATATTTTGGCAAAAAACTACTGCGAGTCCTTTTGCAGGCAGTTTTTCTCTCATGAAATTCAAAAGACTATCTTTATTTGTTACTTTTATGTTGTGTCGAATTTTGTTTTTGAACATAATTTTGGTTTTACACGAATTGGCAATTGAAGTTTCGATAAATACTTGATATTTAAACATATTAATAGGCTGTTCCGTTATTTTAATGTAGTCAGTATCATCGCTTTCCGCGCTATGCACTGTGTTATCATCTTCATCGAATAACTCATGTAGATTCATTTCTATTTCGCTATTTGAAGTCTCATAACTTAACCTACTCAAACCATCGGCAATTACGTTTTCTTTTCCCTTTATATAATTAATATCAAAATCGAACTCGTTTAGCTTAATTTTCCATCTTTGAATTTTAGCATTCGGTTCTTTTATATTGTTTAGCCAAACTAGAGGACGGTGATCTGTTTTGATGACAAACTTACGGCCGAAAAGATATGGCCGGAAATATTTCGTCGCCCACACAATGGCCAGCAATTCTTTCTCTATTGTACTATAATGTTTTTCGTGGCCATTAAGCGTGCGGCTGGCAAAAGAAACAACTTTATTTCCTTGCATAAGAGCCGCTCCTAACGCAAAATTGCTCGCATCGGTCACAAGTGTAAATACTTTATTAAAATCGGGATGAATAAGTATAGGATCATTTTTAAGCAATGTTTTTAATTTTTCAAATGCCGCCTTATAATCTTTATCATTAATATTAACCTTTGCTCCTTGTTTTAAGTATTTAATAAGATGATGAGCTATTTTTGAATAGTCTTTAATAAAACGTCTATAAAAACCAGTTATGCCCAGAAACGATTTTATTTCTTTTTGTGTTTTAGGTAATATTATCTTGTCTATAGCTTTAAGTTTACCAGGGTTTGGTTTGATGCCTTCAGAAGTTACAATATGGCCTAAAAATTCAGTTTCCTTTGCGAGGAGTGTGCATTTGTCAACTTGCAGTTTTAGGTTGGCCTGGCTCAAACGCTTTAGTACTTTGTCTATTGCTTCCAAATGTTCTTCTATACTGGTAGAAAAAATCAGAACGTCGTCCAAGTAAACTAAACAGATTGAACCAATGTATTCTTTCAATATATTGTTAATCAGTCGTTGAAAAGTAGCTGGCGCATTACGAAGGCCAAATGGCATACGTAAAAATTCATAATGCCCAGTGGCTGTCGAAAAAGCTGTTTTTGCAATATCATCGGGATGCACTTCTATCTGGTGGAATCCCTTAGCCAAATCAAGAGTCGAGAAATATTGACATTTACCTAGCTTATCGAATATGTCATCTATGTTTGGCATGGGAAATCTATCTTCGATAGTTATATCGTTTAATTTCCGATAATCAATTACTATGCGCCAATTTTGTTTGTTGGAAGAATCTAGTTTTTTTGGAACGATCCATATTGGACTATTATAAGGACTATTGGAATGTCTAATTATATTTTGTTTTAACATACTTTCAATCTGACTATTAACTTCTGCTTTATGCACTTTAGGATATCTATATAATTTTGAGTATACTGGCATATCGTGCTTCGTTGTAATTCTATGCTTTATTTCGTTAGTAAAAGTTAAATTATCATTTTTGTCATAAAATACATGTTTATATTTTTTAATAACTTTGAGTAATTTTTCCTTTTCATAATCTTGTAGATGATCTGTTCGAATGTGGGATAAAATATTAGATTTTTCAACTTCGCAATTAAAGAAATAACTTTCTTTATAAGCTAATTCGTTGTAAGTTTCTTCTTCTTTAGATAAAAATATGGTTATTACAGTATTACCGGTAATTAATTGTCTATTAGGTAAATCTATTATGCAATTTAAATCTTGTAGAATGTTATTACCTATTAGTCCATCAAAGTTTTCATTGAAAGCGTATTCTAAAAATTCACAATGGTAATTATCTAAATTAAATTCTCTAAATATTGGAAATTTACAAAGTTTCGTTATTGATATTTTTGTGCCTAATGCTTTTGCTATTACGTTTACATTTCGTTTCCATTTTGGGTGACATATATTTGGGTTGATTATACTGAATTCAGCCCCAGTATCAATTATAAATTTTAATTTTTTTATAGGATTATTAATTATTATGTATGGAAGTTTTGGTCGTCTGCTATGGGAAAATTTACATTGGAATTTCCTATTTCCATTGGCTCGTTTTGTTGAAAAGCATTATTAAAAGTATGTGGATTTTGATTTCTACAAATTGGCTGTCTAACTTGATAAGAATTAGTTCCCTGATTAAATTGTTGATTATTTCCATTCGTGGCTTGCGAAAAATTTGAACGTCCCGTTTGGCCTGTAAAGCTTGAGCTACCCATGTTATTATTAAATTGATTAAAATTTGTATTGGAAAGTGGTTGTCTTTGGTTGGGCGAATGTGGCTGAACATCAAAATTATAATTCGGTCTATTATTATTTCCGTTAAAACTAAATGGTTTTCCTTGAATGAAGTTATTAGGTTTACTGTGATTACTACTAAAATTAGTTCTTATATTTGTGTTCAAATTTTCTCTTTTTGCGGGTCCATACTGTGTGTAGTGTTGATGTCTGGCATCTAGTATTATTTTAAATGCATCTTCTAATGTTTTAGGATCTCTAGCAAATATCATGGTGCGTGTTGGTTCGGGAAGATGGTCTCTAAACGTTTTAAGTGAAATTCTATTTACTTCTTCAGTCGTGTAAGTATTGTCTCCATGGGTTAAATTTCTATTATGAATTCTATTCGCAAGTTTGTTTATTTTAAAATAGTAATTTTCTATAGTTCCCTGTAATCTACAAGTTTTTAAATCATCCATCAAGTCATTACTACTATATTTTTCACCAAAGTTTTTCGTCAATATATCTTTTAAAATATCCCATGTTGTTACGTTAGAGTATCTATGAATTGCTTCCCTAGTTTTGCCAACACATTTATTCTTTATATAACCAAAAAGTATATTTCTACTATTATTATCGAACTCTAAAATAGATGGAAGAATGTTTTCAACTTGATTTATAAAATCTGGTAGCTGGTTAGGATCATTGCCATCAAAACATTCAATGTTTTTAATACAAGTTAAAACTAGGTTAAATCTACTTATTTCTAATGCCTCCATAGCGGAATATGTATTTAAGTTTTATGAAAATATGTGTGAAAGAGAAAGAAAAAACGTTGTTCTAAAAAAAAAAATGAATAAGATTTTGTGATAGTTAATCACAAGCAAATTATAGAAATGGTAGTGTTATATATAGTTTAATAGTAGTGTAAGGTTAAATAATAAGAAAAGTGTTATATATAGTGTAATAGTGTAATAGTAGTTTAAGGTTATAATAAGAAAAGTGTAATATATAGTGTAATAGTATAAAAGTGTAATAGTAGTGAAAGGTTACAATAATAAGAAATAAAAATTTAATACTTATATATTAACATGTATGTAATTGTTTTGTTGTTGTTGTGGCCAGTTGCTCCCACAGGTACATAGTTGCTACAGCAATACTCGTTACTGGACTCCCTTGTAAATTGTTGTAAATTTTAAAGAGTATATTTTTAAAGAGTCAAGGTGTGTATTTGTTGCTTGGCGCCAGTTGATTGTTGTTGTTTTTGTTGTTAATTTAAGTTTTGTTTTGTAAAGTAATTTTTGTTTCTCTTCAGAGATGATTAAGGTGAAAGAGTGGATTAAGTTTGACGATAATTCGCACTCATAGACAATTGATGCTTGTTTTAATTATTGTTGTATTTGTTTTTTGTTCTTGTTTAAAAGTCTTGTTTTGTTCAAAGAGAATTTTATTTTTTTTATTTTCAGTTCGTTTTGTTATATTGTTTGGTTTCTTTTTCACCTTTATAGAGGTCATAGGCACAATTCTTAACACAGTTTTTCGATGTTTTGCTTACGTACATACGATGACCTTGGTAGAGGTCGTAAACATACATATATTAATAAAATTTAAATTTCACAATTTTACTTTATTATTTTTTTATTTTTATTTTTTTTTTTTAACCTTTTTTTTATTATTATTTTTATCTCCTTTTGGTCTTTTTTTTCATAAATATTTGATTTTATTTTTACACTGATCTTGTTTCATCTCTTTTTTTTTCATTAATATTTTCATTTTACACTGACCTTGCTAGAGGTCAAAGTCACTTTTTCTCATTTATAAGTATATATTAATGTTATAAGGCACTAATTTCACAGTTTATAATTTTTTTTTCAGCAAATATTAAATCGTTCTCAATGTTTTATTTTCACTATATACTTAACTTTAAATTTTTTAATAACAAATATTTAACTCTGCTTAAATATTTTATTTTTAATCCTCGTCGCCATTAACGTTCTTAAAAAAACCAAACGCAGTCTTCTGTGTCTCGGAAAGAACTACACTCCTTTATTCAATTTTAAATAAACTTTACTTATTTTTAGCTTACAACTAATTTCTCTTAATAATACTCTTATTCTAATTTCTCTTATTTCTAGCTTATAATAATATAAATATATATATATATATTAAATATAGTTTACAGTTTATAGTTTATGGTTTATAGTTTATATTTTATAGTTTATAGTTTATAGCTTATAGTAAATAGTTTATAGTAAATAGTTTATAGTAAATAGTTTATAAATAGTTATGTTAATATGTACATAGGTAACTTACATTACTCCTCCACCGCCAGAATAAGCAGTCCCTGCTTATTCACAATATGATTTATAATTATTACTTTTATGTTTGTAATGTTTATACTAATAATGCTAAAAATGTCTAATTTATTTATTTATATTATTTAAATTTAAGTTTTCCGTTTTATTTGTGACTTGTATATTTTTTTAAATTTATTATCATTGGATACTAGGTAATTTCCGTCTTGCTTATAATTTGCAATTTTCTTATATTTAGGTTTTGATTTACTAACTCTATTATTATTAACAATGTTGTTGGCAAAACTATCCATTTCAACTCTATTAGTTTTCTGATTTATCATATTTATTCGTTTAGCTTTTTTCTCATGTATAATTTTTGAAAGCTTAGAAATTTCTTCTTGTGAAATTACGTTATTTAAAAGATCGATTGGTCGATTATTGGTAGTAGTATGAATCGTGTTATTGTATGCTACTATTGCTTTATACACCTTTTCATGGATATCTTCTTTATTATTTAGGTCTGTATTAAAGAGTCGAATATGCTCATTAAGAGTACCATGTAACCTTTCTACATCCGAATTACCAGTTTTCAAATACGCTGTTGTTGTGTGAGAGTTTATCTCCTGACCCTTTAGGAATTCTCTAACAACAGCAGTGTCTAATTCATTGTCGAATATAAGTAGGTTTGGCTTGCCTAAATATTGGATTCTCTGTTTGAGCGCTTTCAATATTGATACCCAAGTCCTGTCCTCCAAGCAGTAAGCGGTTGCGTATTTTGTAAGTTTATCTATGCTTGTCAGATACATAGTGCCCCGCTGTGGATACCATATATCTAAATGAACAATATCATTATGTTTCTCTGGAGTAGGGGTTATGTTTAAACTGTGCTTTATTGGGGACCTATCGAATTTCGCAAGTTTACATATTTCGCAGCTGTTAATGTATTTTTGGATCTCCTTTTTTAATTTTGGGTAAAAATAAACTTTCTTTAATTCTTCATAAACTTCGTTAATACCTCTGTGATTATTTGCATTGTGTGTTTTTTCTATTAACTGTAATATCTTTTCTCTATCGGTTATATCTTCTATAAACAAACTTGCTTTTAATACTTTTAGGCTTTTGTTCCTTGCAAAATATTTTATATACAAAGATTGGAACTCTTTGTATAGTTCAATATTTTGGCAAAAAACTACTGCGAGTCCTTTTGCAGGCAGTTTTTCTCTCATGAAATTCAAAAGACTATCTTTATTTGTTACTTTTATGTTGTGTCGAATTTTGTTTTTGAACATAATTTTGGTTTTACACGAATTGGCAATTGAAGTTTCGATAAATACTTGATATTTAAACATATTAATAGGCTGTTCCGTTATTTTAATGTAGTCAGTATCATCGCTTTCCGCGCTATGCACTGTGTTATCATCTTCATCGAATAACTCATGTAGATTCATTTCTATTTCGCTATTTGAAGTCTCATAACTTAACCTACTCAAACCATCGGCAATTACGTTTTCTTTTCCCTTTATATAATTAATATCAAAATCGAACTCGTTTAGCTTAATTTTCCATCTTTGAATTTTAGCATTCGGTTCTTTTATATTGTTTAGCCAAACTAGAGGACGGTGATCTGTTTTGATGACAAACTTACGGCCGAAAAGATATGGCCGGAAATATTTCGTCGCCCACACAATGGCCAGCAATTCTTTCTCTATTGTACTATAATGTTTTTCGTGGCCATTAAGCGTGCGGCTGGCAAAAGAAACAACTTTATTTCCTTGCATAAGAGCCGCTCCTAACGCAAAATTGCTCGCATCGGTCACAAGTGTAAATACTTTATTAAAATCGGGATGAATAAGTATAGGATCATTTTTAAGCAATGTTTTTAATTTTTCAAATGCCGCCTTATAATCTTTATCATTAATATTAACCTTTGCTCCTTGTTTTAAGTATTTAATAAGATGATGAGCTATTTTTGAATAGTCTTTAATAAAACGTCTATAAAAACCAGTTATGCCCAGAAACGATTTTATTTCTTTTTGTGTTTTAGGTAATATTATCTTGTCTATAGCTTTAAGTTTACCAGGGTTTGGTTTGATGCCTTCAGAAGTTACAATATGGCCTAAAAATTCAGTTTCCTTTGCGAGGAGTGTGCATTTGTCAACTTGCAGTTTTAGGTTGGCCTGGCTCAAACGCTTTAGTACTTTGTCTATTGCTTCCAAATGTTCTTCTATACTGGTAGAAAAAATCAGAACGTCGTCCAAGTAAACTAAACAGATTGAACCAATGTATTCTTTCAATACATTGTTAATCAGTCGTTGAAAAGTAGCTGGCGCATTACGAAGGCCAAATGGCATACGTAAAAATTCATAATGCCCAGTGGCTGTCGAAAAAGCTGTTTTTGCAATATCATCGGGATGCACTTCTATCTGGTGGAATCCCTTAGCCAAATCAAGAGTCGAGAAATATTGACATTTACCTAGCTTATCGAATATGTCATCTATGTTTGGCATGGGAAATCTATCTTCGATAGTTATATCGTTTAATTTCCGATAATCAATTACTATGCGCCAATTTTGTTTGTTGGAAGAATCTAGTTTTTTTGGAACGATCCATATTGGACTATTATAAGGACTATTGGAATGTCTAATTATATTTTGTTTTAACATACTTTCAATCTGACTATTAACTTCTGCTTTATGCACTTTAGGATATCTATATAATTTTGAGTATACTGGCATATCGTGCTTCGTTGTAATTCTATGCTTTATTTCGTTAGTAAAAGTTAAATTATCATTTTTGTCATAAAATACATGTTTATATTTTTTAATAACTTTGAGTAATTTTTCCTTTTCATAATCTTGTAGATGATCTGTTCGAATGTGGGATAAAATATTAGATTTTTCAACTTCGCAATTAAAGAAATAACTTTCTTTATAAGCTAATTCGTTGTAAGTTTCTTCTTCTTTAGATAAAAATATGGTTATTACAGTATTACCGGTAATTAATTGTCTATTAGGTAAATCTATTATGCAATTTAAATCTTGTAGAATGTTATTACCTATTAGTCCATCAAAGTTTTCATTGAAAGCGTATTCTAAAAATTCACAATGGTAATTATCTAAATTAAATTCTCTAAATATTGGAAATTTACAAAGTTTCGTTATTGATATTTTTGTGCCTAATGCTTTTGCTATTACGTTTACATTTCGTTTCCATTTTGGGTGACATATATTTGGGTTGATTATACTGAATTCAGCCCCAGTATCAATTATAAATTTTAATTTTTTTATAGGATTATTAATTATTATGTATGGAAGTTTTGGTCGTCTGCTATGGGAAAATTTACATTGGAATTTCCTATTTCCATTGGCTCGTTTTGTTGAAAAGCATTATTAAAAGTATGTGGATTTTGATTTCTACAAATTGGCTGTCTAACTTGATAAGAATTAGTTCCCTGATTAAATTGTTGATTATTTCCATTCGTGGCTTGCGAAAAATTTGAACGTCCCGTTTGGCCTGTAAAGCTTGAGCTACCCATGTTATTATTAAATTGATTAAAATTTGTATTGGAAAGTGGTTGTCTTTGGTTGGGCGAATGTGGCTGAACATCAAAATTATAATTCGGTCTATTATTATTTCCGTTAAAACTAAATGGTTTTCCTTGAATGAAGTTATTAGGTTTACTGTGATTACTACTAAAATTAGTTCTTATATTTGTGTTCAAATTTTCTCTTTTTGCGGGTCCATACTGTGTGTAGTGTTGATGTCTGGCATCTAGTATTATTTTAAATGCATCTTCTAATGTTTTAGGATCTCTAGCAAATATCATGGTGCGTGTTGGTTCGGGAAGATGGTCTCTAAACGTTTTAAGTGAAATTCTATTTACTTCTTCAGTCGTGTAAGTATTGTCTCCATGGGTTAAATTTCTATTATGAATTCTATTCGCAAGTTTGTTTATTTTAAAATAGTAATTTTCTATAGTTCCCTGTAATCTACAAGTTTTTAAATCATCCATCAAGTCATTACTACTATATTTTTCACCAAAGTTTTTCGTCAATATATCTTTTAAAATATCCCATGTTGTTACGTTAGAGTATCTATGAATTGCTTCCCTAGTTTTGCCAACACATTTATTCTTTATATAACCAAAAAGTATATTTCTACTATTATTATCGAACTCTAAAATAGATGGAAGAATGTTTTCAACTTGATTTATAAAATCTGGTAGCTGGTTAGGATCATTGCCATCAAAACATTCAATGTTTTTAATACAAGTTAAAACTAGGTTAAATCTACTTATTTCTAATGCCTCCATAGCGGAATATGTATTTAAGTTTTATGAAAATATGTGTGAAAGAGAAAGAAAAAACGTTGTTCTAAAAAAAAAAATGAATAAGATTTTGTGATAGTTAATCACAAGCAAATTATAGAAATGGTAGTGTTATATATAGTTTAATAGTAGTGTAAGGTTAAATAATAAGAAAAGTGTTATATATAGTGTAATAGTGTAATAGTAGTTTAAGGTTATAATAAGAAAAGTGTAATATATAGTGTAATAGTATAAAAGTGTAATAGTAGTGAAAGGTTACAATAATAAGAAATAAAAATTTAATACTTATATATTAACATGTATGTAATTGTTTTGTTGTTGTTGTGGCCAGTTGCTCCCACAGGTACATAGTTGCTACAGCAATACTCGTTACTGGACTCCCTTGTAAATTGTTGTAAATTTTAAAGAGTATATTTTTAAAGAGTCAAGGTGTGTATTTGTTGCTTGGCGCCAGTTGATTGTTGTTGTTTTTGTTGTTAATTTAAGTTTTGTTTTGTAAAGTAATTTTTGTTTCTCTTCAGAGATGATTAAGGTGAAAGAGTGGATTAAGTTTGACGATAATTCGCACTCATAGACAATTGATGCTTGTTTTAATTATTGTTGTATTTGTTTTTTGTTCTTGTTTAAAAGTCTTGTTTTGTTCAAAGAGAATTTTATTTTTTTTATTTTCAGTTCGTTTTGTTATATTGTTTGGTTTCTTTTTCACCTTTATAGAGGTCATAGGCACAATTCTTAACACAGTTTTTCGATGTTTTGCTTACGTACATACGATGACCTTGGTAGAGGTCGTAAACATACATATATTAATAAAATTTAAATTTCACAATTTTACTTTATTATTTTTTTATTTTTATTTTTTTTTTTTAACCTTTTTTTTATTATTATTTTTATCTCCTTTTGGTCTTTTTTTTCATAAATATTTGATTTTATTTTTACACTGATCTTGTTTCATCTCTTTTTTTTTCATTAATATTTTCATTTTACACTGACCTTGCTAGAGGTCAAAGTCACTTTTTCTCATTTATAAGTATATATTAATGTTATAAGGCACTAATTTCACAGTTTATAATTTTTTTTTCAGCAAATATTAAATCGTTCTCAATGTTTTATTTTCACTATATACTTAACTTTAAATTTTTTAATAACAAATATTTAACTCTGCTTAAATATTTTATTTTTAATCCTCGTCGCCATTAACGTTCTTAAAAAAACCAAACGCAGTCTTCTGTGTCTCGGAAAGAACTACACTCCTTTATTCAATTTTAAATAAACTTTACTTATTTTTAGCTTACAACTAATTTCTCTTAATAATACTCTTATTCTAATTTCTCTTATTTCTAGCTTATAATAATATAAATATATATATATATATTAAATATAGTTTACAGTTTATAGTTTATGGTTTATAGTTTATATTTTATAGTTTATAGTTTATAGCTTATAGTAAATAGTTTATAGTAAATAGTTTATAGTAAATAGTTTATAAATAGTTATGTTAATATGTACATAGGTAACTTACATTACTATATTCCTTTAAAACCTGCAAAGTATGGAATTAAGGTTTGGTGGATTTGCGACGCCATGAATTCTTTTCCACTGCATGGACAAATATATACCGCCCAACCTGAATCTGGAAAAGAAATAAGACAAGGACAAGCGAGTGCTGAAGGATCTGGCTGTCAAATTCAGAGGAACCGGCCGAAATATAACAATGGACAATTTTTTCACTACGTTGCCGCTAACAGAGCACTGTCTTGGGACTTAACGCTAGTTGGCACGCTCAGGAAAAGAAAACATATATTCCAGAAGAAATGAAGACGCAGAATGTTGTTTGGCTTCCGAAAACATGTGACAATCTGTTCATATGTTCCTCGCAAAAACAAAGATGTGCTGCTGCTTTCGTCGATGCACTATGATGGCAAGATAGCTGAGAGTGACAGACCTGATATTACCGAATTTTATAATAAGACCAAAGGTGGCGTTGGTGTTATGGACCAGTTATTCTCAGAGTATACTAAAAAGCGAGCGACAAAACGTTGGCCATTATCAGTATTTTACAACATCTTGGACATAAAGGCCTTGGCTGCTTATAAATTGTACTATATGAACAATGACATGATACCGCATACTGCTAATAGACGAAAGCTATTCCTTCGGAAAGTGTCTGAAGAAATGTGCATGCCTATCATTAAAGAAAGTGCACTTAATCGTCAAATAACTCGACTCTTCACGACAAAAACTGCAATAGGAAGCTATTTGAACCGACCAATAGAAACTATTTACGACAGTGGTCCATCAACATCTGCTGCAGCCGGATTAAGAAAGTCAGTAAGTGGATCTTGCTACTTATCTACATGCAGGAAATAAAACGAAGAACGAAAACACGAAAAGCATGCAAAAACTGCAAAAAAACTATGTGCCTTGAACACTTGGTGACAAATTGTTTCTGCGTCCTTTGTGACCGGAATAATTAGTATATTTTTCATTTTAATTAATTATGACTTATTTTTATTTATTATTATTTATTTTTTTATTAAATGATTATTTTTCATTTTGATCTTGATGTATTTAAAAAAATTCTGAATAAAAATTTCACGATACAGCTTGTTACTCGCTCATTTTTTCATACAGTGTATACGGGTACCCCGGTTATGTGTTTGCGTAGGTGTTGACTTTGGTAGCTTATAGCTGAGGAACCACTGAACCGGATTTCATAATTGGCCACTCCAACGATGTAAAAGAAATGAAGTTTTGTAGATCCGAAGTTTCAATGCTCTACAAGGAGTGGTTATTCAGCTATAGGAGTTGAAAGTCTAAAGTGGACACACGGGTACCCAGTTATGCGTTCTAAGGTTGAAGTCATTTCCCTTATATTAATTTCATAAACTAATATTTTATACCGTATTTTTGTTTTGTAGTATGGACCGCTGGAAAGACGTTCAATGAACACTGCTCATTTGAATAGGCAATATCGTTGAATCGCAATAGGTCTGTTTCCGCACACATTTTTCCAGCACGAGAGACAAGAAGAACAAGCAAAATGTCACTCTCTATTACTCGAACCTTACTTGAACTTTACTTGAAACAAGTACGAAAACAGAGGTATTATAACACAAAAATATTTATCACATAAATATTTTTGACGGACTTACAGATAGTACCTCTAATGGATTCACTTAAGTAAATAATTAACTAAATGTTGTAAAACTGTACTTGAGTAGTCTCGCAACTTCAAACGCCAACTCAAAAGTCAATGACAACAACTTGACTAACGAAGACAACAACTGCGAAGAAGACTCTTACTTCAGTACCTTAGCAAGAAATCGGTAAAGTGCAAAAACTTGTTAAAGTAAGTCATTCCAATCAATTCTAGAAATGATATAATAAAAAAAACCAATATTGAACCCTCCAAAGTATAAAAAAAAACATGGCACCTCAGGTTTGTATGAAGAATCTCTTAGATACACAAAGAAATTAGATAAAAATTGTGAAGAACATAAACTAACGTTTCTTAGAAGCTGCAGTCAATAGACACAGACTACTTTCAGCATTGACTTTACAACAAAAAAAAGTTGCCGAACTCATGACAAACGTTTGAACTCTACGCATCATCAATACAATAACAACAAAGGCAAAATTAAACAACTTTATAAGCTTCAGACTGTTTATTCAATCCCTTATGCGAAAAAAAAAATAAATTAAATAAAGCGAAACCAAAAAAGTAAAGAGCATTGAATCCCGTGCGTGCATTTTTGGGGCAGAAGCAGGAAGGGACAGTATGCGCTGGGGCATTCACTGCCTTGTTCCCAATAGCAAAAGCAAGTCAATAACAATAACAGAAATAATAAGTGGAAAAAACAAGAACAACAACTATTGATATTCTCAATGAACAACACCCAGTGGATTGGCAGTGCCCCGAATGGAACGCATGCAACTCACTTGAATAAAATTACGATTCTGTTTGTTTGGCATATTTTCTTTTTTTTTTGTTTTTCTTATTTTATTTTGGTTATTTCTTTCCTTTTGTACAATGCATTATAATAAGTTTTGAATGAACTTTCCGTTTCAAGTATTCAACTCAATATAAAAAATAAAAAACAAAAAAAAAATAAAAAAATTAAAATAATTCAGTAAAAACTTTATGTATACAGCTTTAATTACACGGTGTAACAGTGAAAATGAACTCGGCTCGAGACATAGTAGAGGTTGTAGGTCTAGTTGAACATAAGATAACTGCATACTTAGTTTTTTGAATATACCCTCAAAATCGGGATTTGTGGTCAAAAAACCGATTTTAGGTAGGTGCATGTATAGTTTGTTATGTAACTCCGTTATATCTAGCTCAATTTTTAAAATTTAAACATTGATAGAAAGAAGAAAAATATACCCTTAATATAATACATAGACCGTTTTTTTACAAAAAGAATTGACAAAGTTACAGGTAAAATCATTTGAAAATTTCTCATTTTTTTTTTATTTTTTCAACTTCAACAACGTTTTGTTAACAAATTTTGTTTTGTGTTACTATTAGTTTTAGCAGGATTCTGAAAGCCTGTTAAATTTTGCGTTCAACAAGCTATCATTTACTTCAATTGGCTGAAATACAAATGCAGTTTCGAATTTTTAGTATTTGTAATAAAATACAAAAAATTTTAATTTTTTTTTTTTTTTTCTAAAAATGTTTATTTGACCTTTTTCGTTTATATATATTATAATCGATTTCACGTTTTAGGGACCAGCAGTAGTCTACCAGTATGTTTATGGAATTTTTTCCCTGAAAGCCGGTTTCTATAGCTTCCATCTCCTGGTGGAACCTTTCTCCTTGTTCATCACTAAACTGCCCAAGGCTATTCGGGAAAAAGTTTTTATGGGAGTGCAAAGAATGTATTTCGATTGACATATTGCAGCCCATTTCTTCGTAGGCACTTAAAAAATCATTTACAACATCTAAGTAATTTCGACTCTTCTTCTTGCCGAGGAAATAAATGCATAACGAAATATAACTATTCCAAGCTCTTTTTTCAACAGGATTTAATTTAGAAACGAAATCAGTGTCCAAGAAAATTTTCCGAATTTGTGGCCCCACAAATAAACCTTAGAATAACCGAAATGAATAAATAACTTTTATAAAAGATTTGAACGTGCAGGATACTTTCTTTGATTTTGGCCTCACTTGACCTAGGAAACGCTGCAATCAGATGTTTTTTTTTTTTTAGCTTTGAACCAAGGATTTCAGGGGGAATGCCTATTCAGTCAAGTCTGAAGTTGGTTCGAGGTGAAATACCTATTCAGTCAAGTCTGCCTTGGTTCGAAAATGGGAATAGTGGGATTTGAAATGGGTTCGAATAGATTAGTGGGAAGGAAAGGGCAATCAAGTGAAACACGTGTAGGATGTTCTAAGCGTGGTGGAAAGCCAAAGAAAGATATGAATTTGAATCAGACGCAAGTGTTATGCCTTTACCTCAGTCAATTCAAGTTATAAGTCAATCTCATCCACAAACTTCTCTACCATCAACTACAACTTCATGTCGTAAATATCGATGAATTTTTAATTTCAGTTAATTAGAAATGAGGATAGAAAATTAAGAAAGGTTAAAAGCGAAGGACCATGGCCTGGCCAGGAATCGAACACGGGACCTCTGGGGTGGCAGTCGAGCACGCTACCAACTCGACTACCGAGGCCGCGGTAGGATTACATTTTCAGGTCGCACCAGTGGAGTATTCAAAACATATTTTTTGACAACTTGAAATGAAGCACGCAGTGGATACTCCTTTTGCTTATATTTATTATCCCATTCGACTATCCCATTCGCAAATAATGCAAGGATACTTGGTATATCCACCTTGCATTCAAAACAGTATTGTTAGAGCCTTTAAGTCGGCGATATACATATATCAGAATTTAACATATCAAGAATCACACAAAAAGTTTTTAAATAAATCATACTCTTGCAAGATCCCTCAATAAACAAACGCCATTCATTCGGAGCGTGTTTGTGGTTAAAAACTGAAAACAGTTCCGTCACATCCGGGCAATACACCAGCTTTATGATAATATATATAAACGAAAAAGCTCAAAAAATCATTTAAAAAAAAAAACAAACATTTTTTTGTATTTTTTTACGAATACTAAAAATTCGATAGTGCTTTTGTATTTCAGCCAATTGAAGTAAATGATAGCTTGTTGAACGCAAAATTTAACAGGCTTTCAGAATCCTGCTAAAACTAATAGTGCCACAAAACAAAATTTGTTAACAAAACGTTGTTGAAGTTGAAAAAATTAAAAAAAAATGAGAAATTTTCAAATGATTTTACCTGTAACTTTGTCAATTCTTTTTGTAAAAAAACGGTCTATGTATTATATTAAGGGTATATTTTTCTTCTTTCTATCAATGTTTAAATTTTAAAAATTGAGCTAGATATAACGGAGTTACGTAACAAACTATACATGCACCTACCTAAAATCGGTTTTTTGACCACAAATCCTGATTTTGAGGGTATATTCAAAAAACTAAGTATGCAGTTATCTTATGTTCAACCAGGCCTACTACCTCTTCTATGTCTCGAGGCAAGTTTTTTGATTTGTTTTCATTTTGTAACACCGTGTTATTTATCAAATACTGATGCATGTATTTAGGTTCAGTAGAACGGTAGTTTGAACGAAGGTAAATAAGACTATTTGATATATAAGGTTAAAATTGATCATAAAATTGACGCATGTAATTCATTTTCTCTCCAAAATTATTCTGAGCGCGGAGGCTCATGTTTATCTATCTAGGTACGTGAATAAACAAAACTGTCGGATCTGGGGCTCCGAAAACCCAAAAGAAATAGTCGAATAACCTCTCCATAAGACTTTTTTCTTTCGAATTACAGTTAAGATAAAGTCCACGCCAATGCTCTAGCAAATATTCTAGATAATATTAGAGTTGTTATTCTCGAAATAAGGTCGAAACACATAAGTGGCACGTATGCTTCAAGCACCTGACATTTGTGATTGAATATAGTACATATTGCTATGATGTAGCCCACATCAAAAGCATGCACGAATGCATGATGCTTGAAGCATGCCTGAAATTGTCGAACTTTGATCTTTTTGCAGGCATCAAAGCATTGACAGAAGAGATGTCAGAAATATTAGCAATATCAGCCATTAACAACCATTAACCATAAAATATCCTCCAATTTCTATACAGTTTGACTTATTTGACATTTTTCACATATGCATTACATTCTTTCTATGTGTTTTAACCAAGCATGGTTCACAGGCATAATGGATGCTTTAAACATGCATGCCTTTTGTGTTTTGAGCTATACAGTCACAATATCGGAAATGTAATGAAAAATTTTAATTTCACAATTTCAATTCCACTTGCAAGAATAGCTGCGACGGACATTTGGCAGATATTGTATTTTATTACTATCCCCAGAGTTTGTTCTTTAGATTAAAATAAAATTATTAGCTCTTTTCACAAAAATATTGCTTTTTTTTTTAAAATAAAAATAACACCTCTTGTTGAAAGTAAAGGACTTACATATTTGAAAAAATTATACTTTTATGCATTAATGGAGTTTGTTTTGTATAAGGACAAGTTGAAAAGTCTTTGAAAAATAAAACAAGAAATGATTTATTCGATCAAAACTAATTTTATTTCTCAACATAATCTGCTTGTAGCAGATACACTTTATCCAATTTTCCAATCGTGGCCGCACGAGTTTCACACAGTATATTCCTTCAAAACCTGCAAAGTATGAAATTAAGGTTTGGTGGATTTGCGACGCCATGCATTCTTCTCCACTGCATGGACAAATATATACAGGCCAACCTGAATGTGGACTGAATCATGTCCACTGCATGGACAAATATATACCGGCCAACCTGAATCTGGAAGAGAAATAAGACAAGGTGAGCGAGTGGTGAAGAATCTGGCTGTCAAATTCAGAGAAACTGGCTGAAATATAACAATGGACAATTTCCAATTTCAGCGTTAATGTGTACGATGGAGCCGAATTGGACAAAAATTGCAGAGAACTAACTGTGAAGAATATCGTGGATGGCGAACCAAATTGAAGCGCATATCATGAAAGTTTCCATTGCAATTGCGGACTTGTGCGCCGGTGCCTCGCCCTGGTGGAAGATGTTATCGTGCAATATCGACTGTAGAGAGCACCTTCAGACCATACCATTGGGCATTTACACCAAAAATTTATCGCCGCTAGTAGTCTTAGTAATGCCAGTTATCAAACCCGACGTTGTCCGAGGGGATCTGATGAAAACATTGAGGCTGTGCAGGCCAGCGTTGAGAGATCACCGTCAAAATTCAAGATCACCGTCTCGCCGTCGCATAATTCATGTTGATTTAAAGTTAGGTTAGGTTTTTATGGCTGAGCCGGCAGACGACTCGTACACTTAGGCCAGTGCAGGCTCGTTGTCATACCACATAATCTCTTTTGACCTATGAGAGATATCCCTCCTCAAAAAATCAGTTCGAACGGATTATGAATTTTATTATATTCTTGATTTCCAGGCATGAGACTTCGGTAAGTCCATTTAAGAAGGGATGGCCCAGAGTTTCGAATCTCCTTTTACTTAGCGCCGGACATTCGCAGAGGAAATGCTGGATATTTTCTACCTCTTCCTCGCATTTGCAGCTTCTGCAGAAATCATTTGATGTAAGTCCCAATCGAAGAGCATGTATACCGATTAGACAGTGACCCGTGAGGAATCCTACTCTTTTTGAAAGGTTTATCCTGCTTAATTTAAGTAGTGATTTAGTGCATTTTAAGTCGTAGAGAGGCCACGTTAGCTTAGCTACCCTACAAGTGGCAAGGTGTTCCCAACGTACTTGTGCAAGACTCAAAGAATTGTTCTTGCTCTGGAGTTTAAAGGAGGACATTGGTTTACCAATGAAATCCTCATTTAAGACGGTGTTCGAGGTAGTACCCTTCCTTGCCAATTCGTCAGTTAGATGATTGCCCTCGATATCGCTATGACCGGGTACCCATATGAGGTGGATCCTGAATAACCTTGTCATCTCGTTAATAGATCTGCGGCACTCAGTGAGAGTTTTAGTGTTGTCAATATGCGAGTTCAGCGCTTTGAGCGCAGCTTGACTATCTGAGAATATGTAAATATTCTTTCCCCTAAGGTCTCTCTGACCTAAAATCTTAGGGGTTTCATATATAGCCATCATCTCGGCTTGGTAGATACTAAAATAGTTTGGTAGTCTAAAGGAAGCTTCTATTTCCAGATCTTGGAAGTAAATTCCTCACTCTATCTGTTTTTGAAGCTTGGATCCATCTGTAAAGATTTTAATTCCGTTTATTTTAAGGGGGGTCTTGTTAGCCCAGTCTAGCCATGAAGGGATGAGAACTTTATAGTTCTTTTCAAGATTTAAACAAGGTACACAGTAATCTGTTTTGTCGGGGACCGACGAGTTCAGAATTACCATATGACCGCAGCTGTTACCTATCCAATTTCCAGATTCTCTTAGTCTGAGAGCTGCTGAGTTATTACACTCTTTGGCAAAGATATCTAGAGGAGGAAGATGAAGTATGATATTAAGAGCATCAGTTGGGGTTGTGGATAATGCTCCTGTAATACAGAGACATGCACTTCTTTGAACTTTTGCAAATTTCTGAAGTGCAGTTGCCTTGTCAAGGTCCCTCCACCATACCAGTGAACCGTATACAAGTATGGGGCGGACAATTGCCGTATAAATCCTGCGTACTATTTTAGGGGAAAAACCCCATTTTTTACCTATAGGTTTTTTACTGGCAAATAAAGCTATAACTGCCTTTTTAACGCGCTCCTTTATGTTACTTCGGTACTAGGTACTTCGTGCTATCACTAAAGAGCAACCTCGGGCCATTCAGACGAGGTGGTACCAGGTTGGGGATTTTGTATTTCCTAGTGAAAAGGATGAGGTCTGTTTTTTCTGGGAAGAGGACGCCCATCTCGAAAGGATTAAGATTTAAAGTTATTCCCGTACAAAATTCAATCAACTCAACGATTTTTACCGATCGAAAACCCACGTTGCTTGGATTATGCGAATTTCGTGGTGAACAAGGCTCAAACCGCCGATAATATTTTGGAAAAAAATTATCATGAGTGATGAGGCACTCAATTTTATTTGAATGTGGTCATAAATAAACCAAATTGTCGATTATATAACAATAAAAATCATCAATTAATTATCGAGCAACATCTCCACGACCACCTCATGACTGTTTGGGCTGGAATTTGTACGGAAAGGATCATTGGACCGTTCTTCTTCATATACAATTGCTTTACTGCGTCCTTTGTTGCCCGGCCATTTAATTACGAAAAAGATAATTTTGATAATTTGGCCTCCGCAATTGCCTGACTTATTCCGTTCAGCCTTCTTCCTAATAAGAAGAAAAAAAAAGATAATTTTGATAATTTGGCCTCCGCAATTGCCTGACTTATTCCGTTCAGCCTCCTAAGGGGTTATTTGAAGTCCAAATAACTTTATGTTATGAAGTCCAAATAACTTTTGTTAACAAATTCTTGTTAGCAAAGAATTAAATCGTTATAGTAAATAATTTATCTTTACGGCAAATATTTTTTGATTGATTTAGCTTCAAAGAACTTCAGTCTTTTGTTTCAAAGCTGCAGCAGTTGCTTAGTTAAAGAATAAATCATAAGTGCAACGATCTTTTCCTTGTAGCAAAGATATTTTGGTTACAGTCTTTTAACAACGTTTTTTCTTTGATTTTAAGACGTTCAATTTTCTCAGTGTACTAAAAAACATCCCGAAGCTTTAAATGGCCCTCCCTGTATACGACATTCAGCAACTTTTCAATATCAACCGCCCCCCCCCCCCACACCCAGAATATCTACTTAAGCCAAAAGCTTAGCCAATCGATTTTATGTGATGCCATAACCGGGCTAAATCATCATTGAACGATCTTAATTAATCATCATTAGTTGTACTTTTGCTGCATAAGCCTAAGATTAGTTTTGTACGCGTTAATTATTTTATTTTGGTCTAAAGTATAAAGACTACGTGTTGTTTATGTCTGGTTGTTTTATGAACTAATTTTATTATAGGTATTAAGCCTGATAGAGTGGTGTTTTTTTTTTGTTTGTTTTTTGTTGTTCTCAGTTTTTCTCTTACTTCTTTTATTTTCTGTTAGTAATTATCGAACATTGTTGCTGCTGATTGTTTTGTTGTTTTTGTGGTTTTCTGTTTTATTGCATTAAAGCCGCTTTTAGAGATAAACGGAGACGACGAACGAAATAACAACCCACTCCATATCAGGGCACTTGAGACCGCATCGTCCATGTCGGCAGGCCGGCCACTCACTCATTCACTCACTCACTCATCTGGCATTCGGAGAATGTCAATAATTATCAGAGTTCCCAAAAAATGTTGTCACGTCCATTTTTGATGAGTGCCTAGTTGTTGGCGTTATTTAAGCAAAGTTGTTTTCTTTCTTGTTGTTGCTGTTGTCCCTGTTGTTGCCCACATCCTCATAAAGATATTATAATGGAATCATGAAGACAAAAAGAAAACAAAAAAGAAAAAAAAAAGCAAGGAAAAAATCCATTCTTATCAGATTATTTTTATGTGCATTTTTCTTGTTTTTCTCTTTGCTCTGTTTGTCAGACTGTTCATCTATCTGTCTGTCTGTCTGTCAGATGCTCCTGTTGCTGTTGTTGGCTATTGTTGTTGTTGCTAACCCATCTGTCTGCTCTGGCTTCAATTTTGTTTGTAGTCCGGAACATCCTCATCGTTGGTTGGTAGGTTGTACATAGTTATTCCAGGTTGTCACTCTGCTCCACTTCATGTCTTGCCTGCTGGCACGTCTGTCTCTGAAACTCTGTGCCTTTTGAGCTTGTCCGTCCCTTCTTCTCTTCTGTCCGTCCGTTTGTCGTCACCACAAATTGTAACGTAATCGCCTGCTTAAGCAACCAAGCCAGTGCCAGTCGACAGTCGCTTTGTGTGGCATTCAACGCTGACTGGGTTTCGGAGGCTGTAAACGACTTTCGGATTAACCAGGTCAAAAGCAGCACTTTTTTGTCTGTCTCCTTTTACCATATTTAGTTGTTTGGTTGTTGCTCTATTCTCCCTATTTATACGTCAAATTCATTTGCTTCGCTTATTTCACTTTTCATTTTGAGGATTTGGTTTTTTTTGTTTTGTTTTTTTTTGCTTATAGCATTTGCTTCAAAGTCCTCTTCGGGTTCAATTTTGGGTTCACTTACCCACCACTACTCCTTCATCTGCATAACACACACACACACATATTTTTATTATTTATGTAAGGCATTTCTTTATGTTCTTCATATTCAAATTTCTCCAAAATGACCTTTTTGTGGTTTTCATTCAAAGGTTTAAGTACCTAACGCATTTAGGCAATATAAAATGTTTAAAGTTCTGTCATGTTATTCAAACCTTGATAGCGCTCAAGTTTTTAATTAATTTTAATTATTTTCTCAGATATTTTCTATTTTTGGAGCTTTTCTGAGAAATACAAATTTGCTGGAAATATTAAAATATAGCTGACCAAATAAAAAAGTTTAATTTTATCGCAATTCTCGAAACAGTCATAAGGAGATGAAGACTATACATACATATATGTAGAGGGGTACAAAAGATGGTTTGCCAATTTATCGAAATAGTTTTGGTACAATTTGAATCATGATGATTTAATATCTATGACTTGATATTCTTATGATTTAGGTTTATTTGATTTGAGTTATAATTTAGCAAATGTGTAAATGGCGTCTCTCTTTTGTATAGATTTTGTTTCTGAGATATTCGAGAGTGAGATAGCGTATTTTTATTTGTATGGTGCTTATTTTTAATATCAATATTTTAAGCATAATTCCCCTACTTTCCCTATTCTTAAGGTATAAAAAAATAATTTTTAAAAACATGGATTGATAGCATAACAGAAATCACCTTGAAGTAATTGTAATATTCTTGTATCTCCAGTTATTTTTAACTTTGAACTTGACAAAATAACTTTATTCAGATAGATTATAAAGATCTGCTATATTTTTAGTAGACACCTGCCGTGTCGACTCAATTTATCTTGGCACATGACGAAGAGTGGAATGTTAAACGAACTAACATCCAAATAAATCTCTTGGGTGTATCAATACATTTACAGGATCTACTTCCTTAATATCACTCTAGCGTCTTGTTACGTAAATTGCAATATTGGGCCAACGCCATTCAATTAATAAATGTATACCTCTCAAAATTGGAACTCATACTAACTAAAGGACGTCCTAAAAGTCCCTGACACTTTGACTTAGGCACTATTTTGTGACGAGAGTAGAGTTCTAAATAAAGGGTGGTTAAATTTTAAGGGCCGATGTTGAATGTGAACCACACCTAAACGTCAAGTTTTTTTATGGATTTCATTTGACATTTCTCAATTGCAAACTAACTCAATTTGAACCATGGAAAGATACACAATAGAGCAACGCGTTAAAGTTATTCTGGCTTATTAGTTATGAAAATGGGCTTTCAAATCAAAATGCATATCGTACACTTCATGATATTTCGGTCAATTTAATCGTCCAAATGTGCGTACAATCGGAAAGATTGTGTAAAAATTTGAGCAAACCGTGCCTGTAGGAGATGTGAAAACACCAGTGCATGCTCGTACAGCAGAAAATATTGCTGCTGTTCGCGACAGTGTGGCTGAAGAGCCGTCCACTTCAACTCGTCGTCATGCCCAACAATTGCAACTCTCACGCTCGTCGTTGATGAACATTATGCATAAAGACTTGCATTTACACGCTTACAAGGTGCAATTGACTCAAGAACTAAAGCCTCTTGATAATTTCAAGCGTCGTCAATGGTCAGAATGGTGGCAAAAAATGGCAACAGTGGATGATCAATTTTCGAAGAAAATCATCTTCAGTGATGAGGCACACTTTCACCTCAGTGGTTTCGTCAATAAGCAGAATTGCCGCATTTGGGCGAATGATAATCCAAGAGTGATTGTCGAAAAACCAATTCACCCACAAAGAGTGACTGTTTGGTGCGGTTAATGGGCTGGCGGCATCATTGGGCCGTACTTTTTCCAAAATAAGGCCGGTCAGGCAGTTACTGTGAATGGTGTTCGCTATCATGAGATGATAACGAACTTTTTATGGCCCGAATTGGAAGATATGGATGTGGACGATATGTGGTTTCAACAGGACGGTGCCACGTGCCACACAGCTAACGAAACAATGGCTCTTTTGCGCGACAAATTCAATGCCGTGTTATCTCACGTGGTGGCGATGTCAATTGGTCGCCAAGATCATGTAATTTGACACCGTTGGACTTCTTTCTTTGGGGTTATTTGAAAGAAAAGGTGTGCGTCGATAAGTCAGCAACAATTCAAGAGCTAAAGGATGAGATAATTCGGCACATTAACGGTATAGAACCTCACTTATGCCTCAGCGTCATCGAAAATTTGAACCATCGGATGTAGGTGTGCCGCCGAAGTCGCGGCGGCCATTTGGCCAATATTTTGTTCGATACATAATTGAGCCACACCAATATTATCATAATAAAAACAAAAGACAATAATTTCCTAAATAATTTGTGTTTTATTCAAAATCAACATCGGCCCTTAAAATTTAACCACCCTTTATATGACATCTGTCAATAGCAATTGTGGATGTCTATCGAAGAAGTTTATTCACTACAATATTAGTAAACATTTTGCGGGACGGTTTGCAAAACTCGCACACCACTCAATAACTCCGCCTGTTATCACGAGCAGCCTGTCTAAAGGCCAGGATACAGGAGGATAGTCGCAGGCAACGGGTTCGCCCTATTCTGTGTAAATGTGGAAGGGACTACCAAAATCCTGGAGTTGGTCGTCCTGGCAGTACGTACTGCAATTTGGTGTTTTGCTAAGTGCAAAAAATTAAGAGCCACCGTTGATGTTTATCGGCCTGGTGCGGATGATGGATGCGACAGGATGAAATAACGATCTAGAGCAGTTGAGCCCAAGAAAATTTAAGCGCGGGCCAATGCTTAGAAAAACAAAAAAGAAAAAACTACAAAAT
The DNA here is from genome assembly GCA_943735915.1 of Pherbina coryleti. Lineage (NCBI taxonomy): Eukaryota > Metazoa > Arthropoda > Insecta > Diptera > Sciomyzidae > Pherbina > Pherbina coryleti. The sequence goes on from OX030949.1 coordinate 137,512,237, forward strand.
GTTGCTCATCGTTGCGTTTGGTAAAAAATAAAACAAAACAAAAAATAATTACTATGCAATAAAACCGTATATGTGGCGTCCGTGGCGTAGTTGGTTAAAGTGCGTGACCACTATGTAAACGAACCTGGAGACCCAGGTTCGAACCCCAGCAGCGACAGAAAATTATTTGAATTAAAATAATTTTTCTGTACGGCCGCCACCTCTCTGCAGACAATGGCAAACCTCAGAGAGTAATCAAAATGTCATTTAAAGCTTCTTGAGAATAAGAACATTACGTTCATCGCCGTTCGGAGTCGGCGTTAAACCTGTAGGTCCATTTCTCGGTCAATTGTGTTCAAACTTAATAACACGCACAACACAATTGATCATAAGAAGCTAGGTTAAAGTCCTTGCAAGGGCTGAAATGGCCCGTTATTTATTTTTTTTTTTTTATGCAATAAAACCACATGTCATGAAAAACTGATCGACACACAAGTAACTGGACAATCAGCTTCAGCATCGACATCATCGAGTGTGCGTTTTAACGTAGAATACGTTATACGGGGGTGTTAATATGGAGCACAAAATTTTGAGAAAATGTTTGTCACTTTCATTATAAGTTTTTAATACTTTATGCATGCATTGAAGAAAATTCAAGTATGGTCGTAACATATTTAATATGTCTTCTTTTGATTTGTATTTAAATAATCATATTGCTACATATAATTTTTTTGATTCTATAAGTAAATCAAAATTTAACTCCTTCAAATTTTGTATTAATTTTCATATGCTTTGTATTTTATGTATTATACCATCATGTGTAAGAGCAGTACGATTATCTGTGTGTTCATCACAGAACCAGTGTGAGAAAGAGAAGAAGTATAATGACCAAGTAGCGAACGACAACCATGATAAATACAACCATCATTTTTGTTTGTCTTTTCTTTTAATATCAAAGACATGCTCCATATGCGCCCTTTGCAGCATTTTTTTATGCGGCGGCCATTGTAAATCCATAGGAATTCTTAATTTTTGTAGAGATTTTCTATAGTTCAGACACAAACCTTACAATCATAAGCAGAAAATGAAAAAATGTTTATGAATAACAATGTTAGCAAGGTTGCATAGAAGCTGCGTAAAGCCTTAAACAGTGCGTAACTAAACAAGCGTTTAAAGGTTGTTTAAGGAAATCTATTGAATAAGGTTGTTAATGACTAACGTATTCTACGTCTGACCTATGCGCCCGTGTTATGTAACACAGGCTTGAGCTTTTTTTTACTTTGGCTTTGCATGCATTCGGTTTTGTAAAGTTCGCTGGAAAATGTGCTGAACACTGAACGAGTGCGGTTTGTGTTGTTGTTTTTTGCAAGTGTTCTTTGATTTTGATCGCAAGAGTACATTCGGGGCATCGAGTGGACAAAACGCGAAGAGACAAAATAGCTTGACTTAGTAGTTTTAGAGTATTTAAGGGTACTTTGGGACAAAAAGCTGGCTATAGTAGTTTCAGAGCGAAAGGGGGACACAAAGAAATAAAAAGTACATTCCGAGTAATTTTGAAATGTCAGCTTTTGGGTGTTATCTGAGGTGTCAGATTTGGGTACGTAGAGTTGAAAAGTTTAACTAGGTAATCTCGGAGTACCAGAGTTAAACGGGGTGGCTGTTGACTTCTATTGGTGACTCAGAATGAAGATGGTGTAATAGTGGTGACTTAAGTGCCATTCACAGTCAAGTGTTATATGTCATAAAGGTCAGTGTGTGTGAGTGCTATGTCGAAGTAAATCCTTTTTACTCAGGAGACTATCGCAGGGCTGGCTCTATGGGACTTATCGTGCTGGCTGTGGTGACTTAATGTCGTTAGCAGACCAGCGTTGGTCCTCGTGGAGTTGTGCAGTTGTGCAACTGGGTGGCAATGGCCAAATAATGTCAGAGATTTTAGATGGGTTTTGATTTTCATGGATGGTGATCAAACTTATCATTCATAATTGGTACTGTATCTTTTCAATATTTGTTAATATCCATACAGTACATTAATTAATTAAATATATACTTAGGTATAGTGTGTAACCAGTGTTTAAACTACTGTGACAGGGCGTTGGTTGCGTCTGGAGTTATGGAAGTGACGCCCAAGAGATAATTGAATGGACGTTGATGTGAGTCATTTATTTGTTGGACATCAATTCCATGAACCTCGACTTCTCGAATAAGCCGAAGAGTTAAGCCAAACAGGCAGGTGTCTACGCTAAACTCAAGATCGTCATCATAACGCACCTTCTCGCAACACTGTGGTCAATTCGCTCACTGGGGCTATATGACGCCGTTGGGCTTCTTCATTTGGGATTTCCTTAAAGTGAAGTTCTCAAACAGGAAATCCTTACAACAACTGATCCATAATAATGTCATGGACAATTACACAAAAATGGCTCACAAACTTACGTTAATTATGTACGAAAGTACTTTTTTCTGGCCAAAAGGACATCGGGGTTTTTAAAATCGAAAGGATGTAAAAAAGTTATTATCCACTACAAGTATCATCCCTGCCTCACTAAAACGCAAAAAGAGGTAGTACAATTTTTTTTTTTTTATTGATTTTGACATCTACAACTCTAAAATAACATTTTCAGAGACGAGACTTCCTTGTAAATTTGGCCATACTTCCACACGAACTTTCAATGCTGTTCGAAGACTCTTCTTCGTAACAGAAATTCTTCTACACATTGCACATTGCTCAGAGCAAAATAGTGAAGTGTTTTTTTTTAATTTCTCACCAGTCTTTGAAGAGTTTGTAGCATTTTCCCGTTTATTGTCATGCGGATTTCTTCGTCATCCCCTTTTATCGCCTTTTTCATTCATCAGCGTTTTTTTAACAGATGCACATTTTCAATATCTTCGAAGTCGCTTTGCCGTCAGCGTTTTGTTAAAAATTTCCCATTTTTAATCTGATTTCGATGAAGTACAGAATTTTGTTTAAAGATACTTTATACTTGATGCAGAACCTGAAATCAATAAGCGAGAGATCAGGTTTTCTAAGAGCGCGATATGGGTTCATGGTTGTGTTCTTATATGCCGAATAAAATTTTTTGATTAAAAATTACAGCCTTTTAGCTCCAATTTGAAAAAAAGAGTAAAAACTCAACTCAAAGCTAAATTTTTCTAATGAGGTCGTTAGAATGATTAAGTATTTAATGTAACGTGGACCTTTTTAATGTTTTTCTTTTAACATCAACAGCCATGAGCTGTTTGATGTTTGCTATTTGCATGGCTTACTAGCACGCTTTCTTTCCTTCATGTCCTTCATGATTATGTCATGAACATGTGCTGGCTGCTACCTTCACCTCCTCCAGTTAGACGAGTGCATTTTATCAATTAAGTAAATCATTAGCGCACAAAAAGAAAATATCTACTTAAATCTTTTTAACATGCAAAAATGCAGCAAACACATCGCTCTATGCTATACTGTTGCCGCCAAGCCATCCCCACTGTACCTTCGCCACGCTGCGCACCTTACGACCAAACAGCGTCGCTTCCCATTTCGGCTCCGCAAGCAATTTTCATGGCGTGTGTAACTAAAACCGCTTTAAATTTAATCCGCATTTATTCAGTCCAAGGCGAAACACTCTGTGGTGCGTTTGGATTTTAGTTGTTTCTTGGCTCATATGTTGTTGTTTTAATTTTAGTTGTATTTTTTTTTTTTGTTCATTCTACTTTTGGCGTAGAATAACACACGTTTTAATTACACATGCAAACAGAGCGAACACACATTTAGATACACATGTGTGCACATGTGTCGATAGAAATAAGCATGACTTTGCATTTGTAATACATGCGTGGGGGGAGGCGGGTGTTTTGGTGCGTAAGCAAATATTACACAAAAACAAAAAAAAAAAATGAAGCTGCCTCACCAAACAGCACCCCATACTTACCCACTCATCACGTGGTGCTCACTTCCCTCCACCCAACATGCTTTAATGACAGTTTTGCTCATTAATGTGTTAATGTTTCATTTTTCGCGCACTCTCTTTCGCCTTAAGTGGGGCTAATTTAACACGCGGGTTATTACAGCAACAACACCAAATTGCATAAACGCGTATTGCTTGCGAATGTGCGTGTGTGAATGTGTGTGTGAATGTGTGTGTGAATGTGTTTTTTTTTTTTTTTTTTTTTTTTTTGTTAAAGACGACAGGAGGGAATCTTTTATAGACAAATGGAAGCCCGTACTTCCAAATAGTGTCAGAGTCCCTGGTATGGTATACTGACTAAACCACTCCTTACTTTTCTCTCCTCCTGCAAGACCCTACGGAACCACCAATCGAGGCATTACTTCGTAGGGCAGGATTGAGTATGTTTACTCATCTACGATTCTACGCTTCTTCTTAACAAGGAAACGTTTTGCAGATCATGCTTGTTTATATTCCAAAGCGATGATGTGCTGTGCTTAATATGCAATGACGCGTTGTAGGCTCATCGTGATGATGATGCATCAGATGGAGACCGCCTCGGGAAATGGTCCCTAGCCGAAGACGCTGACGGTGCTAACGACTGCGGTCTCTTCTTGGAGAGGGGATTTCGGGGGGAGGCCGCTTCGGGAAATGGTCCCTTGACGAAGACGCTGACGGTGCTATCGACAGCGGCCTTTTCTTGGAATGGCATCACTTCGGGCATATGAATCCCTAGACGAAGACGCAAGGTACAATCGACTGCAATACCTTCCAAGATGAGCGCAGGGCTTCATCACCCCCTAACCTCTGATCTTCAGCAAATCTGCACGGTGCGGCCTACCAACTTTGTCTATAGCATAGAGTCTGCAGTTGATCTGCGCAGTCTTTCTACACGACGCAGTTCTTTGGTTATGGCGCATGCCATATTGCCTACTGAGATCCAGTTTTCTTCAGAGTTAAGCATAATGCCCACGAGAGTTTCCACTGTTGGTGACCTCCCTAGGTTATTGCTTAGCTCTAGTCTTTCGGCGTTAAATTTCGGACAGACGAAGAAGACATGTTCGGCGTCTTCAATAACACTTCCAGCACAGAAACTGCAAAACGGATTTTCGTCGTGCTTGAATCTATGAAGGTACGACTTAAAGCACCCATGACCAGTTAGTATTTGGGTGAGGTAGTAATCTACCTCACCATGACGCCTGTTAAGCCACGGTTCCAAATTTGGAATTAGGCGGTGCGTCCATCGTCCGTTCTGTGATGCCTCCCAGCGCGTCTGCCACACTGCTACACTGCGGTCTCGCGCTATCCTACGTTTGGAGGATTTAGGCAATTCGAGTGGAAGCGAATCGTATGTCACGTTCTCGTTCACCAGAAGGTCTATAGGGGGAGAACCCGCAATAACCAGCGCTGCATCCGAGGAGACAGTTCGAAACGCACTACATACTCTAAGTGCACAGATACGATACACCGATTCCATGCTTCGTAAGTAGGAGCTGAATCTGGTTGCCTCGGCCCATATGGGGGCTGCGTACAAAAGTATTGATCTGACGACAGTGACTATGATCTTTCTACGGGTTTGTCTAGGACCTCTGGTATTCGACAAAATTCTTGTTAGCGCTGCAGCTGCGCTTCCCGCTTTTCCACTTGCGTATAAAAGATGCTGCTTAAAGTTAAGCCTATGATCTATCATAACGCCAAGGTATTTAACGAATGGTTTCGATACAATTGTATGTTCACCAACCGATATTCTAGCGGTCTCAACGACTTTTCTGCTGCTTATTAGCACTGCCTCGGTTTTGTGCTCGGCCAAACTGAGACCCGCTGTATTCAGCCACTGCCGCAGTGCTATAACCGCTTGGTTGCACTTGTCTTCAACTTCGTGCAAATGCTTTGCTACTACTATGAGGGCAATATCATCTGCGAACCCGATAATATGAGCCCTCTCTGGCAGCTGTAGACGTAGTATTCCGTCATACATTATGTTCCATAGGACTGGACCCAACACTGATCCTTGTGGGACTCCGCCAGTAACTTTATACTTTTCAGTACCCCCTTCTGTTTCGTAGTAGAGAATTCTATCCTCGAGGTAATCTCGAATGATTCTACGAAGGTAGAAGGGAACGCTAAAGCGCGCAAGAGCTTCCAGTATTCTGGTCCAATTCGCAGAATTGAATGCGTTTTTTATGTCGAGTGTTGTAACTAGACAGTACTCTTTGTCACCGTACAACCACCGAGTTCCTGAGATTGCCTGGAGTGCAATTTTTTTCACCGCTCCAATTGCATCTATTGTGGACCGAGCTTTGCGGAAACCATACTGTTGGTTGGAAAGATCTCCGGCATCTTCTATTGACGCACCCAGTCTATTGCTTATCAATCGTTCTAGGATTTTGCCGGCAGTATCGAGCATACAAAGTGGACGATAGGCCGATGGATCCTCTATGGAACTAGTATTCTTCGGGATCAACACAGGTCTTTGTCGCTTCCACATTGGTGGGAAGACGCCATCTTTTAGGCATGTGTTGTAGAGGTCAACGAAAACCTCTATTTTCTGCTCTATTGCAATCTTGAGCACCTTATTTGGGACTCCGTCAGGTCCGGGGGCTTTATTGTCTTCAACTTCTTTGGCTATTTTTAGGAGCTCCTCATTGGTTACATTTTGAAAATTTTGTAACTCTGCTTCAACTTCTCTGTTTAGTGCTGGCGTGTCGGGTTGTTGTGGAAATAGTGTGTGGACTATGTTCCTCAACAGTATGGGACACGTAGGTGTTGGTTGCCTAAACGAAGAGAGCTTCTTCATAACGAGCTTATATGCGAGGCCCCAGGGCTGCTGTTCAGCGTCGTTGCAGATTTGGTAGAAACAATGGGATTTACTCATTTTTATTGCCTTTCTAAGTTGGGTTCTTGCGGCTTTGAAACGCCACTGGTTTGGTAGAAATTCATCTGTGCCTCTCGAGCGATAGTATGTACGTCTCGCTCTTATGCAGCACCTTCTTAGGCTTGAAATTTCATCAGTCCACCAGTAGACTGGCGCCGGGTGATTGTTGCCTCTACCTTTTCTAACCATCGCGGCGTCGCATGCTCTTATTACGGTCTTCATCACTTGCGAGGCCTTGTCTCTAGCATAGCCAGTTGCAGACATACCTGCGAGCATGACCTCTAGAACGCCGGTATCCAGAGTGCTTTCTTTGTATCTCCTCTGGTTTTTGCACACCCTTTTTATGACGGAGTCTCCCGTGCTGAATATGATTGCGTGATGATCGCTTCCAGTGTAGTGTTCGCTTACTTGCCAGGCAGTTTTTGGCAATAGGCTGCTACTCACAAAAGAAAGGTCAATTATGGAACCCATCCCAGCTCTTTCAAATGTGTTTTGCTGTCCAGAGTTCAGCGTGACGATATCTAAGATCGCAAACGCCTCCAGAAGTGCTTGACCTCTCGAATTTGATCTTGGGCATCCCCAGTCCGTTGACCATGCATTGAAGTCACCTGCGATAACTATTGGGTGTCTTCCGACAGCGTCATCTGCTATTTCTTCTAGAACATTCGTGGCTTCTTGTAGAGTAATGCTTGGGGGTAGGTAGCAGCTATAGACATAGAGTCCACCCAGCCTAGCCCTCACGAAGTAGTTCATAGATTTTGTGTCTCTAATTTGCTGCTGTCGTTGGCCACAGTACCATATGGATGTTTTCCCAGATCTATCACTGATCTGGTCGCCGGAGTTCCTAGTACGATAGGGTTCGCTGAGGATGGCAACATCGGCGTTTACATCCCGTACGTTTTGCTTCAAGAGATCATGTGCAACTTCGCAGTGGTTGAGATTAAGCTGATAAAACCTTATCGTGCTTTAGTCTCTCGCAAAGCCTTCTGGTAAAACGGACATTTGATGCTCGTTGTTGCGTGCTTTGTGTCAGACTTCTTATGTCTTACGCAGAGTCTGCATATTGCTGCGTTTTCGCATGCTTTGGCTCGATGGCCCAAGCTGCCACATCTAAAGCAGGACTTTGAGCAGTCTTCTTCGCTCTTGCACTTTGATGCAGCATGGCCGAAGTCCATGCATTTAAAGCATCTCATGGGTTGTATTTTAGGCCTTATGCGGCACACAACCCATCCTATTCTAATTTTGCCTGCTTTAGTCAGCTTTGAGGCGCTTTCGGGTGACAAACTAATTGTTGCTGTTTGGGTGCCTCCATATGCTCTGCGTAGGCTGAGTATGTTGGATGGTGACACCTTTATTTCAGCAAATTGGTGTTTTAGTGCCTCAAGCACTTCCTCTTTCGTTGTGACCTCATCGATATCTTTTATCTCTATTTGGATAACTTCGGTAAGGATTTTGACTTCAGCATTGGTTCCGAGCACCGTTTGTACTGCGTTTTGGAACTTTCCGGAAGCAGGGTCCGAGGTTTTCTCTAGGAGAAGTAGGAGCTCTCCCTTGGCCGTTTTTCTTACGCCGCAGACATTTTGGCTTAGCTCTTTTAATTGGGGTTCAGCCTTCACCTGTCTGAGGATATCCGCATAGGAAGCTGCGCCTGTCGTTTTTATTACGATGGCGTCCTTTCGCGGTGGCCTCCTCACTTTCCTTCGTTTTTTTCGAACTTTTGTCCACTTCCGGTTCTGGACAGTGCTCTCGTGTGGGGTAGCAATCTTTTCAGTTGCTTTCGGCAGTTGCTTCTGGCTAACTTTGTCAACTGCACCCCGTTTCACCGCTTCCTCACGTGGTGGGTTCTCCTTTTGTGTGTGAATGTGTGTGTGAATGTGTGTGTGAATGTGTGTGTGTGAGTGTGTTGCTAGAGTTTAATTTATCCAACTCTCTTTAGTACTATTAACATAAAATTAAAAAATAAAAAAATGTTAATTTGTAATTTAATAAATTTATTTATTCCTGCAATTGGTTTTAATTCTTCTTTGATGTTGATTTTATTGGATTGTTGTTGCTATTTTTGCGATTATTTGTTTAGTTGTTGCATATAGTTTTGTTTGTTGTAGATCACACACTATATATCCCTTAATAGCTTGAAAGTCATTCAATCTACATAGTTCAATGAGGTTGTACAATGTACACCACCTTTTAGCCATGAATACTTTCAATTTTGTTATTTGCTAATGTTTTTCCATGTAAATTAGTCTGTATTTGCTCTTATACCAGGGCTGCATTATAAGTCTTGCACCACTGCAACACTAAACATTGCTTCCTTCGAGAAACACACGCTTTATACTGAACTGAATGCAAGAAATTTCGAATGGTTTGGGGACTTGCGGCAACGCTTTCATGTTTATTTTGGCATTTTCCTTAACCATACGTTTAATCTTCCGCTCCAAATGTTTGTCTAAGATTCCTTTAAGACCTCTTCGTGGTGAAGTCTCGTACATTCCGGCTTGTTTGAAGTTTTCAATCACATATTGAACTGAAGAACAAGGTCGGGAGATAGTTTCGATATCTCTTCCAAAGTTTTCCTTTTGTTATGCAATGAAACTATCAACTTTTTTATGTCCACTGAAATTGTCTTATGACTGTTACTCATGATATTTTAATTTTAAAAGCAAAGTTTAAAATCTCCATATAAGTTCTATGAAAACTTCATTGGTTTTTGTGTAATAACTTTGGTTTGATTCACGATAGAAGTAACAGATTTTGTGTGTATGTGACGATATATTCATGGAATATAGAAATACTAGCCTTTTCCCGAAGCGCGTTGCTGCACCCTGCAACTATATGGGAACATTATTAATGTATACAAAACATTTCCTAGACTCATAGTTTGACAACACTGTTATTTTCCACTGCCCGTAACAGTTTCCCAGTAGCAGGAGATCACCAAATAGTAACTCCATTTTGAGTTTGTATGTAAGTATTAATACTTTTACTTTCAAAGCTATTCGATAATACAAATTTTAACTGTATGGGTGGAGCCACACCCTCTTATATAATGCTCATCCCAGTTTTCTAGTAGATGGACACTACCCAGTTTTAGTACAGTTGCCGACAGAAAGCATAAATTACCAAAATGTAGCCCAATCGATGAAAACCGTAGGAAATATAGCATTTTTATTGATTTGTGGGCGGTAAAAGGGGGTGTGACAGGAATTTAAGCCATCTCAGACTTGAAAAAAATGTGCTGCCAAAATTTCAGCTCTATCGAGATACTAAGATAATTTTTTTTAAAAAATTAATTTTTTGGCTTGTTTATTTTTTCAAAAATATAAAAACACAATATTGGAAAAAAAAAATTTGTTCGAAAAAATCAAGGGGTAGGCCTAGCTTTTTGAATCACAAAAATGGTTTTTAATTTTTGCGTAAAATTGAAATAATTTTTGCTTATAAATGTTATAATTTTTAAATAGAGTTAAAAATTTGCGAATTTGAGTTTAAATTATTTTTACAACAAAAGCAAATTTTGAGCATTTTTTTGAGGAAAACTCCAAAATTTCAGACCTTTTTTGAAAAAAAATCTTTAAAATATATATGCTCAACTAACGGCATTTTTGCAATAGGGGTTTCATAGTACTTTGATGAAGCTTTAAGACAAAAAAAAATTTATCAAAATGTATACAAAAGCAGCGGAGATATTTGACTCGAAAGTCGCACAATTAAATTTCTGATTGTTTTTTTCTCATTTTTTAGCCAAGATGTTGCATTAAATATATCGTTGTAGTAAAATTTTTCATAGTTTTCAAGATATGTTCATGTTTTTGATATCAAAATAACGGATATTTTTTTAATTTTACTAAATTTAAGAAATATTTTATATTTTGTAAATATTTGCACATGTAACCTAAGAAAACAACTAAAAATATGCGATTTTGTAAAAAGTTGTACTACAGCACCATCTGGTGTCCAAGGTGGGTCAAAGAAGACAGTGTTAAAAAACTCATCGTACCTGAAAACTACTATATACCAATTTTTATTCTAATCGCATGAGTGGTTTGGGAGTTTTAGGTGGTTTTGTAAAAAATGTGTACTATAGCGCCCTCTGGTGTTGAAGATAGGTCGAAAACGATAGCAGCAGAACACTCAACGTACATGAAACTCACTGTATACTACTTTTCATTCTAAGCGCATTAGCAGTTTATGAGTTTTAGGCAGTTTTGTAAAAAATTTGTACTACAGCGCCTTCTAGTGTTCAAGGTGGATCAAAATTGATAGCTCACAAGCACGCACCGTACCAAAAAACTTCTATACACAAATTTTCATGCTAATCGGATGAGTAGTTTAGGAGTCTATTGCGGCTTTACAAACATAAGCTCCTTTTTTATATATATAGATCTATCTATATGTATATAGATAGATAGATAGAAGATAGATAAAGAACTCAGTTTCGATTTAAGTCGACTCAATAAAAATAAAAAATATTACAAAAAACTTTAAAAAAGGCGTAATTTAATCTTACCAACAAAATGGAATTGGAAAAAATTTCTATTTGAAAATCACGTCTAAAGTAAAATTATTCTAAAAAATTAAATTTGAGTTACATCCCAACAAACAAAATGATTCACTTATGTTATCGTTTACGAATCGCATTCTCGTACATTTCATTCATTAGCAATTATTAGAAGCGATTCTTTTATAATATCGCGATCGGGAGAAATTCCTCCTTCGTTAACGAATCGTCAAATCCGAAAAAAGGAATTCATTAACGATTCGCCAAAACTATAAGAAGCAATTCGTTAACGAGTCTCCAAAAATAAAGAAAGCAATTAAACAACGATTCACCGAGACGAATCTTATCTTATCTTAATGACAGACATTTTGAATAAAAATTATATTGTGCACTTGGTATGAACCAGAAATTTCAAATGATATAAGTTTCATTCGAATTTGTTGTCTTTAAAAGGGGTATAAAGGAAAGTAAAATTTTGTGTTTACGTATTAATATATAAGATAGCAATAACAAATTTTTTGTTTATTAAATAAGAAACATAAACTAAATATCGGTAATAATTGGGGACATAAGAATTAGTTCACGAATCGTTAAATATAACTGAAGTCACTCGGTAACGCTAAAACTGAAAATAGTCGCTAAAAATAAAAGTAATGGTTCGTAAATGAATTTCTAAAAATGGGAAAAGCAAATTGCTAACGAATCGCTTAAATTTAAAGAATTGATTCACTAACGAGTTATAAAATTGTTGAAAGGCGATTCGATAGCGAATCGTTGACTGAAAAAAAATATTTAATTAGAAAAAAATTGTTTCTTTGTTTCGATTGGGCTAAAAACATCTTCAATGGAATTTAACAAAATCATAATTTCAATCGGCGCTTTCTTTAAACATCAAGCCAGCCTATGATGCAGTCGTAACGAAACTATTCGAAAAAAATTAAAAAAAGCTCAAGCCTATGTTAGATAACACGGGCGCATAGGTCAGACGTAGAATACGTTAGTCATTAACAGCCTTATTCAATAGATTTCCTTAAACAACCTTTAAACGCTTGTTTAGTTACGCACTGTTTAAGGCTTTACGCAGCTTCTATGCAACCTTGCTAACATTGTTATTCATAAACATTTTTTCATTTTCTGCTTATGATTGTAAGGTTTGTGTCTGAACTATAGAAAATCTCTACAAAAATTAAGAATTCCTATGGATTTACAATGGCCGCCGCATAAAAAAATGCTGCAAAGGGCGCATATGGAGCATGTCTTTGATATTAAAAGAAAAGACAAACAAAAATCATGGTTGTATTTACGTAACCTTTAAACGCCAATTTCGGCGTTTAAGTTACGCAGCTCTTAAACAGCTACGAAAAATGGTTATGAATAACGTTTTCTTGTTTAAAGCCCGTTTAAAGTTACGCTGCCTCTAAAATGTGTTTATGAATAAGGCTGTAAGACATTGAGGATGTCTTAAAGACGTGGCCAACTGGGTAAGCACAATTTTGTTTCTCTGCTTCGCTTATCAATGTTGTGTATGTACACATCGTTCGCTACTTGGTCATTATACTTCTTCTCTTTCTCACACTGGTTCTGTGATGAACACACAGATAATCGTACTGCTCTTACACATGATGTTATAATACATAAAATACAAAGCATATGAAAATTAATACAAAATTTGAAGGAGTTAAATTTTGATTTACTTATAGAATCAAAAAAATTATATGTAGCAATATGATTATTTAAATACAAATCAAAAGAAGACATATTAAATATGTTACGACCATACTTGAATTTTCTTCAATGCATGCGTAAAGTATTAAAAACTTATAATGAAAGTGACAAGCATTTTCTCAAAATTTTGTACTCCAGATCAACACCCCCGTATAACGTATTCTACGTTAAAAAAGTTTCATAAGCGATTCGTTAACGAACCACCCCTCGCTAAAATGTTTATTGGGATAATTCCCTTTTTAAATAAAAACTCTACAATCATTCTTACACCGTAGCGTAATCAACATTTTAAAAAAAAAAAACGGTTTGAGAAGCTCAACTTTGGATGACCACAAGAACCAATCGTTCGAGTCATAATACTTTTTGACTTGACTTTTTCACATTTTGAATATATCTACATAGAATACACAAAACTTTTTATAAAAAAAAAACCGACCTCAAAATCACTACAAAGTAAAAAATAATTTGAAATAACTTTTCCCATTAATTTCTTGGTCAAATTTAAAAAGTTATTTATGTATATTATAATATTGGAAATCTTATCATTTTAATTTTTTCTAATTAGTTTTATTATAACCAATATATTGTTTTTTTTATGAATATAAAGCCTTTAAAGTCGGCGCTAATCCTACTTAGCTGAAATCGTATTATTTTAATTTTTTCTAAAATGTTTTACTATCATAAAATTATTAATAACTTTATGAATATAAAAGCTTTTTAGCAAATTTTTTTTCAGTTGGCAATTGTTGAGTACGCTGAATGTTCCCTGTATTATTTGTGCAGTTGTAGCACACTGTATCATATTCAATAAGAGCTTTACAAGCTCACCCAAACCAGTAGAAGGAGAATGTTTATGTGTCCAAAGCTTATAAAATTACTAAACTTTGTAATGATTTTGAAGTCGTTTTATTTTTTTTTTTTTTTTTTTTTTTTTTGTTAAAAAGTTTTAATTTCTTCCTTTTTAGAGAATATGAGAAAAATTTTATGTAATATTATTCTTGAGGAAAATTTCAAATAAGGAACTTTGTTCTTAAAAAATTTGTTTTATTAATTTTTTAAAGTATTCCCTCTTCGAATCCCACCTTCTTTATAGATCGTAATTTATAATGATTTTACTAAGTCCTGTGCCAAATTTCAGTTCCTAAGTATCAATATTAACCGATATACCCTATGCACAACCGCGCCCACTTTTGTAATGATTCTACCCACCTACCTGTATACCAATTATTAGTACCCTAGTGTTAATATTAACTAAGGTACAGTGTTTTTCTACACCCCTCTGTCGAATAACGCCCACTTTCTTCATCAGGTTTCATTATAATTCTAGCCATTTTTGTAACGAATTTTATTACCCTAGTGTCAATGTTATTCGAGATACAGCCTTTTTCTAACATTGCCACACCCCTTTGTTGAATAACGCCTACTTTTTTTACCGTAAATTTTTAAAAATTGTACCTATAAAATTTCATTGCCTTGGTGTCAATGTTATTCGAGATACAGTGTTTTTTCAAATATTCCCACACCCCTTTTTATAATGACGCCCTTTTTATTGACCGAAATTCACAATAATTGTACCAACCTTTTACAAAATTTCGGTACCCTAGTGTCAATATTAACCAAAATACATGGTTTTTAAAATGACACGCCCCTTTTTTTAAAAAAAAAGAACCTCTGTATTCATAGTCTCTATATGTTGAAAAAAAATTACGGAAATCGAGCAAGTGTTACGGAGTTATCGATGTACATACATTAAAAAATAAAAAGGAAACCAACGAACTTGAGCACCTCCTCCTTTTTGAAGTCGGTTAAGAAAGGAGAAACAATAAATAGACCCCGTAACGATTTTCGACGTGGATTGACAAGAAAAGAATACATCGATCAACTTGGTTCGAGTTTTGGTGATTGTAAAACGTTGGTTCAATGAGTTCGAGCGTGGTCGTTGTTCTCTCCACAACGAATTTCGTGAAGGTCGTCCAAGAACGGCTATTGTGGCGGAAAACATTAATGCTGTGCGTGGACTGCTGGAAGCAGACCGGTGACATACCGTGAGTTGAAGTCATCTTTGGACATTAGTGGGCCTAGCATACATTCGATTTTACGTGAGCATTTACGAGTCGGTTGAAGCAAGGAAATGCTAAAAAAAAATATTGCAGGGGTGGTTCGAAACACAGCTACGACATCAGCGCAGGTGACGAATTATGGATCTACGCTTAAGAGCCCGTAACAAAGCAGCAATCCCACTATTTTGGTCTTTCAAAGAGAGTAAAAACCGGTCATTTTGTTTGAATTTGGAGTTTTATTTTACAGTATGATTAAAGTTTTTGTATAAGTCGTTGGCCGCAACACCAACTCATCAGTAGTGCATGACTTTTCACTGTGATCCACTCAAGCTACTAAGGTCCTACTTATACTGCCAATATGCGGACAAAGTTACCCCGAAGTTTATTTTGACAGAGAGAACGCTGTGTGACAGTCTGTCCAGTCTGCTGTGTGATTTGCTCTATACAGAGCCGTTGTTGTTGTTGGTTGTTGCCTTCATTGTCTTCATGTTGTCTTGTTATCAACATAGTTTGACTATAGCTCAAATTTGTTTGTGTAAAACTTAAAATTTTTTATTTATTGTAAGAGGACCATTCGCTTGGAAACATTATGAACTTTGCTTCGTTACAGGAGTTATCTACTTTGCTTAAAATGCACTTCATTTTCTACACACATTGCTTACCTGACTTGACTCTTCTTCAAACTTATGGGTCTATTCCAAAGTATTAAATATGTTAAGTATAATTGCACAATGCAAACGGGAAATTAATACGAATTTATTCAGTGGAATTTTTTTTCAGTGGAAGTAATAAAAGCATATGTATTAAAAATATTTAAATTAATATAAAAGTTGTTTCATGATAGCTCATAGCTTAAGCTTCCAATTAAAATGTTGTTGTTGTTGTTGAACCACAAATTTTTGTGGTTACGGTTTAACTACAATATAATAATTACCTATAAATTGAATAGAATATTAAAAATAAAGAAACAAATTTATATACATTTAGTTATACCTACGTTTTAGAAATTTTAAATACAGAATACAGCAAACATTATGCTGAACTAGGTATTTATATTTTGAATGTGTGTTTTAATTAAGTCACTTTTGTTTCAACTTCAACTAATTACAACGAAAATAGTTTTAAAATCCAACACACACCGAAAGGGCACCTTGTAAATGACGCTTCTCCACAGCAACACCTTTGCAATGCTAGGTTAATACTCATCCTTTGGGTCAGTTGTTTGCCAATTAACTGTTGTTTAGTAATGAAAATAAAAAAAAAGGAAAACCTATTATTTCAGTTTGTTTACAAAATTTTTCACACCAACAAGCAACAAACGCAGTTTGCTTGTGCGATTACATACCTATACCTCTGTCGGTACGGTCTGGCCGTCTATTTGTTTGGCTTTTATTTTCGGTCTTGGTTGGTACCCGTACAGTTTCATTTTGAATTCTTTGTTGCTTACAAAACGGATTAAAGGTTGCCCATATGCAACGCCATCACGCACATGTCCGTCACGTAATTCTCGGCAACGCTTACTCACATGTCGGTTTGTTGCGGATTTTGTTGTATGTAATTCCTTTGTTTTCATTGTTTTAGTCTTTTTTTTTTTTTGTTTTTATTAAATTTATTTCTGCCTTGATTGCTGCAGTTTTGCGTTGCATGGCTCGTTAAACGTTTGGCTGCTTAACTGCTTTTTTTTTCTAATTTGAAAATGTTTATACCTTGAATTTAATTTTATTTGCATTTATTAATTTATTAAACATTTCCACAAATAGTTTTTTTTTAATCAAATAAGCCATTCATTTTAAAAAGGCTGCAAGACTAAAAAAGACTGAAATATAATTAAAATGATGTCATCACATTTACTTCTTTGGGGAACGTCTCCGATTTTATGATTTAAAAATTTTATAGAATTCAAAATCTTTCATTAAATGAAAAACATTTTTGCCGGTTACGTTCGAAAGTTTTTTCCAATGTATTTTTGATGGTCAGCTATTGGGAGTATGCATTAAAAACCACGCATTTCGTAACCAACTTCATATCTGTTATACCTGTCATTTTTTTGACAGTGACAGCTATTGCATTTCAAACTTAGTATTAAGTCACACACACAAGTTTTTTATCTGGTTGAAAATGTCGTATTACGTGCCAACAAAATAGCATTTGCGGGAAGTTTTATTTTATTGGCTTAATTTTAAGAAAAATGTATCAAAAGCTTATGCTTTGGTTCTCGAAGCAAACCCTGAGTATGTTGCATCGATTGGAATGTGTCCGATACCACTTTTCAAAAGTGATAATTTTGACTCGATGGCAAAGAACGTACAGGTCAGCCGAATAAGTTCGACGATGAGGAATTGGAGCCATTACTAAATAAAGACCCGTGTCAAATACAGCAAAAACTTGCCAATTCGTTGGAAGTTGATCATTCAACAATTTGCAGGTTTCTGAAAGCAATGGGAATGATCCAAAAGCAAGGAAATTGGGTCTCATACAATCAGAAGCCGAGAGATGTCGAAAAAAGATAGGCGATGAAAAGTGAATCCATTACGATAATCCAAAGCATAAAAACATTAAATGGTTACCCTGGCCATGCCTCAACATCGACGGCAAATCCGAATATCTATGGTTCCAAGCTCATTCTCTGTATTTGGTGGGATCAGCTAGATGTTTTTTATTATGAGCTACTCCAACCTAACGAAACAATCACAGGAGATCGCTACGGCCAGCAATTAATGCGTTTAAGCTAATCATTGAGGGAAAAACGGCTGTAATTCCATGACAAAGTGATTTTTGAGCATGACAATGCTAGACCACGTGTTGCAAGGTCACTCAAAACAGCTTGGAAACGCTGAAAAGGGCGTTTCGGACTATCCTACATGTAGGATGGAGGAGAAAAAATCAAATTTTTAACGTAGAATACGTTATACGGGGGTGTTAATCTGGAGCACAAAATTTTGAGAAAATGTTTGTCACTTTCATTATAAGTTTTTAATACTTTATGCATGCATTGAAGAAAATTCAAGTATGGTCGTAACATATTTAGTATGTCTTCTTTTGATTTGTATTTAAATAATCATATTGCTACATATAATTTTTTTGATTCTATAAGTAAATCAAAATTTAACTCCTTCAAATTTTGTATTAATTTTCATATGCTTTGTATTTTATGTATTATAACAGCATGTGTAAGAGCAGTACGATTATCTGTGTGTTCATCACAGAACCAGTGTGAGAAAGAGAAGAAGTATAATGACCAAGTAGCGAACGACACCATGATGCATACATCCATGATTTTTGTTTGTCTTTTCTTTTAATATCAAAGACATGCTCCATATGCGCCCTTTGCAGCATTTTTTTATGCGGCGGCCATTGTAAATCCATAGGAATCCTTAACTTTTGTAGAGATTTTCTATAGTTCAGACACAAACCTTACAATCATAAAGCCTAGTATGCTGTAGAAACGAAAATTTCTTGGCATATAATGATACACCCGAAATATTAGTGTAGAGTCAAAAATGTTTGTGTGGAGAAAAAAGCAACTACAGTACGACCTAGCTCAATGCAACTAATAGAAATTCGGCCAGTTGACGAAGTTAATGTTAAAGAAACGCAATTAAACTTCTAAACATAAAGCTTTATGGCTCTGAATCCTAGATATTGTGGTTTTATGTATTAAGATATGCACTTTGTTTCCTTAAGTATTGTTTTAAGAGATTTTTCGTACATCAGAAATGTATTTTACAAGAAAAGAAGAACTCAAAGTGAATAATATAAAAGTTTATGGAAGTGTACGCAAATGGAAGTTGCGATAATTGTGCATTTTTTTTTTAAGTTTCGTTTACTGAGTCAACAATGTAAATTTTTGAGTATTGCGATTATCGAGTGTTGCGTAAAGCGAGGTCGAACTATTTTCTTATTGAAATGTCAAAATTCTGGTGCCAATTAAATGCCCGGACATATAATCGACAGCGAAATTTTGACATTTCAATTCTCCACATGGTTGTTGTACTTGCTAGCATTGAACAAATTTATCACCTCTACAGCGTACTAAGTAGCGAAAAAAAAAATTCCGCTGCCTTTTCGCTGTCAAAAACTCAATGCATTCCATATGGAAAGTTTCTTTCCGCTTCTACAGCATACTGGGCTTAAGCAGAAAATGAGAAAATGTTTATGAATAACAATGTTAGCAAGGTTGCATAGAAGCTGCGTAAAGCCTTAAACAGTGCGTAACTAAACAAGCGTTTAAAGGTTGTTTAAGGAAATCTATTGAATAAGGCTGTTAATGACTAACGTATTCTACGTCTGACCTATGCGCCCGTGTTATCTAACACAGGCTTGAGCTTTTTTTTTATTTTCACCCTATATGTCGGACGGACAGCAGCATATGCTTTCACACATCCTACTTGTCCATACGACCTGTCAAGTTGATACTACATGTAGGATGGTCCGAAACCACCTAAATATGATATTCTACCCCACCCGCCGTATTCACCGGACATTGCCCCTTTCGACTACTACTTGTTTCGATTGGTGACCCATGGCCTGGCTAAGCAGGCCATTTCGTTCTTATGAATATGACAAAAAAAGGGATCGATTCGTGGATACGCTGTTTGTGACTAAAAAAACTCAATAAACTCGATATGGCTGGGTACGCAATAAAAAATAAATAAAAAAACAAAAATATTTAAATACAGTGTATAATAGATGGGTTTTGGGTTCCATACATTTTCTTAGTATATATTCCAGAACCTCTCTACAAGGCAATATTCTGAATCCTGGATGCAATATAAGCACGTGACACCAAAAAATTTCAGAAAATTCTAAAACTGGATGTTTCAAATCGAGTTTCCTATTTACATTTAAGTCATACAAAAACTCTTGACCACAACATATTCTAATGTACATAAAATCGTCCGCTTAACCCGAATATGCCGATGAGCAAATCGTTTTTTTTTTTTTTAGACTAAACCAACGTTCAGGGGATGCCCCCTATAAATGCGTAAGCATTGAGTTGATTCGGAAGAAGGGTGATAGTTTAGTTGGAAGGAAGAAAGATTGAGTAGTGTCGGTGAAGATTTGTTTTGAACCTACACAGCTGGAAGCCGAACACGCCCGCAGGATGATTATTCCACAATCTTACTGTGCGACCGAAGAACGAATTATCTCTGTAATGCGTTGTTCTATTAGAGATAAAAGCAATGGTATAGGGATCAGCTTGGAGTGCTGACCGAGTGGACCTGGGAAATACTCGAGCTGGTGGCGTCAGGTTTTGTACCTCCCTTGAACACTTCCCATGGTTATACCCATGATACAATTACAAGGTAGGATAATTTTAAAATGGCTGCTCAGTTATGAATTTTTGCAACAACAAAGCTGTAGGAGCTACAAACGTCAAACGACAAAAGCAGCAACAACAATAAGGAAAACTCAAAATTACCAGCTGATTTTGACAACTAGCGCACCCTGCTCTCCAATATGAGCCTAACTTGTAATTGTATCATGGTTATATCTATATTAAAGGCTAAAACACCCAACATTGCGTCGATGCCTGAGAGAATCGAGAGAAGATGAAATGTTTTCATTCCCTATCAGATATATCGCACGTTTTTGAACTCGGTCCAGAAGCTCCAAATAAGTTCTTGAAGCTCCTGCCCAAATATTCGTACTCGAATTGATGTATTAAGTGTAGATCATGCGAAGTTCATATGGGATGAATTATCTTTTTCACTGTTTTAAGAAAGGCACTTGGCCGCTTCTTTCGATATATCGAAAATATGATCATTCCAGCGAAGATCATATCTTATCGATATGCCCAGAACGTCAAGAGTATCTGGGAGCTAAGGGGCAATTCATTCGTTTGTGGTTTATCAAACAACACTGGGTCTTGCTTGCATTAAACTCAACTCTATTAGCACGACCCCACTCAAAAATTTTTCGTAAGTCGTTAAGAAGTGTGTCATTCATATTTTGCTTCTTTCTTTCAATCTCCGAAAAGCTCGGGCGTTTTTTGAATGAATATGAATGACAAATGCAGCTGTCATCCTTAAAAGAATGAATTGGGCTATGAGTCAACGACAGAAGGTCTGGACGAAGCGCCGTCAACAACGACACGTATAGATCTGCCATTAAAAAAGGACGAAAATCCATCGAGAAAATTTACTACCGATACCATATGTGATTAATTAAGACACGAGTGCTTTATGCCACACTAGGTCAAACTCCTTTAAAATATCCAGAGCAACAACTCTACTCTTACCGAATAAATTCACGCATTGATTCCATTTTTCTATGAGGAATTCCCAATTTGCTTTTCCATAAAACCAATCAATCCACTTCTGGACTTTAGGCGTAGAGGTGCGTAGGCTAGAATATGGAAAAGCAACGGATATAGTACAAAGGTCTGAATTACCAAGAGGTGCATTGACATACGCGTCATATTTTTCATGATATGAAGTCAGAAAAAGGCCTGGGACTTTTTCGCTCTGCAGGCCAACTCGTGGAATATAAGTTGGCTCTTTCACAAGTTGAATCTATTGGTTCGATTCAGCAAAGATCTCAACATATTGGGCTTCAGGTATCGAATGTCCTGAATGACTTAGCCAAGCCGGATTGTGGACATTGAAATCGCCGGCAAATAACGATTTTGTTAACTTGGAAAAGAATAACCTCAAAATGTACGTAATCGAATCAGAGAGAGAGAGAAAGAGAGTCCAGTTAATTCAAACATAACAGAAATGCAATACGTGCGAACGCACTCTGAACATTACCCAAATGAGGCTGAACTCCGGATCGGCACTGCCCGGATCACGCAGGCATTATTTTTCCTAAACTTCATAAAATGGCAAACAATCCTGCGGCATATAAATTTAAGAAAGTTGCAGCAACCTTGGCGAGGGTACAGCTTTTAGTTCAAAAGCGAAATAAAAAATTAGGAAATTCTCAATAAAGTAGGCCAGTTTCGGGTCAAGAACTAATTTGGTCTAACATAATGGTCATACAAATGGTCAAAAGTTAATCAAAAGTTTTTGTCTGACACAAATGTAAATAGGAAAATCGATTTGAAGCATCCATTTTAGACTTCCAACTCGAGAATTTTCTGAATTTTTATCGCGACATGTGCTTATATTACATCCAGAATTCAGAATCTGGTCTTGCAGGGAGGTTCTGGAATACTTTTGAAAAAAAAAACAAAACCCATCTAGTGGGCATACCCTTGTTCAAAAAGAAAGGTTCATTTATTGAAAATATTTAAAGTACAAGTTTATTCATCCAAATCAATATTGTCGCCGTCAAAGTAGTCCCCATCGACTGCAACGCACTTATACCAGCGCTTGATCCAGTCACGGAAACCTTTCTGGAACACGGTTTTTGGTATGGCCTTCAGAGCGTCCACCGATTTTTCCATGACCTCTTCTTTGCTGGTGAAACGCCTTCCTCGAAGCGGTTTTTTTGACGCGATCGAACAGAAAAAAATCACACGGAGCCAGATCAGGTGAATTTTCCAGCTGCTGGATGGTTATCGTGTTGTTTTTGGCCAAAAAGTCACGAATAAGATGAGCATTGTGCAAAATCCATGATTTGTTTTGCCACAACTGCGGTCTTTTTTTGGCGAATTGCTTCACATAAACGTCTCATAACACCCAAATAATACTGTTTATTGACCGTTTGACCATCTGGCAAAAATTCATGGTGAACTACACCATTGTAGTCCATGAAAACAGTGAGCATCGCCTTCTTTTTTTGACTGAAAAAGACGTGGTTTCTTCGGTCTCGGTTCGTGTGGCGACCGCCATTCACTCGCCTGATGCCTGGTTTGCTTGTCATACTCGTATACCCATGTCTCATCACCAGTAATGATGGATTTGATGAATGATTCGTCGTTTTCGACCATTTTATGTCTTTCGCGATAGAAACTCGGTCTCTTTTTTGCATGAAATTGAGTTCTTTCGTTACCAACTTCACAGCGACACGTCTCAAGCCCAATTCATTCTTCAGAATGTTCTGAACGGATCCATTTGAAATGCCGACGTCCTCTGCTATCTCTCTAATCGTCAATTTGCAATTTTTTACCAACATTTCTTTGATTTTTTCAACGTTTTCTTCGGTAGTCGAACACGATGGCCGCCCTGTACGAGGGTCGTCTTCTACTTCGTCTTGGCCACTCACAAATTAAACTCCGGTTAAACCACTTGTTTGCTTTCTGATACGATAGAGCAGAGTCACCGTAACATTTCACCAACATTTTACGCTTATTGGCGCAGTTGAAACCATTTTTCACATTAAATTTGATACGAACTCCTTGCTCAAAATTTTTCATCCATCGTAAAAATCGAAGACACGAAAAAAGTTGTTGTAAACAAAACACTGTCACTTTACCAAATTCCAACAAGAGACGCTGATATTTGGTAGCCTTGTCATAGACACATGTGGCAACCTACAAAGAAAAAAAATTTCGAATCGGACAGTTGAGTCCGGTTCACAGTGTGAATGAACCTTTCTTTTTGAACAAAGGGTATGTTCGAAATTGTGTTTAAAAACAATTGCAGCAGGAATACTCTCGATTAAATGTAAATAAATGGCTACTTAATGAAAGTTCATGCGTTTTGTTCAAAATCAAAGTGAGTACTTGCTTAAAAAAAAAAACACTCTTATATAAAATTTAATGGAAACTTAACAAAATCGGGTTATTAAGCAGGTTGTTTATTTTGGAAGAAATTTTATTCTGTTTCCGGTAGCGGGAAGTGAGCTTATCTGTATAAGTTTTCAATTTACAGCCACTGGCTTTTTCCCTCATCTTCTCCATTCTAACTTGTGTTTAATTAATGTTGGAAAAAAAAATGCTCAAGGAGAAGAAAATTTTTTACTTCCTGTAACTAATTGCCGAACAGCAGAAAGTAATGGAAAGACGAATGGACGAAGAAAGACAGACAAACAGACAGACATAGAGATGGGCGCAGATATTTAAATAGAAGGAGAGACAAAAATACGAGCCGATGGTCAAAGTGATTCAGCATGAAACGGAGGAATAATAAAAGCAGCGCAAATCAACCGCGAAAAAAACTAATTTAACTGCAAAAAATACAATAAAAACAACAGCAAATCGATGCAGATATTAAAGCCAGAGGCAAGCAAAGAGCTTCAGGCAACAGCAGCAGCAGCAGTAACTAAATTGAAGAATTCTACAACAAAACCAACAACAAGGAGGCAGATGAACTAAGAATGGGAAGTTCAAATTATTGATTACCAAATTAGATACAAAGATACAAAGGCGGAGTTGCAGATACTCTAGAGAGGAGAAGCAGCAACAGCAGCAGCATAAGCAGCAGCATCAGCAAAGTCGTAGTAGGGAAGATAGATGGGCAAACAAGCTAAGCATTTTAAGCGGAAGACAAACAGACAAACAGATAGACAGACGTACAAACAGCAGATAGAAGTTTGCTGAGGAAGAGGAAGTGCAGAAGCAGCAAAGCAACGCCAAACTAATGACAAATTAAACTCAAGACTTAAAATACTTGAAAGCAGCAAAAGTAAAACCATAAATTACAACAAATACCTAAAAACAACAAAAAACAAAAACGAAAAAAAAAAAAACAGTGTACAACTACAACAACAACGAGTGCCGACATATAGCAGCAATTCCTCATGCTGTTAAGTTTGGCCAGAAATGCTAGTAGACGACATCAAAGGGAGTGGCGCATAGATGCAAGATACGCGTTATGTATGAGTATCTCGTGGGTTGTTTGCCATTACATGACAGTGCGCTGTGTAGGGTATGTGAGAGGGGGAGAGACGAGAGGATGGGATGGCGGTCTGGCTGAAGCAACTACGCCAACCTCAATGATTATGTTCAATTACAGTTTTGCAGTTATTTTTCATTATGCGGCGCTGTCGAGTAAGAGCGCTGTGGAGAGGTGCTGAAGGTGCGCTGCATTCGGAAGGGCACGCCAACAATAAATAAATTCCTAGCAAGTTTTCCAAGTGTACTTTCAAGATGAAAAACAACAGCAACAAAATTATTACTTAACAGCATATTCTCCAAACCTTTTGTAATGCGGTGAAAATGCTATTCTTTAAAGCAGACAACATTGCTGACTTGTAACTCGAAGTCAGCAAAATCCTCAAAGATTCGAAAGATTGTCGAATATTCTGATCCAGATTAGTGATCCAGACTGACTAGGTTTTTGGCAATACCTTAAAACTTCTTTATCAACGGGCTTTTCTTTACAGTTAAATTACATTTTGAGCATGTTGCTTGCAACTATTTTAATTATACAGGTTTTCCAATAAGAGGTGTTATTTTGGTATTCAAAGATATTTGGTTTCACTGTTGACCCCTTATTTTCTATATTGTCTAACTATGTTCTTAACTATGATCTTATGTTAATATGTGGCGATTTTAATGTTAATATTCTTTCAAATGACATAGGAAAACAATTGTTGTACGAGAAGACATCTTCATTAGGGTTATCAATGGTGAATGAAATTCTTCCCATTTGTTTTTCCAACAACACCACCCCTAGTCTGCTTGATTATTTTATTGTGTCAGATCCTTCAGCGGTTTTGTTATTTGATCAAATTTTTTTTATATCTGATCACGATCTAATATTTTGTTCGCTAAATGTAAATTTATCTCGTCATGTAACGTCTGATAGCTTTACGTATCGTGATTTTAAACATATTAATTATACATCTTTGTACCATGATATATCCTTGATTTCGTTCAGAGAGTGTTATCTTCATAGCAATGTCAATTCAATATCTGTTCGAAAAACATGTCCCTTTACGTACGTTTAGTGTTAAAAATGTATCTTACCCTTGGTTTTCGCAAAATGTCCTTAATGCCATTAAAATTAGAAATAGACTCAACAAAGGAGAAAAAATCCTTCTTTTGTAACCTGGGAAAACTACAGGTCGGCTAGAAATGAAGCTGTTCTCATAACGAGACAGGCAAAATCGCGATACTTCGCTAAAAAACTTAAACTCTCTCTACAAACTAAAACATTGTGGAATAACATAAAAAAACTTGGGGTATGCAAGAATAATAACGTAGAATGTAATGTTGAACCCGACACTCTCAATAATTTTTGAAGTGAAACTTCTTAGGCGGCGCTTCGAAATTTGAATGAGAATATTGAGGAGTGAAATTTCAAGGTCAATTTACTTCATTTCGTTACACGATAGAGAAGAAAGATATGTTGTACAGTAGATAGAATGAGAGAGATATACATTGTATAAAAGACTGAAAAAAATTTCTTTGTCAGCGCTGAGTATCGAACCTGCAATCTTAGTGTTATAAAGCCAACGTGCTATATGCCGAGCTAAGGTCTTCATATGTAAAAGTTGTCTACATACCAATTAATGAAACTACTTTTGCTGTAGATGCCCAGCGGGAAAATAAACAGCGCTCCTAGCGGGAAAATATAACAGCCTTATTCATAAACACATTTTAGAGGCAGTGTAACTTTAAACAAGAAAACGCTATTCATAAACATTTTCGCAACCATGTTTTTTGTTTGTCTTTTCGTTTAATATCAAAGACATGCTCCATATGCGCCCTTTGCAGCATTTTTTTATGTGGCGGCCATTGCAAATCCATTGGAATTCTTAATTTTTGTAGAGATTTTCTTTAGTTCAGACACAAACCTTACAAACATGAGCAGCGAATGAAAAAATGTTTATGAATAAAGCCCAAGAATGATAGAAAAATAGATTGCGCAGATAGTAAAAATAATTTTCTACGATCTGCGCATCTACGTTACGATAGACTTACGATATGAGCTTACGATATGGCTTTCTGTCAAGTCTTGTTAAAAATGTGAACAAATATGAAACAATGGCAAAAGATTCAAGAAACAAACTTGGTCTAGCGTGACGTCATGATCGTAAAAAATACTTTGTTCGTAGCTAGAAATGTCAAAATGAAAAGTAAACAACATAACGGACCTGCGCAATGCGTAATCTATTTTTCTATCATTCTTGAATAAAGCGTAGTATGCTGTAGAAACGAAAATTTCTTAGCATTTAATTCTACACCCGAACTATTAGTGTGGAGTCAAAAATGTTTGTATGGAGAGAAAAAAGTAACTACAGTACGACGTTGCTCAATGCAACTAATAGAAATTCGAGCAATTGACATAGTTAACGTTGAAGAAACGCAATTAAACTTCTAAACATAAAGCTTTATGTCTCTGAATCTTAGATATTGTGGGTTAATGCACTTTGTATCCTTAAATATTGTTTGAATAGATTTTTCATTAAAAATGTATTTTACAAGCAAAGAAGAACTGAAAGAATATAAGATGAAAGTTTATGCAAGTTTACGCAAATGCAAGTTGCGATAATTGTGCAATTCCATGACGCCAACTTGACACTGTGCGCAAGAAAAGTTGGAATAAGTTCTTTCAATAGATAACTATTTTATACATATCTTAGTTATATAATTTTATATCGAACTATTTACTATTAATAATTGTAAGTATAATGTGTGTGTGAAAGTTTTAGTTATCTTTTCACATTTAAAGTTTTGAACAAAAAAGTATTTATAAGGCTTAATTTTTTTAAAGCAAAAATAATAACTAAAATTTGTCCCATAGTTTTTGAGTACAAAATAACCGGTAATTTTTGATTTTTAGTTTTTAAGGCAGAAATAAAAATGAAAGTTAAGATCAAGTTTACAGTTGAGGTAGATTTATTGTTGTGACATTGTTCTGTGAAACTCCTTATTAATATGCCAAAAAAAATTTTTGAAAAACAAATTTATAAATGCACCTGAAGCTCCCATTGACAAAAAAATCGCTCATTGTAGTTATGTAAAATAAAAAAATCCCTTTTTAAGAAATTATTCTCTTAATATGCGGAATATGCAACACTTGATTTTCTCACGATCATACTCTCGCTCTCAAACTTTCAATAAAGCTACGCTCTGAGTTTTCTCCCTAGTGCAGCGATGGGTTCTATTCCAGATAGAACTCTACGCCACGTTACGTTGCGTAGCTTTACGATTGCATAATCGAGCCTTTACACTAAAATCGTTCTTATTCTAGAAAAGAAAGAGTGTATACAAAGAAGAAGTTTCACTTCTTTACTGTATACACGGTATACTGTATCTTTTTTTTTAGTGGATACTTCTTCTATACTTGATAGCAATTTGCTCACTTTCCGTAGTCTGGCCGTGCAACAAACTTTTAAGTTTGTTTCGGTCGATGAGCTAGATGTTGGAAGGTGTATATCGCAAATAAAATCGAATGCAATAGGTGAAGATGGCGTTCCTATCCAATTTATCAAACTTATATTGCCTCACATTATAAGCCCGCTAACGCATATTGTTAACCATCGTTTTGTATCGTCATCTTTTCCAGATCTGTGGAAGGTTGCCATTGTTCTGCCGATTGCGAAGAAACAAAACCCCTCAGGCCCTAATGATTTTAGACCAATAAGCATTCTGTCGCCATTGTCAAAAATCTGCGAAAAAATTATGGCCCAGCAAATGATTAAGCATCTAATGGAAAAAAAGCTTTTATCCCCATTTCAATCAGGCTTTCATGCAGGACATGGTTGTGCCTCTGCAGTAGTTAAGGTGATTGACGACATACGACCAGAATATGATGCTGGCTCTATGACTCTTCTTTGTTTACTGGACTTCTCGAAGGCGTTCGATAAAGTAAACCACAACTTTTTGTGTCAGAAATTAAAATTTCACTTTGGGTTTTGTGATAGTGCTGTGAATCTGTTGTCCTGTTATTTATCTAATAGATTTCAAAAGGTAAAAGTTGGTCAAGTGTTTTCTGACTATAAATTAGTCGCAAGCGGTGTTCCACAAGGATCTATACTTGGCCCTCTCTTATTCTCGATTTTTATTAATGACATTTTTAATGTCTGTAAGCACGCATCCGTTCACGCTTATGTTGATGATATTCAGCTTTATCTTTCACGTCGGACTGGGCTTCTTGATGACCTATGTTACCAACTGAATGAAGACCTCAACAACATCAATGAGTGGGCCAAATTGAATTGTCTTCAACTAAATGCTGCAAAGTCGTATGTCCTACCTATCTGCAAGAATAAAACTTGTATTGACGATGTCCCTGATCTATATATTGAAACATACAAGCTAAATGTAGTGTTGAAAATAGTCAACTTAGGTTTTTATATGAATTCTTCTTTGTTCTGTATTGATCACGTTAATAGTGTTGTTAAAAAAGTTTATTATGTCCTGCGTAATCTAAGAATGTCGGCTAGTGCTACTCCTGTAAATATAGAACGAATGTTAGTGATTCAATTGATCTTGCCAGTGATAACAAACTCTGAAATTGTATACAGTAAACTCGATTCTTCCTCTCAGTTAAAACTACAAATTGCATATAATTATGCTACACGATATGTATATGGTTTGCAAAAGTTTTATCACTTATCCATTTATAGAAACGCCATTCTTGGTTGCGATTTATTTGCATATCTGAATGCAAGAAACTGTATGTATCTCCATAAACTTATTCATGAAAAAACTCCGTTCTACCTGTATGAGAAATTACAATTTAGTTTATCGAGAAGAAGTCATATTCTTATAGTTCCAAGACATGGGTCATTGAACTCCTCGCACTTATTTTTCATTAACGCCATAAGACTGTGGAATGCATTGCCACGTCACCTAAAAGAAATCACTACAGGAAGTATTTTTAGGCAAACTATTTTAACTCATTTCTCTACCTCCTAAGCCCTATTTTTCTTCTTTCTCTCTCTCTCTCTCTCTCTTTACTCTTTCTAATCTGTCTGCATTTTTAAATTAAATTATCCTTAAGAAAAATGTTTGAAATTTGTTTTTCCTTATTTTTTAAATCATAATACGTAAATTAATTGTTGTTTTAAATTCCTAATGTAATTATACAATTAATGCTTTATTACGTTGTCATTATTCTTATATTGATTATATTGAATGTATTTAATGTTGTACTATAAAAGAACTTAGTTCTTATTGTACTAATATAAACTGCTAATAAATAAAAAATAAAAAAAAAACAAAAGAAAAATGCCATTTTTTGAGATAAATGATCGGATGTTTATTTCATAATAAAGAGGAAGGTATGCCGTTAATAAAGAAAAACAACATCAGCCAAATGGCCACCACGACCACGCTTACAGGACAATATCCTTTTCATGAAATTTTCCATAACCAAATCGCAAAGTGGCTGCCCTATGTCCTCGATAGCCTCACGAATTCCATCTTTGAGGTCTTTGAGGCGTAGACCTAATCTTTCACGTGGCCCCAAAGGAAGAGGTCGCAAAGTGTTAAATCACAAGATCTCGGTGGCCAAATGTGATCACCTCTTCGAGAGATAACACGATCCGGAAACTTTTCCGGTAAAAGATCAATGGTTTCGTTGCTTGTGTGGCACGTAGCGCCGTCTTGTTGAAAGTAAAATTGTCCAGATCAATACCATCCAACTCCGACCATAAAAAATCATTATTCCTCTCTCGATAGCGCAATCCATTCACCGAAACTGCTGATCCAACCTCATTTTCGAAAAAGTAAGGTCAAATGACACCGCCGCACCATAAACCGCACCAAACAGTCACACGTTGAGCATGGAGAGGCAATGTTATATTCTCAACAATAACTCTTGGGTTTTCCGAGCCCCAGATGCGACAATTTTGCTTGTTGGCGTAGCCACCGAGGTGGAAATGGGCTTCATCAGTCAAGATGATTTTTCGATGGAATTCCGGATCATTTTCATGCATTTCAAGGACCCAATCAGCAAAGACACGACGTTGTTGATGATCGGCCGGCTCGAGTTCTTGTGTTAACTGAACTTTATAAGCCTTAAGACCCAAATCTTTATGCAAAATACGGTGAAATGACGTATGTGGAATGCCCAATTCCAAAGAACGACGAGGAATGGACAAACCTGGGTTTTCTTCAACACTTTGGGCTACAGCATAAATATTCTCAGTTGTTCTTGAGAGACGTGCATGTGTTTTATTCTTCACATCACTAACTTGTCCCAACAGCTCAAAGTTTTCCAACAATTTCCGTATTGCGGTCCGACAAGGTGCATCACGACGACCAAAAAATGCTTTAGTTTTGCGAACTCTGACTGCAAGATTTTCATCATTTTTGTAGTGAATTTTAATAATTTCAATGCGTTGTTGAAGCGTTAATCGTTCCATTTTTAGTAATGACGTAGTTTCTAATTGTCAAATATCAAAGAATAAAGGCGTTAAAAGTGAGCGATTCATAATAGCGGGCGATTCACAAAAACACCTCTTATTGGAAAACGAGAAGTGTGAGGCAAGCTGTCAACTGATGTACGACCCTCTTTAAACAATTTGTACCATTTAAATCCCTGCGTACGTTATATAGCAGACTCCCCATAGGTTTTCGGACAAGAAATTCCGTTGGTAAAACACAATTTTAAAGACACTCTTTGCTCAACCTTTTTTTTCCATTATGAAATTCGGAGGTCAGACTCGACGTGAACTTGTTTACAAAGCAATAAGAAAGAAACTTCGTGATAGATGGCTCTAAAAATTTACGCCCAAGCCTAAAACAGTATTACCAGCCTTAAAAAAATATCGATTTGTATGACAACTGTTTTTGTTTTTTTCGCACAGTCTAATTCAATTTTGAACAAAAGGTATCTTATTCCAAAACAAATTTTTAATAATAGAACCCCCCCCCCACTACCACTAGGGCGGATCGGTGTCCATACAAAAAAAAAAAACGTGTTCGATAAACTCGGTTTGAAATGTACCTTGGATCATGGTACTTCCCTCCTCAAAACGATTTCGCGATCTATTAACCCTTAGGCTTCCTGGAATTTTTTTTAAAAAAGTGCCTTTTTTGGTCAAAAACCCACTTTTTGTATGGACAAGTTTTTTGTTTTGATGTATTTTCAAAAAAAAAAAAACAAAATTAAAGCTTAAAAAATTATGACTATCTGCATAAAAATTTTGACTTGAAAGTTTTGTTCATAATTTTCTTAAAATTTTTTGAAAATTTAACTTTGTTCAAAAATGAACAAGTAAGCCCCTGATATGTTAAGGATATTTTATTACCTTTCCAACGTTGGTTAAACGACATCAATCGGACGAGATATGCGTAGTTATGAAGATTTAAGTCGAAATCGCATCGAAATGTATTAAAAAAAGACTCAAAAAAAAAAAAAAAAAAAAAATACAGAACGATCAAATTTCTCAAAATTGTTTATGCAGATAGTTATCATTTTTGAAGTTTTACTTTTGTTTTTTTTTTTTTGAAAATACAGCGAAACAAAAATTTGTCCATACAAAAAGTGGGGTTTTGACCAAAAAAGGCACTTTTTTAATAAAAATTCCAGGAAACCTAATGGTTAACACATTGCGAAATCGTTTTGTGCAGGATACAACAATGACGCAAGGTACATTTTAGACCGAGTTCATCGAACATTTTTTTAGCGACCCACCCTAACCCCCACCCCTTGTTTTAAATTTTAGAAAAAAATGGTAGCAAAATGAAAGGCGGCTGTAACCTTCTTTCTTTCATTCTTATCCCTTTACTTTCCTTTTATTCCGAAATTGTCCTCATTCTTATTCGTATTCTAATACAGGGTGAGTCAAAATTAACCATTGGGCTTAAAAATTCTATAACTTTTTCGTTTATGTATATATTTTTTTTTATTTTTAAATTTTAATGTGACCTTTCATTATTTATATTGAAAACAAATTTGATCTTTAGGCCAAGTATGTTGACAACAAGACAACATTAAGACAATATTAAGACAATGAAGGCAACAACCAACAAAAAAAAACAACGGCTCTGTATAGAGAAAATCACACAGCAGACTAAACAGACTGTTTTCGAAGATGTAAATGAGTTAAGGCTATGCCAAAAAGTATGACACGATCAAGGTTAACCTTGACACAGGGTGCATCAAAAGTAGATAAGAACTTAGTTACTAATGTTAAAGCGTTCTCTCTGACAAAACAAACTTCTGGGTAACTTTGTCCGCATATTGGCAGTATAAGAAGGACGATAATAGCTTGAGTGGATCACAGTGAAAAAGTCATGCAAGACGACAGATGAGTTGGTGTAGTGGCCAACGAAGCAGTCTGTCTAGTCTGCTGTGTGGTTTGCTCTATACAGAGCCGTTGTTGTTGCCTTCATTGTATACATATTGTCTTGTTGTCAACATACTTAGCTCAAATTTGTTTTCAATATTTTTTTTTTATTATTTTTTTCAGATTATATGCAAAATGGAATTTTTTTTACACTAAATATGAAAAATAATGTCACTTTAATGACCCCCGTTTTCAGCTTCGTAATAATAGGCTCGTTTTAGAGCATTTTCCATATGATCTTTCAAAATTTGTGGCTGTAGCGCTCGAATTTCTAAAACAATGTTGGCTTTGAGTTCACGGATTATCTCGGGTTTATTCACATATACTCGCTCGTTCAAATAACCCCAAAGTAAATAGTCGCGTACTGATAAATCTGGCGAACGCGCTGGTCAATTAATGTCCGGATTTCTGGAAAGTATTCGCTCTCCAAAAATTTGACTTAAAAGTGTCATTGTGTCTCGGGCAGTGTGGGCAGCGGCTCCATACTGCTGAAACCATATCTCAGGTCTGCTCTTAAGAGTATGACGTAAAAAATATTCTATCATAAACCGAAACCTCTCTCCATTTACGGTTACAGTACTTCCTTCGCAGAAGTAAGGCCCACTGATATTTTCAGATGTTATGCCACACCATACTGTACACTTAATGGGGTG
Organism: Pherbina coryleti; assembly: GCA_943735915.1. NCBI lineage: Eukaryota > Metazoa > Arthropoda > Insecta > Diptera > Sciomyzidae > Pherbina > Pherbina coryleti. The sequence continues at coordinate 137,546,040 of OX030949.1, forward strand.
CAATTGGCATTGGTGAATAGCTCTTGAATTTTCAGAATCCCAGAACTTACAGTTCTGCTTATTAACAAAGTCAATCAAATAAAAATAAGCTTCATCACTCATAATCAGATTTCCAATAAAGATGAAAGAAATCATTGAACTGGCAGACTATTGAAATTTAACTGTTAATCTTAAATACTGTTGTGAATAACAGTAAATCTTTTTTTTAAATGCGCCGAAGTGACGTACGAGCCATCCTAGCTGAGCAGAACGCCTTCTGGTAGATGTTTCTAGTGTTTCGTTAACACTTTGCTCTACACGTTCAATATTTTCCGCAGTGTGAATTAAACGTGGTCTACCATTTCGAGACAAATCTCTTACGGTGTCATGTTGGTGGTGACGATGAACGAATCATTGCTTCATAGGGCGAAATTCTGATATTTAAATGTCGACGATATGTACTTTGCGGTAAAATAATTGATCGCTGACTTGAATAATAAAATTCTATTATTTTGGTTCTTTGTTCAGTTGTTAATCTCTCCATTATTTTTTCTCCAGGTGTTATTTATATAATCTGAAAAAAAAATAAAAAAAAAATATATAAAGGAAAAAGTTATTCAATTTTTAAACCCCATGGTGACTTTTGGCCCATACTCTATATATGTCCTAATAATTGTCCTACTTCTTGACTAAACTCTTGATTTAATCAATTCCCAAATTTCTGACCTTCTCCTTGTTCGAATCCCTTCCATAATCCTAGTCACACTTTTATTCCCAATCTTTGTTCAAAATCTCTTACTTCTGTGGCCAAATCTTTGTTGTGTTTCTTGTCCCATTTGTTAATCTTTTCCTGTTTCCAATCTTTTCTTACATATATGGTTTTAGATTTGTCTAAATCTTTGTCCTAGTCTCCGTCCTAATCCTTCTCGTAATCCTGTTCCCACTCCTTGTCAGAATTTTTGTCTTCATCCTATTCCAATTCCATGCTCTAGTCTTTGTCCTACTCCTTATATTATTGCTGGTTCTAGTCTTTGTCAAAGTCCCTGTTCTCATCGTTTTTTGTATACCTTATAGTGTCCGACCGAATATTCGGCTTCGGTTTCGGTATTCGGCCGATTTTTTAACTTTCGGCTTCGGCCTAAATAGCCGAATATTTTTACTTTGCAATAACTTAAAATATTTTTATAATTCTTTAGGAAAATTTCAGTATAATTCTATGAATTCCGTTCGAAATTCCATACTTGAAACACTTGTTGGTTTTGTTTTTCTCTTTCTTCTGTTCTTCCATAAGTTGGTTTTCGCTTGTTGAAAACTTTATTCAAATGATAAATGCAGTGAGTCCGACCCATGATACAATTACAAGGTAAGATCATTTTAAGATGGCTGCTCAAATGAGCAATTTTGCAACAACAAAGTTGTAGAAGCTACAAACGTCAATCGAAAAAAGCAACAGCAACAATTAGAAAAACTAAAAATTAACAGCTGATTTTGACAACTAGCTCACCCTGCTCTCCAATATGACCCTACCTTGTAACCATGTATCATGGTCCGACCGACATGGGTTGATAAGATCGTACGATTGTATCAGTTGAACGAACTGGTAGAAAACTCAAACATTTTTGATTTTCACCCGACCGTCTCATTTGCATTCGATTGATCATACATGATAAAAAAAAAACCGAGTTACGCTAGAAATTTTCTGCGAGATTTCAGTCAGTATTGAATTTCTGTAGCTTTTCTCGACTAGATCGAAAATCGATTTCAGTATCTTTTATGTCATCCTGACGTTACTAAATCAATTACAGAAATATTAGGTCTGTTCCCGTACTTTTTGGGCTAAAAATGGTAAAACTGTCAAAAACGTGAGAGTAAGAAAAAATCTTTCAAAAATATTGAAAAACACAAAAAAGTACGGGAACGCTTTTTGGACTAAAATGGTGTAAACTGTCAAATAAAATCGTTTGTTTGGTGTGGAGCATTGGCAGTGCAGACGACATGCTAAAGATTTTAAACACTATAAAAATTAATTCTCAAATAAACATTAATACTTCGTTTTAACACAAGTTACCATATTTTTGGTTTTCATTCCAACAGTTTTTTAATTTATTTCAAAGAACTTTTATTGTTTTGCAATTTCTTTGCTAACTTTTGCCATTTTTGCCAGAAGAAATTTTTCGGACTAAAACTTGCAGCTTTTGACAGGGAGGTGACATTTTTTAATCTCTCGATTGCACTCTCTTTTACCATTTTTTCGAGTACGTGAACTATTCTCGGACTAAAACCTGTAAAAATGGTAATTTGGACTAAAACTTTAGAGTACGGGAACAGACCTATAATAAATCAGCAAAATGACATGAAATAACTTTAATCAATTTTATATCTAGTCGTAAAAGCTACAGAAATACAATGCTGACAGAAATCAGGCAGAAAAACTAATGCGTTTAACTCGAACTTAATATTTGTCGTTTTTTTTTACTGAAATAACGAAAGCCATTACTAAATTTTATAATTTTTTGTACTTGAAAAAAATTTTATTAATATTCAGTTTCGGCTTCGGTATTCGGCCGAATACTTTCACTTGGGCGAACATTCGGCTTCGGCCAAAATTTCACATTCGGTCGGACAATAATACCTTGTCATAATCCTTATCCCAATCTTTTTCTTAATACTCGTCCTTATTTTAATTTTTATGGATTTTTTTAGATTTATTTTTATTGGTATTTATTCCCCCAAGTTTAAAAAACGTAAAAGGGGTCTATTAATTGTGTCAGTCGTTTTGTAACGCCCATAAAGAGGTGTGGTAAGTATAGAAAAGTATATATATTATTGATCAGCATCGCTCCAGTCCACTCCACTCCAGTCGATTTAGCCATGTCCGAAAACCACGTCTACCTCCCATACAAAGTGACTTTATCAAAAGATAAAAGCGAATATTTCCCGTTAAAACTATGACGAAAATGTTCCGTTAAAACCATAAAAGACTTTAAATATAGTTTGGTTTGGCCGTTGGGGTAATTTTAACTTCGGCCCTGTCGAATATCATTTCTTATCTTTGCTTTTGCTACTGTATTTCGTGCATTAAGGTTACTTTATGGTGTTCCCTGAGAGGCCATTAATTTTTTTTTCATTTTTATCATATGACTGAAAACCTGAGATTTACTGTTAATCCATAAAATTTACCGTTGTGCCAATAATTCCATGCAACGTTTTTTCATTTATGTTGCATTTTTAGTGCTTTAAGCGGTTGCATTCGTGGTCGAGGTTCGTGGTCAATGTTCGTGGTCGAAGTTTGTGGTCGTGGTCGTTATCGAGGCTCCAAAATTTGTTTTTCAATTTTCTTATGAAGTCGAAGAACTATTTTTTCTTTTCAGTAAAAAATTTTCGTTTCACATCTACTCAGCGAAATCTAATTATTTAAAAAATTAAAAAAAGCGCCATATCTCAAGCAATATAGGCTAAAAATAACATTTGAGACGCACAGATAGGGGGTCTAACCTTAACCTTCTAACCTTAAAAAATTAGAAGAATGCCATATCTTGAAAACGAAGCAAGATAAGCCAAAAAGATCGTTCTTGCGACATGTTTTGTATCGGACGATATTGTACACAATTGATCTAGAACTGGACCTACTAGTTTTATGCCGACTCCGAACGGCTAATGTGCATGTTCTCAAGGATCTTTAGGTGGCATGATTTACTCTCTGAGGTTTGCCATTGTCTAGACAGAGGTGACGGCTAAACAGAAAAATGAATTCAATCGAAAAAACTTTCTGTGTTAGATGTAAATTGAACCAGGATTCTCTGACGAATGGCCCACGCACTCTACCCACTGCGCCAAGGCCGCCGGTCGGACGATATTAAGCCAATAAAAAAAAAAATTAAAAATTAAAAATAGGTGTAGAGCATATTCATTTCTATATTCTACTTCAGTTAGTTATACGGGGCGAACCAAATTAAAGTGGTTTTTTAAAAAATCCAATAAATTTAAAAAAATTAAACTTTTCCCATGTAGTATGGCTTTATTAGTAAGAGCATACATTTCCATTAATTATGGAACACAACACCGTTCAGTGGCTACCTCGGCTGGCTTCACAGTAGCGCATTCTGTCACTCTAATTTTGACCTTGTTGATGGTTTCGGGCTGTAGCTTACGGATTGCTTAGATGATATTGGCCTTAAGGGGGGAAATATACCCAGAGGCCGAAAAAAAGGTCATGTTTTTGCAATTTTTTTAAAAAAACCTAAGGGATATTTTTAAATGAGGGTTCTTATACCTTAAAATATACACATTCCAGAGTATGTTTAATTTTTTTTATTAAAAAAAAATTAATATTAAGGTAGACACAGCATTTTTTGTAGAGCGCTCTGAAAATGCGGTAACCAAGATTGCTCGTCCTAAATTCAACTGAAACAAAAAAATTAAATATATTATTAAACTAGATACTTAAAACTCGTACTTGTCATAGTCGATTTTGAAAATATTGATTTTTCACAAAATGGCGGACTTCCGAACGTAAATTAACGATATTCGTCATTATTTTGCTTATAAAAAATTAACGAAGCTAAGAAAAAACAAAAAATCCTATGACAAGTACGAGATTATTATGAATAAAATATAATAATAACCCTGCAAAAAAATCAAAACGATCGGTTCACTGAGCTTCGAGAAATCTTGGTCACCGACTTTGAAAACATGGTTTCGAGAAAAACGCGTTTGAAAATAAAGGCCAGAACTGCTCGCTCTAGAAGGCGGTTCACTCACTAGGCTATAACTTTGTTATTTTTTGAGATATCGACTTGAAATTTTCACCACATATTCTTCAGACTTAAAGCTTTAAGAGAATGCAAAAATTTTTGAAAAAAGTTCTGGGTATATTTCCACCCTTCAGTGCTTGAATAGTTTCCGGGATGTTGGCATAACATCGGTAATTCACGGTTCCCCACAAAAAAAGTCCAAAGGGGTCAAATCGCACCACCTTGCATGAACCAGAGGTCGCCCAAATTCATGTCTCCAATTCCAGTAAAAAAAGTCGGTTAACATGGTTCTGTAACGCCCACCGTTGACCGAAACGTTGTTCATAGCCTCATTTTCGAAGAAAAATGGTCCGATGATGCCACCACTCGAAAGTCCGTACCAAACTGTGACCCTCTGTGGATGCACCGGCTTCTCGACAATAAGGTGTGGTTTTTCCGTGCCCCATATAAAGCAGGGGTACGGCAGGTATAGCAGGCGCGATGGGTGTTTCATTTCGGCCAAAACTTCTTTTCAAATAACGCACTGTTTGGGCTACACAGCACTCACTTTGGAAATAAGTTTCTAATATTTCACAACGTTGTTCAAGCTAAGGCGACTTATTTCTTTCCGCGGAAGTATGATACTGAATTTATGTCAAGATTTCGAGCGGGAAACAGCTGTCGGTATCAAAATAACCTATGATTTAAAAAAATAAACCAATAGACGGCCCAACCTGTACTTGGGTTTTTTTTTAGCTACTGAATTTAAGTGCATAACAAAAAATCTGAGTTTAAAACTGCATGTTTTGAAATGTGACGACAGAGACGATGTACTTGAATAATGATAAATAGCTTGCGAGTCATGGTTCTTATGCTTGTGCAGAGCTCTAATATATACGCACCAAGTAGTAATTCCATGCAACGCCGTTGCATGATAGGCGCATTTTCGATCTTGTAGCTGCTCTTTCCGTGGCCTTATGACCTCATGAATTGTTTCTCTATTTTTGTGATGAGGGATAAGAACTAGCCTTTACTGGCGTTTAATATATTTTACCGCAGCACCAAACATAGTGCGTTAAAATTCCATGTAACAAATTGAAATTTCGTTGCTTAGGCAGCACTCTCAATTTCACGTTTGTCGTCTTTAATTTTGTCGTTACAATGTTACGTTTTACCAATAAAGTTAAAAAAGGTATTTTTTTCAATTTTTGTGTTACTTGCTGAGTATAGATACTATGACAACAGTAATGGTTAAGGTCAGATTAAGTGAAGGTTAATTCTTTGACCTTATGACAAACAAAACAAAAACTAAAAACGTTTATGGGACGCGAAGGAAATTGCTAAAGCAACGTAAGTACAAATTGGTTGCATGAAATTATTTGTCGTTTAGTAAATGTGCTACGGTTTAAAGTATTATACGCCTGTAAAGGGTGGTCCTGATCCGTCATGGCAAAAATTGACAAAAAATGCATGACGTCGTAAAACCGTCCGAAAAATTTCACTCTTTGAGGCCTACCATGCAGATAACTTTAAAAACAAAATTTTCCTCATAGATTTCACCATTCATAAACGAGCTACATAAACAAGTATTTCAATCAAGATATAATGAAGTTGATTGATGACGCTTGACTTGGCGTATGATTCGCATTCGTCAAATGCGTAAGCGTCAGCGTGAACAACTTGCGCTTATCTATCCCATGAATCAAGTTTTTAAAGTAAATCATCAGAAAAAACAATGTCAATAGAAAATAAAACAAAAATAGAAAAATTTAATATATTTAGAGTCCATTGCGACAGTGGCGTCATTTAAACACACAGTCGCCCACTTGACTTGAGTCAATAGCGCAAGTTGTTAAGTTTTTCTTTTCCATTTTGCGGTTTTTTGTTTTAATTATTTTTTTTTTTGCCAGAATTTATGGCAGTACTTAAGTGTTGACCGATATTAAAATAATCAGTGATTAATTAAGATACCTACAACTGATAGTAGTTTTTTAATACTAAGTGTGTGAGCACTTTGTTATTTTAATGGGAATTGTTTTTGTTATTTTTGTTGTTATTTTTATTTAATTATGGCCTTCGAAAGAATCGCTCAATCGATCGATTTTCTTGATGTTGATATAGGTCTAGAACTATTGTTATTATTGGAAAGTCACACAATGAGTCGACTTTAATTCACTTTCTTATCACGGCTCGAGTATCGATTGATAGCAGTCGCTAAAAACGGTGCTGGGTGAAGGAAGTACAAGTAGGTAGGTATAAAAAAACCCCAACGAATGGTTTAAAAATAGGTGCAGCTTTATTTGTTATCCACATTTGGGGTCGTTAGTCTTCCAAAAGCTACCAGCTCAAAGTGGAGGGTCTCCATAATAAATGTTACTTATTTCTCATTTAATATCATAAAATTTTAATGACTCTTGAAAATAACACACAAAACGATTGTAAATTTATTAATAAGCTGTTATTACATTGTTGTTGTTTATTTGTTGTTGCGTACTTTCTGTGGATATCTCATACATTACGTTTTTAATATTCACACACAGTAAGTGGTGGCTATCAGACAGCAGCAAAGTATCGAAAAATGCGAAAAATGCAAAAAAAGACCTCATCATTTATGACATTAAAAACAACCGCTTATAAGTTATTGCTTTTATTATGGCAAAAAAGGGGCCCTAATATTTTAAAATTTAATCTCTCACAAAACCTTCATTAATTTTGCGTATAATTATGGCGTATTTTATCATTATCAATGCAATTATTTTCGCTTAAGAAATAATGCTGATTTATGCCGACGAAACTTGATTTCTTTTGAATAAGTTGCAAATTTATGAACTGTCAAATTAATTGCCTCGCATAGTCATACATGCGGACATAAACGTCATATCCAATCTCATGTTTATTAATTAACTCTTATGACCTTACTTCCTGACATAGCCATAGACAGTCACTCAGCATGTGATATAAATTAAAAGCACCATTAGCACCATTGACGATTTTATAGATAGTTTATTCGAAAAAAGTTGACTCATCATTGAATGGCAAAAATTAGTCACAGCTACGTTGTGTAACTTGAAGTCTTAACAAGTTTTAGTAGAAAGTCTTAAGAGCTGATAATTTAAAAACTTTTAAATAAAAATGCAAGCCATAGCTAATCGCATCTCTGTTGTTTATATTAATCAAAAATTTCTTTTGGGTCATATGTGATAAACAGCTGTTGGCAACTAATTAGAAACGCCTTACAGTTTACATTAAGGGGAGGGTAAGGTTTGTTTCGTCTAAAAAAGACCTTTTTTCATGAATTTTTTTTAGAAAAAATTATTACAAAAGGTTTATTTTACATATTATTATATAAAAGTACAACATTTGAAGAACATTTAAAAAAATTTTTGTTAAAAACTAGAGAGAAATAACGGATTTATTGTAGACCTCCGCAGGCGCCTCGAAAAAAATTTGTGTGCGGTGACCAGCCTACAGCCACCACTGGATCATCTGAAACCAAAAAATCAAAATGCTTTCTTTAGTTTATTACTTTATCTCTCCAGTCACGTCGAATTGTTTTTTTATTCTTAAATTTTTAAATGTTTGGCACCATTTTGAAGCCAAAATGCCGATTTTTGACGAAAAAAATCTATCTATTTGTTATTGTAAAATTGTTTGTAATTTAAAGAGCTACTTATATGTAGAATATGTGTACAAAATTTCAAAACTATCGATCGGCTCAGTAGTTTTTTCTGTAGGCTGGTCACCGTCTTTAAAAATTACATGTTTGGGAAAATCGATTTAAAGTTTTGTACACTGACTAACTAAGTTAGAAATACGGTCATTCAACCTTCTGTAACTTCGTTAGTTTTTCTCCGAATGACTTAAAAATTTAATACAATAGGGGTATTCACACCGAGCTCGTTAGTTTGTTAGTTGTTAGTTGTTACTTTTTTACATGCATTTTGTTTTTGTAAAAGTATCGAACTATCGAACTACCGAGTAACAAAGTACCAACCTAGCAACCCTGATGATTTTTTTCTTTAGTTGGCAAAATACGAACAGCTGTTCCATATTTTTAATTGCATGAAAATTAAATGCATTAAAAATAAAACCCAGCGCATACTAAATTGAAGTTTTTGTTGAAAAGTAAGTATTTCATAAATAAATTAATTTTTTTCTCTATTCTTTCCACTTTTTACTTATAAATGTTCAGCAATTGTAATTTACGAAAAGCAAAATCAGCTGTTATTCAACTATTATTACCAGGCTAACGAGATTAAACAAAAGGGTGTGTTCACAGTAAACAAATTTAACGAAGTAACAACTAACCAAATAACAAACTAATGAGTTCGGTGTGAATACCCCTAATATTCTTCAGATGTTGTACTTTCAGAAACAAGATTAAAAAAAAAAGTTGTCAAACCTTATCCCCCCCCCCTTTAAACACTTAACTTTTCATATATAAAAAAGATGGTGGGCCATTTAGTGGTTTCTTTTGAAATCATAGGTTATTTTGACACTGACATCTGTTTCCCGCTCGAAATCTTGACAAGAAGTCAGAAAGAAAGAAATCAGTAAGCGACTGATCATAGGACTGATCATACGCTTGAACCACGTTGGAAAATATTGGAAACTTATTTCCAAAGTGAGTGCTGTGTAGCCCAAACAGTGCGTATATGAAAAAAAATTTTGCCCGAAATGAAGCACCCACCGCGCCTGCTGTACCCCTGCTGCAGCTGAGGCTCGGAAAACTCGCACGTTATTGTCGAGAAGCCGATGCATACACAGAGAGTGAAAGTTTGGTGTGTTTTGTGGAGTGGTCGCATAATTGGACCATTTTTCTTCGAAAATGAGGCTGGGAACAACGTTTCAGTCAACGGTGGGCGTTACACAGTCATGTTAACCGATTTTATTTTTACTGAAATTGGAGACATGAATTTGGACGACCTCTGGTACATGCAGAATGGCGTGCCATACCACACAGCCCATGCCACAATCAATTTTTTGCACACCAAATTCCCAAATCGTGTTATCAGTCGTCGTAGCGATGTTAATTGGCCACCTCGGAGCTGCGATTCGAACCCCTTGGACTTTTTTTGTAGGGAACCGTAAAGGACCGATGTTATGCCAACAATCCGGAAACGATTCAAGCACTTAAGGCCCATATCATCAAAACAATCGTAATCTACAGCCCGAAACCATCAACAAGATCTCGAAGATTGGAGTGACAGAATGCGCTACTGCAAAACCAGCCGAGGCAGCCACTTGAACGACGTTGTGTTCCATAATTAGTGGGAATGTATACCCTTGCTAATAAAACCATAATAATTACATGGAAAAAGTTAAGTTAAGTTAAAATTTTTGTTAATTTTATTGCATTTAAAAAAAAAAACTTGTATTTGGCCCACCCTGTATTTGCCACCAATGTATTTTCCATTTTATTATTTTTCGTTTTAACTTATACAATTTTTTTCGGCTCATTTTATTGCATTTAAAATAAAACTTGTATTTGGCCCACCCTGTATATAAATATATATATTTTTATTTTATTTCAACATGTTCCATTTAAATATATTAAAGAGGTAACAAACAAACAAAAAAGAACTCAAGAAATTATTCCATCTTGCACATTTATAATAAATAAGTTACACTATAAAAAATTAGACTGCGACACCTACACGGAGAAAAAAAAATCAAGCATTATTTGCTTGAATCAAGCCCGGGTCACGCACTCTACCCATTGCGCCACAGCCGCCGACAGGAAAGGAAGCCCATGCTCAGAGAAAATCCAAACTCCGGGCGACATTCAACGAAGGCCACGTCATGTATAAACTGGAAGGTAATTCTACCATTCTGACTTTGGTTCCATCTAGATTGCCACCTAGGTTGTACGCGCACTTTAAGCATAGCCTTCCACTCTGTGGTACTCATATCAATAACTAACACGTCCGAAGTTTAATCAGTCACTGCTAGGGGAAGACCCCTCCGAATACGGTATGCAATGCTGTTTTGCATTACCACCAGATCCAGAGGAGGTGCCCCCATTAGTACCTGCAAGGCATCCGTAGAGACCGTACGGCACACCGACAAACACCCAATTAAGATTACTCTCTGGCAAGAGAGAATCTTCCGGTAGCCTACAGCAGAACTGACCACATCGCCCCACACAACCGAGCCATAAGTTGCACAAGCAACAAATAGCTCATCGTACATGAGGCGCACAGCCCACCTACTGAGTCCCCAGTCACTCCTAAGTAGTCTACGCACTCTCCCTACTACTTACTGTCAACAGACGCTCTCTCAACTTCTCCAGGTGCGCCAAAAAAGTTCAAGTTTTTGACCTCTGTCACATACCTGAGACCTACTTCCTCCAAACTGACAAAGGGAGGTTGATCACGAGATAATCTGCCTTTAAGCAGCATCATCACGGACTTGTCCCTCGCCACGCTAACACCTACACGTGAACTCCATGCATACACTGTAGCCATAAGCTCACTTGCCCTGACTTCAAGTTCAGCACGAGACTGTCCTTCAACCAAAACAAGCAGGTCATCAGCATACGCTCAGCACTTAGACTGACGTTCAAGCTGCCGCAACAGAGGATTCATCATGAGGTTCCAAATGAATGGACCCAAGATAGACCCCTGTGGACAGCCACGAATATCATCAATCCCTACTGTTTCGTTTACGCCTAACACGCATGCTTCTCTACCAGAGAAATAGCTTTGCCAGAGCTTAATTTCCCTGCAACCTATCTCTCTTAATCTGTCTATCACCTTTTCCCAGCACAGATAGTCAAAGGTACCCATAAAGTCAACGAATAGCCCCAAAATATATTTGGAATTAATCTCTTCTACCTGACATACAGCCAGGCATCCTCAACGCTTTTTCCCTTGCGAAAAACAAATTGCCTATCGCAAATCTGCAGGTTTTCGCACTCCTGAAGCCGTTACACCATAACCCTTTCCAGCACTTTTCCAAGCACCGGAAGAAGGCTCCGGTAGGGGCCGGTAGAACCGAGGATTACTCCTCAGACTATCAGGTGACTTCAGGAGCACTATCAGTCTTGCCTTTTTCCACACGTTGAGAAAATAACCCTCGCTCAAGCACTAACCATACAAAGCTTTCAGGTACTGAGGAATAACCTTCCAGATGCTTTTACACATCTCTCCAGTAGCTATGGATTAGTGACATATGGAGATTCTTAATATTGGTATTTCGATACGCTGGGACCTTTTATTTTTTGAGGTTTGATAAAAAAATTAGAGGTGGGTAACTCAGTGCTGTGCTATGGCACTGTGCTGCCTCTTTGCAGTGTGCCAAGTGTGCTAGCACACTACATTGACTCACATAGTGAGTCTCGATGAAGATCAGCACTTTTGCGATTAAAGTGTCTATCATGTATTGTGTGACACTCAGTAGTGAGCATGTGTGCTAGGACACTACGTTGACACACATAGTGGCACACCCAGTAAAATTAGTTTTTGTTTCACTTTGGCTCACTGGCTATAATTGACAATATGCAATTTGTTTTGTAGCCTATCCGCATTGAGTGCAACAAGAACCGAGCGCCAACTGTCAGTTTTAATTTACATCAGTGTTAACCCCATACTACATACGCGTGTGAAGCAACCTTCGTCTTTTTACGTAAACACGAAAGAGTAAATGAGACAAATGCGGTTGCTGTGGTCGCAGCTGATTTGCATGTATTTCTTATGGGACGAATATTCGACTGCTTTTGCTTTTCGACTGCGAAGTGCTTTTTTCGACTGTGACACAATTGTGCTAGCACAGTGTGCTGACTCCTAAGAGTGCACATGTGCTAGTGAGTCAGCACACCAAAAATTGTGCTATTACCCACCTCTAAAAAAAATACATGAGCCAAAAAATTAGAGGGATGGGAGGGGGGTAAATGGCGTCGTATCAAGGTCAAAGTTGAAAAATTTACGAGATTTGCAGACAAATCAGCCTGCAGATGCTCAGAAGTTGCCGATAGAGCAGTTGTTTGTAGGACTAACCCTCATTAATTTTTTTTCCCCAACATTTTTTCTGAATATATCTACCCCCTTTCTCCACCTCTTTGGGGGGTTTCCACACAAAAGTGTAATTTTTATGAAATTTACTCCCAAGCCTCCCACTGCTACCAGAATGCCCATAGAGGATGTTTATGCCCAACCCCAATTTATTTGTTCTTAGCAACATTTCTTCTAAAGAAACTAGCCCTCTATTTCCACCCCTTAAGGGGTCCCCTTCACAAAATTGACTTCCTTGACGGTATTTCAAGGCTTCCAGTGTGTCCTAAGAGAATTTATTTGTATCACCGACCCCCATTTATTTATTCTCACCAACATTCCTTTTGAATATACTAACCCCCAATCTCCATCCCTTGGATGCATCTGCAGGCTGATTTGTCTGAAAATCTTGTAAATTTTTCAACTTTGACCTTGATGCGACGCCATTTATCCCCTTCCCATCCCTCTAATTTTTAAGCTCATGCATTTTTTTATCGAACCTCAAAAAATAAAAGGTCACAGCGTATCAAAATCGAAAAATCTTGCACTATTCCATAGCTACTCTCCAGTCATATCATCTATACCCGGAGATTTTTTCCCCTGAGTTGCATCATGTCATACTCTATCTCACTCCTCGCCAAGGCCGGGGGATCCTCCACCTCCCTAAACAGAGAAGTGGCCTCACCATCGGTCCTCGGAAAAAATGATCTGAACAGAGCATTAACACAATACCGCCATTCTGTCAGAACGGTACCATCTTGGCGGATACCGCGCACGTCAATAGATCGTCCCTGGCCACGACATATTTTGTATGCCATACACCATGGATCGCCTCTGTTCCCATAAACAAAATCCCTCCACTCTTGTTCCTTAATACAGACTAACAGCTCCTTGAAATATCTTAAGCTTGCTCCTAACCTATCTCTATGCTGGGATACATCACTGTCTCCAGTGTCGGAAGGATCAGTGAAAACCATTTTGAGTGACCATTTGGGCCTCAGAAAAGTGAAATCTCTATGCCAAAAACACTCAATTTCATGGAAAAATATGGCCGCGTTGATGTGTGTGAAACAATGCTTTTCGACTAACACATGGTACAATATGTCCCGAGACTAACTACTGGGTGGCACCTCTAACGAAATACCGATATAATATTTCGATATTTCCAACCTTCAAACAATATGTGTAAAAATTTCATGACAATCTAACGTTTAGTTCAGAAGTTGCAGTAAATTAAGTGACGCTACTGTTGATATTTTCAAAATAATGGGTTCAAAGCATTTCCGTGTGTTGATTTATCACTGTTTTTTTATGGGAAAAAATACCGTTCAAGCTGAGCCAAAAGCAATCATTTGCTGAGCCTAGACTTGGTCGTACAGACACAAATGATGCTGAACGTTCAGTGCGCCCAAATGAGGCAGGTGTTCCACAAAACATAAAAAAGTATTGAGTATTACAACACATAAAATGGTATTGGCCGACCGTAAAGTGAAGGTGCGCGAGCTAGCTGAGGCTCTGAAGATATCAAAAGGCAGTGTCGGAACAATTTTAAAAAAAAAAAAAAAATAAATAACTGACCATTTCAGCCCTTGAAAGGACTTTGACCTAGCTTCTTATGATCAATTGTGTTGTGCGTGTTATTAAGTTTGTACACAATCGACCGAGAACCGGACCTACATGCTTAACGCCGACTCCGAACAGCGATGAACGAACAGAATGAATGTTCTCGTTCTCAAGAAGCTTTACATGGCATTTTGAATACTCTCTGAGGTTTGCCATTGTCTGCAGAGAGGTGGCGGCCGTACTGAAAAATTATTTTAATTCAAATAATTTTCTGTCGCTGCTGGGGTTCGAACCCGGGTCTCCAGGTTCGTTGACATAGCGGCCACGCACTTTAACCAACTACGCCACGGACGCCACGTCGGAACAATTTTACTGGAACATTTTCGATGAGGAAGCTGCTTTCCAAATGGGTGCCGCGTTTTCTCACACCGGACCAAAAACAACAACGTGCCGATGATTCGGAGATCTGTTTGGCACTATTTACAAAGAATAAACATAAATTTTTTGCGTCGGTATGTGACAACGGATGAAACATGGATACACCATTACACACCGGAATCAAAACGGTCGTCAGCTGAGTGGAGAGCAACCGATGAAAGCAGGCCAAAGCGACCAAAAACACAACAGTCGGCTGGAAAGGTTATGGCATCTGTATTTCGGGATGAGCATGGAAATCTGTTCATCGACTATCTCGAAAGGGAAAAACAATCAACAGTGTTTATTATACAGCGTTGTTGGAGCATTTGATGGATGAAATCGCGAAAAATCGGCCCCATTTGAAGAAGAAAAAAAATTATTTTTCACCAAAACAATGCACCGTGTCACAAATCGATGAAAACGATGGCAAAAATCCACGAATTGGGCTTCGAATTGTTTCCTCATCCACCGTATTCGCCAGATTTGGCCCCCAGCGACTACTGGCTCTTTGCTGACCTCAAAAAAATGCTTCCCGGCAAGAGATTTGAGGTGGCGAAGCACATATCAAATCTCTTGCCGGCACATATCAAATCTCTTGAAGTATTTTGAGGCGAAGCACATATCGTTCTACAAGACCGGTATTGAAAAGTTAGAAAAGCGGTGGAATGAATGTATTGCTCTTGAAGGAACCTATGTTGATGAACAAAGAAGAATATTTGCAAAAAAAGTTTTTTTATTACTTAGTCTCGGGACTTATTGGACCATGTGTTATCAAGACAAAATGAAACGCTTCATAACTTCAGATGAGACTTGGGTCTACGCTTACGACCCGGAAACAGCCGATCAATCGGGTGAATATCATGCCAAATTTAAGCCAAGACCGAAAAAACAGCGTTAAAGCAAGTAAAAAATCTACTTAGGTCATGTTGACTGTTTTCTTCGATTATCGTGGTGTGGTGGATTATGAATTCCTTTCAACCGGCCAAACTGTCAATTAAGAATACTACTTGAGTGTTATGCGTCGTTTGTGTAATGCTGTGCGTCAAAATGGACCGGATTTGTGGAGAGATAATTCTTGGTTTTTGCATCACGATAATGCACCATCTCGCACTGCACTCGTAATTCATGATCATTTCGCCAAAAACTCGACCCATATCGTTCCGCAACCACCATATTTGCCTGACTTATCACTATGTGACTTCTTGCTATTTGCTAAACACAAGAGACCGTGAACACCGTTTTGAATCTATAGAAGAGATAGAAACCGAAACGAAGAAGTGAAGACTATTTACAAAAGGACACGTATCTCAAACACTAATGAATATTTTGTTGTGTAGTTTGTCGCAGATGTCAGTGACAGTAGTGCCAACTTAGAAATAAAAACATTCGTCCCTATCGGAATTTATTTCTGAGGATTTCGGAATTTATTTCTGAGAATTCCGAAATTTTTTGCCCACAGCAGTACAAGTGTAAAGAGATGGATTTAAGAAATAACAATTCCGAATACTTTTCTGAGGCACTGTATGTGTGCAAATTGTTTCCACTGTGAATACTTAAAATTAACTATCCTTAGCTGCCTAGCTAACATGTTCTTGTTAAAATTTTAAACCTTCGAATGAATGTCGAAAAAATTCAAACAGTTAATGTAATTCATGTGTGTTAATATTTATCTTTTATGTTTACATTATTTACACTATTGTAACTTTTTGCGGATGTGCTAAGAAAAAAAAAATTACTCGTTGCTTAAACTATACGGAAAGTGCTGCCAAATCGCATAAAATTTTTCGTTGTTAACTTAAGCAAACACAGGTTTTTATTGTTGTGAACAAACAACATTGCGGTGTGTTTTTTTTCCATTTTCATATTCAAGTACGTTGTTGTAAAATAATAAAGCCTTGAGTTGATGTTAAAATTTTTGCAAACGTTCGATTGTGGTGGGGTCCACAAACCTGAAGCAATTTATAAGTTTTTATTAATAAATCAAATTGTGCGCGCAGTGTTAATGTTTGGATTTTTTATGTATTTTTTTCCCTGACTAAACGATGACCTTTGCTAAAAATAAAAAAAAAACCTACTTGCTCAAGACAACATTTTTAAACAGAGACTTGGCCCACAGCGGTTTTTTTGCACAGGCATTGTCGGCGCTTGGTGGCCAAAAAAGTTGACTTTAATGCCGCAACAGTTGCAATGCTACTTGCAGCAGAGAAATGCAATTTTTAAGGATAGCCAAAGCATGGTAATTTATTTTGTGGAAGACTTTAGGCGCGGTTGTTAGAAAATAAAACTCTTTAATGCTCAGCTTAAGCATACAAAATATAATTATTCGTAACTATTTTAAACTTTTATCTGACGTGAAAAACGCCCTAGTACTTAAGCTAATGATGATGATGATGCACTTCTCTTAGTTCGGTTTTCAAAAATGCTTTTTTATGATGCCAACGCTATTTATGTAAATTTTATTTTAATTACATTTGTTTTGATTGTTTCGTCATTAAAAAAAGAATTGCAAACCTTTTATGATGTAGTAATAAGGTAAATAGCATAGCTAAGATGAGCATATTTCTTAAAAAAAATCTCTCTAAGCTATGCAAAGTAATTACTGTTAATTTACAGATTGAACTAGCTGTTAGCTGCGAGAAAAGCCCTTAGGGACCAAAACCTTAAAATCGTTAAAATAACAAATGGTTCATAAATCAATTTGTAGTTATAACTTTAGACAGGTAAGAGGTACAAAGTATTAGTTAAAAGATATGTTAAAAATGCAATATAATAAAAAATTATAGAAATCTTTATTTTTGAAGTGACAACGTTACGTTTTACCGCACAGGTATCAAAATAAGGTGAAAAGTGCATCGGCGTTGCATGGAATTGAATGAAATTTTTACTCATTGAATATACATAAGTGCTATGACAAACATAATGGTACGGCAGTAAAGGTTAATTTTATGAATTAATGACAAAAATTAAAAAAAAAAAAAATAAAGTCTTTGGGATGCAGCACAGTACTTTGAGCCCATACAAAAATGAGGAATAAATATAAGGAGTCGTTCGATTTTTATGAAATTTTGCATAGCAGTTGATATGTGCCCTCTGATTTCAGAAATGAAATCCGTTTATTTTTATTTTAATTTTTACTAGAAATGGTGTTTAAATATCCAAATTCTCCATCTATGTATATACATAAAACAAAGTCGGGGTTGTTACACCATTTATAACTCAAGAACGGTTGGACTGATTTTAGTGATCTTTTATTTGTTGGATTTGTGTTTATCCCGAATAGCAGAATAACTATTAAAATATCGGAAAAACTCAGGGGGCATGGCACCTCCCTTACAAATCAAATCATCTATATCGAATAGCTTTGGAATTATAGATCGCACATCAACGGAATTCGGTATTCGACTTTAATTTTCACTTGCCGTTCTACTGGTAAAATTTTATGGTCGTTGGACGTAGGGCGTGGCACTTTTTCAGCAGCCCAAATGTTTAGTATAACTTTCAAGCTATAAGTCACACATTAATGAAACTCGGTTAGAAGGTACTATTTAGTCGTGTCTTTCGACTGGCGAAAGAGGTGGCACCACCCATACAATTCAAATTTATGATATCGAATAGCTTTGGAACTAAATGTCGCATAATAATGAAATTCAGTATGGAGTTGCCACTTGCTGATATCCTTCTACTGGAAAACTGGGAGGGGCTTTGGAAAAGGGGTTGTGGCTCCGCCCATACACTTTAAATTTTTGATATCAGATAGGTTTGGAACTAAATGTCGTATAACAACGAAATTCAGTATGGAATTACTATTAGGTGATATCCTTCTACTAGAAAACTGAGACGGTCACTGAAGAAAGGGGTGTGGCTCCGCCCATACAAGCCAATTTTTTGATATCTAATGGCTTTGCAAATAAATATCATATAACAATGAAATTCAGCATGGAGTTACTTATTGGTCAGGCATTTATACTGGAAAACTGGCACGGGCATTGGGAACTTGGCGTGGCTTCGCCCACACAAGCTTAATTCAATTCAATATACTTTACTGCAAAAACTAACATTTTTCTAGCATTTAATAATTAAAATCAAATCTTCTAAACGAATAAAAATTTCTTCATTTTTAATTTTAAAACCGTAACTTTTGCAACTGAAAGAGAATTTTATCTTTATTACTTTTTGGTAAAGTTGGTTTTGTTGCATTTTCCCTAAAATAAAAAAAACAAAATTAAAAATTAAAAAAAAATAAAAAATTCATTTGTTCCGCTCATTGTGGGAATCGATTCCACTACCTCATGGCTTCAATATTGATGGTTGAGCCGACTGAGCTATCGAAAGTATATCTATTCAAGTTGTACTAAATGTACTAAAATAATTTCCGAATAGAATCTGTTATAAAATTAAATGACAACAGTGAAATGACAATGACAGCAGTGGACAATATATTTTTCTTAGACACAAATTAATCGTGTTTGTCACATGCATTTCTATATTAATAAAAATCATTTTCTGTAAAATAAAAACAAGAACCTCTCGGAATATTTCAGTGCCGCTGCCTGTCAGTAAATAGCTGTAAGTCGCAAAAGTGTATATTTTTTTTGTTTCATGTTGTCTGTGGCTTGTCTTGAAGAAAGCATATTTAAGATTACCGGTCGATTTGTTCGTTTTGTGCGAGTGTTTTAATAAATCTTATTACAAGATTTCAAATCGAGTCCAAAAAATTCACATATCTTCAAGATTGCACAAACTGTTAGTACAACGTCTTTTTCTAATAACGCCGTTTTTTTAGAATTACAAAAAAACATTTTGCATATTTCAATACGCTTTACGTCAAAAGCTTATTTTTTTCTGACTAAAAATCGTTATCAAAAAAATAAAAAAAATAAATAACTGGCCATTTCAGCCGTTGAAAGGACTTTGACCTAGCTTCTTATGATCAATTGTGTTGTGCGTGTTATTAAGTTTGTACACAATTGACCGAGAACCGGACCTACATGCTTAACGCCGACTTCGAACGGCGGTGAACGGAATGTTCTCGTTCTCAAGAAGCTTAACATGGCATTTTGATTACTCTCTGAGGTTTGCCATTGTCTGCAGAGAGGTGGCGGCCGTACAGAAAAATTATTTTAATTCAAATAATTTTCTGTCGCTGCTGGGGTTCGAACCTGGGTCTCCAAAGTTCGTTGACATAGCGGCCACGCACTTTAACCAACTACGCCACGGACGCCACAGTAATGGGGTCGGTCATACATATTAACCCTCTCCGGCACTCTCTTAAAGGTCATATGCTCAGGTGTATGGAATAAATAAACAAAACCCATAAAATTGGTATGGGAGCCCCCCTAAGGAGTGGTCGGAGGGAATAGGTGTCAAACGCAAAAATGTTCCTTTTGCAAAAATAATGGGGGTCGGTGATACATATTAACCCTTTCCGGGACAAAAGCCATAAAATTTGTATGGGAGCCCCCCTAAGGAGTGGTCGGAGGGAATAGGTGTCAAAAGCAAAAATGTTCCTTTTGTAAAAATAATGGAGGTCGGTCATACATATTAACCTTCTCCGGCACTTTTTTAAAGGTCATATGCTCAGGTGTATGGAATAAATATTTTGCTAAATATTTTTTAAAAAAGATGTCATCATTCAGCGAATTGAATAATTCTACGTCTTGTGTTACGACATAGTCGAAACTACTGTATCTTTTTTTGTTTTGTTTTCACTAAAGAATATACAGTAAACCAGTGGAGCCCAAGAAATTTTAAGCGCGGGTCAAAACTTAAAAAAACAAAAAACAAACACAAAATGTTGCTCATTGTTGTGTTTGGCAAAAAATCAAACAAAACAAAAAACAATTACAATGCAAAAAAATCACATGTCATTAAGTACACTGTAAGAAGATTTGGTTTAAATTTTTTTTAAATATATTCAATATTTGATAAATATTACAATTATGACAAATCAATGAACCCAATTTTATTTGCCAGTGCACTGCGGCAAGGATTAATTTCTATTACAATAACAATGCTTGCACGAAAAATTACTCGACACACAAGTAACGGGACAATCAGCTTCAGCATAGACATCATCGAGTATGCGTTATTTTATTTTGGCTTTGCATGCAATTGTTTTTGTAAAGTTTGTAAAATGTGCTGAACACTGAACGAGTCGATTTGTGTTGTTGTTTTCTTCAGAAATTCTTTGATTTTGGCTCATTGCAAAAACAAAATTAAGATAGAAAAAAATTTGTATGAAGGGCCACGCGGGCTATACGGGCAACTACATGGGCATGATTGCAGTAAACACAACAAGATTGGCATAAGTAAGCATGAGAATACCCTACATTTTAAAATTAATAAAAAAAATAAAAAAAAATTAAAACAAACTATTACAAAAAATTTGTTCATATTCTAATTATTATTACAAAAATATAAATCAATCTGCACATTAAAATCACTGCTTAATGTACCTCTTAATAAACAAATTTTTTATAAACTAATACGTCCACCTTTTGAGCATAGAGTACAAGAAATTCATACTGATTACTTTAAAAATGATCTAAGTCTATTTTTTTTTTAAAAGTTAAAATAAAATGGTTTAAGAGAAATACACATGCTTTTTTACCTAATGATGTCGTTAATTACTTTTTTAAGGTGTAAAATGCTCTCGAAACGCTTCGTTAATTAGTGGAAAATATGATTTTCAGACCATTTTTCAAAATGCGATAACTACAAAAATAAGTTGAAAAAAGTTATCAAATTTAAGAATATGAAAGACAAATACACATATAATGTGTATTGCTGTCAAAATTTGCAAATTTTTGCAAAAATATTTAAAATGTTTGTTTTTTGGAAATTTTTTATTTCCAGCTTAATTTGAAACATATTACTGTCATTTATTTATTCAATATTTTTCCTAATATATAATAAAAAATCAAAAGAATTGGGCTAAAATTGCGCTAACAGCACTTTTTCCTTGCAAGATGCGCAAAATAGAAATTTCCATTAATTAGAGAAAAATATGATTTTTAGACCATTTTTTAAAATGCGATATTTCGAAGAATCGGTTGGAAACGGTTATCAAATTTTGGAATCTGAAAGATAAATACATGTATAACAATATGTTTGAAAATTAAAGAGATATTATTTTATGTTTTTTTTTTAATTTGCTCTCAAAAATTGCAAATTATTTGAAAATATTTAAAAATTTTAATTTTTTTGGAAATTTTACATTTTATTTTCTTACAATTTGTCTTAAAATTAATTTGTTATTTTATTTTTTCCTCAGATGTTCCCGACTGGTGATATCCTGCACACCGTCAATTTTTTGACATATTTTTAAAAAAAATCAATAACGTCAAAAACCGCTTTAAAAATTCTGAACATTTTTTTGTATTCTTTAAATGGTAATAAATATATGTGCAAAATTTGAAAACGATACCTTTTTTCCTTCTATGAAAAAAAGGTCATGGTTGTGAATTTTCTTAAGGAAACCTCTGGGAATTTTAAATGAGGGTTTTTATGCCTAAAAATATACACATTCAAGAGTATTTTTAGTTTTTTTTTTATTAAAAACTGAAAAAAGGTGAAATGCGGTGACCAAGATTGCTCCTCCTAATTTCATCTGAAAAAAAAAATATATTATTGAACTATATACTTGAAACTCTTACTTGTCATAGCCGTTTTTAAAAATATTGATTATGAAACTCGTCATAATTTTGCCTATAAAAATGAAAGAAACTACAAAAAAACAAAAGTCCTATGACAAGTACGAGATTATTATGAATTAAATAAGCCTGCAAAAAAATCAAAACGATCGGTTCACTGAGCTTCGAGAAATCTTGGTCACCGACTTTGAAAACATGGTTTCGAGAAAAACTAGTTTGAAAATAAAGGCCAGCACTGCGCGCTCTAGAAGGCGGTTCACTCACTAGGCTATAACTTTGCTATTTTTTGAGATATCGAATTGAAATTTTCACCACATATTCTTGAGACTTAAGGCTTTAAGGAAATTTTTATATAAATACAAATACCAAATAATATATAAATACCAACCACACCTCCTGATGGGAGTTACAAACGGAGTGACAAACTTAATACTCCCCTAACGCAGTAATCTTGGGGGTATAAATATTCGGCTCCGTCATGAGTCCATTAATGGCTGGAAACACTTATGTCTATCCAGTGATATTTTTGTATTTTGTTCTGTTTCTGTCCAATTTGAACAAAACGGTTCTATTAGTTTCAATAATTAAAAACCCAAGAGTTCGATATATTCAACAAATAATCTCCTATAACTCTTCCAATTTAGATTTCAAATTAATCAAGAAAGGGTTAAAACTAAAATAAAAAATGTTTTAAATTGCGAAGGAAATAACTCTGACATATTTCAATGGCTGATTTGTTCGAAGTCCAGTTCATGAGCTAGTTGGAAATAAATTTAAATAAAACTCTTAGGACGGTTTTCTCATAAAACATTAATAAATTATGCAGCATTATGACGCTCACTTCCTATTATTTAGTTCTACTAGAAACTCTCTGTAACTCCAAATCTTAAACTTGTTGTAGATAGCCATACAAGTTTGTTAACTCATAAAGTTATAAATGCTCTCGAATAAAACATCTTTCGAAATGTGTTGTTTGATTCATGCACAGAGCTCATTAAAATCGTTTCTTCGAATGGCTAAATGAATGACTTCCTTGTGCATAAATTAATATAATTATAAATTTTCAAGAACTCTTCAGACATGCAAATTTTCAAAAAGTCAAAACATGCTGCTGCTGCTCTTTGCTGCTTGTTTTCGAAATGAACTTTTCTAGAAAATCATGTAAACCGGAAACATTACTCAAAACCGTGTAATTCATTAAAATTTCATAGCATAAAACATGCTGCTGCTATCTTTCGTTTTCCTTCGTCTTGGTTTTTGGTGGTTTTGGTGGTATTTGTTTTTTTCTCACCCCATTTTTCAATTTTTGGGTACTACACTCGAAGAATTTTAAGTTATATCACCTGTTCTACAATAAAAAGCAATTAAAGCATGTCAACCGAACCCAGAAACTAGAAACTGAGTCGAGGGGAGGAAGAAATGTCGCTGCATGGCAAAGAATTTCAATTTTCAAAGACTCCCCTGAGAGCATGACAAAATGTTTTTACTTAGTTTGATTTGTTGCGTTGCGTTGGCAAGAGGCCAAGGAAATTGTTTGTCGTTTTTTTTTATACTTTTTCTTTTGTTTTTAATGAGATTTTTGCAGAATATTTGCAAAAACTAAGTAGGTAGGTAGTACGTATGAAAAAACTCAGCAAACTACAGTCGATATAGATCGATAATGCCTTCAAGCCAAGTCCGGTTTGTTGAGTATTTATCTTTTATCCATCCCATTATTTCATGTTATTTACACTAGGCAAAAGGATATTTGAAGGTTTATAATAATTATTGAAGGTTTTTTCGGTCAGGCTTCAAAAATTGCTCCATTCACTCGTGACTACAAGATGTTTTTATTGTTCCAAGGTATTCTCATCAAAATTTTACAGACGTTTTATTGTAACTTTTTTCAATCCACAATGTGCTTGAGTAAAAGAACGTTCGACATCAATGATGCATTTCATCTATATCAAGAGGTATTTCAGCATCTTTTCTCAACCAATCTAAAAATTGCAGGTTCTTACTCACTCGTTCTTTTTCCCCTAAATTTTGTTTTTTTTTTTTTTAAATGCGGTTTTGATAAAACGTCTAGGAGCTAAGCGTCATATTTTGTCTCCTTAGGACTCCAAGAAAATCCACAATACATTTAAAATGTTGTAAGGAAACATAAATTCGCTGAATTTATGCCTTACAGTTCCCTATAAAACACCGCTGCACAAAAGGCCCCGAAAAACATGAACCCGCCCTGCAACCCTAAACCGCACCTGGACAAGAACCCGCGAACCACCCTTGTCCATAAAACACGCAGCTGGGCGACCCGCAATCAAGCAACAACAAAACATACAGCGAGCCAGTAGCAGGATCAAAATACATAAACAACATGCATTCTATGCACCCACACGTGGCAATAACAAAATACTAGGGGTCATTGAACAGCGACTATGACAACAATAACATGCAAGGCAAAAGGTTGCCGCTATCTCTAGGCGAGCAAAATTCGAAGGTCGAGATCAAATGGACAAACAAGGTCCCGTTACCCTTTTTGGGGATAAAAGGAGTCAGCAAACCAACAGTGGGTCCCTTTTGTAGTCAACACGCAAACAACGCAGATCGGTGAGTCAAGTGAACAGGTAACATAGTGAACAAGTGACCGAGAGAACTAGTGACAAAGTGAACAAAAGTACAAGTGTACGAGTGACTACGCACGAGTGACTTAAAGGCAGTAGCAAAACAGTGTTTCTTGTCGACCCGAGTGGGTTTATACCGGACGGCCGGCGATAAACACACTAGTGACGTCACGAACGGTGTCCTTTTTCTGTCGACCCGAGTGGTTTCATACCGGACGGTCTGCTCTAAAAGCATCCAAGTCGATCGCCCTCTAGGTTCAGACCATTTTTTTTCACTGTTTGAGTCCCTGCTCGGGAATAAATTTTTTGTACGAACCCCGGCTATCCGGCGAGCTAACCCCGGCTACAAAGTTTGTTACAATGTGTGTTAAATTTCGTAGAATTTAAAAAGGGATAGGTAGAGATAAGTAGTACGAGGGAAATTTGATAAGTCAGTGACGTCTTTAATAACAGGTATTTTTTTCGGCAAAAACCCATTTTATTTCTCAGCATAGTTTACGTAAAATGTGATGTTCCCGTTCAATTGAGATGTTTTCTGCCTCAGCCACCTGACGCACTTTTATTCTTCGATTGTCCAATATTATTTCTTGGATTTTCCGACTATATGGAGCAACGACGTCTTTTGAGCGACCTGAACGTCACCTCAGCGTCACTTTTGCTGGTACGTCCACAACGGAATTCAGTAAAACGCTTCTTAAAGATTGAAATTGATGGTGCAGAATTTGCATAAAATTAATTATCAAGTCTTTTCTTGTTTTCGATGATTGTTTTTTTCACTGATGGTTCACTCAATTCATTTTTTTCCATTTTCAGGAAAATTCACGAGGATGTCTATTTTCAATAGCTGTCAACCACAAACTCAATGACTCAGCGTGCTCAAAGTTTGACAGTAGTCTATGATAGGAGTTGATAGGACCAGTGTTGTATTTAAAGTTATTACGCGGGAAATTCAAAAAGTCACTGACTTCTAAAATTGCCCTCGTATATTCTCCCATTGTTCCCGTGAAGCAAATATTCCCGAAAAACATCCGTAATTTTCAATGCATGTCAAAATGTCATGGTTTGCATGTGGTTTGCATGCTTTAAAAGTGGTGATTTCGACTTGGAAGACCAAACAGTGTCTAATAAAATAATAATATACTGACCATTTCAGCCCTTAAAAGGGCTTTGACCGAACTTCTTATGATCGAATTGTGTTGTGCGTGTTATTAAATGTTTGGACACAATTTATCGAGAACTGGACCTACTTGTTTTATGCCGACTCCGAACGGCTAATGTGCATGTTCTCAAGAAGCTTTTTACATGGCATTATTTACTCTGTGAGGTTTGCCATTGTCTGCAGAGAGATAACGGCCGAACAGAAAAATTAATTCAATTGAAAAAACTTTCTGTATCAAATGAAAATGAACCATGGTTCTCTGGCGTATGGGTCACACACTCTACCCATTGCGCCACGGCTGTCACACTAAACTACAAACACTATCTGTTTAACCGAAAAAGTTCACAGATGAAGCTTCAAGTCAAACACTTCAAGAATTTTCCGTATCGTTGGAATTTGAGTTGATTTGTCAATTGTAAGATGCCTACTTTCCGAGTCTTATCATTATTTTATTTTTTCATATGGGAAGCAATCTAAGTAGTCCGTTTATTCCATCCACTTTTCACATTATGCCTGGCTGCTAATTTATAAATTGCTGTACACAGTGATAAAATATGTGTCCTCTTACTTTGATTGCTATCTGGCAAAAGGGATCGGGAATTTAAATAAGTACAGAGCTACTGACTTTCAGCATTATATTTCCCATTTTAACTAGAGAATATTTGCTTTTACTCTATTTGCTCAAAACCATACATATTCATTAAATTTTTTAATGCCATACGTAACTCCACATCATCGAAATAAATTTTATACTCAGATAATATACTTTTTGTTATTAAGACATAATTTTTAGGAGCAAAAATGTGGTGCTGATCAGTCAGGGTGTTTAATAAAGCTGTTTAAACATATATAATTAAATTTTTTTTCAATATTGGGAATACTTACCTGTTATGTATCAAGTAAAACATTCTAGTATTAAGAAAATTGTTTACTTGAATCAAGCAAATTATTCTACTTTTCATTATATTCTTTACTTGAATCAAGCACATTTTTCTCAATTCAAAGACAATCAATTTCTCAAACCAAGCCAATTATTATAGTTTGCAGCAAATTTTTCTCACTTCAAGGAAATAGTTATTAGTCTTGAATATAGAAAAAAAAATTTTTTTTTGAGTTTCAAGCAAATCTTTCTTGAATTGAGCATTTTTATACCCCAACGTTTAAAAAACGTAAACGGGGTATATTAATTTTGTCACTCCGTTTGTAACGCCCATAAGGAGGCGTGGCAGGTATAGAAAAGTATATATATTCTTGATCAGCATCACCACCTGAGTCGATTTAGTCATATCCGTCTGTGATCACGATTACAGCCGTAATTTTCAAGCTATCATCGCGAAATTCATTTCAGACATTTGAACTTTTATCTAAAAAATAAAGGCCAAGTTCGAACATGAGCCCAATTGGATGAAAACTACGCATAGCTCCCATACAAAGTGACTTTATCAAAACGGTAAAATCTCTTAGAATTTCACAAAAACTAATATATCCTTCGCTTTCATGAAGATTTTTTTACACGGGTTCATAGTATCTACCCCGGTAGATAATAATATATTCCATACATTTTGTATAGGATATGCCTAAGAAAAATGTTTTAATAAAGTTGTATACTACAAAAGATCAATGGCAACACTGATAGTATTGATTATTTTCATTGTGAACTGATCGTATTGATTATTTTCATTGTGAACTATACAGAAATTATCGAGTATGACCATTGTTTAACAAAATAAATAGGAATAAAAAATTCTTGCAAAGTTTTAATTTACTGTGGTTAATTGGTGTTGAAAAGATTCAGATATGAATATTCAGCGCAAATTTCAATATATATCGGTGGCAGCAGTTTCCAGGTTTGTTTTGTAAGTATATAAGCAAACAATTTAACTGTAATTATTTTTGTGGATTAGATTATCTTATGAAGAAAAACAAGAATATTTTCTTCAAATGTTGGCTGCTGATTCTGATTCAGAGGCAGACGAGGATGAATACGCAGCTAAAAATGAAGAATATTTGACTTTGCAGGAAGTTGTTAGTTCAGATGCCGAAGAAGCTGACGAAATTGCAAATATTGAGCTTAATAGTGAAACTGGATCTGACAATGACGATAGTGATCATGATAAAACGGTAGACATATCAAATGAAAGTTTTTACAATAGTAAAGATGGTACAAAGTGGTATAAAAAATGTAATACATTCAGACGTCATAGCGCGCAAAATGTCATTCGAGAATCAAGTTTTATGGGGCCTAACCCAATAACTAAAAATTTATCGCCAGTGAATACGTTTTTTTGTATAATAAGTGTACCCATTAGAGACCAAATTTGTAGATTTTCTAACAAGAAAGCCGAAGATTTTCATAGAAAACGGAATACCGAAAATCCTAACGAAACTCCTGTTATATGGATACCAATTAGTGACGAAGAGTTCACAGCTTTTATTGGAATTCTACTTATTATGGGCTCTCAAAAGTCAAATCAACAACAACAAAAACAACACCAAGCATTCGCGACTGCGTACAAGTGCGCATATTATACAAACAACAACGTACAAAAAGACATGCGTCTCTGAAATACAGCATAAAAACGATGACAAGAAAATCCCGAAAGCCAAACGAATGAAAATAAAATGCTTCCGAAAGCAAAACGAAGCAAAGCGCATAATTGTTGCTTTCGTAGTGCTGCGACAAATTAGAAAAGCAAAATGAAAATCAAAGCACTAAAATAATTTCTTATGCTTTCGTAGCACTACGCAGCAAAACAAATTCTTTTTAGTGCTGCTGCTTTTGCTTAGTCTTTCGAAGATTTAGAAAGCAAAGCAAAATGAGCAGAATTTTGTTTGAGATAGTGCTTTCTGCTTTGGCTGTTGCTGTTTGATTTTCAATAAGCACAGCAAAGTAAAAGCAAAAGCAATTGAACGTTTTCAAGTTTTTTAAACACTGCTTTGCATACCCCAAATTAGGATCCGTGCGCAACAACCAATGGTGGTCAGAAAGTTTGTCATCAAGACGGCTATGCAATGTATTTTAGGTATATTTCTGAGTATTTTCTTTGACGTCTTTTCCTATGACATCAACCCGCAAAAAGCGTCAGTTCGTTCAATGTTAAAGGGTATTGTAGTGGAACTAGTACTGGTCCTTTTTGGAACTAGTTCAGAACTATTTCAAATTTGGTCCACTTTTCTGCTGGGTATTTTGTAGGTGAAGCAATCTCAGCATCGAATCGGGAAGATGAGTTTGAGGCTGATGAACTGCCAGAACGAGATTCAAGTGGGCGCATCAAACAAAAGGGTGGATGCTACATATGCTATCGAGATAACAAAAGGAAGAGAGCTACACGACAAGGATGTGTCAGATGCAAGAAACCAATATGCGCAGAACATAGCCTTACACAGACTAAGTGCCAAGATTGCCATATGGGCCCATCTAAATACAATACAATATAACTTGCGAACTTAATTTTGATTTAAAATATTATTACTTTTATTAAGTGTAAGCTATATTCTTCTAAATATACAACTTACATTATTTTTGTTATTTCTTATTTTTTTAAAAGTAAAATATTGTAACATAAATACCTATATCTACCCAGGTAGATATTCATGAGCCTATGAACATAAAAAGACAAATTTGCCAAAAAGATGTGAACAAAAATTATAAAAAAATTTTTTTATTATTTTCGGAAAGAAAACAAAAATTTAATAACTGAGTCGAAAAGATATTAAGATTTGATGAAAACAAGCAGAGTTATTACCTAATAAAAATCGAATTATCTACCCAGGTAGATACTATGAAAGCGAAGGATATAGACTCATTTGAGCTTTGGTATTTAATACGCACTTTGAGTATGAAATTCAACGAAATCGGATGAAAACCACGCCTACAGCCGATGCAAAGTAACCTTATCAAAAATGAAAAATCTCTTTTAATTCCACAAAAACTAACATATGGACTTTTTACTTTGCATATGAACTTTGATATATAACATGTACTCTGTGTATAAAATTTAAACAAATCGAGTGAAAACCACACCTACAGTGACTTTATTAAAAAACAAAAGGGAATATTGAGTTATAAAATTGTGGCATATTTTAATAAGTTTATTTCTTTTATAATTCTTAAAAAACATATTTTTTAAGAATTATATTGTGAGCTTAATGCCAAATAATTCATGAAGCAACAGGTTGCTACAACAACAAAGTTCTTTGCAGAACTTAAACCAAGCTGACTAGACCATGGTTTCGTCGGACGCTACTCCGACTCATCAGTAGTCTCAGTGGTTCTAGCAGTCCACTAACTTTGACAAGCTAATAGGCGCAAGATCAATAAAACCAAAGAGGAATTATAGAAGCGCTATACTTTGTCAAAGCAATGTTTTTCTACTCTTTTGTAAATTTCAAAAAGTTGACTGCATTGATTCTGCAAAGATTTTGTTGTTGCGCTTGTTGTTACTTCTTTATCACGTATCAATCTAGGTTCCAACATTTTGTTGCTATTAAGCCATAGAAGGCGTGAAGAAGGTTTTTTTTTAAAGCAGCTGTTTATTATATGCGCAGACATATAATATTACATCATGTTTTCGTAGGTCGTGCTCGCACCAGTTTACATGAGTTATAAAATTGTGGCATATTTAAATAAGTTTATTTCTTTTATAATTTTTAAAAAACATATTTTTTAAGAATTATATTGTGAGCTTCATGCCAAATAATTCATGAAGCAACAGGTTGCTACAACAACAATGTTCTTTGCAGAACAACCCAAGCTGACTAGACCATGGTTTCGTCGGACGCTACTCCGACTCATTAGTAGTCTCAGTGGTTCTAACAGTCCACTAACTTTGACAAGCTAATAGGCGCAAGAGCAATAAAACCAAAACGGAATTATAAAAGCGCTATACTTTATCAAAGCAATGTTTTTCTACTCTTTTGCTAGTCGCAAAATTTCAAAAAGTTTACTACATTGATTCTGAGCACGACCTACGAAAACATGATGAAATATTATATGTCTGCGCATATAATAAACATCTGTTTCCAAAAAAACCTTCTTCTCGCCTTCTATGGTTTAATACCAACAAAATGTTGGAACCTAGATTGATACCTAATAAAGAAGTAAACAAAAAGCGCAACAACAAAGTCTTTGCAGAATCAATGCAGTCAACTTTTTGAAATTTTGCGACTAGCAAAAGATAGCAAAAGAGTAGAAAAACATTGCTTTGACAAAGTATAGCGCTTCTATAATTCCTCTTTGGTTTTATTGATCTTGCGCCTATTAGCTTGTCAAAGTTAGTGGACTGCTAGAACCACTGAGACTACTGATGAGTCGGAGTAGCGTCCGACGAAACCATGGTCTAGTCAGCTTGGTTTAAGTTCTGCAAAGAACTTTGTTGTTGTAGCAACCTGTTGCTTCATGAATTATTTGGCATTAAGCTCACAATATAATTCTCAAAAAATATGTTTTTTAAGAATTATAAAAGAAATTAAAAAGGGAATATTTTCTGTTAAAACTATGACGAAAATATTTTAAATAAACATCTTTTTGACTGCTTAAGACTTTGAATATATTTTGGTTCGGCCGTGGGGGTATTTTAACTTCAACCCAGTTTCGGTTTCTAAAGGGTGGTTAAATTTTAAGGGACGTACACCTTTTCTTTCAAATAACCCCAAAGAAAGAAGTCCAACGGTGTCAAATCTTATGATCTTGGCGGCCAATTGACATCGCGACCACGTGAGATAACACGGCCATTAAATTTGTCGCGCAAAAGAGCCATTATTTCGTTAGCTGTGTGGCAAGTTGCACCGTCCTGTTGAAACCACATATCGTCCACATCTATGTTATATCTTCCAATTCGGGTCATAAAAAGTTCTTTATCATCTCACGATAGCGAACACCATTCAAAGTAACTGCCTGACCGGCCTCATTTTGGAAAAAATACGGCCCGATGATGCCGCCAGCCCATAAACCGCACCAAATAGTCACTCTTTGTGGGTGCATTGGTTTTTCGACAATCACTCTTGGATTGTCATTCGCCCAAATGCGGCAATACTGCTTATTGACGATGATTTTCTACGAAAATTGATCATCCACTGTCGCCATTTCTTGCCACGCGTTGAACGCGTTGCTCGATTGTGTATCTTTCCATGGTTCAAATTGAGTTAACCTGAAATTGAGGAATGTCAAATGAATTGCAGAAAAAAACTTGACGTTTAGGTGTGGTTCACACTCAACATCGGCCCTTAAAATTTAACCACCCTTTATCTATTCTATCGATTCAAAACGGTTCCATGGAGCGGTCTCTTGAGTTTAGCGAATAGCCAGAAGTCACATTGTGCTAAGTCAGACGGATACGGTGGTTGAAATGATCACGAATTACGAGTGCTGGTACATTATCGTGATGCAAAAACCAATAATTGCCTCTTCACAAATCCGGTCTATTTTGACGCATTATGCAAACGATGCATCCAAGTGGTATTCTTTGTTGACAGTTTGGCCGGTTGAAAGGAGTTCATAATGCACCACACCACGATAATCGAAGAAAACTATCACCATGACCTTGATTTTCGACTTGCTTTGACGTGGTTTTTTCGGTCTCGGTTTTCACCCGATTGATTGGATGTTTCTGGGTCGTAAGCGTAGACCCAAGTGTCATCTCCAGTTATGATGCGTTTCATTTTGTCTTGATAGTTGGAAAGCATTGTTTCACACACATCAAAGTGGCGCTGTTATTCCATGAAATTGAGCGTTTTTGGCACCAATCAAGATTTCACTTTTCTGAGGCCCAAATGGCCACTCAAAATGGTTATCACTGATCCTTCAGATATTCTAAAAAGGTAAGTAAGGTCTAGGAACTATTCGCTGACGATTTTGGAGTACCAACTCTTTGATTTTGTTGACGTGTAGCTCATCAGTTGATGTTAAAGGTCATCCTGTGCTCTCATCACGTATGATGAGAATCGTTTGACGATATCGTCTTGACGATAATTTAACTTCACGTAACTCTAAAACTGTAGTATCGTTTTAACGATATCGTTTTGCTTGCTTCATGTATGGCTAACAACTGTCAAATGAAATCGTCGAAACAATTATTTGGCACGATAGCTAATTTGGTATCGTTTGGCTATTTTTATAGTTGAAAATAATAATAAAAATAATTTTTATATGTATCGGATGCGAAATTTGATTCTGTCTTAGAGTGACGTACGGAATTTGCGAAAATGTAATTTGTTTTTTTTTACAAATTAAGCTTTATTCAGCGCTTTTGCCTATCAAAAGATTTCTTCTATCAAATTAAACTTTGTTCAATGCTTTCGCTTGTCGAAGAAGGCATTTTTGTCTATATTAGAGACAATTCGCCTTCAAGGTCAAAATAGCTTGAATGCAATGTTTATAAGTATATTTGTTAACTTTGCCGAAAATTTGTATAATTCCTCGGTGTAAAGGTATTGAGAGAGACGTTGTTTGATAGTGCTTAGGGATTTATCATTATTAAAAAAAAATATTCCAAGCAGTGTTTTATCGAGAAAAAAAACGTTGTTTTTTTTATTATGAAATGATGTTGTTTTTTTATTATGACAAAAATATAAAAAATTCTTATAAAAAACAGGAAGTGAACTTTTAAATGCAACATTTTAGTAACTTCAACCATTTATTTTTTTTTTTTTTTTTGCTGAAGACAAAGCTAAAAATATGTATATGTTACACGAAAAGTTTTAAAATGGGATCTGCATTCGTTTATGAGAATGAGGACGTTATGTGCAACAGCGCACACTGAATGTTCAAGTGTTTTTACAAATTCCAGTGTTTTTTTATAAGTGCAGACCCAAACCGGCTGGCTTATGGATGCGCTATTTGCGGTGCTCTGAGGTTTTTCAGTGCCTTTTAAACTTAAAAAACTGAACGATGAACGAGACGATAGCGATGGTATTATGCGAATCAAACTGTTGACGACATCGTCATATAGTATCGTTTGAACGATGATCGTTTTGAAAGTTACGTGATGAGAGCCTTGGACGTGCCTCATGACCATCATATGCTCTTGTTTTCGATAGAGCTTGCTCATCGTGATTCAGTAAGCTCCAGTGTACACTGACATGCTGAATGTAAGAAATTTCCTAGCTGAATACAATTTGACTGGTGCTGTGAGAAAATTTAAAAAAAAAAAAGAATAAATTATAACAAAACAATGAAAAATTATAATATACGATCAAATGTAATTGTTCTAAGACGAATGCAAAGAATACCTATCCCTTCTTTGCATTCGTCTTAGAACAATTACATAGACAATATAAAAATATTAGAAGCATATTATAAACAACTTATAGGCTTGTTATTCCATTTAGATATGCAAAGGCGGTGCAGAGAAGAGCCCTGCAAGATTCCCAAGACCTTTTTGCGGTTAACGAAATGATATTCAGGGAGCTTTACCGATTTACCGGTGCTAAGCAAACTTTCGATAAGTTAAATTTTTAGGAGAAGAACGTAACTTCTGGATCCTAGGCGACAGTGGATTCTTCTTCAGCCATTGTTGATAACGCCGTTTTCGAAAACATCGAATCATGCTCAACAACTCTCCAATTTATCCTAAAAAAAGACTCGATTCTGTTGTTTGTCTCTTCAAAGAACTTTGTGCTACACTCCAGCAAAACCGGCAAAAATTATAACGCTTGCGTTGTTTTGCATATTTTAATCAAACAAAATAATTAATAATCGAAAGCATAGAAGATTATAACGATGTTGACGAAGCTATATATAACTGCTTCAACAACTGCTCCTTTTAAAATCTAGATAGAAGTACGAGGAATGAAGTTGTCAACACCTTTGTAAACCACTTATTAAATAATAAAGCATTTAAATATATATTTTCTTGTTTATAAATATAATGTATTATAAATAAATGGAAACATAAAATAAACTCATATAAAAAAACTTAAACAAAAACAAAACAAAACAAAATGTCATTAGCTGCAGCACCTTCCTTTCGAACTCGGAAGCTTATTTTCTCCGTTTTAGACCATTCACTCTACTCTTTTCTTA
Source organism: Pherbina coryleti (assembly GCA_943735915.1). Classification (NCBI taxonomy): domain Eukaryota; kingdom Metazoa; phylum Arthropoda; class Insecta; order Diptera; family Sciomyzidae; genus Pherbina; species Pherbina coryleti. The sequence goes on from OX030949.1 coordinate 137,581,159, forward strand.
AACCGCCTTTCTCAACACTTCCTTGTCCTTTACTTGGCTTCTGTTATAAACAAATAAACTTATATCACTTTATATAAAGAAATATTTATACTTACTTTCGGTAAAACTTGCGCCATTTGGAAACATCTTTAACTGCATCTCCTATGCTGTTAAAGGTCGAAGCAAATTCTTCCCACCTCTGTGCCCGTAGATATCTGCCATCTACGGATTCAAATCTGTAACGAAAAATTATGATCATAATAAAAAGAAATGTATCAAAAATTGTAGAGTATTTACCTACTCGTATCGTTTACAAACTGTATATGAGGTTCCATATTCTCCACTAAATACATTTTTTGGTCATTTGAAGCTTTTTTTGATTTGTTATCCACTCTGGATTTTTTAATAAACCTTTTATATATAAAAACTCACCGACCGAAACTCAGTGTGTTTTTTTGGCAGCTTGTGTACACAATTCTGATAAAAACAACTCACGCTCACTATTACTGAATCGAAAAACATGAGTGTACACTGTTTTGGGTGTACACTTGAAAACTCACAGTTATAGAATAGATCCCCTGGTCTTAATATATATTGAATCTCTATTCTCTCAAAAGTTTATATATTTATTTCAGTTTTCAAAATATTTTTATTTTTAAGCCACTTCAAAACAAAAAATTGTTATTTACTCGAACCAAAAATAAAATAGTATTGTATTCTTAAGTCTAATAATATGTCGACCCCCCCCCCCCCCCCCTCTCTAATGGAAATCTCATTTTTCCAGACTTCTTCCAAAATTCTTCTTAGCTCCAGTTTGGTCTTTGGCTTATGCTGAGCCACTTTAAGCTTCATCACGTGCCATAAATGTTCGATTGGATTTAAATCCGGGGAGTTTCCTGGCCAATCCATGTGTTGAATACCAAGGTCCTTGAAAAATTTCTGTACCTGTAAGCAATATGTAAACGAATATGTTATTATTTTTAGCTTCAAACATACGGATAAAGTGATAGTGTGTATATAAAATAATAATAAATAATAAATAACTGGCCATTTCAGCCCTTGAAAGGACTTTGACCTAGCTGCTTATGATCAATTGTGTTGTGCGTGTTATTAAGTTTGTACACAATTGACCGAGAACCGGACCTACATGCTTAACGCCGACTCCGAACGGCGATAAACGGAATGTTCTCGTTCTCAAGAAGCTTTACATGGCATTTTGATTACTCTCTGAGGTTTGCCATTGTCTGCAGAGAGGTGGCGGCCGTACAGAAAAATTATTTTAATTCAAATAATTTTCTGTCGCTGCTGGGATTCGAACCTGGGTCTCCAAAGTTCGTTGACATAACGGCCACGCACTTTAACCAACTACGCCACAGACGCCACAATATATAACGCCACATAATGTATATAAAATTAAGCTTACTGTTTTTGCGGGGTGACATGATACGGAGTCATCCTGAAAGATAGCCTCATTAGAATGACCGTATTGCTCCTCCACGATAGAAACGACAGAACCCGTTATGACTTCGGAATATTTTTCTCCGTTCATAATTCCATCAACAAAACGCAAAGGACCCCGTACATAATAAGAAAAACATCCCCAGATCATTTGACTCTGAGGATGCTTGACCGTTCTAATTACACACCTATCTTTAAGTCTTTCTCCTGGAAAACGTCTCACGTACGGAAGATTGTCGGCACAATGCAAGTTAAACTTGCTTTCATCGGACCATATAACATTTTGCCATTGGTCGAGAGTCCAATAACGGTGCATTCGAGCCCACTCCAACCGTTTAGCTCTCATCCTCTGTGTCAGGAGGGGTTATTTTGCAGGTCTACTGCCACAAAGTCCAAATTCCCGAAGTCGTCTGCGGACCATTTTCACACTAATGGTTACTTGGTGCTCTTTTTTGAGATCTCTTCTTATTTCGACTGCACATTTAAAACGATTCTTCATTCTCATTCGGTGTATAACGTTATCTGTTCGGTCGGATGTCTTTCTCCTAGTCCTTTTCCTAGTCCTTTTCTTGCTGATGCTCTCCAAACGGTCGTCCTGGTTCTTTTTTTTCAGCAAATTGATAACTGTTAGATGACTACAGCCTATCCGTCTTGCAATTTCATGGCAGGGTACTCCTTATTTCTCTAATGTAAAAATAATGACCTTTTGGTCTCGAGTCAACCGCTTATATTTCGGACTCATTTTTAAGCTCTGTGTTTAATGTACCACAACTAAGCTATAAATAATTTTTATTTCGGAAATACCTGTATTTATTTTTAATTTCCAGGTACTTACTCAGATAAATTCAAAAAATTAAAAGGTAAATCTCAAAAAGTACCGTTATAAAATGTATTCAAGATGTGCGTCACCGCAGGTGTACTTTGGTTCGGCCGAAGGGGTTTTTTAACTTCGGCCCAGTAGATGATCATTTCCTACCTGCTTTAATTGATTCATTTTATGTAATAAAATTATTTTTAGCAAAAAAACATTTTCATTTCGGGGTAATATACAACAAATTCAATATGCTCACTATAATCTATGGTTGTTGTTAAGAGGGGTATAGGGGTCTTGGAGCAACCCATAGCATAAAAAAAAAGTATCGCATGTTGCGGAAACTCTTGACTTATTTCTGAACAGAACGTATTTAAAAGCAATTAAAAACTAAAGGCTTCTGATGTTTTTTTTTATATTCTTCTCTGTTTTTCTCATGTCTTCCACTAATTAATTAAGTAACTTAATAGCCGGAAAAATATACTTAATCCAAAAACTCAAAAAAACAAAAAAAAAACCACCACAAAAAACATGTTTTAAGCGCGCAAAATTAATGCAAGATAGAGAAGCTTTTAATGCCTTAAACTTGCCAGCAGCTGCTTGTTTGCTTCTGCCTGTCTACCGCTAAGTATCTTAAGTAGACGAGTACGTATCGGCAAAGGTTCACAGAACGTACAAGTATTTCGTTATTTCTTTTGACGTAGAAATAATCTAAAAACCAATGCTAAAAATGTGAAATGCGGCGTAACGAATTGTGTGAATATTTGTATAAAAATACTTTAAATAAGCTGCTCAAATGCACGATGACGCACAGGCATAAATGCAAACATTCACACAAGCATCTAGCTATAGAGCTATGCATAAGTATATATTGTACAATGAATGGGCACACTGGGATGGTACCATTCACTGGATGCCTTTACAAATTTCTGCAAACTGGGTACTTAAAAACGAGGTTATTTTATATCTAGAAATATAAAGTTATTTAAATAACATGAAATAAAACTCTAGAAGAATAAGCATAAAATAATAAAAGAATAAATGTACACAATGGCAGTCATTGTATGAATGAGCTATTATAATAGAATGAACCCATAATAAGAATAAGCAGCAGAGGCACTGCTTAGACAAACCGACCTTTTGTGCATGAAGGAAATACGTAGTTTTTGCGCCACAGTCACAGCCACAGCATGCCAACCAACCAGCTATGGGCTGCCCAACCTTTTACCCTGATACCGACATGCCTGAGCACATGAGTGATTCGCTAGAACTTATTGACATGGAAAATTCTGCATTTTGACAAAGTTCTTGTATCCAAATTTATTTCTGCTGCTCTTGACTGGGAATCTAAACTGAAAATTGGCGTAACTCATGCTTGCCTGAACAGCCAAGCTATGCGAACTTTTAGCTATTTTTTTTTTTTTTTTTTATTTAAATTATGTAGATTCTGAACTAAGGCGAGTGTATGTGTGTGTGTGTGGCAAAGTATAGATTTCGGTATTATTGTTCATAATGCGTCTTCGTCACTGCTTTATTGCCGCACAGCACCGCACCATATCGCGTTCACTGGCACATGACGAATTTTGTGCTGCTTTGTTCTTAGGTAATCCCTGCGGTACACATGACGTCTTTGTTCTCGCTTTTTGTGCTTTTTCTTTTATTACTTTTTGTTGTTATTGTTGCTGCTGTCGTTGATTGAGTCTCCGCGACATTATCAATCAACTCAGCGTTTATTGCGTAGTTTTTCACCTCTGTTATGCGTAAACTTGAATAACGTCAACTTGCATGAGTAGAAATTTTCTATTATTATTATTTTTCACAAAATTTTCCATTTTTTCCACAAGAAGGAAGATTTTTGTGATAAACAACTCTTATCGCATCGCGCTAAGTGAAAAAGTGAAATACAATGAGAGTCATTAATATTCTATATTATCCTTTTTGTTATGTCTTGTTAAGAAGACGCGTGCAACGTAAATTCCTTAAATTTTCACTTCGTTTCTTTAACTTTACTTATCCCTTGCCCTCTTATGATGCTCGTTGTAAACTTATTAATTTAAAATCACTAGTAAATAGAAGGACTATAATTTCCCTCTTATTTATTTGCAATATTATTTCTGGCATTAAGGCTTGCCCATATCTTCTGGACAAATAAACTTTATTGTTCCATCCAGAGTTTTAAGACATAGTGCCCCATTTAGTATTGGACTTCACAGAAAAAATTATGCTTTAAATTCTCCGATCATAAGAACTTTGCGAGTGTTTAACAATTTATCAACTATGTATTCCATTGATTTTGCTGTATCTAGAAAGACTTTTATTTTCAATCAATTATCTTCAATTTATTAAGTTACTAATAACATAATAATATAGATAATAATATAGAATAATATAGAATAATATAGATAACATATTATTCTTACTCATGTATGCTTAGTACTGTCATATATTTTGGTACATGCTTTTTTTCTCATAAAATGAAAACAACAAAAGATTTTTTCAAAATTTTTGACCTGATGAAGTTACGTTTCACAGCGCAGGTTTCCAAAAAAGTTGAAAAATGCATTTTAACAAAATTCATTGGCGTTGCATTGGATTGTTATTCGCTGAGTATAAGAGCTATGACTAAAAAGATACGACCGTCAAGGCTTCTTCTTTGACTTTACTATAAAAACAAAAAAAAAATTCAAAACGTCATCGAACCGCGGTGGGCGTTGCTTAAGCAACGCAACTGAAAATTTGTTACATGGAATTGTTACTTGCTGAGTATAAATGCTCGGATTAAAAATATGATACACCAATAAAGGCTAGCTCTAAGCCCTCACACCAAAATTAGACAAAAAATTTCTGACGTCATGGGGACACAGATAGAGCCGTTCAAAGATCGACAAAGCAACATTCATGCAGCGGCGTTGCATTGAATTTTTACTTGGTGAGTATATAAGCTACGATAAATGTTTAAAAAGGAAAATAAAGGATTTATATTTGGCCTTACGACAAAAATAAAAAACAAAAAAATCTGACGTCACCAGGTTGTGAATATAACAGCATATGTAACAGAAATGTAATATCGTTGCATGGAATTATTACTCACTCAGGAGACGTGCTAAGGTAAATTTTGTTTTACGACAGAACATATGTATTATAACGCCTCACAACTAAATTAAAAAAAAATTCTTTTAGTCAAGATTTCAGGGTGGCAAGCTCATAAACATGAAAAAACGTTGCATGGAGTTTTGACTCTGTGATTACTGGCGTAACGGTATATTTAAAGGAACGAAAATGAAGGTGATGATATCGGGCACATGATGAAAATAACAAAAAAAATTGACGGCGTCATGAGGCCCCTCAGGGAACCGCCTTATGTGACGCATATGCATCACTTTTGCTGGATTTACTGCATGCAGCTATGGAAAAGTTAATGCACCAAGGAAAAGCACAACTAATGGAGTAGCAAATAAAAGAAATCACCAACATCAACACCAATACCAATACCAACTCCAACACCAACATCAACACCAACACCAACACTAACACCAACACCAACACCAACACCAACACCAACACCAACACCAACACCAACACCAACACCAACACCAACACCAACACCAACACCAACACCAACACCAACACCAACACCAACACCAACACCAACACCAACACCAACACCAACACCAACACCAACACCAACACCAGCACCAACACCAACACCAACACCAACACCAACACCAACACCAATACCAAAACCAACACCAACACCAACACCAGCACCAACACCAACACCAACATCAACACCAATACCAAAACCAACACCAACACCAACACCAACACCAACACCAAAACCAACACCAACACCAACACCAGCACCAACACCAACACCAACACTAACATCAACATCAACATCAACATCGATATCAACATCAACACTACCATCAACATCATCAACATCAACATCATCAACATCAACATCATCAATATCAACATCATCAACATAATCAACATCAACATCAACATCAACATCAACATCAACATCAACATCAACATCAACATCAACATCAACATCAACATCAACATCAACATCAACATCAACATCAACATCAACATCAACATCAACATCAACATCAACATCAACATCAACATCAACATCAACATCAACATCAACATCAACATCAACATCAACATCAACATCAACATCAACATCAACATCAACATCAACATCAACATTACTATCAACATCAACATCAACATCAACATCAACATCAACATCAACATCAACATCAACATCAACATCAACATCAACATCAACATCAACATCAACATCACCATCAACATCAACATCAACATCAACATCAACATCAACATCAACATCAACATCAACATCAACATCAACATCAACATCAACATTAATATCAACATCAACATCAACATCAACATCAACATCAACATCAACATCAACATCAACATCAACATCAACATCAACATCAACATCAACATCAACATCAACATCAACATCAACATCAACATCAACATCAACATCAACATCAACATCAACATCAACATCAACATCAACATCAACATCAACATCAACATCAACATCAACATCAACACCAACATCAACATCAACATCAACATCAACATCAACATCAACATCAACATCAACATCACCATCAACATTAACATCAACATCAACATCAACATCAACATCAACATCAACATCAACATCAACATCAACATCAACATCAACATCAACATCAACATCACCATCAACATCAACATCAACATCAACATCAACATCAACATCAACATCAACATCAACATCAACATCAACATCAACATCAACATCAACATCAACATCAACATCAACATTAATATCAACATCAACATCAACATCAACATCAACATCAACATCAACATCAACATCAACATCAACATCAACATTAATATCAACATCAACATCAACATCAACATCAACATCAACATCAACATCAACATCAACATCAACATCAACATCAACATCAACATCAACATCAACATCAACATCACCATCAGCATCAATATCAACATCACCATCAGCATCAACATCAACATCAACATCAACATCATCAACATCAACATCAACATCAACATCAACATCAACATCAACATTAACATCAACATCAACATCAACATCAACATAAACATCAACATCAACATCAACATCAACATCAACATCACCATCAGCATCAACATCAACATCAACATCAACATCATCAACATCAACATCAACATCAACATCAACATCAACATCAACATTAACATCAACGTCAAGATCAACATCAACATCAACATCAACATCAATATCAACATCAACATCAACAACATCAACATCAACATCAACATCAACATCAACATCAACATCAACATCAACATCAACATCAACATCAACATCAACATCAACATCAACATCAACATCAACATCAACATCAACATCAACATCAACATCAACATCAACATCAACATCAACATCAACATCAACATCAACATCACCATCAGCATCAATATCAACATCACCATCAGCATCAACATCAACATCAACATCAACATCATCAACATCAACATCAACATCAACATCAACATCAACATCAACATCAACATCAACATCAACATTAACATCAACATCAACATCAACATCAACATAAACATCAACATCAACATCAACATCAACATCAACATCACCATCAGCATCAACATCAACATCAACATCAACATCATCAACATCAACATCAACATCAACATCAACATCAACATCAACATTAACATCAACGTCAAGATCAACATCAACATCAACATCAACATCAATATCAACATCAACATCAACAACATCAACATCAACATCAACATCAACATCAACATCAACATCAACATCAACATCAACATCAACATCAATATCAACATCAACTACAACAACAATAATCTAGTTAGTTATGATTTCATCAGTTTTTTCGTGGCAACCAACATTGCTCACAAACAAAAAAATAACACAATGACATCGGACTATGAAACCGGAAAAGGACTATGACCTGAATTAAGATATGGATTTGGAAATAAATTAAAACACACTCAAAACACACCTATCCAAACTAGGAAAGGGATTCGGTACATATGATTAAGTCTAGAATTTGAACATGGATTAAAACAAGAGTTTGGACATGAAATAGGAGTATCAACACCTTCACGTCAAAACCTGTGTCCACAACACAGCCAACTCTTTTTTTTATTTATAATTTCCTTATTAAGAGCAAAATACGCTTGATCCAAGTACTCAATTTGCTGAAAACGAGCATAATTTGCACAATTTGAGAAATTTGCTTTTGTAGAATTGAGAAGAATTTGTGTGTTCCAAATAAACAATTTTCTCAATATTAGATGGTTTGATTTTTCATTTTTGTATTAAAAATGTAAACTATCAACCCAAGAAAGCTGAAGGATATTTTTAAAAACCAACTCTGCGTTTACTTAAATCAAGAAAATATTTTCTTGATTCAAGTTTTGTTCCAGGTTTTAGAATCAAGTATTTTATTATTGTTTTTTTCTAGAATCGAGTAAAATAAATAATTGCTTGATTTATTTTACTCGATTCTTGAAATAAATGCTGATTATAAAATTTTTTCTACTTTTTAGTTTTTATTGCTTTATTTAAGCAAATGAGGCTTAATTTTAAATTTTCTTAGATCAAGCAAAATATTTGGTGAATATAAAAATATTATTTCTCTCCGTTTATGCAGCAAAAAATTACCCCAACATAAACTCAAGCACATGACGCCAATCACCTGTAAATAGTTAGAACTGACTTGTTTTCATTGCAAACTTCTGCTGACCCTTATTTGCCACAAACAACCAATTAACTCACATACCACAACTGCCAATGATTTATATTTTTAAATGATAACCTCTTTAAACACATAACTTACCGCTTAGATAAGTTTGACAGATATTTCATTAAATAGAATTAATTAATGGGAAAAAACCTGCTCAGGACTTACCTGCATTCTTATCAAATATGCTATGCCTTTGATCTAAAATAGCAATAAATTCCGGCTGATGTTTAATTACCCTCGATTTTACGAAATTTAATCAAATCAAGGCTATGGAAAAATCAAGAAAAAAAAAGAAACAACACAGAAACAAAAAATAAAAAAAAAATAAAAAAAATGAAAAACTTAAACACCTTCTTGCATTTGGAAGCCTCCGCTCATATTCATTAGGGTAGAAGAACTCATGCTAATGAGTTTTTGAGCTAGAATGTGTTAAACACAACTGACGACAATGACTGCCGCCATTAGTCTACAAAGTGAAGCGAAGCGAAAGAATTCCCCATACGAGCTGATATAACAGCAGAAACGCCCATTTCTTTAATAAGAATTCATTGGATTTTAACACGTTCGAGCGGCAGTGGCAGCGGCAGCTCGATATTGATTGAAATTGAATAAAGCTAGAACAAAGGTGGAACAAATTAAAAAAAAAAAATTAGATAATATATTGTTAAAATCAACCTAAAAATTTATCTTGCGATAGGTTTGCAAGTCCGTTAAGCAGGGTGCAGAAAGTAGACAGTCTCAGCGTCACAACGTCGACACTTTGTTCGATTTGCCAGGCTGTTTGGAGAATGTGTGAAGACGACATCGCTTCATGTATTACTATGAATAGGCTTACATTGCTAGTTGGTATAGGTGTGAATGGGTGCGTATGGGTGTGTTGCTGCAACACTAATTAGCCCGTCCGTCATTAGCCATGAAGAAATGTTGCACTGCAACAATGTTTTTGAACGCTTACAATTAGTACTTAAAAAAAAAAAACAAGAAATAAAAATAGAAACAACCTGTAAGTGGCTTAAAAGCTAAAATACCAAAGAAACCAACAGACCAACACAAGAAGCAGCTATAATTAACTTAAAATTAACCTTAATTAAATTTGCAGCTTGAAGCAAAAGCCGCTTTTCAACAAAGGAAATAAGTCGATATTGAGTAAATTAATGCGAAACATAGCCAATAACTCATAAATATTTTTTAACTTTTTCCATTAGAGTCATATGAACAAAAAAAAAACAAACTGACTAATGACTCTCACTTAATTAACACCGAGGCATCAATTCGTTATCCTAACAATCAGCCTAGAGCTCAACTCATTAGAGGCAACCGTCTACGTCAGAGTTTGCATAGATATTTTTACCTTGATGCCAACGTTCTTACTTTCTTGCTTTCTTTCTTTCTTGCAATTTGTTTCTTAATTTATGATGTTCTTTTTTTATTTCTTTTATTCATATTCAAGAACCTGCTTGGCAACGCCAAAAAGAAAAATATTTATTTTCTATTAGCTTCCATTAAGGGTCCATTGTCCTCAGTTGAGTTGAAAAAAAAAAAAAAACAAAAAAAATTTTTTTTATAGGTTCAAATATGTCAATCAGAAAAAAAAGTTACACGTTGCTTAGTGCGATTGTATCGTAGCCTCCTTAACTATAGGGGAATGTCTCCGGTTGTGGACACACTTGCGTTTTTCGCTCATAACTTTTTTTGAAGTCAATTTTATCCAATAGTAAGTACACCAGTGGAAAGCTAGAGACCTCAGCTAACTTTTTCCTGATTCAGTCGATCAGGAAAATTTTATCATAAATTTTGTGAAGGGGGCATTTCACTGTGTGACCGATTCGACCTTTAAAAAAGTTTCAGCCAAAATTGTTAAAAATTCCGAGAGAGGGACATCTTGTGATTATATCGCGACTCGTCCGACCTCTCAGTTCCATCACAATTTTTTTTTAAAAATTCTCAAAGTTAAAAAGTAGGAATTCTAGTATTCCGACTTTTAACAATTTTTTACATATGCTTAGGTTGTGAGAATTTAAAAACAAAATTCACTTTTGTTCAATAGAATTAACCGTTAAATTTAACTGTGCCAAAAGATTTTTGAAAAAAATATATAAAGTGGGTTTATCGCAATGGAGAAGTCAATTTTTCAAAAATTTTGTACAAATGTTAGTTCTTCTTTATTTTTTTTTAAAAATGGTAACAAACAAAAATCCTTAGTTTTTTAGAGGAATTATTAAAACTACTAAGTACCTTTCAAAAAAGTCTAAGATAACTGAAATCAGTTGAAAATTGGAAAAATGGCAGAAGTCTTAAAGTGTTTTTTAAATCGACATTCATCGATATACGTTCACATCGTTCAAACTGCTGCCATTTAACCAAATGATAACGGATTTGGCTCATATATGGCTTCTTAGAATGCGCAAGCCAAATGTCACATTTTGCGATTCTAGTTTTTGTAGAAAATAAAAAAAGGCGATGTCAAACAAGATATCACAAGATTGTTGTGAGATAATTTGAGTGTCTATACGATTGAAAAACTTCTTATGTGTGCTACTTCGTTTGGAATTGTGTGATTTGAATAGTGAAAAGTGCATTGCATATTTTCCAAATTATTTCCGAAAGAAATTTTATTAGAGCTCCTTGCTGTTGTTATATCCTGCGGTAAGTAAAATATTGTGTACTTTGATCAGATCAAAAAAGTGAAAAGTGTGTTCAGACTTTTTACTGTTGCAATGGGTTTACCATCTGTTATACTTTTCAGACTTTTTTATTCATGATGCGCGACAAAATAAACACTCTTTGTTACGTGTGTTTAGATATACACTAAAATCATATCGTCAAGCGATTTTAGATGAAGTTCAAAACGCTTATAAAAGTTATTTTGTCCTTGATATGCAAAAAAATGTTTCCTGGGCACCCAATTTTTTATGTTCCTTGCAATACATTATGTTGACTTTCATAAAAGGCTTCAAGAAAGTAATGCCATTCGGAATACCTGTGATTGGAAATCTGTTCATCGTCATGCTAAAAGTTCTTCTACTGTTGTGTCAACAAAGAAGTATTGAAATTCAATCGAAAAATGCAGAAGTCATACGTGTATCAAGACACTATGTTCGTATTTCTTCCCAAATAACATTCTGAGGAATTGCCAATGCTACATCCAGTTCCAGAAGTAAGCGCAGCACCAAGTCTTGTCACTGATTTAATGGAAGCTTTTAACCAGCTCAATGTTCGAATTTCGCTTAAAGTACTCTTTCTGCACCATCATATAGATGTATTCGAATTAATTAAACTTTTATTATTCGCAGTCATAAGATATTGCCGTTTTTATTTACTACAAAAACTAGAATTGCAAAATGTGACATTTGGCTTGTGCATTCTAAGAATCCATATATGAGCCAAATCCGTTATCATTGGTTAAAAGGCAGCAGTTTGAACGCTGTGAACGTATATCAGAAAAATCGATGATTGTCGATTTAAAAAACACTTTAAAACTTCTGCCATTTTTCCAATTTTCAACTGGTTTCAGTTATTTTAGACTTTTTTGAAAGGCACTTAGAAGGTTTAATAATTCCTGTAAAAAAACTAAGGATTTTTGTTTGTTACCATTTTTAAAAAAAATAAAGAAGAACTAACATTTGTACAAAATTTTTGAAAAATTGACTTCTCCATTGCGATAAACCCACTTTATATATTTTTTCAAAAATCTTTTGGCACAGTTAAATTTAACGGTTAATTCTATTGAACAAAAGTGAATTTTGTTTTTAAATTCTCACAACCTAAGCATATGTAAAAAATTGTTAAAAGTAGGAATACTAGAATTCCTACTTTTTAACTTTGAGAATTTTTAAAAAAAAATTGTAATGGAACTGAGAGGTCGGACGAGTCGCGATATAATCACAAGATGTCCCTCTCTCGGAATTTTTAAGAATTTTGGCTGAAACTTTTTGGCGGTCTCACCGTGTTTTTAGCCAAACAACTTTTTGTTGTGGACACCCTTGCAAAATCGCTTAAAAAAATCTTAAAAATATGAAGCAAAATGCATATTTACATTAAAAAAAGAAGAATAGGTAGGTATTTTTAATTAGTTCTGAAATGTCACAAGCAAGCGTAAAAATTATTGACGCTTCTTGTGTGAAGTAAAACAAACATACCATGTTTGGTGGAGTTCGTTGGCCACAATCACGAACGAATTTCAACAAAACGATATCTTCAACGGAAGAAAGGTCATCAAAATTTGCTTCGACTTTCTTAAAATACTGGATCAAAGTTGTTCGAGGAAAGCCATATAACTTGGTAGTCGATTTGATGGACTGCTTGTCCTTTAATGGTATCGACCAGCGAAATAAAATTGATTCCTCTTGAATCGGCCGATTTTTTCGTTATCAATATGGCTAAAAATACCTACACAAAAATTCATAAAAACACTGCTGAAATTTGTAACGTTAACATAAACAACAATATTTGACAGTTTTCTGGCCACAACACGTTGTAACGCAAAAAACAAGGGTGTCCACAACCGGGTACACGAGGGTGACCACAACTGGAAATGGTAACCATTTTTGTTTTGTTCAGCAAGTTAGCAGAACACAAACATTTCACTAGAACTTGATATCACATCACAATGTACACTTAATATACTGTATCACAAAGTATAATACTTGCCTCTTTACCGATGTTTTGCTTCGATTTATCACACTTCGGAAATGAAAAATATAAGAAACGCTTCAAAATGTTTACGATTTTTTTTTTGTTTGCTCGCAAAAAGAAACCGTACGAGTGTTTACGCTTTGGTTTTTCTCAGATTATGTATGTTTTCAAACTACAAGTTTGACATTTATCAGTTTCGTCCCATCTGTCAACTGTCAAAAAATAGGTTGGGGTGTCCTCAACCGGAGACATTACCCATCTTTTATCTTTATCTTTCAACATGACCAAATTCTTGACTTAATCAAATTTACCGAATCACTTTCCTAGTTTGGAAAGGTGGGTCTTAATTTTTGTCTAAATCCATATCCTTATTCATGACACCAAGGTTGGTGTTGGTGGTGTTGTTGTTGTTGCTGTTGTTGTTGGTAGTGTTGTTGTTATTTGTGTTGTTGTTTATGTTGTTGTTCCAGTTGTTGTTGATGTTGATGTTGATGCTGATTTTGATTTTGATGTTCATATTGATGTTGATGTTGATGTTGAGTTGATGTTGATATTGATATTGATGTTGATTTTGATGTTGAGGTTGATATTGAGGTTGATGTTGATGTTGATGTTGATGTTGATGTTGGTGTTGGTGGTGGTGTTGGTGTTGGTGTTGGTGTTGGTGTTGATGTTGATGTTGATGTTAATGTTGATGTTGATGTTGGTGTTGATGTTGATGTTGATGTTGATGTTGATGTTGATGTTGATGTTGATGTTTCTGTTGATGTTGATGTTGATGTTGATGTTGATGTTGGTGTTGGTGTTGGTGATGGTGTTGGTGTTGATGTTGATGTTGATGTTTATGTTGGTGTTGATGTTGATGTTGATGTTGATGTTGATGTTGATGTTGATGTTGATGTTGATGTTGATGTTTCTGTTGATTTTGATGTTCATATTGATGTTGATGTTGATGTTGAGTTGATGTTGATATTGATATTGATGTTGATTTTGATGTTGAGGTTGATATTGAGGTTGATGTTGATTTTGATGTTCATATTGATGTTGATGTTGATGTTGAGTTGATGTTGATATTGATATTGATGTTGATTTTGATGTTGAGGTTGATATTGAGGTTGATGTTGAGGTTGATGTTGATGGTGATGTTGATGTTGATGTTGATGTTGATGTCGATGTCGATGTTGATGTTGATGTTGATGTTGATGTTGATGTTGATGTTGATGTTGATGTTGATGTTGATGTTGATGTTGATGTTGATGTTGATGTTGATGTTGATGTTGATGTTGATGTTGATGTTGATGTTGATGTTGATGTTGATGTTGAGGTTGATGTTGATGTTGATGTTGATGTTTATGTTGGTGTTGATGTTGATGTTGATGTTGATGTTGATGTTGATGTTGATGTTGATGTTGATTTTGATGTTCATATTGATGTTGATGTTGATGTTGAGTTGATGTTGATATTGATATTGATGTTGATTTTGATGTTGAGGTTGATATTGAGGTTGATGTTGAGGTTGATGTTGATGGTGATGTTGATGTTGATGTTGATGTTGATGTTGATGTCGATGTCGATGTTGATGTTGATGTTGATGTTGATGTTGATGTTGATGTTGATGTTGATGTTGATGTTGATGTTGATGTTGATGTTGATGTTGATGTTGATGTTGATGTTGATGTTGATGTTGATGTTGAGGTTGATGTTGATGTTGATGTTGATGTTGATGTTGATGTTGATGTTGGTGTTGGTGGTGGTGTTGGTGTTGGTGTTGGTGTTGGTGTTGATGTTGATGTTGATGTTAATGTTGATGTTGGTGTTGATGTTGATGTTGATGTTGATGTTGATGTTGATGTTGATGTTGATGTTGATGTTGGTGTTGATGTTGATGTTTATGTTGATGTTGATGTTGATGTTGATGTTGATAATGATGTTGATGTTGCTGTTGCTGTTGATGTTGATGTTGATGTTGATGTTTCTGTTGATGTTGATGTTGATGTTGATGTTGATGTTGATGTTGATGTTTCTGTTGATGTTGATGTTGATGTTGATGTTGATGTTGATGTTGATGTTGATGTTGATGTTGATGTCGATGTTGATGTTGATGTTGATGTTGATGTTGATGTTGCTGTTGAAGTTGATGTTGATGTTGATGTTGATGTTGATGTTGGTGTTGGTGATGGTGTTGGTGTTGGTGTTGATGTTGATGTTGATGTTGATGTTGATGTTGATGTTGGTGTTGATGTTGATGTTGATGTTGATGTTGATGTTGATGTTGATGTTGATGTTTCTGTTGATGTTGATGTTGATGTTGATGTTGATGTTGGTGTTGGTGTTGGTGATGGTGTTGGTTTTGGTGTTGATGTTGATGTTGATGTTGCTGTTGATGTTGATGTTGATGTTGATGTTGATGTTGATGTTGATGTTGGTGTTGGTGATGGTGTTGGTGTTGGTGTTGATGTTGATGTTGATGTTTATGTTGGTGTTGATGTTGATGTTGATGTTGCTGTTGATGTTGATGTTGATGTTGATGTTGATGTTGATGTTGATGTTGGTGTTGGTGATGGTGTTGGTGTTGGTGTTGATGTTGATGTTGATGTTTATGTTGGTGTTGATGTTGGTGTTGATGTTGATGTTGATGTTGATGTTGATGTTGATGTTGATGTTGATGTTTCTGTTGATGTTGATGTTGATGTTGATGTTGATGTTGGTGTTGGTGTTGGTGATGGTGTTGGTTTTGGTGTTGGTGTTGATGTTGATGTTGATGTTGATGTTGATGTTGATGTTGATGTTGATGTTGATGTTGATGTTTCTGTTGATGTTTCTGTTGATGTTTCTGTTGATGTTGATGTTGATGTTGATGTTGATGTTGATGTTGATGTTGATGTTGATGTTGATGTTGATGTTAATGTTGATGTTGAGGTTGCTGTTGATGTTGATGTTGATGTTGATGTTGGTGTTGGTGATGGTGTTGGTGTTGGTGTTGATGTTGATGTTGATGTTGATGTTGATGTTGGTGTTGGTGATGGTGTTGGTGTTGGTGTTGGTGTTGGTGTTTGTGTTGGTGTTGGTGTTGGTGTTGGTGTTGGTGTTGGTGTTGGTGTTGGTGTTGGTGTTGGTGTTGGTGCTTTTCTTTTAGCTTTTTTTTTGCTTCCCCATTGGTTGTGCTCTAATTTCAATTAATCCAGCAAAAGTGATGCATATGCGTCACATTAGGCGGTTCCCTGAGGGGTTTTGACACGCCGTCAATTTTTTTTTTATTTTTGTCATATGCCCAAAGACCTCACCTTCGTTCTCGTTCCTTAAAATTTACCGTTGCACCAGTAGTCACAGAGTTAAAAATCCAGGCAACGTTTTTTCTTGGCTGAAGCATTTTTACTGCATTATGAGATTGCATCCCTGAAATCATGACAACAAGAATTTTTTTTGTAATTTAGTTCTGAAGGGTATTACATCCATGCTGTCGTAAAACAAAATTTACCGTAGCACTCCTTCTGAGTGAGTTATAATTCCATGCAACGATATTACATTTTTGTTACATAAGATGCTATATTCACGACCTGACGACACCGGCATTTTTTTTTTTTTTATTTTTGTCGCAAAGCCATGTATAAAGCCTTCATTTTCCTTTATCAACTTTTATCGTAGTTTATATACTCATTGAGTAAAAATTCAATGCAACGCCGCTGCATGAATGTTGCGTTATCGATCTTGGAGCGGCTCTGTCAGCGTCCCCATAATGTCAAACATTTTTTGTCTAATTTTGTTGTGAGGGCTTGCAGTAGGCCTTTATTGGCGTATCGTATTTTTAATCCTAGCACTCAGCGAGTAATAATTCCATGTTACAAATTTTCAGTAGTGTTGCTTAAACAGTTCCCCCTGCGACCCGACAAAGATTGGACATTTTCTAGCATAAACGTACTCAAAACGTTTTGGTGTACAGGGTGGGTTATTTAGTGGTTTTTTTTTAAATCATAGGTTATTTTGACTCTGACAGCTGTTTCCCGCACGAAATCTGGACATAAAGTCAATATCATACCTCAGCGGAAAGAAATGAGTCGCTTTACGCTTGAACAACGTTAGAAAATATTTGAAACTTATTTCCAAAGTGAGAACTGTATAGCCTAAATAGTGCGTTATTTGTAAAGAAGATGATTTGGGCAAAATTACCGCACCTGTGTTCGGAAAACCAACATGTTATTGTCGAGAAGCCGATGCATTCACAGAGAGAGACAGTTTGATGCGAATTGTGGAGTGGTGGCAGCATTGGACCGTTTTTCTTCGAAAATGAGGTGGGAACAATGTTTCGGTCAACTGTGGGTGTTACAGAGCCATGTTAACCGACTTTTTTTTACTGAAATTTAAGACATGAATTTGGACGACCTGTGGTTCATGCAGGATAGTGCGTCATGGCACAAAGCCCATGCCACAATCGATCTTTATCGCACCAAATTCCCACATTGTGTTATCAGCCGTCTTGGCGATGTTAATTGGCCGCCTCGGAGCTGCGATTTGAACCCTCTGGACTTTTTGCTTTTGTGGGGAATCGTGAAGGACCGATGTTATGCCAACAATCCAGAAATGATTCAAGCACTTAACGGGGGTTATATACTCAGAACTTTTTTAATTTTTCTTAAAGCTTAAAGTCTCAAGAATATGTGGTTGAAATTTCAAGTTGATATCTCAAAAAATAACAAAGTTATAGCCTAGTGAGTGAACCGCCTTCCAGAGCGCGCAGTGGTGGCAATTATTTTCAAACTAGTTTTTCTCGAAACCATGTTTTCTAAGCCGGTGACCAAAATTTCTCGAAACTCAGTGAACCGATCGTTTTGATTTTTTTTGCAGGCTTATTTTATTCATAATAATCTAGTACTTTTCATAGGATCTTTTTTGTCGTAGCTTCGTTCATTAGTTGGAGGCAAAATAATGACGAATTTTTGGTCGAAAATCGTTATTTTGCGTTCGGAATTCCGACATTTTGTGAAAAATCAATATTTTCAAAATCGGCTAGTACGAGTACTGAAAAAACTCCAATGGTTGCTGATAGCCATTGGTCCATAGGCTTAACTTAGTTTAGGAGTTAAACGAAATTAACTACGGCCCCATTATATAAAATTTTACCTTGAAAAATCGATTATTTGAACTAACCCAGAAAAATCCCTCGGACGATATGTTCTATGGACCAATGGCTATCAGAAATCATTGAAGTTTTTTTCAGTTATTTCAAGTGACCGTTAAATTGTCGCACAGTGTTATCAATAAAACGCGATTACAGAAGAGACACAGTTATGTGCTGTAACGACCTATCTTCTCTTTAGAATTTGTTGTATTATTGTGTTAATAAGAATCGTTTAATGCACGCTATTAAAGCTTGTTTGTATAATTTTCTCACACAATTCTTGGAACTGAAAGTTCTCCTCTCGAATTGTCAATCTTCACGAATTCAAAAAACTTTTACAAGAATTTTTGTCACAATCATATTTTTGATAAAAACTCATATTTATTGTATATGATATACGCCCATACAACAACATACGCCCACTGTAAGTATGACAAGTGACGGCATTATCGGCAACAAGAACAACAACAAAGATATTCTTATTAATAGCAGACATTTTTCAAATTTAATTAGAACTTCGATGATTATTAGTTCTATGCGCTCGTTCATTCATCCGGCCTGTCTGACTGTCAGTCAGTCGGTCTGTATGTCTGTCTGTCTGTTTATCTGTGATGATCTGTTCACATATGCCTTTTATATAATCAATAGCTGCTGCTGCTGTTGTTGTTGCTGCCGATAATGACGAGGTTGTTGCTTCTAATAAACGCTGCTGCTCGCTGCCTAACGCAGTCATAATTAAGCCTAATTATAATTATCAGCCGCATGTTGAACGTGTTATGTTCTAAGAATTATGTCGTCGTCTTCATTATCTATATACATACATATGTGTTGTTGATATCGGAGCAACAGTTAGCAATATAATTAACAACATCCACGATTTCCGCCTATTTTATAAATTTTATTTAAATAACTGCTATCTTTGCTGTGCTTTCGCTGTTAATCTTCCACTCATGTTTTATTTTAAATGATCTACTAATTTTATTTTTGTGCACTCTTTTCCTAACTAGCCTATCATCTAGCTGGCTTTTATTTCAATTACCTTTATATATCATTTATTTAAAAATCGTGCTCAAGTCGTTTGTTGCAAATTAACGTGTGCAACTTTATTTTCATGTTTCATGTTTATTTTGTAATTAAATTTTTTTTTCCACGTTGAGTAAAATACGTTTTTTTTTATTTGCTAATCATGCTTTTGTAACTCGAGCCTAGTGTTAAGATTGCAATCATGCTAGATATTTTAGACACTTAGTATCAATGTTTGTTCATTATTTGGCTCAAGTTTAAAACGTGGAAACATTGCAAATAGCACGTTCGTATATCTTAAATTGTATCTGCAAGTTTTGATTATAGTTAATGCTTGATAGTAGACCCTGAGATACGCACAAATATTTTGGTAAAGTTTTTGGTAAAAATGTTGAATTATCATTTATTTGTTTTTTGTTTCTTTTTTTTTACCAGAACTTTATTGTATGCTTTAATCTGACTTTTGCATTAAGTGGTTGTTTTCGATGATAACCACGTTGTGTTCAAATCTCAAGACATCTAATAATGAAATGTGGAACACGCTCAAACAACGACGCATCTTCAACAACGAAAAAAAAATTTCAAAACAAAAAGATTAAAAGTTTGAAACAAACTTTTCTGTGTTATTATGAAGAGCAGATAAAATGCTGTGGCTTAGCAGATTTTTGCCTCTTAATGAAGATATTTCTACAGGAAGGAAGAAGAAAATTAGAATATTCTCACTGGAGTAAAAGAAAACCCAAGGTATACTTCTGTTAGAGTTATAAGTTGTATTAAAGTAATGTTTAGGAAGGAACAAAACAGAATTTAAATTTTTTTAAATTGTCAAATCATTAAAAAAAAACCAGTTTTAATGATATAATTTTATGCAGGCAACAGACCTGACTTCAGTACCATTAAGTCCCAAAAATATTAGGAATAGAACTTCAGGTATACACTAAGGGAAATAACGCATATTAACATTATCCACGTCTGAGTATAGTATATTTACGTGGAAAGATCATATATTTTCTTTTCAACTCGTTTTTTTCGTATTTTAATTTAATTATACCACACACCTACATACCTGTAACATACAGCTGAAATAGCCGACAAGCAGCAACAACATTGCACTCTGTTCCTGCAGTTATCAATGAAGTTTTTAGAAATAAGATTCTTGCTTTCGGTTTCTTATAGTTCTCATTTGGTTTCTGTTATGGATATTACTAGCGATACCCGGTGCGCGTTGCTGCACCCGGCAAGTATATTGGAAATAATAAGTAAATTAAAATCATTTATTAGTCCCTTAGTCTGACACCACCCTCGTGTTCCACTGCCCGTTACAGTTTCCTAGTAGCAGAACATCACTCCCAGGTGGCAATTCCATTATGAGTTTCAATGTCCTGTGATTTTAACTTCCATAGCTATTCTGTGTAGAAAATCGGGCCACACCCCCTTTTACAATGCACGTACCAGTTTTCCAGTAGAAAGACTTTGGCAATAAGTAACTCCATATTGAGTTTTATTGTCACTTTATTGTTTTGTTCCAAAGCTATTCAATATAAAAAATTTGACTTGTGTGGTCGAAGCCATAACCCCTTTTCCTATGCACGTCCCAGTTCCCTTGTAGAAATACATTCTACATTCTGAGTTTCAATGTTATGTGACTTCTACTTCCAAAGCTATTCGATACCTAAATTTGAATTGTATCGGCAGTTGGCACTGCCCACTTGTTAAACGTTCACTCAATTTTGCCATTCAAAGCACACAACTAAATATTACGTTTTTACCGATTTAAATTGATATGTGACTTTTAGTTCGAGAGTTATACTTTAAATTTGGGCTGCTGAAAAAGTGCCAGACCCCTCGTCCAACGCCCATAAATTTTCACCAGTGGAACGGCACGTGAAAATTTCATTCGAATATAAAATTTCGATGGTGTGTGACCTATAATTCTAAAAATATTCGATATCACATATTCGCAGAAGGAAGTATCCAATTTGCTCCAGTCGTTTTCAAGTTTTAAGCAAACGAACAATACATATATAAGAGAGAAGGAACCCCCAGCATATTTGTATAGCTCTCCCCTCATTTGTAGTACTGTTGCCAACAGTGACCATATGAACTAAAGTACTACATTTTAGTCTGATAAGACCCAAGCCGTCTGAAATATAAAATTTTCATTAATTTGTGGGCGGTAAAAGGAGGTGTGGTACAAATATTCATATACCATGGTACGGCCAATAAGAACTCAACAAAGAAAACCTCAAGCAAATCGAACGCTCCGTTCTTGAGTTATGGAATTACAAACTCAAATCACGACTTTTTTTATATATATATAGATATGGGAATATATTTACAATGCTATATCCCCGGAACCAATGGGCCAGTTTCGTGGAAACTTTCCCAACGTATCCTGAAATTTTGGTTAAAATCGGTCGACCCGTTTCCGCAGTAAGTGGTGACATAAAAATGTACTTTTTATATAAATAGATTTCATATTTACAACTATAAGCTAAAGCGCACATACTTTTCCAGTTATAAACAATATAAGGTATTCTACTATTTCTGGTTGGCTAATATTGATTAATTACTTTCATGAAATTGGCATAACCATTATTTTGTCGTAGCCATGGTACCATTACACATAAAAAAGAGGCACAAAAATGGATCTTGATAAGTGTTTTATCAAAATTTCAACCTTTGTAATGTGAGCTTAGCAACATTGCTAATAAAAGCTTTTCATTAGCTACTTGATAAGAGATGGCAGCACCGCTGCTACTATTTGGCAGCACTGAGTCTAACTCGAAATCAGCAACAGCATTTGTCTCATTTCCTCATTCGTGTTTTCGTATAAAGACGAAATATCGCTTATTTTGGGAAAGTACTACGTCATAGACACTGAATTATATTTATTTACATATGCTTACATATTTAATTATTTTTAGCATTTTACTGTAGGGAATTTCATTAAAAATGAAATAGATTCTGTCTTTATTACAATTAAATTTGTTATTGCTTCATTAGCTCATTTTTTCGATCATGCAAAAAAAGTTTTGTACTGCTTAATGCAGTGCTTATCAATAATTCTCTATGAAGTTTTTTAGACTGTATTTAATCTCAAATTTTAATAATTTTCTAGGGTAGATTGTAAAAAATAAAGTATGCAATAGCTAAAGTTAAGAATGACGCTTTGAATTAGTAAAAGAATTATTAAAATCGGTTCAGTAGATCTTTAGTTTAGCGTACACGAAGATACGTGATAAGCCTTTTATATAATAGTATAGATATAGCGCAGATGTTAAGACAACATACTTTGTGAGTGCGATTGGTGATAGCATGATAAATTTAAGTATGGTGTGAGTGACAACCGAATATTTTCTCACGAATATTTTGCACCGATTGTCATTTGCCTGCATATTTTGCTTTTTATTTCCTTTTCCACTTTTCCTTCTCTAATTTGAACTATTTTTGGCATTTGACATTTGTTGCCATAATATTACACCAACTGTCAAAAATCGTATAAATTAGAGAAAGAAATTAAATTATAATAAAAAAATAATAATAATAATTAAATAATTTATAAGTTGCCGCATAAAAGAAACTTATGATAAGGATATTTTTATTGCCTCTGTCGACAGAAACCAAGCTCGAACATACACTCGAGCTAGAATAATACATATTCTTTTGCAAGAGTAATTTTCCTTTACAGATAACTCAAACTGATCTTAAAATAGATAACTTGATCTGAAAAGAATAAATAGATTTTGCCATCCACCTATTTTCAAAAAGGAAGAAGAGCAAACATTTAATTGTTAAATTAGTTTATAAGGCACAGAAATATTTGTTATAAGGTGTTCTATAGACAACCTCATAAAGAGCTATAACCGTCAATGTAAAAATCGAAATAGATAATAAATAAATACATACCTAGCCTGACTTACTGCTCCTGGTATATGAAATGAAATCCCGTTCATAGGAATGCCACCATAAAAGATGATTGTTAACTCCACTAATTATCGGTAATCATTTCGCTGTCCTTTTTGGTGCAGAAAGGTAGTGTTTAAGAAATTCAAGAATTATAGAGCGTGTTTCGTACACTTTTGTCTAAATCTTTTCAAAAGTGCCATTTCTGGACCAGAAGTTGAACCCATTAGTGAATCGAAGCAACTTCTCAAAACTAACTCAAAATGTGATGACGGCAAGGGAGATACAAGAGATCACGATCGAGCAATTTTTCAAGGTTTATACAGCAACCATTTATTCGACCTGTGTTACAGCAGTCGTGTCACAGCAAAGTACCTGAATTTTGTTGGTTAAACCCCACTTTCCACTGCTTGGTAAACAGCCATTCTCCTGAAGAAGTTGGGATTTAAGGGACTGCCAATAGTTGCTCGTTACCTTCAAAAGATTCTATTACTGCCAGTCGATCAATCTTCTGATGAAAGCCCAAACATAATTTAATTATATTTTAGAACACAGTTCTTACCTTCACACAAGGACACACTAACTATTAAAAACTTTCAAAAACACACTTCATCTGCGATCACGACGAGAATAAAAACACGACCTTCTTATTGCAATGCGCAAATTCCAACGCACAGTGCAACAAGTAGCAATAGTGGAGAGAATTTTCCGGAATGCCACGGGCAGGCTATCTTATTTGAAGAAAAATCCCAATCCCAAGGGTGTTTTTAGGCTACTTCAGTTTTTTGACTTATGACCACTCTTTCTATTCAAATTTCCGTATGTGCAACAGTTTCACAGAAAAAACTAGAATCGACTCAGAATTTTTTCCTGATTATTAATGTACCCTGATCCGCGGAGACACCTCTTTTGGAGGAATTTTTTGAAAATATGACTTTTCAGTCAAATAATTTAAATATATGTATATGCTCGATGAGGGTCGCCTTAGAGTTGTCCGATTAAGCTAAAATTTTTCACAGATCATTATTTTGTTGATTGAAACAAGAAAGATTGGGGGCTGGGAACGGCAAAATTTGAACTTTTAAAAATCTCCATATAGCTAAGGGCCACTCTAATGTATATGCCTACGTTGAACAGCTGTTACAGCTCTATTAATACTACCTTCTTAATTGTATCATGATTTTATTCGGAATTTTCAATGAATATAAATTGACAAATAAAGCAAAACTTCTAAAACAAATTTATTCAATATAGTTCTTTTGCCCATAATTATCATTATTATTATAAAATTTTATAATCACCTTACGAAAAGCAGTAAAGCGCATAAAACCATTTACAAAAGATTCTCCGAAAATGATAGGAACCCGCCGAGTAATTTATTTTTTTTTATTATGTATGTATTTACGTTCATTTAAAAATTGCAAATTAGGGTCATTAAAACATTATCGAAATATATGTGTATACGAGTATGTATATATGTAAAGAGTGATTTTTTAAGTGCCTGATAACTTTTTTTTTAAAAAAAACGCATAAAATTTGCAAAATCTCATCGGTTCTTTATTTGAAACGTTAGATTGGTCCATGACATTTACTTTTTGAAGATAATTTCATTTAAATGTTGACCGCGGCTGCGTCTTAGGTGGTCCATTCGGAAAGTCCAATTTTGGGCAACTTTTTCGAGCATTTCGGCCGGAATAGCCCGAATTTCTTCGGAAATGTTGTCTTCCAAAGCTGGAATAGTTGCTGGCTTATTTCTGTAGACTTTAGACTTGACGTAGCCCCACAAAAAATAGTCTAAAGGCGTCAAATCGCATGATCTTGGTGGCCAACTTCCCGGTCCATTTCTTGAGATTAATTGTTCTCCGAAGTTTTCCCTCAAAATGGCCATAGAATCGCGAGATGTGTGGCATGTAGCGCCATCTTGTTGAAACCACATGTCAACCAAGTTCAGTTCTTCCATTTTTGGCAACAAAAAGTTTGTTAGCATCGAACGATAGCGATCACCATTCACCGTAACGTTGCGTCCAACAGCATCTTTGAAAAAATACGGTCCAATGATTCCACCAGCGTACAAACCACACCAAACAGTGCATTTTTCGGGATGCATGGCCAGTTCTTGAACGGCTTCTGGTTGCTCTTCACTCCAAATGCGGCAATTTTGCTTATTTACGTAGCCATTCAACCAGAAATGAGCATCATCGCTGAACAAAATTTGTCGATAAAACACATTTCGAACCGAACACTGATTTTGGTAATAAAATTCAATGATTTGCAAGCGTTGCTCGTTAGTAAGTCTATTCATGATGAAATGTCAAAGCATACTGAGCATCTTTCTCTTTGACACCATGTCTGAAATCCCACGTGATCTGTCAAATACTAATGCATGAAAATCATAACCTCAAAAAAATCACCCTTTACAATACTAACAGCAGCAACTTAAGGTAAACAACGTATTATTCATTGATTCCATAGATATATTTATACAGCTACTTGACAACATTTTTCAATTTCGTATCAATATCAATAAAGCTGTTATTGATTTTTATAATGAAATTGAAATTTTAAGCCCCACATTATAAAGAATACTTAATTAAACAGTGCAATAAAAAAATAAAAATATACAAAATAAAAATTTCCGAAAACCATTATAAATTCTACTTAAAATTCAAATAAGTCGTTGAACTAAATAAGCACATTTTTATTGTTCAAAAAAACTCAATATTAACAAAAAACAAAAAAAAAAAAATATTTATAAAGAAGTCTTTGTTTATGTATAAATATTAAATTAAAATTAAAATTGAGGCTACGCTGTTGAACTAATGACACTTTTGTTTATTAAGAAACTTGTGTAGGATGACAAAAAAAAATAAAAACCATTTTTTTTGCAATATGCAATGTCAGTTAGTTTTGCATTGATGTCAGAAGCTTTGATCGAATGTTGACATTATGTTGTTCTACATTAAAAAGAAATGTGTCAATACCCTACGGGAAACAGAAACGGTCTTAAATCAGCCACCGGACCGGTCCTAAATCGCACTCTTTTATATGAAACCAACCGGCAACTTTAACAAAGCGTTGTCATTGGAAGGGGTCAATTGATACCTCGTAGATACCTTTGGACATATCTATTCACCGTATCGAAAGATCTATTAAGGCGTCAATTGATACCTTGCAGATACCTTTGGACATATCTATTAACTCGTTCAGATGCTACGGTGGGGTTGAAAGGATTGGTCTGATATGTAGATTCAGATGTACATATAAATAGATAGCTTGAAAATTTTAGCAAACAATAAACTCTTAATTTACAATACTACTTTCTTATTGTTTTAAATACTCTAAAAAGTAAATGCTTTATTCTTTTTATAATAATAAATATGAATGTTTCATAAGTTTATTTTAGGTACATTTAAGTAGCTTAAAGTTTTAATCTAGGTACACATTTTTCAAAAATTAAATTGTATTAAATATATGTTAAAAAATTAAGTTATAAAAAGCGTACTAAGGTACATATCCTCCATGGATAAAATCACATTAACAGCTCTATTCTGCTTGTTAATATAACAAGGAATTGTAAAGAAGCTCTTATTAATGTTCTTGTTATGTAAAGTAAATTTTCGTATTCTGGCAAATCATTAACAATTTGAAAGCTCTAAAAAGCTGTTTAAGTTCACCACGCATTGTGAATATGTAAATGCCATAGATATAAAACGTCAGCTGTTTTTATATTGCTTATTTCTTGCTTATTTTGATTGCTTATCTTTATTTTTCTACAAGTAAGATGGAAAATGTTAAGAAATAAATAATTTACTGATTGTTTTCAATTCTTTTAAGTTTCAATATTAATTTTTTAATAGCCAATGTTTGAGTGTTTTGCAGTCTTTAAAATTTATTTTTTTCTCTGATCTTCTTCAGTATCAATGCTTACAAGAAGTAAGAAGTAAGAATTCATCAATTTTTTATATTTTATCTTATATAAAAAAAATACCTTATACAATTATTTCGTTGTTAAGTTGTTTTCTGCCATTAACAAAATAGTAAAGAAAGGAATTTTTAAATTATCACCAGAATACGAAACCTTAACAATTTGTTAATATTAACTATTTTGTTAATGTGGTGAGCTTAGTTAAGCTGCCAGAATAAAGCTGTAAGTGTTTTGTAATAAATAAGTAATTAAAATTTAATTAGGTTAAATTAATTTGTTAAGGTACGCAGATAAAAAAAGGTATGATAATAAATCAAACTAACATCGCTATTCTGGCGTTGAAGTGACAATAGACTGTCATTGAAATTTGTCACCGACCGTGTTATGCACTTGTTATGCATTCCTGTTATTTTATTCTACATCAAAGGTGACACGGAGAAAGCTTACGAAATTCCCCACACGATGGTGAAAAACTTTTCTACTTTATTAATATGTGCTAAAATATTTATTGTGAAAAATTTAAATTGTAGACAAACAGATTATTTCAACGGAAAAATGTAAGTTAATAATTTCTTTAATTTTTGCATATTTTAGACATTTTCTTATAATTCAGGAGCAAAATTTTCGAACGTACAACTGTAGAACAAGTGCAGTTTTATATTCAATTCTGCAAGAAGCATCCCGAACTGCAGGCTGGTGAAAATTCAGCGGAAAGGCCACGATTGTTTATTAATTTTCAACAAAGTCTTCTTAGCATCAGGAATGTTTCCGTAAACACCGATTACTGCATAGAAAAGAGATTGGTTGTATCTCTCAAATGCTTCAGCCTTCGCCTTTTTATTTTATTATTTCTTTCGGCAAGAATGGACGAATATATTATAAATTCTTTTGTCATTGTTAATTTATTTATTTTTTGATTTTTTCGCACAATTTAACAATTTAGAGTTTTTAAGATTTTACAAAACACCGAATACTAAAGAAAAAGCGTTTCAAAAATTCGCTTGTCACCTTCTCCGTAGGTGATGACAGCTAGCAATGACAAATTGAATTTTTTGATCTTTCAGTTATCTGCTAGAATAAAAGAACATGACAATAGTCATTTCCCACACTTTGTCACGATTTTTTCACTGTCATTTCAACGCCAGAATAGGGGTGTAAGGCACTAATCCTTTCTGGATGAAATTATATAAATTATGTTTTAATTAAATATAATAAGTACAATGTAAGCAAACTAAGGCACCACTTTAGATGAATTATTGCATTTTGTTTGCTTTTTTAAGAATCTTTTCTTCACCAAGAAAAATGCCTTTCTTAAATGAGTTCCTATGTCAAGTATTGATAAATTTGCCGCAAGTGCCTCTAAAGCAGTGTCGGCCAAAAAAATACACACACAGTTCTTTCAGTTTTGTAGTACTGTGCGCCCAAGTGAGAGCAAAGAATCTCTCTTTGGCTTACACTGTGAAAATTTTACTCCGCAGGAGGGTTAAAGAAATTTTTTATTATTAACATTAAGCGGCATTCTAAATGAATGTACATAGGTGTATGAACTTGAATTGAAATAAATGAAATTACTAGGTAAATAATGTGCAATATTATTTATTGTCTACACTAAGGGAAAAAAATATTAAATTTATCCAAAAACTTTTTTAATTTATCCAAAAAGCGAGTCATTTTTGCACCAATAACGCATTTACTTAAATCGACTACGTTAATATTCAAAATTTATTTAAATACTTTTTTAATTAAATAAAATATTAGAATATTTAAACAGAATTAATAAAAAATACATATATTAAAATTATGCACGAATATATTTAAATATCTTTCAAATATTTACTATTTGAAAATAAAAATATCGCATTTAAGGACAATTTATATAAAAATATTGAAATTGAAAAACAATTTATTTGAATATTTCCTACGATCTGCGTCCATATCAAACGGCATTTAGTGGTATATTTTACTTTCTTTTTGTGAAAATATGATTTGTTAGTCCGGTGGTGAGTGCGATGCATGATGAAATCATGTAGAGTGGAGTGACATTCTTGAGAAAATACCGAGTTGTCACTCCACCTTACATGACTTCATCATACATCGCACTCACCACCGCACTCACAAATCATATTTGCCAAATATCCATGATATATTACCCTTGAAACATTAACTAAATGAGAACTATAAGAAATCTGCAACTGCTGGTGCGAAGAAACTGCAGCAGCATCGCACAGGAACAGAGTGCTATGCTGCTGCTGCTTGGCGGCTGCGTGGCAGCTGTATGGAATATGTGTGTCAGTGTGTGGCATAAATAAAATTTAAATACGGGAAAAAAAAACGAGTTGTAAGGAAAATATTTGATTTATCCATGTAAATATTTAAATGAAATATATACTCAGGCGTGGATAATGTTAATATGCGTTATTTCCCTTAGTGTAGGGGCCGCATTAATAATAACATTAAAATTAATATTTTATTAATAATATCAATATGCATATATTTATTATTAATAGCAATATTACATATTTGAGTGGAAGTAATCTTTTACTTGTAACATTTTACCGACTCCTTATTTTAATAATATTATTTATATTGCATATTACTTCAAAATAAAAACAAACTGGTAGCGCGTCCTACTTTCTTTGGACAAATTAAGTTTTCGCTTCCCCAAAACAATTTTTAATTTTTTTTACGTGTAAGCATTTGAAGTTACGTAATAAATTGCGCGCATAGAAGCGTGGTGCTAACTAGCCAAAAGCGAAACATCGCCTGAGCGCTCTTGCTACGAATAATCGGCAGCGTCGGTGTAAAAGCACGACATCCAGTTTTATGTCGGTGTAAAAATACGAAGTTTCACGAAGCACGCGTGCATAGGGGTCGGCCGACACTGCTAAAGTTTTGAAACATATGTAATTAAATTTCATTGATAAAGATATACTTTTAACTTCTTATAACTTCGTACACGCTTTTATAATCTTTGAAGTGCTGTTTGCCATGGGTGCCATCAACGTTGAACTGATTTATGAGTTCTTCCGCTACAATGTGATGCAAATTTTTTAAAATGTTGTTTCGAGTTAGTATTTTCACTGCATTAACCTTATAAATGAGAGAGAGAGATATTAATTATAAAAATTGATATTTATAAAATTTATGCTCACATAAGATGATCGGTTGTCTTCGTTAATTTGATGATTTACTTCATCCAGGATCTCTACTGTATGAATTGGAAATGAGGACATTACACTGTATGACGACGTTTCCTGTCTTATTAACTTAGTAATAAGTACATTTTGGGCAGCCAATACGTTCATTATCGCCTCATTTTGAACTCGTTTTGCATCTAAAAGAACATGTAGAAATAAAATAAATTTAAATTAGTATAGAAGGTCGACTCGCCTCTCGACCAACTGGACAACATAATGGGAAAACAACCTGTTAGTACTTACCTCTGATTTCTTTAAATTTAAGATCGAAATACGATTTACAATTTACGCAGTTATTGCAGTTTTTGGGTATTTTATCTTGAATACGAAAAGAGAAAGATATCAGATTTAATCTGACTGTGTCAAGAAAATAGCTTTTAGAATTGAACGAGAATAGGATATATTGACAATTGTCAATATATTTACTATTGTTAATATGTTGAACTTTGTCAACTCACCGGAATAGGTCTGTAAGTCTGAGGTATTTAAATCAACCAAGCATATACCAAGTGCTTCCAACACTTTGATTCAAGAGGATCAAGAAATAGACTTCTTTTATTTAACTAGCGTTTCCCTGCTACTAAATTTTCTTCACTATTAAATCCTATTATTTTAATCGAAATAAAAGGATTAATGGCACAATAATTGTCTGGACTTTTTATGCTAAAGAAATAATCAGTCGATCTATAACTTTCAATAACATTTATTTTAAGATAAAGCCCTGTTTGAACTGTTTTTAAAAGTTTGTCCTCATATTTTGTTTTATTGAAAATTTGCTGTAATATTTTTGAAGGCTGCCTTACATAGCTCTTGATTATTTTATAGATAGTTCTCAAAACTATAAGCCGAAAATTTTGGAAGGACTCCGTAATGCTTAACACTTTCAGTCAAATGCAGCAACATATGTGACCCGGTCTACGAAAAGGGACCTTCGGTGTGAAAATATTTTTCACTTTTTTGGCGATTCGGATAGACTAATGTGTGCTCTTTCTAATGGCGCAAAGCAGAAGTTTCCAACTCGTAAAGAACTCGTATTAATTGACTAAGAAATACAAAGACGCCATTCAGTGTGCGACAATTAAACGTTTACAAACAGCTGTTTTCTCGAAAACTTGTTTTTACACCGAAGGTCCCTTTTCGTAGACCGGGTCACATATGAATATTGTATGATAAGCTGTTATGTTCAAAAATAGTGGCAAAATTTTCAACAAATAACTCTAAAATTTTTTTCAAAATGGTAGGGGCAAGATAATAAGTAATCTACACGAGCAATGCAGTAAAAGATATTCATAGTAAAGGTCATCATGCACTTCACCTTCCAGAGCAAAAATCCCAATGTACAACAAAAACTGACGGAACTCTGCAGCCTTCCAATGTAATATATCGTCAAAACCTCTTGGATAACGTACAAACTCTTTTGGAATGTGCGCACGAATTAATTCTAATTTATTTGAAATATTTTTAATATTTACTTTTGTTACTTTAAAGTTTATTTTGTTATAAAATATGCGAAGTAAAGTTTTGCGCAATACTCCTAAGTCAACCAGATGCATACTATCTAATGGGACTTGGCTTATCATTTTAACATCTATCTTTTCGAAGGGAGTTTCTTTTAAATATTCCTCTATGTCATCTGGTTTTACTTCCCTATGTATACCCCTATTGGAATCACTGATATGTTTTTAAAATCAATAAGTCTAACCAAAATTGGCCACAGCTGCAATCTCGAACTTCTGAATAAAACTAGCCCATCAATATTGACGTCTGCAATTATTTCACTATGTTCAGAAATGAAACAAAAAGTGGACAAAGTTGTTTTTCAATACCCAAATGTAAATAGGACCCTGGCGAAACATCTCTTATCACGACTTTTTCTGTATTTGAGAACAAGGTGTTCTCATTAAGAGGAACATCTAGATTTTCCTCACGAAGAATATGCAGCAGTTCATCGAAGCTGCGCCTAGTCGACTTGTTTTGTATGCACCAATGTCTAAGATTTTATTTTAATCGTGCTCTGACTTGTCTATCTGCTACGGATTCCAATGAACTAGTTCTAATAACTTCCTCAGAACGATTTTTAATGAAAATATCTGCACCTCTATCTACTGATTCATTATGTTGTTGACATCCAATGCGAAGCTGAGCAGAAGATGAAACACTTAAGCTTAAGGCGCTAGAATAAACCTGCGTTTTTTATCGACTAATCTTTATACCCCTACGTTTAAAAAACGTAAACGGGGTAAGTATATTAATTTTGTCACTCCGTTTGTAACGCCCATAAGAAGGCGTGGTAGGTATAGAAAAGTATATATTATTGATCAGCATCACCACCCGAGTCGATTTAGCCATGTCTGTCCGTCTGTCCGTCTGTCTGTCTGTGATCACGATTACAGCCGTAATGTTCAAGCTATCATCACGAAATTCAATATTTAAGCTTGTATCTAAAAAATAAAGGCCAAGTTCGAAAATGATCAGAAAATGATCAGCCAAATCGGATGAAAACCACGTCTACTTCCCATACAAAGTGACTTTATCAAAACGATAAAATCTCTTAGAATTCCACAAAAATTAATATATGGACTTGAAATTTTGCACATGAGCTTTGCTATTTAATATACACTCTGAATATGAAATTCTACAAAATCTACAATGAAAACCACGCCTACCTCCCATGCAAAGTGACTTTATCAAAAATGTAAAATCTCTTTAAATTCCACAAAAATTAATATATGGACTTGCAATTTTGCTTATGAACTTTGATATGTAACATGTACACTAGACCGTACCACCTCCTATGCAAAAAAAAAAAATTCGCCGTATACCAGCGAATACGTTATTTCGATCATTGGTGAAGTAAAATGGTTGTTTGCAAAATGCACAAATAGTATTTTTTCGATGGCCTTTGTGTTGTTTTGAGCAGAAAATACATCCTTACATGCCGTTTCACTTTTGCAGAATTATCGGACAGGGAGGTGATATCAGCAAGTTTAAATCTCTTACAACTTAGCGGTTGGTGGCCGTATTGATCATTTGAGTAGCCATTTGAGTGTGGGAAAAAAAAATTGAAAAAAAGCGCTAAAAGCCGTTTCAGCCTCCACCTTGGACTATAAAAATGTTAGCTCAGTCCTTCCCCCCTCTGGTGAATCCTAGATCCGCCACTGATTGTGCACACTCAAATCAAAGCGATCGCAGAAAAGACCAAGTAGAATTTGGTCTTTAATTTGCGATCGAGTTCGTAGTAATACTGAAATAAAAACACAAAATCAAAACTGTAATTTTTTCTAATGGTGGTACTTTGGCCACTCTACGACTATTGGTCGAAAAGATATTTCCAAAATAGGTCAAAAATTCGTTAAAAAATACCAAGAATTTTTTTGTTACGGAGTTTTGTTTTGCATCAAATGAAAGATCCGATTTTTTGGAAAATTTAACCTATTTTGTGATATTTTGAATAGTCGTAAAGAGGTCAAGGTACCACCATTGGAAAGGTTATTTTTCAACATTTCATTGGATATCAAACATTACGTCGTAGCAAATATGGAAGGCCAGATATTATGATAAAATTTTTGGGATTTTTTAACAATCTTTTTAAATATATTGGGAGAAATATGACTTCCTAAAAGAATAGTCATATAGAGGTCAAAGTACCATCATTACAAAGGTTATTTTATAAACTTTCATTGGTTAAATTTCAAAACAGATTAAAAACAACGAATCAAAATTCAACCTTAAACTTTTCGTGCGCATACTGTCAACGAGAGAAAATAGTGGTATACATTTTTACCGTTGACGACCTTGGGATACATAGGTCTCATGATTTTTTACACTTTTTCAGGCAAAAAAATTGTTTTTTGCGACACTTTTGGTTAGTAATATGGAGTCGCTTAGCACGAATCCGTTGTCGGATTAACGAATTTTCCAGCGGTTCAGGAGCGGTCGTCAAAGGCTTAAGACTTTAAATATATTTCAATTCGGACGTAGGGGTATTTTAACTTCTTTTTCAAACATTTTAACTTAATTTACAGAGTATTACACTTATTAATATAGAACTTACTGCTTTTTTGTTGATATTCACACTTCAATTTTCACTTTTGATAGATAATTTATCTTACAAACAGCTGTTCGATAGTGATGTGCTTCTTTAGAGTTCGTTTTTAACGATTTAGTTATTTTTAGCGAGTGTTAGTGCTGCAAATATCGAGTACGCAACAAAAACTAATTGTTTTCTGAACTGTCGCTCACTGCATCACACATATACACCTCCCGTGACTTGTCAAATTTTCACCAATAACAGGACATGTCAACTAGAAGCAATTACACACGCTTTCTCCGTAGGGTATTTGCAGCAAGGAGTTTCCGTCATAATAAATTTGTTGAAAATACAATGAAAAGTCATATTTTTAAGGGTGAAAAAGGTTTGGGCCTATTTGTTAGTATTTTAGCGTCCATTCCGTTTACCACAACCACTTTGAGGCACTCAAGAAAACATTTCGTTCAAGCATGTTAAAAAATACATAACAGAACTTTTCAAATTAAAATAGTCTGGCTAGACCTTGACTCCTAGCGCAGGGTAAAAAAAATTCCCATAATTCAGAGTTGAACTAGTTGACATTTAGGATACTCGCATCGACTGATATAAACTTTTCTATGCGAAATAATTAAATTTTGAATAAACAATTTTCTCGCTACTAGCTGTTGTTTGATTCATTATATTACTTCTCCAGTACTCTCTCTATCTCTATCTACTATAAATACATAAATTGAAAAAATAACAGTAACAGACTTTAATGAGTCATTATCGTTTTGGACCCGCTTTTTGGACGATGGCAATAGTCATTAAAACACATTCCATCAAGATAATCATGACAAATGAACGATGGCGACAACGAAATCCATAGAAAATTCACACAAATCATAAGAGACAAATTTGATTGCATGCACAGGGAGCACTCGAAAAAAAAATAATATTAAAAACCTTACGTGAAGATATTCCAAAAATGGAAAAACTCAATATTATTTCAGCCAAGCTGAACAAAAATAAAGACCAAGTAGAAAAAAAAACAAAAACATGCTGGCACTGGAAAGCCTAAGCTAGGCGCTATACGTGCAAAGTTGTTGGCCTGCGACTGACCCGACCTACCCTGCGCTGCGCTTGCTACTCTAGCCCACTCTCAACAACAAGAACTTATCAGCAGCGATTATCATCAATGGTGTTTTGTTGTACTTTTTCTTTTTTTTTTTTTTTTTGTTTTCCACCGAATCTCATGGTGCGCCCTTCAATGTAATTACGGTGAAAAACTCATTTAGCTCGAAAATAATAAATCTTTCGGTTGCATGGATTCTACAAGGGATAAATAATAATAAAGAAATAAAGAAAAAAAAAAAAAAAAAAAATTGAAAAAATAGTAATAATAATAATATCGACGAGTATCTAGAGAAATGCTAGGAATGAGCTATGTAGCTTGGCTTCGCACACATGCCATCATCGTGGATCATGGATCATGGATGGATATAATGCAATAACAACAGCAATATGGAGAGAAAAAAAATTATGCTCATAGTACAACAACAACAACAACAACAACAACAACAACAACAACAACAACAACAACAACAACAACAACAAGAACAATAACAAAAGCTACAGCAACGGGAACAAAGACAACAACGTAAGACTTTCATTTGAATGAAGCCCCGAAGGAAACGCTTGCACACATGGGCATTACTTGTCGGTGCAGGCATTTGTAAGATGGTGTTGGTGGCGCTGTTGGTAGTGGTGACGCCTATTATAAATACCAAGTTGCCGTTGCCGTTGCCGCTGTTGTTGTTACTGCTTTAAACAATCCATTATTCATAGATACAATTTGTTCAGAACCTCTCAGTATCCAGCAGATTAAAAAGTATTTGAAGCGTTTTATTTCAGATTTTATTTTTTTCACATTTTTTCTACGTAGCCTTTGTTATTCATGGCAACTTAACTGAACCGAGGCCGTAGCTAAGCCAGCCAGAGTGGATAAGTGGCATGAGCAGGAGCTGTCGGACTCATGTTGAGGCAACCTCCTCGAAGCAGAGGCTGCGATGGATGATATGTAGTGAATATGGATGACTATAAAACATAAAGAATTTAGTTAAAATTTTAAAAGATGTTGTAGTATCCATGGGGTATTTTTTTTTTCGCCTAATACAACAACAAACACAAGAACAAGAACAAGCAAACATCATTGAAATAGTTTGTAAATTATTTCGTAGTTGTTATTGTTGTTTTTTTATATCAAATGCCATAAATTTGATAACCCACGCGGCACAAAAACACAAAAAAAAAACAAACAAAAAAAAAACATTCCAAACGATGTTATTAGATTCTACACATGACTTGGCTGTTGTTGTAGTTTTTATTTGAGTTTTTTTTTTTTTTTTTTAAAGAACATTTTTAATGTTCTTGTTGTGTTTGATTAGAAGTTGACATATAAATTGCTGTAGCAGGGAGCGAAAAAAACAGGCATTTAAAAAAATCATCATCATAAAAAAGTCATTTAAAACGCCAGCCTAGCAGCCACCCAAACATTAAAATAGAGCAAACAATAAAATAGGGGGCACAACAAAATAATAAAAAAAAACAAAAAAAAAATACAATAAAAACCCATTTTATGAGCCCATTAAATAAATATGATGAATTTTGTTTTTGGCTCTAAGCATCTAAATATTACTGTATGTATGTATATTAAAAAAAAACCCACTACAAAAAAACTTACTTATTGTGACCAACTCTTAAGTTAAGTTTTTTGCGGTGCGCAAACATTTATTTAAATACTTATTCTATTCTTTTTTCTTTTTAATTTAAAATCACATTTTAATCTCTTCATTTCAAATGTATTTAAATGAGACCATTAAAAATTCGTTTTTATCACAACTAAATCATGACATTGAAAGCGTTGTTAATTAAAACTCCGCCCGTCATCACCCCACCCTGCCTTGCCTTTGCAGCAAAGGTCTTGGCGCATTTGCTCTGAAATATAAAATAAAATTTAAATATTTTATTTTGTTGTTGTCTTTGTTGTTGTTGTCCGTTTCACGCTGTCTTCAAGCTCACAAATCATTTGCTTGTGCTTTCCATTAAAATAGTTTTCTGTTTAGTTGTTTTGCTTCTAGACTTTTACTTTTGTTTTTTCTCTCCCCGTATCTTATCACATCATTAACAAACTAACGTTAACAATCGACATAAATCATCATAAAATTTTATAATATTTTAATTGCTGAGCACTTGAGTTTGTAGTAATAACTCATGTTACTGTTATTGTTGCTGTTATTTTTGTGTTTGTATGAATGAGCAATTGTTTAAGTATCTATTAGAATAGAACTCATTTTCTGTTTAATTTATTTTTTCACTATCTACGCCTAAACCGCTAGACAGACGCTGTACAAAGTTCGTATTTAAATAAGATTTCATTTCCTGAAGTTGGTTATCAAGCAAGAAGGAAGTTTGTGGAAGCTTTATTTGTACACGGGAAGAAAAAAAAAATCAAGCATTATATGCTTGAATCAAGTAAATAAACTATCAGTTTACACTTAAGCGTAAATTTCTCAATTCAAGCATTATTTTGCTAGAATTGAAAAAAACAATAATATTGGCATTCAATTAACTGATCACTGTTGGGTGATCATCGATGTCCATATCCTAATCGTCTTCATTAAGATCAGCAGAATCATTATCCGAATCACATGGCATCCAATTTTCATTCACTATAGAATCATCATCGGAAAGACTATCATCATCTGCTTCCAGAGTTTCTAATATTTTCCTTTCTTTCAATTTTCGTTTTGCCATTTTTCAAAAATATTTACCAATTACACTGAAAAAGTAATGTCATGTGTTGTTTTTAAAGTTTTTTAAATTTTTAATTAAACTTTAAATTTTTCACCAAAAAGACACCAACGTAGAGGTTATTTTCAAAGTAAATAGACTTGCAGCAATGAATAATAGAAAAGTGTTAAATAATAAGCAATTTTAGAAAAAAAAACAGGGTGATGTTCAATACATTTTGTGACGTTCAATACATTTTGTTGCGCTTAACCAAATAATATAAATCAAATTGGGAGTTTAACAAAAAACAGGTTTATTCTTTTGAATAAAAAAAAAATAAAAAGTAAATATAAAGTATAATTCAGCTATACATTAAATTATCATCCAATTTTTATACCCCTACGTTTAAAAAACGTAAACGGGGTATATTAATTTTGTCACTCCGTTTGTAACGCCCATAAGGAGGCGTGGTAGGTATAGAAAAGTATATATATTCTTGATCAGCATCACCGCCCGAGTCAATTTAGCCATGTCCGTCTGTCTGCCTGTCGTCACGATTACAGCCGTTTTTTTCAAGCTATTATCACGAAATTCGATATTTAAGCTTTCATCTAAAAAATAAAGGTCAAGTTCGAAAATGAGCCAAATCGGATCATAACCACGCCTACCTCTCATACAAAGTGACTTTATCAAAACGGTAAAATCTCTTAGAATTCCACAAAAATTAATATATGAAATTGAAATTTTGCGTATGAGCTTTGATATATTATATACAATCTGAGTATGAAATTCAACCTAATCGGATGAAAACCACGCTTACCTCCCATACAAAGTGACTTTACCAAAAATGTAAAATTTCTTTAAATTCTCCAAAACTTAATATATGGACTTGAAATTTTGCATATGAGCTTTGATATATAATTTGTACTTTGTGTATGAAATTCAACCAAATCGAGTGAAAACCACACCCACCTCTCATACAAAGTGACTTTATCAAAAAACAAAAGAGAATATTTTCTCTTAAAACTATGACGAAAATGTTTTTACAAATAAAAATTTTTTTGATTGCTTAAGACTTTGAATATACTTTGGTTCGGACGTGGGGGTATTTTAACTTCGACCCAGTCGAAGATCATTTCTTACTAGTTTTTCTTTATTTTTTTTACTTCACTACTATTTTTTTATGTTTATTAAGACTTCACGTTTTACAATATAACTTCTGAACCCTTTGAAACCACATCTTCATTTTATATCATTGGAAAGGTATAACCTAACGTAAAAACGTAAAAATATGAAAATTATAAAAAAGAAAAAAATTATAGCACGTGTTGCTGGCATGGTATTAAACTTAAACAAATGAAGAATGAGTCAACTTATTGCAATATTTTCAAAAATTTTGAACTTTTCCAATGATACTATACTACCAATAATCGGTCTTAAGTTGATTGAGCTACGTTGTCTCCAAATACACCCTATTTTGGCCGCAAACAATTATTCTAAAAATTTATAACTTCAAGTTTGATTTTCAAATCAATAAATCAACGCAAGAAAAATATTTGAGAGAAATCGGAGATTGTCAGTGCAACTGATCACTTCAATGTGAAATGGGAGATATCAGTTAGTAAAAATAAAAATCAGCTCAAAGTCAAACAAAGGTACCATTCTTTTTGCTATCGTTTATATTCTTCATTTCGTTCCTTATCTAGCTTTATTTTTTCCTGATATCTTCGTGCTCTTTCAGCAGGCGTTAATTTTGCTATTTTACTCTTAAATATACAAAAACGAAATACAAAATTAATACTTCAGCCGGTGGTGTGACAAATCTAAAAAGTGACGTTCAATACATTTACCTCTTTTTAGTTTTTTTTCTTAGGAATTTTATTTTGCAAATATACTAAAACAAGGAAATTAATCAAAACCAATGAAACAATGATTTTAAACTTGTATTTTTTTTACTTACTATTTTTGCTTTAATAAAACTCCGCGTGACGTTCAATACATTTTTACACGTACTTATCATAATAAACTGAGAGAACACACAAAAATGTACTTTAATCTTACCCTACGGAGAAAAGAACCGGTTCTGAACCTATCACGTGATAGGTTTCCAAAGGAGAGGGAACAGTCCCAATTCTGCCACCAACATATGAAACCAACCGGTCCCTTTTACACGGCGTTGTCATTGACAGGGGTCAATTGCCGCCTGCTGCTTCATCTTGAACCTGTCCCATGACCGGCCTCGAAGAACAAATTTATGATCTATCCCAACTATCGAGTAGTTCGTTGAGCAATTTCATTTGTTCGCTAAACAATCGTCTGATATTGCGTTATTCGACAGATGCAAGTTTTTTCTTTTCAACTTTGAATTTCCACACGATACAAATACAGCTTTGAGTTTTAATCTATCTGTCTCCGCTTGTATCATATTAAATTGGTCCCGTGCTGAGTAAAATAAAACCTGCCCCGTATCAAGCACAAAGTATCTGTTCGGTGACAACTAATATCAGACCTGTCCTGTGATAGGTTATATTTGAGCTGTCACGAGACCAGTCACTTAAGAGCAATTGACCCTGCTTTCTCCGTAGGGTATATATTAATACGCAAACATCGAATGTTGTCGTACACTTTTTCAATATTTATTTTAGAATAAGGACAATGAAACGTACGTCATTCGAAAGGTACTGCACCATAGATGTGCCGAATTATGTTAGATTTTAAATTGATGACCTTTGAACCGAAATATTAACGTTGAAAGTTTATATCAATTTTAGTTAGGGATCTCAGAACTGGGAAGAGGTAGAATGAAGAATGTGGTATCAGATGAAAGGTCTGGCTGCACAATATGATTGAATATAAGATTGGTGACCTTTGACCTTAAATATGAGCGGAAAAAGAGCATTTATTAAATAAAAGCTAAACTATAAGAGATGGAAAAACATGATATAAGAGAGAAATTTACACATTCATAAGATGGGCAAAAAAAATTTCATATTTTTCACCATCGTTTACGGTTACCCTACAATAAGCACTTTTTCATGTAGCAAGTGTCAATATATATTGTAATGGTAAAATTGTTTACAAATAGTAAATTTTGAAAAATTTCCATTATTTTGATATCAAAATTATTGTGATATCTCGAAAACTATAGATGTTTTCAGTACAACGTTTTTTGTATGAAAAACTTTTGCGAAAACTTTTTTGCTAATATTTTCCACGAATAGTATGTTAAAAAAATTTCCCGTTATTATGACATCAAAAGTATTGCGATATTTCGAAACCTGTAGATTTTTTTTCATGCAATGCATTTCTTAAAGCAATGTCATTGCCTCAGAATGAGAAAAAAACAATTGATATTTCAAATTTTGATTTTGCAAGCAAATATCTCAGCCATTTTTCAATCGATTTTCCCTAAATTTTCTTTGTCTGAAAGTTTAATTAAATAACTTTTGAGAAATAAGAAAAGATTTACCGTTTTCTCACTAATTCAATTTCATATGTTGTTTTCAAAAAACTCTAAAATATTCAATTTTTGCTTAAAAATTAGACCAGACATTCTTTTTTTATAATTTTATTTTTGTTTTTCTATTTTCTTCTCTCACACTCTTTCATATATATCATTTATTTGCAAAAATTGCTTCATTTTGACACATAATTTAATTAAGTGTTTCTATCATCGAAAATCATGAGCTACCCCCTATCAATTTTTGATGAAAATTACATTTTTCAAAATATTGTTTTTGTATTTTTTATAAAGTTCTACAGCTAAAAAAATAAATTCCGTGAAAAAATTTTTCAAATATTTCAAACCACTCCAAAGTTATATACACACATATATGTTTTAAGCCATTTACTTATCTACTTTATATATTATACATAATATGTAATGCTATCATTAGAAAACAGTTATTATTTGTTATTTTTTGCATTGTTTTCAACTTTTTTTCACGTTTTTCATCAAAAAGTGTAACTGGGGACACATGTTTTTGTATGAAGCGAGTACGAGAGACCAATATAACATTCTTCAAAACAAATATGCAAACAATTTTAGGATTCTGAAAAATATATTTTATCAATAAATATTCTTCAGTGATCACTTTCTCATGTTTTATTTGTTTTTTTTTTCTTTTTGTTTTTACCTAAAAACAGAGTTAAAAGAGCGGGGACAAAAAAAGAGCGATTTGTTTGCAAGTGACCCAAAAGTAAATACAAATAAAAATGAAATAAAAATATAAACGCAAAACATACCGTCGCACGTTTTCGTTCGACAGCGACTTTTACGATCACATTTCAGTCGTATAGTGCCATGTCGCACAAAAAGGTGCGACATATAAAAACAGTTATAAGATCTATAACCAACAAAATAGATCAGGAATGGCTCTTACAATAATACACACTACTTTTACACACATTTCTAGCAAACAACGTGCTTGGCGATTTTCCGGTGTCGATTTTCGTCAAAACCTCTTGGTTTGTAATGTGTTAATACAAGAAAAATTTGCTTAAGACTCAAGAATATTTTTTCTAGATTCAAGACTAATATTTGCTTGAATTGAGAAAAATTAGCTTGATTTAAATAAACAAATTGCTGAAAACTACACCATTTTCAATTGTAATTCAGAAATAAACTATTCAAATTCAGAAAACATCAATTAAAATTCAGATATTCAGAAAAAATCAATTGAAATTGAGAAATGATATTTCAAATTCAGAAAAGATCAATTGAAAATTGGAAACTTCATTTGAAATTCAGAATCAATTATAAATTCAGAAATTCCATTTGAAATTCAGAAAAAATCATTTGGAATTCAGAAAAGATCTATTGAAATTAAAAAAAAAAAACGTTTGCAATTCAGAAAATTTCTCAATTTCAATCGATCTTTTTTGAATTTCAAATTGAATTTTTCAACTTTAATTGATATTTTGTTATTTTGAAATGAAATTTCAATTGATCTTCTCTGAATTACAATTGAAAATTTTGTAAAAAAATGTACTTGATTTGAGAACAATTGGCTGCATTCATACCCTTAGCAAAACCGGTGCACCAATATGAACAAAAATTTTACGTTTAATTGACATAAAAAAAAATTCCATCATTTTGACACCAAAAACATGAACATATCTCGAAAACTATAAACATTTAAGTATAACGATATATTTAACCCGAATAGTGCTGGAATTATTTTTTTCCAATTTCTTTCGGGTCGTTGAATCCAAAAATTTGATTACATATATGATACACGAGAAGTTTTTGTGAACGTTAATTTGCGTGACCATATGGTCACGCTGGCATAGTTTGGGTTAATGCAACATCATTACACAAAAATGAGAAAAAAACATTCAGAAATTAATTTTGTGACTCTCGATTCAAATATCTCCGCTGTTTTTCTATACATTTTGTTGAATTTTTTTTTTTCTTAAAGCTTCATCAAAATACTCTGAAAACCTTATTGCAAAAAAAAACCGTTAGTTGAGTATATATATTTTAAATATTTTTTTAAAAAAATGTCCGAAATATTGGAGTTTCCCTCAAACAAAAGCACAAAAATTGTTTTTATTGTAAAAATAATATAAATTCAAATTTGCAAATTTTTAATTTTTTTTTCAAAAGCTATAACACTTAATAGGTGGGCCATCTAGTGGTTTCTTTTTAAATCACATGTTATTTTGATACTATTGAAATCAGTCACTTTACGCTTGAACAACGTTGGGAAATATTGGAAACTTACTTTCAAAGTGAGTGCTGTGTAGCCCAAACAGTGCGTTATTTGAAAAGAAGATGATTTGGGCGAAAAATCATCTTTTCTGACGAGGCGCATTTTCATTTCGGCGGCTACGTTAACAAACAAAATTGCGGCATCTATAGGGCTCGAAAAACTCACACATTATTGTCGAGAAGCCGATGCATCCACAGAGAGTGACAGTTTGGTGCGGATTGTGTAGTGGTGGCATCATTGGACCATTTTTCTTCGAAAATGAGGCTG
The DNA here is from genome assembly GCA_943735915.1 of Pherbina coryleti. Taxonomy (NCBI): domain Eukaryota; kingdom Metazoa; phylum Arthropoda; class Insecta; order Diptera; family Sciomyzidae; genus Pherbina; species Pherbina coryleti. Next base: position 137,625,845 of record OX030949.1, read on the forward strand.
GGAACAACGTTTCGGTCAACGGTGGGCGTTACAGGGCCATCTAACCGACTTTTTTTACTGAAATTGGAGATATGAATTTGGGTGACCTCTGGTACATGCAGGATGGGGCGCCATGCCAAACAGCCCATGCCACAAGCGATCTTTTGCGCACCAAATTCCCAAATTGTATTATCAGCCGTCTTGGCGATGTCAAATGTCCGCCTCTGCGATTTGACCCCTTTGGACTTTTTATGGGGAACCGTGAAGTAGCGATGTTATGCCAACAATCCGGAAACGATTCAAGTAATTAAGGCAAATATCATCCAAGCATTCCGTAAGCTACAGCCCGAAAGCATCAACAAAATCCTGGAAATTTGGACTAACAGAATGCGCTACTGCGAAGCCAGCCGAGGCAGCCACTTGAACGATGTTGTTTTCCATAATTAATGGGAATATTTTTTTTTAATAATAAAGCCATAATACATGAAAAAGTTTAATTTCGTTAATTTTATTGCATGTTTTTAAAAAACAAAACTTGTATTTGTCCCACCCTGTATATGCGGATAGATGGGTTAATGACAGAGCCTGCTTCTCAAGCATATTTTCCACACTAATTTGCCAGCAGAGACTAGATTGGGCACGACAAAGCGGGACATTTGGCATAATTAATGTATGCAATTCATGAAAACAAAAACAAAAGCATTAAGAATGTCTGGTAACGAAATGATGGCCGTTAAATATAGGTAGGTAAAAACAGTGCGCCTGGACGAATTAAGTTAGTCTGCAGTACCAAGGGTGAGTCTACTCTAGGGAGTTAATTGCCTAATGTGGCTTTCAAAAATAAAGGAACTCTTTTATAGAATTAGCTTTGAATTAGTTAAAAGTTATCTAAAAGTTATACGAATACATAGGGCTATACACAGAGAGAAATAATATTCTTATATTTAGTAAATATTTTCCTTGACCTAAGAAAATTTAAAATTAAGCCTCATTTGCTCAAATCAAGCACTAAATACTAAAATTAAGAAAAAGAATTTTATAATGAGCATTTATTTCTAAAATTTCATTCATTGAAATAAATGATTGGTTGAAACAAGAATAAAAAACTTGATTCTTAGAACAAACACTTAAATCAAGAAAATATTTTCTTAATTTAAGCAAACGGAAAGGTGGTTATTAAAAATATTCTTGAATTAATAAATTATTTTGCTAGATTTAATTATATACAAAATTATTTAAAAAACTATAAAAGTACTTTCAATCTTAAATCTTTCAACCTTTTGCCTTAAAATTATGATTGAAAAAAATCTCTTAACCATTTCTCATCAATAGATATGTAATTCATTATCTAATCACAATAAATTAATTATTTAATTTATCAGAAGATATCAGAAAATCTTTTAAAATGAGATAAGTTAAGTTTTTGTTTAATTTAAAAACACAATGTAACTAGCTATTTACTATTTTCAGATACAAGATAAATAATCTTTAATATCAAGCAAAACTTTCTAATTTTCAGATAATTATTTATTTATTTTTTTATTTAGCCAAACAAGGCAATTTTACTTATGCTAACAGGTTTATTTTATTTTAAATTCACTTATGCTACAGGTTTTTCTTTTCTCCTCCTTTCCTTGTTTTTGGCGTTTGAAGTAATTTTATTCATAGTGGGCGTGATCCGCCCACACCACTGACATTTTTTCAAAACATGTCAAAACGACCAGAAAAGGAAAGGAGAATAAAGGGTTTTATAATCACACTTAGTTATACTTAATGTGGGAGTGGACATGAGAGTGGGAGTCAGAGATAAGAGGGTATTTTAAAGAAATAATGGCATTGACAAGTAATTAGGAGGAAGTTAGGGTGGGAAAAGGTATTTAGATAGGGAATGCCAGAACTCAGATTTAGATTTTGATGGCGAGTAGTGTTCGCTTATGATATTAAATATTCTACAACAACTATTTAAGGGTTCGTTGTATGCATAGATAGTGTGGTGCTGAGATTCACTCAACAATCTTGTATGCCTAGTTCTCCTTATTGGTTCATTAAGTGCAATTCTGCTGCAGATATATTCGCTAGTGATTTTACCAGTAATGACGTCGAATGTAAGGCATGAACAAAGTAATATTCTTCTTGATGAAAGCGGCATTATATTAAGAACTTTCAGTCTATGTTCATAAGAAGGTACACTGAACCAAATATTGTTCTTAAAATCAAAGAATCTCGTTCATAAAGCGAAATTCATTGATTTTTAAGAACTATTCATTGCCCCAAAGAACGAATTCTTTGGCTCAATGAATCGTTGTTCTTAATTTTAAGGAACAGTTCATTGTTCGTGCTCATTAAAATTTTGTTCCAGTTCTTGTGTTGTAATATCTAAAAACCATTAGAGAATTTTATTTCAATAAGAAACTGATTTTTTAAAATATATCTTGATATTTTTTTAAAATTTCTAAGGAATTAATCATTTTTCTTCATAACATATCAAAGAAATAACGTAAGAACAAAGATTCATTGAACCAAGGAACTCGTACTTTGGACCAATTTTAATGACAAAGAACTTTTTCTTTGTTATTAAGTACGTTTTTGGTTCTGTGTAAGTTTCTATAATCCCGTGGATCATAACAATCTTTTAGGGCAAAAAGCAAAAATTGTTATTGAACAGATTCAAGTCTTTCTTTGTGCACTTCAAATGCTGGATTCCAAACTATGCAACAATATTCAAGAATTGGACGTACTAACGTACAGTATAATGTTTTTGTTACCCATATATTTTTGAATTCTTTTGCACGTCTTTTTATGAATCCAAGCAGTTTATTTGCCCTGGATATAGTATGATCCAAGTGAAGGTTGAAGCGCAGCCTGTTATCTAGGATAACCCCAAGATCTGCAATGTGGTTTACTCTGTTGAGAACGACCCAATTAAGCATATAACTGCTATAAGTTATTTCGTTTTTACGGGAAAAACTTATAACGTAGCATTTCCATATTTACATTTAAGGAAAGCTTATTATGACTACACCAGTGCTCCAGAGATAAAAGCTTATTCTGGAAGACTACTGAATCCTCTTCTGATTTAATGACATAGTACATTTTTAGATCGTCTGCATATAGCAGATGTGGGATGTCATTAAAAATTTCAGATATATCTGCTATAAATATGTTAAAGAGAAGTGGTCCAAGGTGGCTACCCTGGGGTACGCCTGACGAGGCTACAATCTTTTTCGAGAGAATACCATGAAATTTTACGTATTGTGATCTTTCACACAGATAGGACTTGAGCCAATTCAGCAAAGAACCCGAAATACCGAATTTTTCAAGTTTTATAGTTAAGATTTTATGATCGACGCCAATCAAAGGCTTTGCTAATAAATTTTAATAAGAACATCCGAGGTCATGGTTGTAAGATTTGTAGTGGTCGATCTTCCTTTACGGAATCCATGTTGTTGATCATTTAAGCGTGGATTAATTAGGTCTGTAAGTTTGGAACATATAATTTTTTCGAATAGTTTGGGGATAGCAGATAAAATTGCGATGCCTCTATAATATTCGACATCTCTCTTGTCGCCGTTCTTATAAATTGGCGTAAGATGAGAAGATTTCCATAGAGAAGGAAAACTACCTGTTAACAAGGATTTGTTAAAAATTAACTGTAAGGGCATAGCTAACTGGTCTTAGTATTAAATGAGTAAGCTTGGTGGTAACAGGTCCTGACCAGGAGACTTATTTGGATCTAATTCCTTAATAGAATTAATTATGTCACCATGTGTTAGATTGATTGTGCTAATCAATGGTGGTATATTGGCACTCAGTTGAAGGTGTACAGAAGACCTCTTTAACCCTTAAATAAATATTGGGGGCTGGCCAGACTCTTTAAGGTTTTATTTAAATTTTTTTAATACTTCTACTTTTCGGATCGATTTCATATTTTATGAATTTCTAGAGGAACATTTTCAAAATAACTTTATAAAAAAACATTTTTAGAAAATATAGGGCGAGCCCTGTTTTTTAAAAAACTAAAATTGTAGTCATATTTGCAACGCTGGGGTCCAGCCAGACCCTATGCATTTTGTAAGACTTTTTTCGTATGAATATATGCGTGGCGGCATTCGCGCAGTGTGTAGAGTGCGTGATCCATACGCCGGAGAACCCTGGTTCGATTCCCACTTAACACAGAAAGTTTTTCAATTGAATTCATTTTTCTACTCCTCCGTCACCTCTCTACAGACAATGGCAAATCTCAAAAAGTAAATACGACATGTGATGTAATTGTAATAAATAAACTACCATTTACGTAAAATGTACATCAGTTGAATGTAAAATACAACTGAAAATTTCTGCGTTGTTGTTTTCCAGAATTTCACAAATCCGACGAGAACCCGCGGAGCTAAGAGCAAAAGTTACGGCAACAATGTAAGATCCCGAAGCAGTGATTGACGAAGTGGATACAGTCTTCCAATCGTGTTCACGATCTAACCCTTCATTTTATGAACGAATTGCCGCTGCATTGTGTAATGACATGGAACGTGAGAGAGATGCAGATGATGCAGAAAACTTTGATGCTTCTACATTAGAAGATGGTGAAAATGAAGATTTTCATATTTTCCCTAATACAGAAGACGCATCACACAGAACCAAAAACGTACTTAATAACAAAGAAAAAGTTCTTTGTCCCAATGTATTATACATTAAAATTGGTCCAAAGTACGAGTTCCTTGGTTCAATGAATCTTTGTTCTTACGTTATTTCTTTGATATGTTATGAAGAAAAATGATTAATTAATGACACATACAACTGTTACAATAAGTTAGTCTGTAATTAGAAATTTTAAAACAATATCAAGATATATTTTAAAAAATCATTTTCTTATTGAGATAAAATTCTCTAATGGATTTTTAGATATTACAACACAAGAACTGGAACAAAATTTTAATGAACACGAACAATGAACTGTTCCTTAAAATTAAGAACAACGATTCATTGAACCAAAGAATTCGTTCTTTGGGGCAATGAATAGTTCTTAAAAATCAATGAATTTCGCTTTATGAACGAGATTCTTTGATTTTAAGAACAATATTTGGTTCAGTGCAGATGACGCAAAAGTGTTTCATAGTGACGATGAAGATGAGGAAGAGCTGCTATCAGAAGTCGGAAAAGACGGCATACAATGGAGCACAGTGCCACCGCAAATGGGAAGAACTAGAACCCACACGCAAAGAAAAAAAACGTTTATCGCCAGTTTGCCGCAAACGAACTTCGTTTGTCGTGCTTGAAATCGTTATTTGCAAACGTTTCAACAGTTGTCATAATAACAGTTCAGTTGCGAGAAACGCGTCATATAGTTGCAGGAAATTAATTTCGTTTGTCATAAACGCGAGTGATTTTTAAATTAAAGCAATTGAAAACTTCGTTTTTCCCAACTGAAAATTTTGTTTATTTTTCCCTTCGTTGTATAAACATAACGCTTATAGTTTAGAGTTACTTTTTGGACAAATTGTTACTATATAAGGAAATTGGTAGTTTGCTTAATACGCTGACGGAGATAGCAACGGAGGTGCAATCCATAAGAAGACGGACGGACACAAAGAGAAAGATTATTAATATAATAATAAATAATAATGACCGAAATAGCTTGCGGTATATATATATAAGATATATTTTTAAGTTGTGACAACTGAATATTCGTTTGCGGCAAATACAGCTCGCAAACGAAGTATAGTTGGTGAATTTTTTAGTTGTGGTAAACGAAAAATTTCTTTGCGTGCATAATATAATGCGTTGCAAAGGAGGCCCAATCCAGAATGATTCTATTCCAATTGAAGTGTTTAAGAAATTTTTTACGCCAAATATAATTTTTATAATTTTAAAAGAAATGTGTTGCAGTGGTCCCAACTTTTTGGAAAAAAAAACGTGATTGCCGGTTATGCCATGCCAATGACAAATCCCGGCGTAAAACTCGTTTCTACTGCGAAATATATTTGGAGCCTGTCTGCCAGCAACATTCCAATTGTTCTTAAACGAGTAAAAAAATTAAATTGAAACATTTTTCATTAAAATTATTCTTTACACTTATGTATGCAAATATTCTTATACCTCAAAAAAAGTGAATTTTATATGTTTTAAATAAAACTATCAACAATATCCTGAAATTTTTCATTGAAACTCATATAAATATGTATGGGGCCTCGCTAGACCCCTGCATTGTGAATGTGACAATTAAAGTGGTCAGCACACGAGGGCTAAAGTCATCAGCGAAAAGATTACAGGATGGAAGAAGTGGCATTTCCTTTAAACATGGATGTCGGGTAGCCGATCGATTTTCGCTTAACGTTCACAAATTCGAAGAATTTTTTAAGGTCTTTAATAATCAATTCATTGGTGTAAAGTTTATAAGCTTCTTCGGACTTAATAGAGAACTCTTTGGACAGCTCTTCATATCTTATCCTTACCTCGTCACTTACAATGACGGCGTTTTTATTGGATCTGTAAAGTTTATTTCTTTTATTTCTCAATTGTCTAAGATTTGCATCAAACCACGGTTCCGACAGCTTGTTTTTTTTTTTCTTTATTTATGGAACATGAGTATCAACAATAGCAAATTACTTGGCTCAAGCAAATTCTTCTCTTTATAAGAAAGAGAAAAACCAAAGCATTCTAATATTGATAAAATTTTTTATTTGAATGAAACAAATTCTTCCATATTCTAGGCAAACAAATTTCTCAAATCGAGCAAATTAATCTCGTTTTCAACTGGATTTACTTTGATCAAGTATATTCTGCTCTTAGTAAAAAAATTAAGTTTCCATATCAAGCAAAACATTCTAGTATTAAGAAAATTATATACTTGAATGAAGCAAATTTTTCTCACTTCTAGCAAGTATTAAACTTGAATCAAGAAAAAAATATTCTTGAGTATTAAGCAAATATTTCTTGAATTAAACATTTTTTTCTTATATCATGTGCTTTAAATTTGCTCAATTCTAGCAAAATAATGCTTAAATTGAGAAATTCACGTTTGAGTGTAAACTGATAGCCTATTTGCTTGATTAAAGCATATAATATTTGATTTTTTTCTCTCTGTCTACAAAGGATCTTTCTCTTGAAGGCGCCCAAAGTCTTTTCATCAGAACTGCTGCACGTCCAGGTTTGTGTTGCATATAATAGGACGGGCATGATTAGTGACTTATAGAAGGTGAGTTTTGTTTGTCAAGAGTGGGCTCTGCTTCTCAATTGCATACTCAGCTCAAAGTACCACCTGTTGGCAAGAGTAATTCTTCGTTTTTTCTCAATACTGACATCATTAGAGGAGTTTACGCTGGATCACAGGTAGACGAAGTCATTAACAACCTGGAAGGAGGTTTCCAAGACGATGGGACTGTTTATTTGCTGACACTAGGTATTTCGTCTTATCTGCGTTAACTGCAAGACCCATTCGACTCGACTCTTTCGTTAATCTGAATAATGCTGCACTGATAGTTCTTTCATGCTTTAAATTTAATTTTAAGATGTCAAACCGTACATATATGGTACAATAATAAAATTTCTTAAGTTACTTCCCTTCCGGGAAAACAATTTATTATCTTCTCCTAATTAACTTTCAATTCGTATGAGTCAATTTCCAGTCTGACTTGGATCAAAACTTCTTATTCTTCTCTTCGAAGTATTTTGATTGCCTCTTCGATTCGAGTATTTTTATTTCCAATTGAATTTTTCCAATGAAAACTTATCTTAATCGTTATTAAAAATAGTTTTTTTGTAGGCTTTGACAAAAACAACAAAGAACTGCTGAAAACTTACTCATGCAAACATATTCGAAAAGGTTTATTAAACTTACCTTCAATAAAACAGTCCAGCCTGAATTGACTTAAGCTAAACTTGACTGAGTGCAAACATCCTTTGCTTGGATTTTTGTGACATGTATTTCTCATCTCTGTGCACAAAACCATTCAGGTAAATAAAATTTCAGGCAGATATCTACCATGATCAGAACTAATGAATGCAGGGAAAATATTTATTATGTTAATAAATACGATAACGACTTTTATAAAGAACAGCAGGATATTAGAATATGTCTGCGCTCTTGTGTCCAGTTACAATTTAAGAATAGCTAAAAACTTGAAACGAATAGCATTTTATTTACCAGTCCATCCGGTTTTTTGGAATAATTAAAGGCTTGTCCAGTATTTCGAAATGACAAAGAATCTGTTTTGATTTCATTCTTATTCAAATGCTACAAAACACTGTTTATATTGTTCATATTTTTTTTTCTGATAAAGGGTAGATTGTTGTTTTTTATGGGAAGGAAATAAAAACCAAATAATGCCGGTTGGCTGACTTTTTTTCGAGTTCATTGGTTTATTTTAAAAGTTTTGTGCTGATAAAAGCGATTTAGTACGTACTTTGAGCAGTCAAGCAAGGTTTTGATTGATAACGATTTTAATAAAAATACTTATTATTCAGAATCTGCACATGGGTGCATTATAAGTATGAAACAGTTCTTCAAAGCAAACAAATTTTTTAGATATACTTAAATTAAATTAAAAACTCTACTTTGCGGTATTTTTGCACATTTTGACTACTAACATGTGAGTTTTTTTGTTACTGAGTTTTCAATTTTTCATTACAATAATTGTTTTTTAAATAATTTTTGATATAACAATTTTTTTAAATTTCGCAAATCTTGCTTTTTTCACAATCTTCTTTTAAATTTAAAAATCAACTCGTTAATTTTAGTCATTAACTGACCTAATTTGTGTTCTTGACATATGTCAACATTAAGTATTTATTATCATTAAAATCACATGGCTAAAGACCAGTGAGCAATCTGTATGTTCTATGGCAGGACAGTAGACAAGGGGGTGATTTGAGGGTTTGAACCAAACATGCCCACGTAGTGGCCCATATGGCGCGCGTGGTGCTTCATACAAATTTTATTTCTATCTTAATTTTGTCTTTGCGATGAGCCAAATTCAAAGAACGCATGCAAAAAACAACAACACAAACCTCACTCGTTCAGTGTTCAGCACATTTTCCAGCGAACTTTACAAGAACAAATGCATGCAAAGCCAAAATAAAAAACGCGCACTGATTGTCCCGTTACTTGTGTGTCGAGTAATTTTTAGTGCAAGCATTGTTATTGTAATAGAAATTAAGACTGGCAGTGTACTTCATGATATGTAATTTATTACATTGTAATTATTTTTGTTTTGTTTTGTTTGATTTGAACCGTTCACATACATACACTCAGAAAAAAACACCTGCCTTTTTGTGATAAAAAATCTCTATATTTGATAATAACAATTTTCTCTTTTTCAAATAAAATTTCCTTCAATTAGAATAAATTTTCACATATTTGAAAAAATATTTCTTAAATTGTCGGAAATGAAAATATTTCAAGTCTCTAATAGTGATAAGTATTTTTCTCGCACTAAACAATTCTCATTTATAGATAAAAATTACTAGAAAATGACAAGTTTTCTATATTGTAGATAAACAATTCAATATGCGAAATATTATCTTCAATAAAAACAAATCCTTTCTCAAAAATAAGTCTTTTCCTCTACACTAAGAGAAAAATATATTAAATTTATCCAAAAACTTTTTAATTTATCCAAAAAGCGAGTCAATTTTGCACCAATAACGCATTTGAATAAATCGACTACGTAAATATTTAAAATTTATTTGAATACTTTTTTAATTAAATAAAATATAAAAATATTTAAACAGAATAAATATAAAAAATATATTAAAATTATGCACAAATATTTTTAAAATATCTTTCAAATATTTACTATTTGAAAAAAAAAACTATCGCATTTAAAGAAAATTTATGTATGTAAAAATATTGAATTTAAAAAACAACATATTTAAATTGAATATTGCGTCCATCAACTCCCTGTTTCACTTTTTTCGTTCTAAAATTTGTACTATTTTTGACAGTTGGTACAATATTAGGGCACCAAGTGTCAAACATAGTATAAATTAGAGGAAGAAAAGTGTTATAAAATATTAGAAGCAAAATATGTAGGTAAATGACAACCGGTACAAGATATTTGTGAGTATATATCAAGTTGTCACTCCACCCTACATCATTTTATTTCTTGCCCAAACTTAAAAGCTATATTACCCTTCCAACAATAACTAAATGAGAACTATAAGAAACCTGCAACTGCAAGAAATAAACTGCAGGAACAGAGTGCGATGCTGTTGCTGCTTGCTTGTATGGAATATGTGTGTACGTGTGTGGTATAATTAAAATTCAAATACGGGAAAAAAAACGAGTTGTAAGGAAAACATTTGATTAATCCACGTAAATATTTAAATAAAATTGATACTGAGGCGTGGATAATGCTAAAATGCGTTATTTCCCTTAGTGTAAGAACGATATATTTTTCTTATATTTCTCTTTTTTATGGAAGCTCTTTACCATTTTTATTGAATTTTTGGAATCACATTTAGAGAAAAGCATTTTCTGGAGCAAACTCTACACCATTTTTATCTAAATAAAATGCCTTTTTTATTATATTCCGAGAGACTATTTTCTGAATGTAGGTTCAAAAAAGTATAAAAAAAATTTGGCTGTGGCGTGGACACTTAGCCGTATCGACAAAAAATATTCAATGTTACCACCTTATATCAACTGTTATGACGAGAAAATTACGGAAGTGCAAAAAATTTTTATTTTGTGGGTGTGGCAAAAACAGTGAAATCGGTGTTTTGTCTATAACTCGGTTATTTTTAGTCCGATTTTAAAGTTTTATGTATCTGTCATGGCAGGGACTATGTTTACAATTAAATATCTTTGAACTGCAGCGTCATCTTCCTCTAATACTCAACATCACTTTCTGGAAAACCCCCCTAATCACAAATTTTTACGAGTGATGTACGAGTTGATTTCTGCATCACTCGTTTGGTGATGCAGAAAAAATATTAAAAACTTAATTTGAAAAAAATGTATTCCCTCGCTGAGCTATGTTGTTTTTGTTGTTGTTGTTGTTGTTGTTGTTTTTTCTTTTTCTTATTTACTTCTCCATTGGTTGTGCTTTTCTTTGGTGCTGTAACTTTGCCTTAGCTGCATGCAATTAATCCAGCAAAACTGATGTATGTGCGCCATATAAGGCGGTTCACTGACGGGCACCATGACGCCATCAATTTTTTTATTTTTTTTTTATTTTTTTTTTATTTTGATCATGTGCCCGAAGACCTCACCTTCATTTTCCTTAAAAAAAATGTACCGTTACGTCAGAGTTAAAATTCTATGCAACGTTTTTGTAACGGTTGTAGTATTTTTGCTGCATTATGTGGTTGTCACCCTGAAATCATGACGATAAGAATTTTTTTGTAATTTAGTTGTGAGGCGCAATAACATATCTATGCTGTCGTAAAATAAAATTTACCGTAGCACGTCTCCTGAGTTAGAAATAATTCCATGCAACGATATTACAATTCTGTTACATAAGCTGCTATCTTCACGACCTGACGACGTTAGAATTCTTTTTTATTTTTGTCGTAAGGTCAAGTACAAATCCTTCATTTTCCTTTTTAAACATTTACCGTAGCTTATATACTCATCTAGTAAAAATTCAATGCAACGCCATTGTATGAATGTTGCTATATCGATTTTTGAGCAGCTCTTTCTGCTTCCTCATGGCGTTAGAAATTTTTTGTCTACATTTGTCTTGACTACTTAGAGCAGGTCTTTATTGCCGTATAATATTTTTAATCCAAGAACTTATACGCAGCAAGTAATAATTCTATTTAACAAATTTTAAGTTACGTTGCTTAAACAGCTCCCACTGTGCTCTGATGACTTTTTGTTTTTTTTTTTTGTATAATGAAGTCAAAGAATTAACCTTTACGGTCATACCATGTTTTTAATCATAGCTCTTATACTCAGCGAGTAACGATTGAATGCAACGCCGATAAATTTAAAAAAAATCCATTTTTCAACATTTTTGGAAACCTGCCGGTAAAACGTAACTTCGTCACGTCAAAATGCATTTCATTATAAAAAGAATTTTAAGAAATTAAAGATACGAGCTTTGCTATATATATTTCGGGAATAAATGTAAAGACCGAATTATTCATTGAAAATATTTTTATTGTTTTTCGAAATATTTTCTCTTATGATTAATATGTACATTAAACCGTATTACCTTACAGGCGAAAAAAAGTACTCCGCACACCAATTTGAAGCATTTTTAAAAGACAATTTTGAAAAAAAAATTGTTTTTGACCGAACGTAGGGCTTCCGCATTTAAGTTTTTCTTCATATCTTCGGCATTTACAGTCCGATCTTAAAGAATCGATATTTTTGCTTCGAGGAGACCAAATTTTTTTCTCTAAAGGTTATTGGAATGAAGGCCCCGTTCTAGCACTTACCAGATATCAACTTCAACAACATGAATTACAAAAATAAGAGGCAAATCAAATAGTGTTTTTGAGCCGTTGCCCAATACCTCGAAGGCCCTAACCATTTGGTACGTTTTAATTAATGACGCTTCAGCCATTTTGAAAACATTCAAAGTGGAGAGTTGTAAGACACTCATTTCTTTGCATTATTCGGCCAGACGTATATAAATCTGTTTTCTTTTTGTATGAAATGACTGTTTAACAACAATGAATGTAACAACTGATCAACAACCAGTAAAAAAGTACTGGCAGGACCAAATCCGTTTCTGCAAAAGTGGTGATGAAGAAAATGAATATCTCGACTTCTTCATCATTTACAAGAAAATTATGCCTAATCAAATTAACAAAAACAACACGATCCACTGCAATCAATGCAATAGAGATTCAATAGAGATGTTTGCATCTCAAGTGTGCAAACATGCAAACCGGATATTTCATCTGTGTTCATTGTGAATCCTTGTGTTCGGCACCCAATCATTTTTTTGCATCAATTTTTTTGGCAATGTTTTTTTAAACTATCTAATTATCATTTTTTTTTTTTCAACTTCAATACAAATTAAGACCCCGAACAGAATCAAAAACCATTGCGATTGACGAAATCGCAAAGCAATAGAATACATACAAATCTATGAACACGTTCAGAATGAAATCGCAGGTCTTTAGCCGCAACGAAATATCGCACAATTAGAATCTATTCTATTTTTTCTCTTGCGACCGACGATTTTCTCTCTGAGTGCTATGAATGTTGCCATATTTTTGCTAACAATAGAGTATGTTCAAAGCCATTTTCTAAGTTCTTATTATGTCTTGACGTTTCTTCTTTGTCTGTGTTGTATTCACACATTAGAAAATACCAATACATTGAAATGAAATAGAAAAAATTATTATAAAAATACTTAATAAAAGCAACTTTGAATCGTCAGTCGCAATCCTTTCATTCTGGACGTGTTCTCTGCAATTGACGACCAGAGAGGATCGTCGCACAATGAGGTATTTTATGCCAAAAGTGATGATTAATTGCCAGGGGCCACTTATCGAGACAAAAATTGTACTTTGGGGGTTTTTGAGGTTGGTGATCACGAATCTGAAGTCAAAAATCTGAAATTCAAAATGGCGGCTTCGAAATGGCGGCCATGAACAAGCTAACTTCTACAAAAAACGTTTAATGGAAGTAAAATTTTGTATACAGGAGTTTGTGGGGTCGCTGATTACGAACCTGAAGTCAAAAATTTGAAATTCAAAATGGCAGCTTCAAAATGGCGGCCATGAACAAGCTATGTTTTGCAAAAAAACGTTTAATGGAGGTAAAAATTTGTATACTGGGATTTGTGGGGTCGCTGATCATGAATCCGAAGTCAAAAATTTAAAATTCTAAATGGCGGCTTCAAAATGTAATCATTAGCTATGTACCTTTTGCCGAATTACATAGTATATAGAACATAATTTTTGTTATTACTACAAATTGCACAAAACAAGCTATGAACGACATTTTATACAAAAACAAAGGATTGCAGTAACAATAGATAATAAACATAAACAATGATGTTGATTTCACATGTACCCTGCAAACTGCAGGGCAAACAATTTATGTCTTACTAATATCAAAATCAGAAAATAAGTGTCAAAATCGAACAAATATAATTTAATTAAATAGCTTAAGACATTCATCGGCTTCTATTAATATATAAAAAGCCGGTGTTTGAAAGAAACATCAATAATCTACCTTAATTGTGGAAAGGTGCACTGCATATGCCGCTTTCCAAAATGTAGGGTAAAAAATAGCGGATAACAAAAAACAAAGTGAAGGAGAGTATTGCTTAACAACAAAAAAAACAAAAAACAGCAAAATCTGTTTAGTATTTACATTTATTTTGTACTTTATTTCGTTTGTTTTAATTTTTCGAAATAAAATCGTAAATTCGTGACGTGTAAGTTAAAGTAAAAAAATCGAAATACCGCGAAAGTGCGCAGCATTGACGCAACTTTTTTTTTTATAGAATATAGCTTGAATGTTCATAGCTTACGATAATCAAAACAGTTTTCCTTAATTCCACTCAACACACAACTATATCTCTATTAACATATTGAAAAATCCAACTTTTTAAGGTTAAATTAAAATAAATAAATTAATATATATACAAATACTATTTCATAAAGAAATTTTAATTTTGTATTGCTTAAATACCTGAACAAGAAGGTTCCATCGTAATTTTTTGTAATTTTAAAAAATAATACACAAAAAAACAACTTTAAAAATTTCCAATAAACACGTTTGTCACTGTGCACACTCAAAGACAAAAAAAATTATGACTTTCAAATGGCATTGCGGGTAAACGGTAGAATATTTTTCAACTATTCTTTCACCTAGTGATGCAGAATTTCATCTTCTTTCATCGGGTGTACCTTGAACGTTTTTTTTTCAATTAATCGTCACTTTTGGCATAAAATACCCCATTGTGCGTCGGTCGCAACGATTTTTGATTCTGTTCGGGCTCTAATCCACAAAAAAATATTGTTTTGCGTCATTTTTTTCAGTGTCTCACAACTCCCCACAAGATAAAAAATTAATTTTTTCGATATTAGTTCATATCCTCAGAAAACCCGATTTGAGGAAAATGTTTTTGCATTTAGTTAGGCAACTACAGAAGCTACAAATAAAAGTTTTGGATAAAAAATCAGGGACCGTAACTGTTATGACTTTTTTAAAAAAAGTCAATAAATAACAGTTAAAATTTGACTTCTATTTTTTCGGTCAAAAATAAAAGTTAAAATATGACTTTTATTTTTCCGATCAAAAATAACAGTTAAAATTTGACTTTTATTTTTTCGGTCACAAATAACAGTTAAAATTTGACTTATATTTTTTCGGTCAAAAATAAAAGTTAAAATATGACTTTTATTTTTTCGGTCAAAAATAAAAGTTAAAATATGGCTTTTGTTTTTCCGGTCAAAAATATAAGTTAAAATATGACTTTTATTTTTCCGGTCAAAAATAACAGTTAAAATTTGACTTTTATTTTTTCAGTCAAAAATAACAGTTAAATATGACTTTTATTTTTTAGTTTTAAGTTTTATTTTTTGTTTTATTTTTTTCTATTAAAAATAAAGGTACACAATTCGACAGTGACATCCTATATTAATTACTTGCTTACCCGGCACACGTTGTTTTGCAGCCTAAATTTATTTGTCGTGCTCTTTGTGGATTTTCACTTGTTTGAAAATGATTTTTATTTATATTTTATTATTATACTGTGCAACACAACTTTCTCAACAAAACGATGAAAGTTCCTTTTCTTCACTTGAAGACGAAAACTAGATGGGGAAAAATGTTCGGCGTCCTTGTTTATAGTTATTAGTTATAAATAGTATATAATAGTATATATTTGGCCCACCCTGTATAAGTATTTTACATATTTCATTGAGCAAGGATAGGGTATAGAACAGCAACTAACTCGGGTATGATTTGAGTATCCGATTTCTGTCCGTTACTCATTTCAGTTCTCTGATGTTCTCTGATGATCATTTCAGTTCACAACAGTGACAGGGAACGCAAGGTGCAGTGATAAGCCAGATAAAGGCAGATAAGAGTAGAGTGAATAGAATTTATACTTTTGTTATATTTTTTCACCTTTTAACCGAAAAAATAAAAGTAAAATTTTAACTTATATTTTTGACCGGAAAAATATAAGTCATATTTTAACTTTTATTTTTGACCGAAAAAATAAAAGTCAAATTTTAACTTATATTTTTGACCAAAAAAAAAAAAGTCAAATTTTAACTTATATTTCTGACCGGAACAATAAAAGTCATATTTTAACTTTTATTTTTGACCGAAAAAGTAAAAGTCATTATTTGACTTTTATTTTTGACTGAAAAAATATAAGTCAAATTTTAACTGTTATTTTTGACCAAAAAAATAAAAGTCAAATTTTAACTGTTATTTTTGAACGAAAAAATAAAAGTCAAAAATAACTATTATTTTTTGACTTTTTTTAAAAAAGTCAAATAAATAAAAATCTTTTAAGATTGTTATTCCTTAGTTAACAAGCATCGCACTACTTGATTCAAATATCGAAAAGACACATTTTTTCCGCCTGACTTTTTGAATCGAAATTTCGAAAATAACAGTTATTTTCGGTCCCTGTAAAAAATTATTAATTTTTAAGATTTAAACTCCCCACTCTACCATACTATATACCACTCTGTTTGAGACACCTCCAAAACATACTTTTTTTAAGGCATCAACGACAACTTCTGGTGTCGAAAATCGATGTTCACGCAGTTTGTCTTTGATGTGCAGGAACAAAAAGAAGTCATTGGATGTCAAAAATAGGACTGTACAGCGGATGACTCATTAATTCGATATTTTGAGTGCTCAAAAACGCCTTTCTTTGTAGGCTGTAGCTGATGTGTAGGAGCTCACAATGTCTTGTCGCTTATGTGTTTTTTTTATCTCACAGAACTCTTCTGGCAAACAAATGGTTGCGTTCCATCCAAATTGACCGTTCTATATGTCTCAAGTGGTACTGTGGTCACATGACTAGTTTTTTTGGAAGAAATACACAACCATTTGATTTGCAGTTGTAGCAAGTAACAATTCCATGCAACGCCGATGCATTTTGGAAAAATAACTTTTTGCAATTTTTTTTTAAACCTTCGCGATAAAACGTAATGTTGTCACGCCAAATGTTGTCAAGCCAAAGACGTAATAGCTTTTTCTTTAACTCTTCACTGGGAATACAGCAAACAAGTTTGCCATAAAAAAAAATTATCTTCAGCCCTATCTTTGTTCTCATAGCTAAATGCATTAAATGGTTGTTATCTCTTAAACCAAGTTTCTGACTGAGCTTGCGGCACGATTGTCATGAGTCGGAGTCTATGGTGAAAGTTGCATTATAACTCAATGTCAGAAGTCCCTTCATTTTCTATGTTTCGCTTCTTTTTTTTTTTTTGTTATTTCTGCAAATTATTTCAATGCAGCAACAATTAAGGAACTCTATGAAAAAAAACATAAAAATCAATTGGAATAAACCAATGGGGGGAAAAAAAACAATGAGAAAAAATTCCACTGAATCAATAACAAGCATGATAAATGAAAAAGATCATGACAGCACAACTAAAACCGTTTGGTTTCCGAAAAAAGCCACAAAAATAATCAATTTAATTTGAATGTTTTTTTTTTTATTTTAATTTTATTTTCTTTTGTTTTTAATACCGCACGAATTAGCTGAATGAGCTAGCTGTGACATAGTTTGCAGTAAAATGTAGTAAAATTAGTCCAGCTTTAGAGTAATTTTTATTTTTTTTTTTTTTTAATTTTTTATTTTATGTCTTGGAATTTCAGACTGTTTTTTAATTTTACCATTTAAATAATTTTTAATTTAAAATTTACACACCAGATCCCAGTTTCTACCATCCTAATGTACCATTCTAAGGTCATAAAATTAAAGTTCACAAAAATCATTAAACTAACTCTTCTGAAAAAATATATCGATTATCCCAGTAGAACTATCTAAAAAAAATTTTGTAATTTTTTTGCCGAATTGTACGGTTTCTTCTTTTAAATTTTTCTTCATATCTTCGATGCTTACAGTCCGATCTAAAGGACTGATGTATCGATTTTTTTTTTTTTTTTTTTTGTCTTGAGAAGACCAAATTTTATTCTCTAAATGTCATTGGGATCAAGGACTCCGTTCTAAAGACTGATATATCGATATTTTTGTCTCGAGAAGACAACATTTTTTTGTTCTGAAGATCATTTGGATGAATGACCCCATTCTAGTACTTAGCAGTACTTTTTTCGATACGGTATAATACTCATGCAACGATAGTACATTTGGGTTTATTTCAGTGGTTCTCTTGAATGCCTCATGACGCCATTGATTTCTATTTTATTTTTATAATGTGGCCGAAAACCTCAGTTTTTCTGTCGATACATAAAATTAACCGTAGCGCCAATAGTCACGAAAACAAGAAGACAACCACATGCGTTAAAGCGATAGGCCACTTTAGACGGCGGAAAAATATGCTCTCTTAGGATTTTTTTTTCAGAAATACTACAGAATAAATCGAGATTCCAAAAAAAGGAGTTTATTATACAAATCAGTGACTGTACACAAAAAACAATTTTTTTTAAGCGATTATTTTCAAACCCGCGGTTGTGCAGCGTTTCGTCTCGGTTTTTTCAGGATACCCGGTCGGGCAAACAGCTCCAGTATTTTTGTAATTTATATAGTTGTCAAGATATATTCAAAGTTTAAAGTGAATTGATTGAAAATTGTCTGAGTTATGTTTCCGGCCAACTTAAAAAATGCAGTTTTGAGATAAACGCGTTTGAAATTTTGAAGAGTGTAGTACCAGGTGGCCTCATACTAAAATTAAAAAACCAAGTACTTTGAATTTTTTCCGGCCATTACCTTTTGAGACATCATTTTTGAGGTCATAAGGGAACATTAAAAAAAAAATTTTTGATTTTACGAAAATTCTAGAGTGGCTTCAACTTAAGGCTTAAGCGGTTGTAGTCGTAGCTCAAAAAATTTTTATTACAATTTCATTATGAACAATTTTTTGCTGTTGTAAAATAAAGTTTTACGTAGCACTTGTTCTCGTCGAGTTATGATTTCATGCAACAATATTGCATTTTTGTTGCATAAGCTTCAATCTCCGTGATCTGACGACGTCATCATTTTTATTTTTATTTTATACCTCCACGTTTAAAAAACTCCTTTGTCACTCCGTTTATGACACCCATCAGCATCACCATCCGAGTCGATTAAGCCATGTTCGTCCGTCTGTCTGTCTGTCCGTCCATCTGTCTCTCTGTCCGTCTGTGATCACAATTACAGCCGTAATTTTAAAGATCAAGTGCAAAAATGAGCCAAATCGGATAAAAACCAAGCCTACCTCCCATACAAAGTGACTTTATCAAAACGGTAAAATTTGTTAGAATTCCAAAAAAATTAATGTATAATTAGATATATAGCCGTTCGGAGTCAGCATAAAACTAGTAGGTTTAGTTCTCGATCGATGGTCCCAAAGCGACTATCAAAAACCAAAAGCGAATATATTCTGTTAGAACTATGACGAAAACGTTTTTACAAATAAACATTTTATTGACTGCTTAAGATTTCGAATACACTTTGGTTTGGTTGGCCGTGGGGGTATTTTAACTTCGGCCCAGTCGAAGATAATTTCTTACTATTTTTTTTTTTTTCATTTTTAACGTAAAACCAAGTACAAATTCTTCTTTTGAGTTTTCTAATACTTACTATAGCGCATATATTTAATGAATAATAATTCCATGCAACGCTGTTGCATGATGTCTGCATTTTCAATCTTGAAACGGCTCTCTTCTAGGCCTTATAAAGTCATGAATTTTTGGTCTATTTTTGTCGAAAGGGCTAGGAACCTGACTTTACTGACGTATACCATTCGAGAAGAGATGCCAATATCTCAACTTACAAAAACTTACTGTGAGATTGAATCTATCTAGTATTCTCGTTATTAAAGATATATTAGATAGCAAAATCGATTCACCCGAGCTACTATTATTCTTTATCTATTCCATGCTCACGATACACCGTTTAGGGAACATTTCACATTTTGCGTCAAAGTTCATGGGAAGAACTATGGTCATTGCGACCCAATCTCTAGATGTCTTAAGCTGTGTAACAATGTCAATAGATTGTATAAATAAATAAAAAAATAAATAAAAAAATAAAAAAAAAATAAAAATGCAAATACGATTTATTTTAATTTAGTTGTTGTTTCAATTGTTGCTGCTCGTGTGGTTTCAGTTGTTATTGCTGTTATTTGAATATTTTAAGCGTATGTAAGCTTTTATTTCTTGAATTTTTCAATTCGTTTGAAAATTAATTTTATTTATTTATTTGATTTGTTTTTTTGTTTTGCTTTTTTTTTTTTTTTTTTTTTTTGTTGCCTTGCACTCAAGTTTAATTAAATTCAATTCATGTATGTCACATATATGTGCTCTATTTTTGTTTTTTTTTTAATTTTTTATTTAGGTTTATTTGGTGTTTTGCTCTTTTCTCAAACCAGTTAATTTTAATTCTAGTAAAATTTGTTGTTGTTTTGCAGTGATTGGATTTTGGGCACAAATTACAGCGCAACTCAAGTGAACAATGTTTTATAACTTAGCTTGATTACTTTGTTTCACAGGCTCGTTAAGCTTTTGCTGCAGGCAATGGCAGGCATTCTATACTTTCAAATATTTCTCTATTATATGTTAGGCAAAAATTGCAAAGGATAATCAAATAAGAACAGGAAACGAATTTTAATAAAATAACAATGGTGTAAGATATCAAATTAATTTTTGCTCTGTTTTGAAGCTACATTTTCTAACATTGCAATGTGCTATTCCATTATGTATGGAATAGCACATAACTTCAATAACATCCTCGATTATATTATTTTAAAATAAAGATCAAGACTCAAATATCGACAAAGAAAAGATTAACAGAAGAACAAAGACTAGTAAGAGGATTAAGACAAGGAATGTTTGGATCTAACATTCACAAGTCACCGATAAGACACAACGATACATCTCCTACTTTTAATTCTATCGTTCTGATCTAAAAAAAGTTTTACACACATAAGATCTATAGACTCCAAAAATATTGCTTCAATTAAATTTTTTTTTTTTTTATAAATATTATTATTCAAATGCTTTACATTTCTGTTTTATTTATTTATTGGGGAGGTGACAGCCAATGCGAGCAGAGCTGAAACAACAGACAGTTTTTTCAATTGAAAGTCACCTCTCTGCAGACAATGGTAAACCTCAAAGAGTACACCGAGAAAAAAAATAGTAAAATCACCAAAGCCGGCTTGGGTGAAAAGAAATGTATTGAAATTACACTAATAAAAATATATTAAATTTATCCAAAAACTTTCTTAATTTATCCAAAAACGGAGTCATTTTTAAACCAATAACACATTTGCATAAATTGAAAACGTAAATATTTAAATTTTATTTTAATACTTTTTCAATGAAATTATGCATTCGTATTGTTAATATTATGTCAAATAATTAATCTATCTACATATATGTATTAGCGTGGCCGTTAGTTGTATGGAGAATATTTTTTTTTTTGATTTCTTATATTCTCTCCCACCAAGTCGGTTCAGTTTTATGTAAAAAAAAATACAAAAAAGTTTCAAAGCGATAAGTTGTGTTTAAGGGGTGTCGCCCGCCCCTCAAAGTTGGCCTTCAAGCCCATTTATTCAAATGTAATTTGTTTGTATATGAGTATCTTTTTAAAAAAACTTTTTACAAGAATATGATGTATGGCAATATTTTAGCTCTTTTAGTCAACAACATTAGCCTCAAAGAAAGTTTTTTGATAAAATTAATATTTTAGAAAATAATGAAGAAAATAACCAACAAAATACCAAAAATTATATGTACCAAAATTATATTTATATGGAAATTATTTGTTCTAAGCATGTGCGGTAAAAGCTTATGTCTATTAAATTATTTCATACATAGCTATACTACGTATAGTCAAAAGAAAACCATACAAAAACAAAATTATTGAGTTATATTAAAATATTTATAACTCTTAACTTACAGTAGATTTCTTAGAGTTCGAAAATTTCTTGTTTGAGAAGAAAAAAACTGCTCAAGCCCACCACTAATGAATTTTGAAACTGTTTGTTTTCCCATTGTGGCGCGGTTAAAGTTAATTTGTTTTTCTTTTTCAATATTCAAAGCAGCGACCATATTTTCTTTTATGAAGTTTTATGAAGCGACCACATTTATGAAGTTGTACTGAGAAGAGTGTTTGAGGAAAAATTTATAAATCATTCAAGCCCTAACGTAACAATATTTGAAAAATTTAAAAATGCATGGCCAAAATTAAACGTTAAGAACTAGCAGCAAGGAATGCAAGATGAAGTGCAAGATGAGAAAAAATCTCGGGTTGTAAGTTTTGTTAACACAATCTTACAAGAAGTACAACCTAGAGAGGATTATAAGGAGTTACTAGAACTTACCTTGCTATTCCTGGGTGAGAACCTAAAAAAACCGCCAAACAGTGTAATAATTCGTTCACCGGGTGCTTATCATCATGCGCGTTGGATGGGAAAAGCTATTTACAGCTTGAAAATATATTTGTTTCGTGAAGAGTTTAACTTGACAGAATCTGAAAGCATTGGACTACGTCAAATTTGCATTTTTATTGTCGCCGTATATGTTGAAGCCTGGTTTTCTGCTCCCTTAGCAATACAAGCACCATACACCGACTTAAATGTTTTGTCAAAATTAAAAGATTTTGAAAATATTGATTTAGGAATCTCGCAGCTTGCCGTCAAAAAATTCAAAAACCAGTTATGGTATTTAAATGGGGAGGTTATTGCATTTGCGTTTTTTGGCAACAATGTCGTAGATGCAACAAAAGAAAATATGGTCGCTGCTTTGAATATTAAAAAAGAAAAACAAATTAACTTTAACCGCGCCACAATGGGAAAACAAACAGTTTCAAAATTCATTAGTGGTGGGCTTGAGCAGTTTGTTTCTTCTCAAACAAGAAATTTTTTTGAGAGATTTCAAATTGATACGCCTTTCATGACATTAACTCCGTCCGAATGGCCTGCGCAGGATTGCTATATGACAGCGGTAAAAACATTAAAAAAATTAAGAGTCATCAATGATACCGCCGAAAGAGGAGTGAAGTTGATGGATGAGTATAATAAGCTCTTTACAAGAAATGAAGAGCAAAAACAATTTGTACTGCAGGTTGTTAGCGACTATCGTCGCCGGTTTTCGAACTCCAAAAAATCTACTGTAAGTCATAAATAAAAAAATAAATAACTGGCCATTTCAGCCCTTAAAAGGACTTTGACCTAGCTTCTTATGATCAATTGTGTTGTGCGTGTTATTAAGTTTGTACACAATTAACCGAGAAATGGACCTACAGGCTTAACGCCGACTCCGAACGGCGATGAACGAAATGCTCTTATTCTCAAGAAGCTTTACATGGCATTTTGATTACTCTCTGAGGTTTGCCATTGTCTGCAGAGAGGTGGCGGCAGTACAGAAAAATTATTTTAATTCAAATAATTTTCTGTCGCTGCTGGGGTTCGAACCTGGGTCTCCAGGTTCGTTGACATAGCGGCCACGCACGTTAACCAACTACGCCACGGACGCCACTACTGTAAGTCAAGAGTTATAAATTTTTTAATATAACTCAATAATTTTGTTTTTGTTTAGTTTTCTTTTGACTATACGTAGTATAGCTATGTATGAAATAATTTAATAGACATAAGCTTTTACCGCACATGCTTAGAACAAATAATTTCCATATAAATTTAATTTTGGTACATATAATTTTTGGTATTTTGTTGGTTATTTTCTAAAATATTAATTTTTGCAAAAAACTTTCTTTGAGGCTAATGTTGTTGACTAAAAGAGCTAAAATATTGCCATACATCATATTCTTGTAAAATGTTTTTTTAAAAAGATACTCATATACAAACAAACTACATTTGAATAAATGGGCTTGAAGGCCAACTTTGAGGGGCGGGCGACACCCCTTAAACACAACTTATCGCTTTGAAACTTTTTTGTATTTTTTTTTACATAAAACTGAACCGATTTGGGGGGAGACAGTACAAGAAATAAAAAAAAAAAAATAACGGCCACGCTAAAATGTATATATAAAAAAGGAGCTTATGTTTGTAACTATGCAATAGACTCCTAAACTACTCATCCGATTAGCATGAAAATTTGTGTATAGAAGTTTTTTGGTACGGTGCGTATTTATCGGCTATCAATTTTGATCCACCTTGAACACTAGAGGGCGCTGTAGTACAAATTTTTTACAAAGCTGCCTAAAACTCACAAACCGCTTATGCGATTAGAATGAAAAGTGCTATACAGTGGTTTTCATGTACGTTGAGTGTTTTGCTGCCATCTCGTTTGACCTATTTTGAACAACAGAGGGCGCTGTAGTGCAAATTTTGTACAAAATCGCATATTTATAGTTGTTTTCTTAGGTTACATTTGCAAATATTTACAAAATATAAAATATTTCTTAAATTTAGTACAGTTAAAAAAATGTCCGTTATTTCGACATCAAAAATATGAACATACATATCTTGAAAACTATGAAAAATTTTACTACAACGATACATTTAATGCAACATCTTTTCTCAAAAATGAGAAAAAAACAATCATCTCCGCTGCTTTTTTATACATTTTTCTAAATTTTTTTTTGTCTTAAAGCTTCATCAAAGTACTATGAAAACCTTTTTGCAAAAATACCGTTAATTGAGTATACATATTTTAAATATTTTTTTCAAAACAGGTCTGAAATTTTGGAGTTCTCCTCAAAAAAAGGCTTAAAATTTGTTTTTGTTGTAAAAATAATTTAAATTCAAATTCTCGAATTTTCAAAACTATTTAAAAGCTATAACATTTATAAGCAAAAATTATTTCAATTTTACGCAAAAATTAAAAACCATTTTTGTGATTCAAAAAGCCTTGATTTTTTCGAACAAAATTTTGTTTTCCAATATTGTGTTTTTATATTTTTGAAAAAGTATACAAGCTTAAAAATTATTTTTTTAGGAAAAATTATGTTAGTATCTCTTACCAATCAAAAGTTATAGCCAATAATCTATATATACAAAAAGCAAAGCGCTGCACGCAAGGAAATTTTTCGTTTACCACAACTGAAAAATTCACCAACTATACTTCGTTTGCGAGCTGTATTTGCCGCAAACGAATATTTAGTTGTCAAAACTCAAAAATATATCTTACATATATATACCGCAAGCTATTTCGGTCATTATTTTTTGTTATATTAATAATCCTTCTCTTTATGTCCGTCCGTATTCTTATGGATTGCACCTCCGTTATATAGTAACAATTTGTCCAAAAAGTAACTCTAAACTATAAGCGTTATTTTAAAGCAACGAAGGGAAAAATAAACAAAATTTTCAGTTGGGAAAAACGAAGTTTTCAATTGCTGCAATTTAAAAATCACTCGCGTTTATGACAAACGAAATTAATTTCCTGCAACTAGTGGTTTGCAACTAACGATTTCAAGCACGACAAACGAAGTTCGTTTGTGGCAAACTGGCGATAAACGTTTTTTTTCTTTTCGTGTGTCTATGTGATGGCTGGAAACTTCAAAATTGCTGAATCGATAGAGCTGAAATTTTGGCACTACATTTTTTTCAAGCACAAGATGGTTTAAATTTTTGTCACACCCCCTTTTACCGCCCACAAATCAATAAAAATGCTATATTTCCTACGGTTTTCGTCGATTTGGCTACATTTTGATAATTTAGTTTGTATGCTCACTGGCGGCAACTGTACTAAAAATTTGTATTATCGAATAGCTTTGAAAGTAAAAGTAGTAGTACTTACATACAAACTCAAAATGGAGTTACTATTTGGTGATCTCCTGCTACTGGGAAACTGTAACGGGCAGTGGAAAATGACAGTGGTGTTAAACTATGGGTCTAAGAAAAGTTTCGAATATAATTATTATGTTGCGATATAATTTCTGGGTGCAGCAAAGAGCGCCGGGAAAAGGCTAGTATTTAGATAAAATTTTAAGTATTTAAACAAAATTAATAAAAACTAATATGAAATGATCTTCGACTGGGCCGATGTTAAAATACTTCCACGGCAGAACCAAAGTATATTCAAAGTATTACGCAATCAATAAAATGTTTATTTGTAAAAACATTTTCGTCATAGTTTTGATAGAAAATATTCGCTTTTCTTTTTTGATAAAGTCACTTTGTTTGGGAGGTAGGCGTGATTTTCATCCGATTTGGTTGAATTTCATACTACGACTGTATATTAAATAGAAACGCTTATAGGCATAATTTCAAGTCGATATATTCATTTTGTAGAATTTAAAGAGATTTTATTTATGTGATAGTCACTTTGTATGGGTGGTAGGCGTGATTTTCATTCGATTTGGCTCATTTTCGAACTTGAATTTTATTTTTAAATAAAAGTTTAAATACCGAATTTCGTGATGATAGCTTGAAAAGAACGCCTGTAATCGTGATCCAGACAGACAGACGGACAGACGGATATGGCTAAATCGACTCGGGTGGTGATGCTAATCAAGGATATATCACACACCCCCTTCAAAAGTGACACAACTCAAAATTTTTCAATTTTGACTTTTTAATAAATATAAATCAATTTGTAATGCATATTTTCATCGACTGCCAAAATTTTGTTTTAATCTGATTGCTCTTCAATTTTTAAAAAATCATTTTGTATCCATCTTTTGTATGAAGTTGTTTGCAAAAGGAAACAGTTTTTTGGGTCTCCTGAAAATTCAAAAATTTTGAGTTGTGTTGCTCTTTTGAAGAGGGTGTGCGATATATATTTTTCTATACCTACCACGCCTCTTTATGGGCTTTACAAGCGGAGTGACAAAATCAATATAATCCTTTTACATTTTGTAAACGTGGGCGTATAAATATATTAAAATTTATGACGAATTTTTTTTACATATTTTTCAAATATTTACTATTTGAAAATAAAACTATCGCATTTAAAGAAAATTTAAATGAAAATATTGAAATTTAAAAACAACATATATGGGTCAGTTGCAAAAAAAACGTACACAAAGAGGTTTTCATGTGTTGTTTTTAAAGTTTTTTAAATTTTCCCCTTAGAGTGGTCAAATTAAGTGAAAATTAATGGAGAATTTGAAGCTGTTGGTTTTTATACGATTTTTGTATTGAACGTCACATCGCAGATATGCGAGAAAAACACTAAAAATTTAAAAATTGTTGCAAATTAAAGCTACTGTGATGTTTGTAACGTTATTTCATCAGTTAAATTAGCTTTTCAAAAAATCGCCATTTCAATTACAGAAATAATATATTTTTACCAAAAATACCTACTTATTTTACAATTTTAGCGGGAAAAACTTGAAATTTTTCGCCAAAAAGACATCAACGTAGAGGTTTTTTTTAAAGTTGTAGACTTGCAGCAATGAATAATAGAAAAGTGTTAAATAATAAGCAATTTCGGAAAAAACAACAGGGTGACGTTCAATACATTTTGTGACGTTCAATACATTTTGTGACGTTCAATACATTTTCTTGCGCTTAACCAAATAATGTAAATCAAATTGAGAGTTTAACAAAAAAAGGTTTATTCCTTTGAAAAATAAAAAAAAAATAAAAAGTATATAATTCAGCTATACATAAAATTTTCATCCAATTTTTATTTTCTTTATTTTTTTACAAAAAATTAAAAATTCAATAGCTAGTTGAATTTGTATTGAAAGTTTATTAAGACTTCACGTTTTACAATATAACTTCTGAACCCTTTAAATCACATCTTCATTTTATATCATTGGAAAGGTATAAACTAACGTAAAAACGTAAAAAATAAAAATTATAAAAAAGAAAAAAAAAACTATAGCACGTGTTGCTGGCATGGTATTAAACTTAAAAAAATGAAGAATGAGTCAACTTATAGCAATATTTTCAAAAATTTTTAAGTTTTCCTCAAAATAGATGAAATAACTTTTCCAATGATACTATATTACCGGTAATCGGTCTTAAGTTGATTGAGCTACGTTGTCTCGAATTTGGTTTTCAAATCAATAAACCAATGTAAGAAAAATATTTGAGGGAAATCGCAGATGGTCAGTGAAACTGGTCACTTCAATGTGAAATGGGCGATATCAGTTAGTAAAAACAAAAAGCAAACATCAGGTCAAAGTCATACATAGGTACCATGCTATTTCCTTTCGTTTATATTCTTCATTTAGTTTCGTTCCTTATCTAGCTTTATTTTTTTCCGATATCTTCTTGCTCTTTCAGCAGGCATTAACTTTGCTATTTTACTCTTAAATATACAAAAACGAAATACAAAATGAATACTTCAGCCGGTGGTGTGATATATCATAAAAGTGACGTTCAATACATTTGCCACTTTTTAGTTTTTTTTCTTAGGAATTTTATTTTGCAAATATACTAAAACAAGGAAATTAATCAAAACCTATGAAACAATGATTTTAAACTTGTATTTTTTGTTACTTACTATTTTTGCTTTAATAAAACTCAGCGTGACGTTCAATACATTTTTACACGTACTTATCATATTGAACTGAGAGAACACACAAAAATGTACTTTAATATTATTTAATCGTCTTAATTTTTAGAATTTCATGAGAACTAGTCCCCGTACTTCCTTAATATAACTTACTTGTCATCTATACCTCTCCTAAATTAAAACTAACAAAGTGTAAAAAGAAATGTGACGTTCAATACAATGCTTGGAGACTAAATGTTAATCGAAAGCCAAATTCGCGATGACGATGTTTTGAGAATAACAACAAAATAAAACTTAAGTAATAAATGCTATTATTAGAAAACGGTTATTATTTGTTATTTTTTTGCATTGTTTTCAACTT
Source organism: Pherbina coryleti (assembly GCA_943735915.1). Lineage (NCBI taxonomy): Eukaryota > Metazoa > Arthropoda > Insecta > Diptera > Sciomyzidae > Pherbina > Pherbina coryleti. Next base: position 137,654,659 of record OX030949.1, read on the forward strand.
TTTTTTCACGTTTTTCATCAAAAAGTGTAACTGGGGACATATGTTTTTGTATTAAGCGAGTACGAGAGAGCAATATAATATTCTTCAAAACAAATATGCAAACAATTTTAGGATTCTGAAATATATGTTTTGTCAATAAATATTCTTCAGTGATTACTTTCTCATTTTTTATTTGTTTTTTCTTTTTGTTTTTACCTAAAAACAGAGTTAAAAGAGCGGGGACAAAAAAAGAGCATTTTGAGATGCAATTGACCCATATAAATTAAATATGTTATTAATGGTTTGTTAAAGTTCCCGTTTGGTTTTTGTAGCGGAGCATCTTGGCTAAACATCTAGGCTATATAATTTCCATTACAAAAACCAAACGAGAACTATAACAAATCGGGAGTATTCAACGACAATCAAGAATCTTAATTCTAAAAACTTAATTTATAAACTGCAGGAACAGAGTGCGATGTTGTTGCTGCTTGTCGGCTATTTCAGCTGTTTGGAATAAGCCAGAAGTTTCACTGTGTGGTATAGATAAAATTTAAATACGAAAAAAAACGAGTTGTAACGAAAATATTTGATTTATCAACGTACATATTTAAATAAAATTTATACACGGGCGTGGATAATGTTAATATTAATTATTTCCCTTAGTGTATATATTTTTAAATCAGATTTTTTTCCTGAGAAATATTAGCACTCGATTCAACCAGAAATTAAATTAAATGGACTTAAAAAAAAATGACGCGGGGTATAAAATTCGATGATTTTATGATGGTTCTACAGGTCGTGAATCTTCTCATTTTGAATTTCCCAAGTATTCTTACAAGGAAAGGTCCCCAAGTGTCAGACGCCGATTTGAATGATTTTCGGATATGTGTTAGAGGATGAAATTCTAAGGTTGATGTATTTTTTTATATGTGCTCAATCGAATGTTTAGGGTTTAAAATGGCGTTTCAAAATCAGCAAAAATTTGGTTTTTTTACCATAGCTCTGCTATTTACCATAGAAACACATACAAATTTGGTATCAAACGAAAGGTATTAAAAAGACGCAAATGTATCCAATTTATTGGTCTAATATTTTTTGCAATTTTGTTGTTGCAATTTTCAACAGTTTTTAGTCGATATCATGGGTAGCACGTAAACGCAATTATTTCATATTAATAAATGTTTGAGCACAAACAATTTTGAAAGTTACCATTTTTTATTTTTTCAAATTTTTAAGTTTTTGTAATTAATTTTTTTTTTTTCTTAAAATGTACTAATAACTTAGCACTTTGTTTGTTTTTACAGATAAGGTACACAATATGGGTGTCAAAATTTTTGGTTTTTGAAGATCTTTTCGAATATATAAATCTATATATATAAAAAAGGAGTTTATGTTTGTAAGGCCGCAATAGACTCCTAAACTACTTATCCGATTAGCATGAAAATTTGTATATAGAAGTTTTTTGGTACGGTGCGTGTTCGTGGGCTATCAATTTTGATCCACCTTGAACACCAGAGGGCGCTGTAGTACAAATTTTTTACAAAACTGCCTAAAACTCATAAACTGCTAATGCGATTAGAATGAAAAGTGGTATACAGTGGGTTTCATATACGTTGAGTGTTCTGCTGCTATCGTTTTTGACCTATCTTGAACACCAGAGGGCGCTATAGTACAAATTTTTTACAAAACTACCTAAAACTCCCAAACCGCTTATGCGATTAGAATAAAAATTGGTACATAGTAGTTTTCAACTACGATGAGTTGTTTAACACTATCTTCTTTGACCCACCTTGGACACCAGATGGTGCTGTAGTACAAATTTTTTACAAAATCGCATATTTTTAGTTGTTACATATGCAAATATTTACAAAATATAAAATATTTCTTAAATTTAGTAAAACTAAAAAAATTCCGTTATTTTGACATCAAAAACATGAACATATCTTGAAAACTATGAACAATTTTACTACAACGATATATTTAATGCAACATCGTTACACAAAATTACGAAAAAAACAATCAGATATTCAATTTTGTGACTTTCGATTCAAATATCTCCGCTGTTTTTTTATATATTGTGTTAAATTTTTTTTGTCTTAAAGTTTCATCAAAATACTATGAAAACCTTATTGCAAAAATACCGTTAGTGGAGTAAATATATTTTAAATATTTTTTTCAAAAAAGGTCTGAAATATTGGAGTTTTCCTCAAAAACAGACTGAAAAATTATTTTTGTTGTAAAAATAATTTAAACTCAAATTCACAAACTTTTAACTCTATTTAAAAGTTATAACATTTGTAAGTAAAAGATGTTTCAATTTTACGCAAAAATTAAAAACCATTTTTGTGATTCAAAAAACAAGGCTTGATTTTTTTGAAGAAATTTTTTTTTTTTCAATATTGTGGTTTCATATTTTTGAATAAATTTAAAAGCTAAAATAATAATTTATTAAAAAAAATTATCTCAGTATCTCTTACCAATCAAAAGTTATAGCCAATAATCTTTATTCAAAATATATATGTGACCCGGTCTACGAAAAGGGACCTTCGGTGTAAAAACAAGTTTTCGAGAAAACAGCTGTTTGTAAACGTTTAATTGTCGCACACTGAATGGCGTCTCTTTTTTTGGAAAATTCCTGACAAACTTCTTTACGAGTTGGAAACTTCTGCTTTGCGCCATTAGAAAGAGCACAAGTCTATCCGAATCGCCAAAAAAGTGAAAAATGATATTTTCACACCGAAGGTCCCTTTTCGTAGACCGGGTCACATATACAAAAAGCAAAATGATGTCTGTGTGTTGGCTGGAAACTTCAAAATTGCTGAGTCGATAGAACTGAAATTTTGGCAGTACATTTTTTTCAAGCACAAGATGGTTTTAATTTCTGTCACACCCCTTTTACCGCCCACAAATCAATAAAAATGCTATATTTCCTATGGTTTTCGTCGATTTGGCTACATTTTGGTAATTTAGTTTGTATGCTCACTGTCGGCAACTGTACTAAAACTGGATAATGTCCATCTACTAGAAAACTGGGACGGGCATTATATAAGGGGGTGTGGCTCCGCCCATACAATTAAAATTTGTATTATCGAATAGCTTTGAAAGTAAAAGTAGCAGTATTTACATACAAACTCAATTCGAGTTACTATTTAAACTGTAACTGTAACTGGGAAACTGTAACGGGCAGTGGAAAATGACAGTGGTGTTAAACTATGGGTCTAAGAAAAGTTTCGAATATAATTATTATGTTGCGATATAATTGCTGGGTGCAGCAACGCGCGCCGGGAAAAGCTAGTATAATATAAAACATATATAAATTAGATAAATTATCATAAAAGCTAATAATTAGTAGGGTTTCCATATTAAATGATATTGAACTATTAATGGTGCACATTATCATATTGTTTTAATGATTTTTTAAATATTGTTCATTATTGCGATTCTTATGAACCATAGTATTTTTAATTTTTTACCAATTAAATATCTCAAAAATATAATAAAATAGAAGATTGGCAATTTTTTGTTCTTTTTGTTTTTAAACTTACAAAATAAGCAAGGTAATTCCCTTTTGTGAATTTTTTTATTGTTATGCTTAATATCTAGACAAAGGCACAATTTTTAGTATACCAAAATAAAGACCGCTATATGTTTTAATTTTGAATTAAAAAAAATCAGCATTAATTACATAAAGCCTTAGTTTTTTAAAAAAATTAATAAAATAGAATATATCTTTAAAAAAATCATATAAAAACAGTACATAAACAAAATGCATTGTTAAATACAGTAAATTGTCGTAAGTTTAATGGTTTTTCATAAAAAATTCTAATTCCTAAAAATTCCTTTGGATATTAGGCGAGTTATTCGCTCATAAAGTTGAGTATTTGAATCTAGGAAAGATTTTTGGGAAAAAACTCAAAAAAATTTTTTTTTTAAAAACGGTAAGAAAATGTATGCAAAAGTGTTTCCTCAGTGTAAAAAGTGTTAATATATAAATAGTATTTTGCATTTATAAAAATTGGGTTTAACTGTGCCATGGGGCAAACTAGTAAAAGCACACATTTTATATGGAAACCCTACTAATTATTAGCTTTTATGATAATTTATCTATATATTCGAAAAGATCGTTAAAAACCAAAAATGTTGATACCCATATTGTGTACCTTATCTGCAAAAACAAAAAAAGTGCAAAGTAATTAGTACAATTAACGAAAAAAAAATTCATTACAAGAACTTAAAAATCTAAAAAAATAAAAAAAGGTAACTTTCAAAATGGTTTGCGCTCAAACATATATTAATATAAATTAATTGCGTTTACGTGCTACCCATGATATCGACTAAAAACTGTTGAAAATTGCAACAACAAAATTGCAACAAATATTAAACCAATAAATTGGATACCGTTATTTGCGTCTTTTTAATACCTTTCGTTTGATACCAAATTTGTATGTGTTTCTATGGTATGGTAAATAGCGGAGTTATGGTAAAAAACCAAATTTTTGCTGATTTTGAAACGCCATTTTTAAACCCTAAACATTCGATTGAGCACATATAAAAAAATACGTCAACCTTACAATTTCATTCTCTAACACACATCCGAAAATCGATATATCCGGCGTCTGACACTTGGGGACCTTTCCTTGTTAGCATAAATCAGAAATCTGAAATAAAACAAAACACAAAACGAAAATTAAAGAACTTAAAGACTAGACAAACCTGTTCGTTTCTTTTGCGCCACCCTGTGTGCACAGATTGCTGCATTTGCTTAAGTATTTTTATTTATTTTTAAGCGTAAAAAACAGAAAAAAAATAGAAAAAATTTTATGAAACCACAGCTAAATTCAGTCTAGTCGAGCTGATGAGAAACCTGAAAAGAGTTCAAAGACGAAACTTTGACGAAATTGAAGAAAAACGACAATTTTTTTTTTAATTTTTTGGTCAAATCAATGATAGTTTTTATTGTTTGTTGTTGTTTTTTTTTCTTGTTCTTTGTATTGTTTTTGTTTTTGTTTAAATATTTTATGTTCAATCTTCAGTTGTTGGTTTCTTTGATGTTCAATAATTTTAAATATTCTACAAATTTATTATTATTATCATTATAATAGTTATTAAATTAATTTTAGTTTATAATTTATTATATTTTATTATTTTACATATAACATTATTTATTAATGTAGTACTTTTGTTTTTGTTGTTGATGTTGTTATTTTTTTTTTTTAAGTATTACTTTTATTTGTTGTCTTAATATTTCAACTAGAATAATTTACAAACTGAACAGAAGAGCAAATAATTACATTAACATTTCATTTTTGTTTTTTTTTTTAATTTTAAGTTAAATTGAAACATAATGAAGAATATGAAGAATTTATATGAATTATACAGTTATTTAAATTAATTCATTCATTAATGAAAATACAAATAGAAGCATATAAATAATAATAATTAGAATAAGAATAATCAATATAAATCTACTATCACATTTAAATGTATGTATGTATATATGTGTGTATGTGTGTGTGTGTGTGTGTGTAGGTGGCAGCAGCAACAACAAAAACAACAACAATAACAACGACCCAAACAGCATCAAGCTAGTCAAAATATGTTTCTTTGCTCAGTTATTGTAAACATGTGTCCTTTCATGTTGCTGCTGTTGTTGCTATTGCTGCTGTGTTGCTGTCTACTTTGTTTCGATACATATAAAAAGAGTTCTTAAAAGATTTATGCTTTTTTGCAAATAAAAATTTTAATAACAATTCAAGTTTTCTTTACAAGTGTTTTTGGGCGCATTTTTTACAATTTATAGCTAGTCGCTGGCATAAGCAAAATTAAAAAGAAAAGAAAACAAAAATTATAGCATTTGCTATAAAAAGTCTTTTATAGGTTTTAACAAAAAACGCAATAATTTTACAATATTTAACAGATTCTCTTATTTCACAGCAGTTTTGAATGTTTTTTGTTTTTTTTATTTTTCTTATTCTTGTTATTTTGCATTTTACATAATCCTTTGTTTTTTCTTTTCTTTATTTTTTCATCTTCTTGTCTTTGTCTAATCTTAGGATTGTTTTAATTCTTTCATTTAAACTTTTTTTTTTTTAATTTTATAGGTATTCAATATAGTCTAAATATTTGATATATGCTGTATTGTTAATTTATAGTGGTTGTTGTTGTTGTTGTTTTTATTATTTTTCCTTTTGTTATCTAGTGTGTTTTGCATAGTTAATAATGTAAGCATTTTTTATTGATTTTGTTTTTGTTTTGATGTTATTCATTTAAGTCACAAATAGAAGAAGTCGTAGTCAGAGAGGTGTTTGAGTGTGTGTGTGTGTGTGTGTGTGTCCGAGTATGGTGTATTTATTAATTGGTTTAGCTATTGTTCTTATTGTTGTTGTTGTTGTTGTTGATTTTGCTCTTGTTATTATGCAAAGTTTTATTAGGCAGTTATAAACTAATTTCCAAACATTTATTCTAAGCCTTCATTTCAAATGATGCACACTTCAACTTTAAATCTACCTGTTTGTTTTTTTTTTAAGCTTATCCAACTAAAAGCGGAATAGAGTGCTCGAGAATGGAGCCGGAATAGAAAGAGATACCTATCTAACCATGCTTTATTTGCAATAATGGTGCCCAGCTCAGTTGTTAATGCCCACCTAATAGGAAAAAAAAATATTTTTTCTATTTACCGGCAGGCTTTGACAATTTTTTTCAAAGCTTAAAAGCTTATCCCAATAAGAGAACATAAGCAAGGCTATGGTTAAAGAGAGTGTGTGAGAATGGAGCAAGAAAGAAGAGTCCCCTTATTTAACTGTGATTCAATAACATTAATGGCGTCCAGCTAGTGGCTCAATTGGCTTAAATGATCTATTTATCGGCACACTTTGACTATTTCTATCTACCAATTTAAAGTTGATGGATGATACAAAATCCAAAGAACCTTTCATAGAACTCAAATGGCGTTTCCAAACTTTGAAGTATTAAGATCGGACTAAGGCAGTTAATTGCTTCTTGATAAAGATACAGTGATGGAAAAAAATGATAGAAACGGCAAGCACTTTGGCATTTCGAAGAATGCTATTAGGTTTAAAAGCAAACTATATGAATGTTACCCACTGTACACAAAAGTTGGATATCGTTACTCTATTTTGTTTAACTTTTTGCGCCTAATTTGGTAAAAATAGCAGTGGTGCAAACCTTTAAATCAGTGAACTCGATTTCGTATTGGAATGAATTTTGTACTGCTATGAATTTTGAACCAAAGAAGGAAAAACGAGGCAGAAAACGAGCAAACTATGCAAAGTTTGAAGTATTGTTGGTTCGACAAACTAATAAAAATACATTTCTTTCATCGGAAGAACCCATAAAAGTGTTAAAAGTATCAATAACTAGTCACACAGTACGAAATAGATTAACAGAAAATGATTTTAAAGCACACTCCGCAAAATAGCGATACACTTGAGCAAAAAAGAAAATTCGCAACAGAGTAGCTTTTGCAAAAAAGCATCTGATAGGAACAAAATTGGAAAAACGTGTTGTGACCATACAGAATAATGGTGAATTTGTTCGGATCCGATGTTATGCCTCATGTAAGACAACCAAGGAATACTATACACAATCCGAAGCACGCAGTTACAACTATTAAACAAGGTGGTGGTATCGTAATGCTATGGGGTTGTTTTTCATCGTTGGGCGTAGGTCCAATATATTGGATTAAAGGTAAAATTTGGACCACAGACTATTTAAATATATTAAATAGCACAATGCTGCAATATTCCGATGAAGAAATGCAGTTAAAATTGAAAGTTATGCAAGATAACGATCCCAAACACTCCTCGCAACTGTAAAAAAAATGGTTCCGGGACAATAGCATTAATTTATTAGAATGGTCATCGCAGCCATCAGACCATAATCCAATTGAACACCTTTGGGTGATCTTAAAGAAGAAAATAGTAGGCTATACATCCAAAAATAAAGAAGAATTGAATAAAAAAGTATGCAGTATGCTATTGATTCCTCATTTTTTCCAAACTGGTTTTTTTTTTTGTTTTATGAATTGCGTGAAGCTGATTTTTTTTTATAATCTGATAGATATTCTCTTAATCGTTAAGTCATATGCAAACTTTGAATGCAAAATTCATTGCACAAAAAATAATAAAACAAAAGAAAAACATACAAGCCGTTTCTATTATTTTTTCCATCACTCTATATTCTCCGAAACATAATATTTTTTTAATATGATTTATAAGTGGGCGTTTTTAGGGCCTAAAACTGTGAGAAATGCCAGGTTGGTATGTACTCCTCAGTATTATTTATTTTTCTATAAAATAAATAAAAGAAATTATTTTTCTATAGAAATTTTTTATTTCCTAAGGACTCATAAATGCACTAGTTTGTATTTTGTTCAAAAGATGTTTCATTTCTACAGATTTTAAATACTTTTTTATAGGAACACAAGGACACTTTATCTAATTTAAAAATATTTAGCGAAAAACATTATAACTCAAATAATACCTAAATATAAAAGTAATGCACCGAAGCGCTAGTCAGGGCCAACATTTATGGACCTTCAGTTTTTTTTTTTAAATAGTTTAAAAATTTTTCAAGAATTTTTTCCTATGTTCTGAAGATCTTTTTCAAAACTTTTTCAAACAAGCTTCATAGTGTAATAAACAAGCTTTATTAGAGATCTTTTTGCTAGATCTGTCAAACTTAGGTGATTGAGACACATAAGATATCATCTCATTGTTTATAGCCCCATGATGAGTTAAGAGTTAAGAGATGAGTTAAGATATAGAATTCAATACTAAGCTTCAAACACTCAATTTCAATGGTGATTAACTCACTCTCTACCATATCAAATACTCCACCCAACAATCCACTATTACTCTCCTCTCAGAATTTCTATACTTTCGCAATTTGAACGGGACTCACAATTTCGAACTAGATCTGAGCAACATTTATCGTTAATCAAAAAACATTGGTATCGTTTTTTTCATCTCATAAAGTAGTTTATATCAATTTACTAAAGAGTTTTCAAGTGCTGTATAAGGAATGGATTCAAAAAGCATGTTCTACAATATTCAAAAGTCAAAACACTTATTGTGTTTTTTAATAAATTAAAATTTTTCAAAATAATATTATAATTTTTGTTTAACTTTTCTTTATAACACAAAAACCATTTTAATTGACAGAGAGTCTAAAGAAGCAGAATTATAAAAAATATTTTAAAAAAGCAACATTATGAAACTGAAAATGTTTGAATAAAATTTTCATTAATTGAATTGAATTGCAAGAACATGACATACCACATTTTAAAGAATAAACAAAATCAAATCTTAAGTTTTCAAAAAATAGAAATGGACTGAGAAACTTTAAAGGCAGCCACAATATTTTCAGTGGGTCTGAACTGGCAATTGTATGATGTCAAATAATGGATTTGTAATGGAAATAAACGGTATTTGAATTTTTTTTGAAAAGTTCTATGGATTGATCAAATGGTAATGTAGAGTTCGAAGCTAAACTCATATCTTAATTGAATTGTAAGGGGTATGGTCCATTCTGTGATGAAAATCAGGTAATTGAAACGTTATTAAAAGACTAGGTTATTATAAGAAGCACCAGGTAATGACTATAACAGAGGATGATAATGTGTTTGAAGTTGAAGCGGTATCTACAGTCAAGATTAAGATAGAAGATATTGAACTGAAGAACTTGCAATTAATTAATTTTGAAGGTTTTAGTACGGTATCTTGCACTGGGTGTACAATAAATCCAATAATAACTATTAAAACTTATAATATTATCAAATCAACACATTATTTGCTTTACTAGTAATTGCACATTCATTCAAACATATTTAACATATTCTACACAAGCAAAATTTTCTTTGATAGAGGTACCGAGAATAAATAAGAGATTAGCTGTAAGTTTTGAATTTAGTTACAAAGGTGTTATTGCTCTAACCAAAAGTGTTTGTCTAGAAAAAACTCAATTTTAAATAGCAGCTTCATTAATGACTAATGAAAATATTCTCGAATTATTGGCAGTATTGGTATGATCGGCTTGACTCGTATCTTTTGTTATTATAAGATGTATTTAACTGTCATGTACCTATAGTAAAATTACAGAAAAATAATCACATATGTGTTACATAATTCCTTTTTTGTTATTGAACTATACAGAAATTGAGAGCAGTGCCGAGCAACATATCACTTGTTTTCTTCAAAACAATTATGAAATGTGTGACCAGAAGAAACATTTTAACTTTTATAAAAATTAACCAAGAAAATTACTCTATTTGTTCCAAAATATCGCTTTAAAAACTTAAATGTTTGTGGAACAAACTTTTGTAAAATTATACAGAAAAACTGAAAACAAAGATTTAGATTTAGAATTTGAAATGTATTACTCACAAATTGTGCTGTCAGGAAGATGATATGTGTCTATTTTAAGAAGTTAAGATGAAAAACTAGCAAATTTTGCTTTTACCGTGAAAGTGAAAAAAATAACGTTATGAAAATTGTGAATTTTTTCAAAGTAAGATAAAATAATTCATTGCTTGAAAGTTTTCATTTTGAAAATAGCTTGAAAAGTTTGGAAATATCTATTTATACAAATTTTAGTTCCCTCATAAATGACAATCATTAAAATGTTTGAAGTACCTGTGAACTGATATGAGAATTCTTGAAGAATCGTTTTTTTTTTTAAGTGAATTTAGTTGTAAATACGACAATTTCTATATTTTATGATTGGGTTAAAGTGAAATTTCCATAAAAAAAAAAATAAATAACTGGCCATTTCAGCCCTTGACAGGACTTTGACCTAGCTTCTTATGATCAATTGTATTGTGCGTGTTATTAAGTTTGTACACAATTGACCGAGAACCGAAAATTTCCATACAATCGTGAAATTTCCATACAATTACTGAAATATTGCATGGGATGTATATAAAAATCTGATTTTATGGAAACTTCATATAATTGAATATCGTAAAGCGAAATGAGATGACATTTATTAGGAGAACCAAAATAATATATAAAAAAATATGAACAAAATTTACGAAATTTTTCCAAGAATATTATTTTTGAAGCAGAAAACTTTTAGGTTGAATGGACATCAACAATTCTACATCAGAAATTAAGTTATTTTTGTTTTAAATTCTTGGTAATGTGCTATATTTGCGGAGATATCTTTTCACTTGCGGACAGATATAACTTTAAAACCAATTCAATCTATAAATCAAAATATATTCAATATAAATGCGTTTTTGATTTGAAGCTATCGATTTTGTATGTGTACGGAATTTTTTCCTCATCCCTAGTGTGAACTTTCACTCTCACTCACTCTCTTTATACTATGCACTGACTTCTGGTGGTTGTTAGACAACAGACTTTCCGTAAAACGGCCGCAACCATGATACAATAGCGTTGATTATAATAGACGGAACGGAACGATGTCAAGTGTCACGTAACGCAATAGAAAAATCAAAAATCTCTAGATTTCAACGTCCCGCTCCGTTCCGTGTTATTATAACCACACATATAAGAAGCTCATGTAATAAATTGCAAAGTGACATTTCCCAACATTCCGTTCCGTCTATTATAACCAGCGCTTTACAAGGTAGGCTCATATTAGAGAGCAGGGTGCGCTAGTTGTCAAAATCAGCTGGTAATTTCGAGTTTTCTAATTGTTGTTGTTGCTTTTGTCGTTTGACGTTTGTAGCTCCTACAACTTTGTTGTTGCAAAATTTCTCATTTGAACAGTCATCTTAATATGAGCTTACCTTGTAATTGTATCATGTATCATTGTATCATGGGCCGCAACAGCCTTATTTAGGATTTTTTTGGAGAGCAATTCCACAATCAAATTAAGTAAAAAAAAAATTTATTTCGTTTTACAAAATAAGGTCGTGTAGTGGTCTCTTCTAAGTTTTGATAAATACTTTTGGTAACATGAACAATTTTGAAGGATATAACTCAATGAAGATGGCTCCATCCACAAAACAAAACATATTCGATTTAAGTGTTATTCTATGTTTAGGTATCGATTTTTTTTATGAGCTCGAAGTTTCGATGGCTCATTCCTAATGTGAACTCTTGCTCTCACTCAGTCTCTTTTTGTTGCGCTCCTTAAATCACTGACCTTTTGTTGTTGTTGAAATGTGCTTTTTGTTATTATTTTTATTACAGGCAAGTTTAAGTTTTTGCAGCTCTTCGAAGCAGTGTTGCTTTTGTGCAATTTTGTTACTACTTTTTTCTTGCTACACTCTTAGCGAGTACTTTTTACAGCATTATTGGTTGTGGATTTCTTTTGCAGTTATGCCAAATTTGTTGTTGAACTATAGTTATAACGGTTGCAATGAAATTTTAATTATTTTATTTTTTTAGACTAGCTATGAATGCACTTTAGTGTATGTGCTTGTTTTTCAGTTGTTGTTGTTGTTACAATTTTTTCTAATTTGATTAATTACATTATTAACCGCGTTGAGTTTTAATTAATTCATTGTTTGAGTGTTGCTGTTGATTTTTTAATTTACTGGTTTTTTTCTTTATTCTTTGTTTTGTTGTAATTTTTTTAGGTATTCATACACTACATGTTTTATTTTTTATTATTTTTTTTTTCAATTGCTGCACCTTCTACTAATTTATGCTGTTAATTATGAATATATATTTATATATTTGTGTATCTATGTGTATGTGTGTGTGTAGGCATGTTTATTTATGCTGCACACTTAAACACACTTGTGTGATGTATGTATTTGTAATGCATGCATTTTATTACGGTATCTATTAATTATTTATTATTGTTTCATAAAGCTGATTATATGGAACATTTTAGCTCATATCATAACATATATAAATATATATTTATGTATATAAATACATTTACATATTACTAGCATAAATTTTATGGCTATATATATATTTATGCTTGTATATATGCATATGCATGTATGTTTTTATGTAGGCATGTATGTATGTACGAATGTTTGAAAGTATGTTGTTTTGAATGTTATCATTTATTCGCTATATATGTATGTTTACAAGTATTAATTGTTACTTTCTTACTATGATGCATATGATTACGGCTGTGGCTCTAAGTATAGCTTATATTGTTAAGCGTTTTTGCATAAATTTTTACGCTCGAGTCTCTGTTGCTATTTTAATGGGTGTTCATTCGTGATTTTTGTTTTTTTTTTTTCTTTTGTATATAATTTAATCTGAAATTACTTTTGATTGAGTTTAAATGGTTGTTATAGTTGAAAAAAAGAAATAAACTTTTAAAAATTTGTAGCAGCAGCAAAAATTAAATTGGTTAAAACAGAAGAAAATTAAGCGAAACTTGAAGCCAGCGCATTATTTATTTATTTTAAGCACATTTTTATGGCTCAACCAAAACAGCTGACATGTGCAAGAGTGTAAATTTTTTTTGTTATTGTTGGTTTTTTATTTTTTCTGGTTTTTGCTTAAATAAAAATTTAGCACATTTTTTAATGAAGCCTAAATCACTTTGTTGTTGTGGTTTTTATTAATGCATGCCTTGAATCGCTGAAATTTTTATTTTATTACTATTATCAGCGTCCCCTTTTTTCCCTGACTATAATTGTTGTTGTTGTTGTCAAATATTTATCTGCTCATTTCTTGAGGCTTTCAGCATTTTGGTTTTTATTTATTGTTTTTGTTTATTTTTTTTGTTTTTCCACTACTTAACGAGCAATGAACGCATTTATTTTATTTATTTTATATTTAAATAAAATGCTGAGCTTGATGTCACCGAATGAATTTATATACACTCATATTTATAGAGCTGGAATCACTAAGAGTTGATAAGAGAAATTTTTGAAAAAAAAGCAATGACGTGCCTTTGCCCAGACAAGGTCAGCACAGTGTGTGTTTGGATTATCATAACGGAAGCTGATTGTTGAAGTTATGTGAAAATCAACTTTTCGTGGCGACATACCGCAATCAATGTTTCAATTTAATTTGTAGTTATATTTGGAGTGAGGAATTTTGCTTGAGTCCAAAACAAAGTCATAACTAATATTTAAATTTTCATCGCTTCTTACACACTTTAAGTTATATTTTAAAATTTGTCTCATTAGCAGTTTTCGTTATGTGAAAATTGCTTTTAAAAACAACTGTGAATGAATTAAACATAAAAACTCAAGTTAGAGCATTTGAATAGTTCCCATCAGAAATTAATAAAATATGCGAAAAAAAGCTTTACGAAATTTCAAGACCTTAAGAAATGGCTTTTTTGAATTTAACGGTGAGCAGTTGAAAAAAAAAAATGCTAAAGACTATAAAAATAGAAGGGTTATGCTTATAGTTCAAAACTTCCACATATATTCTACTTCTAACCTCAAACGGGCTCGTGCTGCCCACATACGAATGAACGGATAGAGCGGAACTTCTGCATTATTTCATTAAAAACGAAATATTTTATATTTTTGCTATGAGAAAACTTTAAAAATGCCACAAATTATGATGAATGTACTGAAAAAATGTTACTGTTTGACTCCATAACTTCAAAAAAATTTAAAAAAACATCAATTTCTATCTTGAAAAATTATTTATACTAATTTATATAAATTAGTTATATTTTGAAAGAAATTCAAAAAATTAAATTTGGATAATAAGAATGAAAATGATGATTTTAATTTAAAAATTTTGTGGAAACTATGAAAATCTTGAGAGATATTAAACCTGATCAAAGAAAATCTTACTTCAGAGAACGTTAGTAATGATTTACTACTTTTCTTAATCCACGGCAACACTATTCGGCAAAACAAACAACTGCTCTTGTAAACATGATGAGAATAAGAGTTGCTAACTCAGGTCAGCAAACAATGTTGCTTTTTTGAATATCTAAAGGGTTGTTCTAAACTTTAGAATTTGTAGTTCTTCTAGAAGAGCATGGCTCAAAAGCTACAAGAGGATTAATAAAATTTAGCGATTTAAAATTTTGTTTTTTAATAATGAAATTTACTTCATATATATATATAATAAATTACTATCGGAGGCGGTGTCTTGTCTATATCTCATGCTAAACAAACAAGGTCCTCAAGGTCTATGATACTTAAAATCAATGAATGATACTCAGAATCAACACATCAATATGTAGGTTACTCATGTTATTGGGCCAACAGCCTTTTTTGTATTTTTTTTTTGCTTAAAAGAGTTGTTGTTTTATGATAATGGCAGACACTTGTTTGTTTTTTGTAGATTTGCTTTTTTGTCTTGATTAAGAAGAAAAAAATTTTTAAAGTTCAAGTTCTACTCGAAATTTCAATCGAATATACATATATGTGAAGTAGCCACTTTTGAAATATTATTTTGCTATAAGATTGGCATAAGATTGGCAAAAGATTTCGATATCAAAAATAAGACATAACCAGTGCCAAGTAAAGTGAAATTCTGATGGAATATAAGATTTCTTTAACAAAAAAACAGGCCATGATAGTTTGATAGCAATATAATCAGTGATTAAACCAAACATTAAAGTTTGATGGCTTAACTTTCTTCTTTCAAATTCAACACTTATCAAACAGAGCTTTTAATATTGTGACCTTTTAGAAACAATATAATCATTGCAGTAAAAAATTTCCAAAAAATGCAGTAGTTTTTAATCTTTTTATTTGAACTTAATAATCAATTAATCAAAAAGCTGATTTTCAAAAGAAAAATTCGAAACAGATTTCTATAAAGTTTGGAATTAAAAGTAGAAAAGGAAACAAAAAATTGGGTTGCTTTAAGGTCAGCTAGAGCAAGGGTTATTTTTTGAAAGAAAAACTCAACCTCATCAAGGACATGCGCAGAAACAAATTATACCATCTGCAAGAGATTTAAAGCGATTTTTGAAGAGCATTTCAAGTGAGGTAGCTTTTAATGTTAAGCAGATTATTTGAATCAATGGTATTTGATTTCAATTTGAGCTTTCGCTAAAAACACAAAAATAAAAATTTTTCAAATTCGATTTTGAAATTAAGATGTTAAATATCTTAATATTGAATAGTTATGAAAAAATTAAAATGTTGCATTTTTTGTTTGTTTTTTATTAAATTCTGAAGTTTTAGTTGTAATGAGATTTTTTTAATCGATTTAGATAATTAAAATATATTCAAAATTCAAACAATTTCACGTTTCAAATGTTAAATAAAAGTATTTCTTGTTAACTAGTTAATAGGCTTGGGCATTTTAGTTCACCACAAAGAGCGCTCTTTTTAATTCAATCGTACGCAATGAGCTAGTTCGTTCATTTAGTTATTTTCGTTCCTTCCAGTGGCGGATCTAGGATTCCACAAAGGGGGGAGCTGAAACTATACTTTTGTATGCCAATGGGGGGGGGCTGAAGCGTCTCTTTTGACTTTTTTTCGTTTTTTCCATACAAAAAATTCTCCAACGGGGGGCTAAAGCCCTTTCAGCCCGTATGTAGATCCGCCACTGGTTCCTTCGTTATTTTTGTTCGTTGCATGTTTTACTTCGTTCGTTCTTTAAGTTCGTTAGTTCTTTCAGTTCTTTCGTTCTTTTAGTTCGTTACGTCTTTTAGTTCGCTTGGACAAACCGAAGATTCAAACCATAGCTTGGTAAATTTAGTTATTTTTGCTCACGTTCGTTTTGTTCGTACTCGCTGCAAAATCAATTGAACTAAAATGAACTTAAAGAACGAGAAACACTGAACTAGTTCACATCGTTCATGAGTGGGAATCGTTCAACTGAACTAGTTCGTTCATGAACTACCCAAGCCTACTAGTTAACTTTTTACTAAAAATCTACTCAATTGCCATATAAATGAATGGAAGTAATGAATTAACAATTTGTACTGGATATTTATTTTCTGGATAGGCAAAAAAAGTGACGCCTGAGTGCCCATAAGACATAAAAGAAAGCTATGATAGACAGCAATTGTAAGACAGTCGGTTCTTGAAAAGACTTCAAGAATAGTTTGCTTTTGAGCTTTTTGTGGCCGATGCTTTATTATTAAATTAATAAATTTTATTAAAAATCTCATTAAGATTGTCTCAAAAAAATCTTAGCCTTACAAATATTGTAAAATGTTAAAATATTAAAAGGAAGTGATGTGTAAAGTGTAGAAATAATAATGGGAAGTGATTTGTAGAATTTCAGAAAATTATAACAATCAAAATTGGTACTTTAAGAAAAAAACCAAAATATAAAATTCAAATTTGAAATTTTTTTAAAAAACTAGTTTCTTAAGGCTTTCAAATAACTGACTGTAAAGTAATGTTAAAGAAATTAACCAAATTGTCCTCAATATTTATTGAAATAGGAAATCAGAGTAACATTTTCCTTCTAGACATCGATATTTGGTATGAAGTCACCAACGATTAAGTTTTTATGGAAATAATTAAGTGGAGAATTAGGTTTTATGGAATTTTTACTTAAAAGCTTTTTACAAAGTACAAAAATCTTAGGATATCTTCTTGTAACACGAAACGAATCAATTAATAAAATATTTTTAGTCATCAAGAAATATCTGTCGGAATGTTTCTTTGAAATTTAAGTTTTCTTTCAGAATAATATATCTCTTGCTGGGCCTTAGCGGAATTTGTGATTTCTATGAAAATGTAGGTCATGTATGAAATACTTTAAGAAATTTCAAAATTATAGTTACTGAGGCCTTACAAGAAATTATTGAAATGAAATGAATAAAATTATGCCGAAATATCTGTATTGATTTGAAGTCACGAAAATGAATTTTAAATAACTCATTTCTTAAGCGCAGCTTGGAACTCATTTAGATTCATATCTACTGTGAAGTAAGTAATTCATACTTTATTATGACAATTTATGTTGTATTGATTGACCACGATTCAGAAGATGAACTGTTTCTTTAAATCAGCTTGAGAAGCACTCAGAAAAGACATCAAATAATTAATTCTTAAGTAGAAAAAAAGAGTATTAAATGCTTTAATCAATTTTAAAATCTTTTGTAAAACTAATTACTTGCACGTTTGATTCGGAAGTGCTCAATTCAATTGATGTCTTGCCTTAAATAAGTAATATACAACCTTCTATGACATACTGTCATGTCTTTACATTCATCAAGGATTTAAGAAAAACAAATGTTTCTCTAAATCAATGTAAAAAGAAGTTATAGAATCATTTAAAATATTCTAATTGAAGACTTTTAAAGAACTGATTACTCCAGCGATGCTCGGGAAGCACAGAAAAACAAACTGATTACTCTGTTTGTTTAAGACACCAGTTGCCAAAAAGCAAAGTTCTTTAATCGCTTGTTTTTTGTTTTTAAAATAATGACTTTTTAAGAACTGATTACTTTAGCGATGTTGGGGAAAGCACATAAATTAACTGATAACTACTTTTATTTAATTTGTTTTCTTTTTTGTTGAAGTTTTTCAATGCTTTTTAAACTCTGTCGACGCTTGTCATAAAGTCACAAACAATTGATTACATTATTCATCGCTATCGCAGGCGATAATTTTGTAAGCTTTAAATAATGGCATGACTTGAAAAAAACAAAAAGCTTAAGCAAACACTTGAAAGTTGAATGCCATCACTATAAGTAATTAGCAAAAATTATTGTTGCAATGCCAGCGAACATTTTGAGTTTTTCTTTTCTATTTGCAACTGGGCAGTTTGAAAGCAACGCTTACTTACTTGGCAAATATTTGCAGTCGCTCGAATAAGAAGCAACACTTTTAAAGCTTGGCACTGTTTATTACGCAAAATGACCTTGAGCCTTGTTGAAACAACAAAAAAAAAATAAAATAAACACAGTTCAGGCCTAAGCAAATAGAGTAGAAAAAAAAACAGTTCAAGCTGAAGCATGTTGCGGAGCTTTGTTGCCAGGCGAAATTCATTTCACAACCAAATTTTTTTTAATTGCTCTTTAGCCTATGAAACACTTTTTTTTTTATAATCTGAAAGCTTAAGTAAAGCTACCCTTTGCTAAACATAGTTTTCATAAGAAATCCAAACAATTTTCTGCCCAACACTGTATTTGCAAAGCTCACTTCTCAGTCCCGCTACTTAAACCAGTAACTTTCTTATTGCTTCAAAACACTCTTAATTTCGTACAGTAGAGGCAAAAAAATTTGGCACTTTAGAAAAAAACAAAAAAAAATCACCACAACAACAATAACTGCTGCTCCACACTGCAATAGTAAGCCATAAAATTGATATTGGCTGGCCATAAATGCCGACGGCTTTAAATTATTTTTTAGCCAACAAAAAAAAAAAAAAAACACAAAATTAATTAAAAAAAACTGCACAAGTTTTTTGTTGTTGCGTCAAAAACCAACAAAAATAAAGTCGAATGGTAACTCTTTTTCTTTTTGTTGTAGCACTAGCTGCTGTTGGCTGTTGTTGTTGTTGTTACAATTTATATAGGTTACAACAATTTAATAATTTATTTGTTTTTTCTCTCTTTGCACTGAGCTGTGTTTAATTTGTTGCACTTAAGCTGCGTCGGCTGCTAGATTTTGCTTAATTTTCGTCTGATGTTTTTTTTCTATTTTCTTATTTTTCGGCGCATGTTTCGTGTGTATAGCAAATATTTCTGTTATAACGTTACTTTTTTTGGTTTTCTTTGCCATTTTTCGTTTTCAATAATTTTGAAATTTTTATGATTTTCAATTTTGATAACTAGATTTTATATATTTGTATATATATATGTTTATATACATATACTTATATATGTGTATTTTTTCCATAATAGTTCTTTATAGCATATGTGTTGTTGTATTTTTTTTTTCTCATTTTAATTTTATTACTAAATTTATTATATAACAAATATCACTACCAGATTAACTACTATTCTTTTGCATTACTTCCTGTTCTTCTTCTTCTTCTGCTTCTTCTTATCGCTTTTTCAGTTTTTCAACTTCTGTGGTTAACTAAGTTGTTGCGGCAGCCGCTGCTGTGACGCTGCGTCGCCTGGCGTTGCATTCGTTAGCCGACCAGCGTGGGTCATCACGTGATGTTGTTGTCGACGCGCTCTCACACGTTGTAGCACGATATCTGCTGCAGATGCTGGAATGAAGGCGTAGCTGCTACTGCTGCCGCCGCTGCAGTGGCCGCTGTAAACTGCGGAAATGCTGTCTGACCCAGATTTGCGGCAGCAACTGCTGCGGCGCTAGAGGTTGCTGCCAAGTATGGATGCATGCGTTGCGAGCGCAAGTATTGCCGGTATTTACCACTTAGCTTGTCCTCGCTGCCACCGCTACTGCTGCTGCGTGCAATGTAGTGATGATTGCTCATGGCTGCTGCCACAGCGGCAGCTGTGGAGGACGTCGAGTGATGGTGATGCTGATGATGGCTGGTATAGTGACGACCGCTGCTCATTGTCGCCGATGCCGCTGCCGCTGCTGATGTGGGTGTGCTTTGGCTGAGTATCGGCGTGGTGTCAGGACCGGCCTGATAATTGCTAGGAACTGTGGCCATCGGACTGCGATCGATCATTAGTGCCGCTGCTGCTGCATTGGCCGAGGAGGAGGTGGTGGCTGCCGAGGCTGTGGCTGCAGCTGGATCCCAGAGCACGCCATTCGATAGGCAGTGTTGTTGTTGCTGTTGCTGTTGCTGCTGACTGTGCTGACTTAGCTGCGCCTTGTGATGTGAAACGACAGCAGCAGCTATGGCTCCGTTTTGGCCGCTGTTACTGCCGCCATAGACGCCCCCACTAATCATGGCATCGCGCTTGCCCACCGCCGAGAGACTTTTGCTGTAGATGGACTGCGATGTGGGTGCGCCAGGCGCCAGCATTTGACTGGTGTGCACCACAGCAGCGGCTGCAGCTGCAGGTGTCATAGCCGAACGCGCCGCTATGGCTGCGGCAGCAGCGAGTTGATCCCACTGCGTGGAGTTTTGTACTAGCAGGTTTTGATGGCTTTGAGAGGCGGCGGCAGAGTGGCTTTGGCGTGACTGAGACAGCGACTGTGACTGGCTGATAATTGCCGAGTTGCTGCGGCTCTGGTTGCTGCGATGCTGCGCAGCTACAGCGGCGGCAGCAGCACGTCGAACTGCACTCGCGTGTTCGATGTACGAGGCGGTGGCGGCTGATGTGGTGGCAGAGGCGGCAGCATGTTGCTGTTGCTGTTGCTGATGCAGCGCATGAGGGTGGCTGGTGGCAACAACAACTGGATAGTGAGCCTGCTGTGACATTTGTGACATTTGCTGCTGTTGCAGCTGCTGTTGGTGCTGATGTTGCTGCTGCTGCTGTTGTTGCTGCTGCTGCTGAGGTTGTTGCGGAGGCCTGAGTTGTTGTTGCAAGTGTTGCTGATACTGAGCGGCGGCAGCTGCAGCAGCTGCCTGACGATGTTGCTGCTGCTGATGATGCTGCTGTTGCTGCTGCTGCTGTTGTTGTTGCTGTTGCTGTTGTTGTTGTTGCTGCTGCTGTTGCTGCTGTTGTTGTTGCTGTTGCTGCTGCTGTTGCTGTTGCTGCTGCTGTTGCTGTTGCTGTGTTTGGTGTTGCTGTATAACCTGAGATTGACGTGCTGCAGCAGCACGTCGCGCAGTGCTGCTCACTGCAGCAGCTGCTGTGGATGTTGCTGTTACTGCTGCAACTGAGGCGTTTGCGGATGCTGAAGTTGAGTTGCTGCTGCTGCCACTGCTGGTGGCTGCAAGCATGGCAGCGCTACAACGTGCCGTAGCTTGCATGTTATTCACGAATGGACTGCGGCGCTGAGACTCCATCTTTCGGAAGTAGCAGGGATGGATCATAAGCAATGGTTCGACACGCTGCCCTGCTGGGGGCTTGGGTTGATTGGGCAGCTCATATTCGACGCTGCAGTCAACATGCAGCGGTATGGAATAATCCTTTTGGGGTGATGAGGCGGCCGCTGCGGAAACAATGTTAGCGGAGGTGTTTGCTGAAGCAGCGGAAGTGGTGTTGTTTGTATTGTTGCTCGAGTTGGAGACGGCAGAGGCGGCGGCGGCAACAGATGTGGCTGCAACGACATTGGCGGAGCTGCTGGAAGCCACCGCCGCCAGGGATGATAATCGTGATGTTGATGATGAAGTATGTTGATGTTGATGCTGCTGCTGTTGCTGTTGATGATGATGGTGATGATGTGGATATAGCTGTTGCTGCTGCTGCTGCTGGTGATGTTGCTGCTGCTGTTGTTGTTGCTGTTGCTGATGGTGGTGAACAACAGCCGCGGCTGACGTGACGCCATGCGACAGCGTCATGTCATAGTTGGCGTAACAAGCTGCCATCGTCATGTTGGCCGACACGTTGGTGTTGTTGTTGCTGTTGGTGGGGTTATGGTATGCAAAGGGTTGCAGTATGTTTTTGTTGCACTTGTTTTTTGTTGTTTGTTGTTGAATTAAAATGAAATTTTAAAGATAATTAAAGCATTTTTTACACATTTTCTTGATACACTTTTTTTTCTACAAACTTTGAGATGTGTGCATTTAACTAACACTAATTTGTATGTGGGTGTATATATATTAGATATATATGTATATATATTTTTTTTTTTTGCAATATATATGTATTTCTCTTTTAACTTTATGAAATCACTTGATTTTTTTTTTAACAAATTTTTATTGGCACTGGTAATCCAAGTGGTTGTTGTTGTTGTTGCTGTAGATGTGGTAGTAGTAGTTGTTGTTGTTGTTGTTATTTATATATGTAGAGCATATAATGATATAACATAATCCAGTGTATAGAAATGTGTGAATGTATGTGTGATGGTTGTTTTTTTTTTTTTTTCTTTTGCAGGAACGTTAATCCATATGTTGTTGCTGTTGTTGTTGTTGCTGTTAATTTTTTCAAGTTACAGGTAATTGTTGCTAAATTTATAAATTATTTTAAAATTTTTTCCGGATATTTTATATTAATTTTTATAAATTCAATTTTTTTTTTCTTTTAGTTTACTCTCTTGATAATTTATGAACTAGTTAACGGCATTCATGCAATTTTCGCTTTGTTTTAATTTGATTTTTTTTTTTATTATTCTTATTATTTTTAATTAATTAGAACGTTAATCAGTCTTTTATTTTTATATTCTTTAAATAATTCTTTGTCTTTAAGCGTTTTCAGTGCTTGGCTTTTTGTTGTTGTTTTTCTTGTTTATTTAACTCAGTCTTGATTTTTTTCCAAATTTTCAAAATATTCTTAAAGAAATTTGGAGTTTTTTCTTTTCTTCTTAGTTTTCTTTCTTTCCCGTCTGTCCGTTTACTTTGACCGACTCGAACGATTTGAAAATTCTTAATGCTCACTCGCTTGATTCGACGTCTTCGGGCTACGTCTCAATCGTTGTTTATGAGGCTGAGCCTGAGTCATTTGTTCACTGCCGCTGTCTCTGTCTATATGTCTCTGGCACTGCTGCTGCTGCTGCTGCGCTCCTCTCTTCGCTCGACAAATGAACAAACGAGCAGGCGAACCTTTGAACACGCTACCGACCGACCGACCGAAAGACCGACAAACGTTTTTCTTCTTGTCGTTTACGCTCAAAGAGAATCCCGCACTAATCGCGTTTACTTTGTTGCTGTAGTCTGACTTCTGCTATCTCGCTTGCACGTGACGTAGTTTTAGTTTTTCTTAGCGTACTTTTTTTACTGTCGCGATTCCCTTTGAATTTCGCCGCAAATATAATTTTTTTTTCAAATTTGCTGTTTTTTCACTTTTAATGCTGTTGCAGGATAAATTTTTAAACATCCTTGATCACACTTTTGGATAAAAGGAATTTTTTTCTTTTGCTTTCACTATCACAATTATTGTTTAAGAATTTTCTTCAACTTCTCACATTAATGAAAAATCTTTTTCGTTTTTATTAAAAAAATATTGGTTTTTAGTATTTTTTAAAATTTAAGCAGAGCTCGTTTTGTTTTTATTTTTTCTTTGGATTAATCAGTTTAACGTACGCGCCACCAAAATACGTTCTAACCGTTTGAGCTCTCTTCGACGACTGAGTTTTCAGCTAGAGCTCCCATAATGTGAGACCGTCCGCAGCAGGCAGTAAAAAATTTTTCCCATAGAGCAATACAATAGCAGCATGAAGCAGCTGTTTTTCATTGGAAGGCCTACCATTATGGCTGAATAAGCGCGAGAGCAATACGAACAAATTGAGTCGTGAGCGCTTAAGTTTTGACGAATAAAAAGGCGAGAAATTAATTTTTTTTTTTTTTCAATAGAGTGGTTTTGCTGTTCGCTCTCATACAGCTGTTTGTCTTGGCTGCCTTATGAATCTCTTTAGCTTTACAATGCAAAAAAACTCAACTGCATTGGTCTCAGATGCATTTACTCTTTGTAAACCAGTCATACTCTCTTTGAATTTCTGACCAACCAACACTTTGACACTCTGCCATACAATATTCAGCCATTACGGCGGCCATTTTTATGTGCTCGTTAGTTGTTATTGTAGTAATTTACAATTTTTCAGTCAAATCATGTGTTTGCTCATTCATGTGTGCTCTTTCACATGTTCGCTCTCACTCTGGCATGTTACTCGATATTCTTTACAAATGCCGCAAAGGACTTCATTGGATTTTATTAGGCTTGTGCTCGAATGTTGTTGTTGTTGTTTGTGTTATTGTTGTTGGCGCAGCCATGTGCACATGGGTGTTTTTTTTAGGGGTTTGTTTTTCGAATAGAGATAAAACTGGCATTTTGTGGTCAAATCTGACAACTCTAATGTCATTTATGTTCAGTTTGGTTTGCCATTTCATCATGAACAGGTTGACAAAAGAACAACGCTTGCAAATCGTGCAAATTTATTTCGAAAATAATGGTTCAGTTCGCGAAGTTTACCGCAAGCTCCGTCCATTTTATGGTCGACATAATCGTCCATCAGAGCAATTAATTCGTTTAACCATGGGTCGTTTTCGCACTACGTTTACTCTATGTGATAATACGCATCCGCAGAGACGTCGAACAGTGCGCACCGAAGAAACAATTGCCGCTGTAGAGCAAAATGTTGAAGAGGACCCGAATGAATCGATTCGCCACCCTGCACAGCAATTGGAGCTTTGTCCATCAACTTTATGGGAGATTTTGCGCAAAGATCTTGGCTTGCGACCTTACAAGATCCAGCTTGTGCAAGAATTAAAGCCGCGAGACCATGCAATGCGTCGTGATTTTGGTGTATGGGCCGAAAATGAGATTGATCTCGATGCTGATTTTCATCGCAAAATTTTGTTCAGTGATGAGGCTCATTTTTGGTTGAATGGCTACGTCAACAAGCAAAATTGCCGCATTTGGAGTGAAGAGAATCCACATGAGATCCTTGAGACGCCATTACATCCACAAAAACTGACTGTTTGGTGTGCTCTATGGGCTGGTGGAGTCATTGGGCCATACTTCTTCCGAAATAATGCTGGAGAGTCAGTTACCGTTAATGGAGACCGATATAGAGCCATGATAACCGACTATTTTGTTCCCGAATTGGATGGCATGAATGTGGATGAGTTGTGGTTCCAACAAGACGACGCTACATGCCACACAGCGCACGTCACAGCGCACAATCGATTTATTGAAGGAAACATTCGATGAGCGCATAATTTCGCGGAATGGACCTGTCAATTGGCCACCAAGATCGTGTGATTTGACACCATTGGATTATTTTCTTTGGGGATATGTGAAGTCGCTCGTCTACGCCAACAAACCAGAAACGTTAGGGGACTTGGAGGCCAACATTCGTGGCGTTATTGCCGACATACGGCCCCATATGCTCGAAAAAGTGGTTGAAAATTGGACCTGTAGAATTGGCTTTATTCGAGCCAGCCGCGGCGGTCACATGCCCGAAATGATATTAAAACATTAATGGCATAAAATTATACTTCCAATAAAGCCAAATTGATGGATATTAAAACGATTTTCTTGTGTTTTATTTCAATTCGAAGTTCTATACCTCTAAAAAAAAAAACACCCTTAATTTTGAATTGTTTTCGTTGTTGATTTTGTAATGTTTTAATTTGTATGTTGTTTTTGTTATTTTTGTATTATTGTTCTTATATATTCTCATCTTAATAATACTATCATTTCGCTGAGTTACAACTATATATCTGTTGCATTCTGTCGCAGGGACTTCATGCGCTGTTTCAAGCACAATTCTAAGTACTTAAATGTTTTTTTTTTATTATTTTCCTGAAGTTTCTTATGTTATTTTGCAAATTGTTATCTGAATGCTTTTAGCTTAGTTTGGTTGTGTAAAATGATGTTATAGAGCTCTGGATGTCCTTAAGTTGATGGTAGCAGATATGAAATTAACAATTGATGAATGAGTTCATGTATATATTTAGTTCTGTTCTATACATAGTTCTGTAACTATCTGGCATTGTTGTGATATTGGGTGTTGGAATTAGTTTTAAAGGTTTTCTAAGAGATGGCGTAACTATCAATAGATCCCATCAGGCACACCTGTGACTATATTCATTTCAAAGCACATTGTCTAAGCTTCATTTTTCAGTATGTGTCATTCCACTGAAATGTAAACAACATATATTTTTTTTCTCTGTGAACATGTCGATTTTCGTTCCAACAAAACGCAATTTGCGGGAAGGTTTACTTTTGTGCTTCCATTTGAAGAAAAAAGCGGTTGAAGCACAACGCACGCTTACTGAGGCTTACGGGGACTATGCTCCATCGATTTCTACTTGTGAGTACTGGTTCCGTTGGTTTAAAAGTGGTGATTTTGATACGGAAGACAAAGAGCGTCCGGGCCAGCTCTTTTGTGGGATCAGAAGGGTGTCGTGTACTATGAACTGCTAAAACCTAACGAAACCATCACTGGGGAACGCTACCAACAACAATTGATGCAATTGAGCTGAGCATTAAAGGTTAAACGGCCGGAATATGGCAAAAGACACGACAAAGTGGTTTTTCAACATGACAACGCACGGCCACATGTTGCAAGAACCGTCAAGGAAACGTTGGAGGCGCTGAATTGGGATGTGCTACCCCACCCGCCTTATAGCCCAGACATAGCCCCTTCCGACTACCACCTATTCAGATCGATGACGCGTGGCTTGGCTGAGCAGCGCTTCACTTCTTACGAGGATACCAAAAAATGGGTCGAGTCGTGGATTGCCTCAAAAAAACGAGTCGTTTTTCCGGCGCGGAATCCATATGCTGCCAGAAAGATGGGAAAATGTTGTAGCTAACGATGGACAATACTTTGAATAATATACATTGTACCGTTGTTTCTAAATAAATGCTCAAAAACCGAAAAAACCTTTAAAATTAATTCCAACCCCCAATATATAATGGGTGGTGTCCTGATTTTTAATTTGAGAAACTGATTGCTTTTTGCTTTTTAATAAGTATACGTCTTGTTTGAAAAAATTGCAAGTCGCAACTGAAATATACACATACAACTAAAGAAATGTCTATACACATAGGCGTCCGCAGGAGGAAGGTCAAAGGTATGCTTTGGTGTCCACTTATATGAAAATGATGATATGAAAATGTAACATATACACAGGAAATAAAAATATATAAAATTTTCCAGTACAGGGGGCTCTTGCCCCCCTGCTTCGCCCTGTGAACGCCCCTGTCTATACATATGTTTATATATTTCAATATAAATGCATATATTGAATATATTCATAGGTTTCTGAATGATGACTCGTATAAGTCAGTTAAATTTTTGTAAAGTCCCTATCAGGGAAGGGGGCCAGAGGACTAGTTGCCTCTGTAGGTGAGTTGTTACACACTCCTTAGCGGACTACAAGAACCATGTTCATCGTCGTGTTTGGTTTTTAAGCAACCAACTCTCTTCGTGGTATCTCTCTCTATCCATAACATTACGTTTGATTCATCCCACAGCGCCAGTTCTGGTTGCCAAAAATGGCCCACTGTGCACATTAGACAATGTCTGCTATGTTGTTTTTCTGACCTTGGCAACATTAAATAGCAAAGACTTACCATCTGATGTTTCCATTGAAAACTTGCCACTGTTGAACATTTTGTCATTTGGTCGCTATTTGTGTTGTTTGAATTAACTTGAAAAATTTATCTCAGACAAAAAATGGAATTAAGTCGTGAACATTTTCGTGCGATTTCTTTTTTGCTAACTTTTCACTTGGATAATCAAGACAACAGTGATAAACTTAGTTCTTTATACGGAGATAAAACACCATCCTACACATTCGTGGCCGCCATTCGCGTCAGTCAGTGGCGGATTAAGACATTCTGCCGCCATAGACTCGACATTAACTTCGCCTCTAAAATAATAAATTTTTTCTTAGAATGGATCAAAATTGTAAAATTTTAGTTTTTATTTTAAGCACACAATTACAACGTAATTTATACAAAAAATTAAAATAAAGTGCTTTATTTTTCTACGACAAATTGTTTTTTTTTTTTTTGCTTTTGCTCTTGCGAAATCATTTGCACTAAATCCGCTTCAATACATAATAATGCAAATGCATTTAATCGCTCCTCATTCATATCTGCTCGTAAGTAATTTTTAATCCGTTTTAATGTGGAAAGTAAGCGTTCTCCTGAGCAGTTTGTAGCAGGAATACTTAACCTTGCACCACCAACCTTAGGATGGAATCAGTCACTGTTTCTGTGCAAGATTTCTAATGTTATAATAATACTTATTGTTTTGTTTTACATGTAACAAATCAATTCTTCTAAGAAGAAATATTTTAAAATGGTAAAAATAATTTTGAATTTATTTAAAACCAACACTTTTCTTAGCTTTAAGCAAGTATATCCTTATAACTGAAAGTTTACATATTGATGTTAATTAATAAAAATATTGTTCATTTCTGATACAGAGCTAATAGCTTTTTTCTCTTCTTGCAATAATATTAGAAGAATATTTTTTAAATGAATGAATTCCTCACGGAGTGTGTCTTCTAAATCATTCGGATACTTAGATAATAAAGCAAAAATTATTCTTAAGCAAAAAACACTTTACAACCCGAATAAAATTTGCTGAAAATCATGTTAAGTAGCCTATTAAAATGTGGTGCAACATCTTTTGGACGGATCAAAGTAAAATTGCTCTTTTCGATGGGAAATGCGTTGGTCTCCTAATACTGAATACCTTCCTTAATGCTGTTTTTCATACAAAGGTATTGGTCCAATTCACTTAATCAAGCAAATGATAGATCAGCACATTTACTTGGATATACTTATATATTTCATATGATATGACTTCCAAGCTATAATAACAATATTTTATTTATTCAAACTTCTTATGTTTGTTGTCTTATGGTAAATGTTCTGATGCATGTTTCTATAAAACATGTTTAGAAACCAAGAGTGACATGTTTTGAGAATGTAAATCAAAACAAAAAATGAAAGATTTACCGTAATTCTGAAAGCTGTGCTTGCCAATGTGGAGTAACATTTTTGCAAAAAAAAATATGAAAGTGAATTAAAATTTATAAAAAAAGTTCAAATATTATCTACAAAAAATCAGAAATATTATTTGTAAAGTAAATTTAAGTTTCATGGATTTTGAGCGGAGTGAGAATTTTGTAAACTTACAAGTTGCTTATGAGCAACTTTGGGCAATTATGGTAATAAAAAAATGTTTTTTAGCTATGCCGAAATACGAGAAGGGCCTGTCTGGTGATGAAATAAAAAGTATTTGGGTCTTCGACTGGGATATTTCTGAAGATGAAATTAGTAATGACGAAGTGGTAGATGAATCGATTGATGCTTCCAGAGTTTTAGAGAGAAATTTAGATGAAGTTCTCGAGACAGGAAAAAAAATGGAGACTGCTATTCTTGAAAACCTTGTTGAGGAAGATTTTGTGCCTGTGCCTGTGGCTGCCAACATAGTCGAAACTACTCATGAAAAACTTGATGTGAAATCCCTTAAATAGAGATCGAAAAAATTTGAAGATCCGGATAGTGCTTGGATGGGATCCATAGTTCTACTATGGAAGTGACCGAACTAAAAAGTCCCATTGAATATTTTTACGAATTTTTTGATACTGAAACTATCGCTTCCATCGTGGAGCAAACTAATTTGCTCGGACTTCAAAAGTTAAGCACTGAAATAAAATGCACTGATGAAGAAATGAAACTCTGCATTGGAGTTTTGTTATATCTTGAGATTGTAAAAATAACCCAATATAGAATGGCATGGTCTCAAGATCTAAATCGCACCGCTATCAGTGATGCACTACCTCGCAATAGATTTTCAAAAATAAAGGAATGCTTGCATTGCAACGACAACAGCAGCAATCTTGAAAAAGGAGAATCTGGCTTTGATAATTTATTTATTTATTTATTTGTATATATTTAGTCTATGACAAAGGTCTTACAGACTAGAAGTTACAAAAATTTATTTCAAAAGAAAATTCAAACAAAGTTTCAAGTATACTTAGAAAATACTATACAAAAGTGTTTTAATAGAATTTTTTGACCTTGAAAAGTCTAGATTACAAATTTGGTGAATATCATTAAACAATTTTCAATTTCTACGGATTGGTGCATTAGCAGCATAATTAGTGCGAACATTATTTAAATGAAAAGGATCATAATTTCGTAGAGCTCTTGGAGGTACATTAAACTGAATAATACTGAGAAGTTCTGGACAGTCAACTGCA
The DNA here is from genome assembly GCA_943735915.1 of Pherbina coryleti. NCBI lineage: Eukaryota > Metazoa > Arthropoda > Insecta > Diptera > Sciomyzidae > Pherbina > Pherbina coryleti. Next base: position 137,685,126 of record OX030949.1, read on the forward strand.
CCAGATATAATGTCAGATAGGAACAGTAAAGAAAAAATTTGTCTCTTGACTTCTAAGGTCTTTAAACCAATCAAGAGGCAACGGGCATTATATGGTGGAGGCGCAAATTCGAGATGACTGGTGCGTAAAGCGAATCTGGTAAAAGATCTCTGAACCCTTTCTAGCCGAACTTTGTGCAATTCAAAAAATGGATTCCAGATTACTGAGGCATATTCAAGTCTTGATCGAACAAAACTAATAAATAAGGCCTTAAATGTGTACGGATCTCTAAAAGCTGAACTATTGCGCCTTATAAAAGCCAGCATTGCATATGCCTTAGGTATAATATAATCTAAATGCGCAGAAACGTAAACTTCGAATCAAAAACTATTCCAAGGTCTTTATACTGATAGACAGCTGATAGAGCAGAATTTGATATAAAATAGGACGAAGAGAGGGGACTTATGGACTTTGAAAAGGACATAAAAACACATTTGTTTAAATTAAGATGTAGCTTATTGAGAATGCACCAATTATACAGTTTATTAACTTCGCTCTGGAGAAGAACCATATCAGACATACTCCTAATTTTAAGAAAGATCTTGAGATCATCAGCGAAAAGCAAACATTTACAGTGCACAAACAAGGGTGCAATATCATTAATGAAAATAACAAACAACAAAGGACCTTAGATGCTCCCTTGCGGAACACCAGATGTTGCTAAAAAAGGATATGACTTTACGCTATCAAAAGCAACAAAGCTTTTTCGATTTTGTAGATATGAAGAAAGCCATTTCAAAAAATTTGAATGAATCCCTAACAATTGACATTTTTTAATTAAAATGGTATGGGATATTTTATCGAACGCCTTTGAAAAGTCGGTATATATAACATCAACTTGACAACCTTGCTGAAACGATGATAAACAGTATTCTGAAAATAACATTAGATTGGAAGTAGTAGACGGGCCCTTAACCAAACCATGCTGATACGGCGAAATTATATTTTTCACCGCGAAAAAGAGTTTGTCTTTTACAATGTACTCAAAAAGCTTCGGAATAACATTTAATTTAGAAATAGGCCTGTAATTGGCTTCATTATTTTTGCAACCAGATTTATGAATAGGTGTAATAAAACCCACTTTCCAGCAATCGAGAAACACACCAGATCGCAACGAGTTAGTAAAGATAACTTTTAATGGGTAAAGTATGTTCTTCGCACAATTTTTTATTAAAACAGCACATACGCCATCGGAATCAACACTACTTGTTGCTTTTAAACCACGATTACTATTTAAAATATCGCCCTCACTCAATAATAGTGAACCAAAGTCAACCGACTGAGTACAACGTCAGAGACTTCATAATTGCAAATACAAGGGAACTCATAGTTCGAACTGAAAAAATCTGCGAAAAGATTTGCTGTACTAGTTGGATTGTCGGAAGATTTGTCACCATAAACATAGATGAGGGTAATTCAGAACAATTTTTTTTTTTAATTTTAACCAAATGCCAAAACGATTTAGGGTTGGTCTTTATGTTATTCTCGAATTTTAACAAATATTGATTATAACGATATTTATCTAAGAAGTTGAACTCACGCATATAATGCCTGTATTTATAAAAGAAATAACTCTGATTGGTACATAAAAATTTTTTATAGAATTTGGTACGTACATTTTTTAACTTTTTAAGGCCTCTAGTGTACCATGGCAACTTATGGATACATTCCCTTACTTTAGGAATAAACTCATTACAAACTCTAGAAATAACTTTTTTAAAAGTCAACTATCCCAGTCAACTACTCCAAGAGCATTATTCACAATATTGAAGTTGCAAATTTTAAAATAAAAGTAATGAATTTTAGTATTATTATGAAGACTAAAATATTTGTAAAATGAATTTTCAAGCTCAACGGGTACATGATGCACACTAATTGCCATTTAATAAATAATAAATTGTATAAAATACGCCCTTTACTGAATATTTTGAAAAGGAAATTCAATAAATTGCCCCAAGTAGAACATCAAAGTATTGACGAACAGATAATTGCATTTAAAGGTGTGTAAAATATGTTTGCATGTAGGTGCAATATTTGTTTTAATTTTTTATAATTCTTGGTTTCAGGCCGATCAACTTTGAAACAATATAATCCAGCAAAACCTCACAAATGGGGTTTGAAAATGTTCACTCGAGCTGGAACATCTGGGATAGTGTACGACTTTACTCTACATGTTGGTGAAGGGACTACTCCATGTTACGGATTAGGAAATTCCTCTGATATTATGCTTTATTAAGCTTCCACAGTACCTAAGTGCCATAATTTCAAGGTATACTTTGATAACTGGTTTACATCGGTAAACCTCCTTGTTGCTTTAAAAGAAATAGGGATATTTGCTACTGGCACTATCAGAAAAAACCAAATTGGGAATTGTGTGTTAGAGTCCGACTCAGACTTGAAAAAGCGTGGAAGAGGATCGTTTGACAGCAAATGTGAAGTGAACCACAACTTGGCGGTCGTCAGGGGCGCCGGAAGCGGGGGGTCAGGGGGGCAGTCGCCCCCTCGGTAAAAAACTCTCACAATAATTTTTTAAATACAAATGTTTTTATACAACAGATTCAATTTTTTTAATTCTAAGTTTAATTTAATTTTAACTACAATACAACTTTTAATTTCTCCTCACATCGAATTTTTGTAATCAGCGGTGAAGCATTAAGCTCTAAAATCACAATTTTAAGAAAATCTCATTCGATATAAGAATTGTTAACACATTGAGTGCCAAGGGGTTTTGACGAAAACCTTCCCCGGGTGCCAAGCACATTTTTTGCTTTAAACTGGTGTAAAAGTAGAAAATATTCAGTTCTGCGCCAATCCCGGATAATTTTGTGGTTTATTTTGGATTTTATAACGGTTTTTTTATGTCGCACGTTTCTGTACGACGTGGCACTGCACGACGGAATTGCAATCGTAAAAATCACTGTCGTACGAAAATGTGCGACGCGTTTTTTTTTGCTATTTCTTAATTTTTTTTTCTTTTTACGCATTATTCTTTACATTTGTTTAAAATTTTTTATTATATCTGTTTTTATTTTTATTTTGTGCTATTTTTTATTTTTATTTGTCTTCTTTTTTTGTTTTCTTTATATTTATTTTTCTTTATTTTCTTTGTTTTTTATTTTTATTTTTCTTTATTTTGTTTTATTTTTGTAGATTTGAATTAGAAAAATGCCGAAGCGAAACCTTAGAGATCGTGAAATACGTGAAGCGTTGGAAGAAAGTGATGATGGTGATTTTTCATGCGATGAGTTGATTGATGAGAACTGGCTACCAGATGACTCGGACACTGACTCTGATAATAACAATGATACTAATAACATTGATAACATTTATAACAGCGATACTGAAGACGACTGGGACATGGATGAGGACATGGATGAGGACGAGCCAACAGCATTGTCAAACGTAGTCGGTTCTTCCGAAACAAACATTTGGACTGAATTTAGTTCTCGTCAGAAAACTTTTACATTCACTGGGCGATCAGGCTTGCAACAGTCTATTAGAACAGATATTTCCTGTTTGGATGCATTTCTCCTATTTGTTGACAAGGACGTTATTGAATTAATTGTATCAGAAACAAATAAGTATGCGGAGGAATATGTAAATAAAGGTGCTGTTACCAGATTTTCTCGAAAAAAAAATTGGATACCAACAACAGATTTTGAAATGAAGAAGTTCCTTGGCCTTCTTTTGTGGATGGGTTTGGTGAAGGTCGGGTGTTTAAAAGACTATTGGTCCAAAGATTCGCTCTACAACTTTTCAATTCCGGGGAAACTAATGTCACGCAATCGCTTTCAACTATTGCTTAGTTTCATGCACTTCTCAGACAATAACTCAATTGTACCAGGTGATAGGCTTGCTAAAATAAAACCACTATTGGACATGTTACAAACGAGATACCAAAGCATTTACGTACCAGGTGAAAACATAGTAATTGATGAGACCCTTATTCCATGGCGTGGCAGACTATTATTCCGACAATATATACCAAATAAAGCTTATCCTTATGGTATAAAGCTTTTTAAGCTCTGCTCTACCGAAGGATTCACCTGGTCATTGCAAATATACTCCGGAAAGTCATCTGAAAGTGGACTGAAAGAAGTCGGTTTGGCAAAAAGAGTTTGCGAGGATCTGATCATTGATTTGAAAGGTCAAGGTCGAACTTTATATGTAGACAACTTTTACACAAGCTATGAATTGGCTCGTTCAATGCTAGATCAAAAAACACATGTTGTCGGTACACTCCGTGCCAACAAGAAACATTTGCCAAAAGAAGTTATGGTTGCTCCTATAAAGAAAGGCGAAGTAGTGGCTAGAGAAGATCCCAATGGTATAGTTGTTCTGAAGTGGAAAGATAAACGCGACGTCAGAATGCTATCTACGAAACATGCCCCGATAATGGTATCCACAACAGATGGAGCACGTAATCCTGAAGAGCCTTCAACTAGTCGAGGAGCGAGACGTAACAGACGAGCAACAGAAAAGCCATTGGCTGTGCTAGAATATAATAAGGGGAAAGCAGGCATTGATCTTTCCGACCAAATGGCTTCTTACTCAAATACCCTTCGCAAAGGGTTAAAATGGTATCGAAAGCTGGGAATTGAACTTTTACTCGGACTTTCCGTGGTAAATGCCTTTACTGTGTATAAAGCAGCTACGAATAAAAACATAAATATACGAACATTCCGTGAACGCATTGCTAAGGACCTGCTAAATCTCACATCCCCTCAGCCTGTATCGCAATCAAAACATATTATCAGAAAAAGAGTAGATGAAAATAATAAAACCATCCGACGTGCTTGCGCTTTATGCTACGCTGAAGCAAAAAGAAAATTTAGTCGAAAGGAAGCAAGAAAGAATATCAAAAGGACAACTACGTACTGTCCGCAATGCCCCAACACTCCCCAATTGTGCATTGATTGCTTTCCGAAATATGCACATCTAAAGAATTAATGTAAATTGAAATTATCATATCCTAATTTTAATATTTTTGTATCTTTTTTATACTTTTTTTTCCGAAATATCGAATGAATTCCAATAAATTTTCAAAATTAAAAAGAACCTCCGAGTTTTTATCATAAAACCGCAAAAAATGAAGATATCTCTATGAAACTTGAACAAAAATTTAGGGCAAACATTAGGGTACTAGAAACACATTAAAAAAACCCTGTAGAGTCACACAGAAACGCACGACAATATCTAAGGCCAGACAATGCCTGTCGTACGAAAACGTGCGACGTGGCACCCCAGGAAGTATTAGGTGTCGCACGAAAACGTGTAGCCATGGCACTCAATGTGTTAAACGAAGTTATTAAATTTATTGCTTTGATAATGACGTACCAGCATCTGCAGCTAGTTCTGAACGTTCTTTTAGTGCCCTTCGCCGCCTTAAAACATATCTTCGATCAACTATGACGTAGGAACGCCTCACGCATGCAGCACTTCTTCATATCCACAAGGAAAAAACGGAAGAATTAAGCTTATTAGACATTATGCCTACATGAGATTTTTTTGTTTGTATTAGTATATTTGAATACTTGAAAATTACTACACACAAAAAAATGTCAAATCGTCCCAGAGGCGGTTCCCAGCAAATTTCAATGCGCATTACTTGTATGCACATAAAGAGCGCTTCATTCTCCTTGTTAATAGTTCTGTGTGTATAGCGCTATATTCGTAGAACTTTCTGTAACGACAACGTAGCACTTGAATAAAGAATTATAGTTTAATGTCAAAAAAATTAATTTAAAAAACGGAAAAAATCATCAAAACGTCCCAAGTAAATTAATTGAATACTTTAAGTCAGGCTTTCCATTCGAAAATTAAATATTTTAAATTGAAATGAAAAGTATGTTACATACATGTTACATATAAGCTTTGTAAACTACGTTACTAAAGCTTCTGTTTTTCTTACTTTAAATAAATAAAATGCATAAAAATCCATAAATTTTTATATTAACAACAATGAGAACAAAGCGCACGGTTCTCGACACATTTTTAAATCAAATAAAAGGAGAACAAAGCGCTCGGCTCGCGCTACGATTTCATATTTGCTACAGCGAAAGCCGAGCGCATGCATCTAAGGACATGCCTATGTTAAAAAATGCGCTATACGCAAGAAGAATGGAGCGCTCAACTGTTTTTTTGAAGCGCTTCAGATGCGCTCATGGAGCGCTGCTGGGTTGTTATGAAAAATGTTTGCACCAAATTTAAAACAAAACAAATCATATTTGTTCTGCATAACTCACAGGTACGCACCATTAGAAAACAAGAAATATTGAAGCTAGCAAGATTTTATCCATTAAAATTCGAACAACAAAACTTTCAACTGATATTTTTGATAATGGAAGCACCGCTCCTGAGTTTTTTTATTTTCAAATTTAATTTCGGGTACATTCGTTCATATATTTTCTCGCTCATATTACAATATATCTGTACTCTAATGTTGGCGAATGTACCTTGAGTGTACTGCCAATATAGAAGTATTACATACATATATGTTTCATATTGAATTTAACACTAGAAAGACTGAACTTAGAAAATACCTATATTGCCCAAAAGCAGTCAAAATGACTGCATTGTGAAAGAATAACTAATGTGTAAAGAAATTTGTTTAAAATTCATTTTTAATATTTTTATATTATTTACAGTTATATAACTTATTATTAATAAATAATAAAAAATATTAAAAGATAACATAAACATAAACATTTTAAAAAATTGTATCATTATATACATAAATATTTTTCTAATTGAATTTAAAAAGCAGTCAAAATGACTTCCTTGGGCAATCTAGTGTTAAATGTATTGTTTGTTTTTACATGCTTTTATCGAACTTATTTTTGCATCAATCTTTTCCTAGTATTTTATTGATCGGGTTTTTTCGTCTTTAATGTAATAAAAAATGTTCTGCCCCCCCCCCCCCCCCCCCCCCCCCAGTTGTACTGCCAACCCAGTTGAAACGAGCTTCCGGCGCCTTTGGCGGTCGTCAAATGGTTTGACAATAAATCGGTTTTGTTGATATCTTCTCTTATAGGACATGAATCAGCTGACACTTGCAAACGCTGGTGCACACAAGATAAATATTGTATTGAGGTCCCTAGACCTGCAGTTTTCAGTGCTTATAATAAGAACATGGGAGGCGTCGATCTTTCAGACATGCTAATGGAATTACTTACAAGGTCTACCACCGCTCCCGGAAGTAGTACATTCGAATATTTTACTGGTGTTTAGGCACCAGCGTGACAAACGCTTGGCTCTCGTACCGGTAACATTTTAATTTGATTCTGCCAAGGAGAAAGTGTTAGCCATTAATAAAATTTCAGCTTGAAATTGCTTGTGAGAAAGAGAGGAAGAGAGAGAAAGAGAGAGAGGAAATAGAAAGAGTAAAGAGAGAATAGTTATAAAAAATGTTAGAAGATTACTTTTATTATTACTTTTATTAGAAACGCTTTTTATACTATTAGGTAAAGAATTCCATGACCTAATAGCAGCTACGAAAAACAATCTACTGGAGTTGAGGTAGTTGAAGGTAGGAATCATGAGGTTCGTGCTTCTACTTGATCTGCAAAACTTCAGTTTTTCGAAGAGATATGTAGGACTACGTGTGTAAATGATCCGGTGTAGAAAAATGCAATATTTAGCTTCAAGGTAACTTGGTAAATCACGACCTAGTAATTTTTTACAAAAAGCAGAGATATGATCGTGTCTATTGAGACCGTATACATAGCGAGCTGCATTATTAAAAGCTACCAGAAGTTTATGCAAGGATCCTGTATCAGGCTTGCAGTACACGACTTCAGAGTATGATATGATTGGCATAATCAGCTGCAATACTAATTTTCTTTTAGTTTCAATGGGCACAAAACTTGATGTCATTCGGAGATTACGAATAATATAGTAAATTTTTTGTACGCATGAGTTGATGTGATCATTACAGGCAAGGGATGAGTTTATTTGAAAACCAAGATTAGTGACTTTGCTAACAAGTTTCAGTTTAAAGCTATTTAGTAGAATTGGAGGCAAGTCATCATGATCATATGGGTTTTTAGAAATAGGCAAAGCAAATGATTTCAAGGGATTCAGCGTAAGGAAGTTTTCATTAGCCCATTTAGATACTGAAGCTAAGTCCTCATTAACTCTAGCACATAGATCTTCAACTAGACCTAATGGTCTGGAAAGGTACAATTGGAGGTCGTCAGCATATGCATGCATAGAGACGTGGTGACACTTGCTGAAAATATCATTTATGAACATTGTAAATAACAACGGTCTAAGTACGGAGCCTTGAGGAACTCCACTAGAAGTGCTTTTTAGCATAGCAAAATTATGACCCACACGAACCCTTTGGGATCTACCCTCCAAGTAGTTTCTCAGGAGACAGACGGCTGATTTAGAAAATCGGAAATTTAGAGACAGTTTTTTGCAAAGAAGTGAGTGGCTGACAGTGTCGAATGCTTTTGAAAAGTCCAACAAGCAGAGCAATGTCAAATCACCATTATCATAAGGAACTCTTACATCCTCTAGTATTTCGACCACGGCAGTAGAGCAGCTGTGCCCAGGCCGAAAATCAGACTGGAGATGAGACATTAGGTTAAAAAGACCTAAATGATGAGATATCTGCTCCGCCATGAGCGACTCACATATTTTAGACACCGAGGACAATATGCTTATTGGACGTAAGTCACATGGGTTGCAGGCTTTGGGTTTTTTTACTATAGGAATAATCACCAAATGCCTTAAATGTGGAATTCATTTATACTGCAACAACAATAAAAATTGTTTTTTGTCCTTTTATACATGAATTTTAATAAATAAGTACTAGAATGTAAATAAAAGCATAAAAAAAAATCTGTGTTGTTTTCAATTATTTTAATACCACTATTGGCACAGGCAACTTTCTGTAGACACCAAACGGAGTGGTGTGGCGATTTAAAGTCTTGCAAATACAATCCTTGGGTAGGAATTTGATAATACAAAAGCACCAAACAGCAGGAAAAAAGTTGGGACCGAAAGGGTTAAAAACAAAATAAAATTAAAGAAATTACTTGGTAAAGCAAAAAAACTTTTGTTTGTAATTGACAAACAACCGCTAATATTATTTGAAACCCAGCTCTACAGAAGATTAAAGAAAATATCTAGATCTTGAAAATCATGCATTTTCATGTGGGCTCAAAAATTATATCCTAAATAACACTTTTATTTGAAACAACAGAACTATTTGCAAAAATGCGAACTTTCCATGTAGAGCTTTGCTTCCACCTCCCGAACTACATAAAGCCTGCTAAGACCCATGTTTATGCTACTCACTGTATGTGTTTCGATGACTTTGCATACGAGAGTAAAAGCCTTGTAGCCTTTTTTTCTTTGAAACTTCATTATTTTCTTTGAAATCATTGTTTCCTGGCATTGAAGTTTAAGATGAAATTCGTAGATGATTTGCCGTCGGGTTATGCACATTATCGGCTTGAAAATACTGCTGAAAAAGTTTAAGAGGAACAAATTTACGCAAGTTGTATAGCTTTTAAACATTTATAAGTGACAACAAAAACCAAAAAAAAACATCTATCACGACTTAGCTGTAATTCAAAACGACAAGAAACCCAATCTTTAAAAATAATGGCTCAACAACAAAGTGAGCACATTTTTATAACATTATTTCTCTCGACCTCTCGACTAGAGCGTGTCTATGGAGAAACATTATTTGCAAAAAAAAAAAAACAAAAACAAAATAAAAACAAAGAAAAAAAAACAACAAGTGTGGAAGACGTCAGAAAATAAATAAATAAAAAAAAACCAAAAACATACGCTGAGCTATGAACAGCTGTTTCACATATTAATGGTTTTTAAGATACACACCACACAGCAAGCATAGAGCACAGAGTATAGAGCAGAGTAGAGCAGCACAGCGTAGTCTAGTTGTTGTATCTAGTAGTAGTTGTAGTTGTAGTTGTAAGAACGCAAGTAAAGCAAAAAAAAAAAAACAATAAAATAAAAGAAAACACAAAAAATGAGAAAATAAAAAGCAAATGTAAAGTTGCTGATTTTATTGCTGTTGCTGTAATTTTTTTATTACGACATGCGCAGGCCTGGCGGCAGCGCTCAAAGGTGTTCTATTTTGAGCACACCAGTGATAAAAAGCACAATTCTTCTAAATTTCAATTTTTATGACTAAAAAAAAAAAAAATTACTTCATTTAATAATTCCTTTAATAAATTCTAAAAATTTTTCTATAAATTCATTTACATACTTGCAAAAAATTACGAGAGAAATTTTATTTTTGATTGCTCATAATTTTCAAAGGTTCATCCAAAGTGCTTCAAGCTCTTCAACGATTTGCTTTTCGCATCTTTTGCTTTATTTACAGCATTTTATCACTTTAATATCCTGAAGCTTTCATCCATCCCTGCGTCTAGTTATTTAGAATTTTTCCTTCGTCGGTATTTGGCACAAACTCTGTCTGCCATTTCAGCTCTTTAAAGCTACTGGCATCCCTTTCTAATAATGTGTCTGTTTGTCTGTCTGTCTAACACAAGAATACATAAAGAAACAAAAAACAAAAAAAAATAAAACACATTTTAAAGCGACAACAAAAAAAAACACAAAAAACAACAACAAATCATTGGAGCTTAAACCAGGAAGGTCGTTGCCATAGCAGCCACTCGTCGGCATGCTAGTCGGTATTGGTTTTAAAAGCTATGCGCTCCATGCGCTCGCTCGACTCTTTATTGCACTTTTTTTTTCTCGTGCTCTTTACATCAGCTTTTGCTGTTGTTGCTGTTTTTACAGCCCAATACATAAACTTTAATTTATTTGTGCTCTGGCTGCATGCTGCATGGTGCTATCTCGCTCTGACTTGCTTGGCGCAGCCAAGTCAGAGGCTTTTATATTGTTTTTTTTCGTGTTGATTGTTGTTGTCATCGATCAGCTGTTTTTAGGTTTCCTCTGTTGTTGTTGTTTTTTTTGTTGGTTTGCTGCCCATGCATGCGCACTAAAGAGGTGTGTAAATAAGCTGCATTTGTTGGTGGAGCTCTCTAGCTTGCTCAGCTGTTTGTGTCGGGTTGTGTGAGAGCGCCGCTGAATTAAAGCCATGTTTTTTCCAATGGAGTGGAAATCGACTGAGAGCGTTCAATTTACTGATTGTCGCTTAAATGAGCGCCAGTTTGAGCACAGAGCCAACCACTTTGCTCTCGCGTTCTTTACCCAAGGAATGAATGACCTTTGCAAAATTGTTGCTACTTTTGTAATAGTATAAAAATAAATAAAAAAACGAGGGTGGTTTGAAAATTTTTATCAAAAACACTAATTTTATTTATTCTTTATTATATGAGTCAACTTTTTTGCATTAAAGCCTGTGAAAGCAATGGCCGAGTTTAACCCTTTTACTGCTGTTCATTTGATAAAATTTTACTCTATCATTCTCTCTCGCTCTCTCTTCTAAAAATCACTTCTTGTGCTTCTTTTCTGTGCATTCTAATCGTTTAGTCACTCACTGACTTTTATATACATTTTTGTGTGAGTGTATTTTTTGTGTAATTTTTTTTTTGTCGCCTCATTTTTTTAATGTTTCATCGTCTACTTCTCTGTCTACCCTTAACATTGTATTTCTTGTTATGCTAAAATTTATCGTGCTCTCCCCTACTCCTGCCGCTTTGCTTTAGTAACATCTTTTGCAGACGTTTTATACACTTCCTCATGGCTTGATCTTCTTGGAAGGCTCAGCAAAGAGAACCGGTTCTATTTACGAGCTTAAAGTACTTTTGCTTTTTTCTACTTTGTCTCTTGTTTTTTTTTTTCCACTTTTATTTGTATTGTTTTAGTAGTTCTTTCAGTTCTAAGCGCAGTAAAACTTATTTCAGCTGAACTGGGCTAAACCTTCAAATTAACTACAGCGCATTGTTTGTGCCATGATGTGCATGTTGGCATTGTTTTTGTTGCCATTAGCTATTACTCTTCCATCTAAGGTATCGCCCAGCTTCCTTAGACACACAAAGATACGAACTCACACTCAACGGACAGATAGCGACTCACCTACACACAGCTTTGTAATGCCTGTTTGTGTTGTCGTTCTTTTGTCATCTCTCTGGCCGTCCCAACCTTTTTAATGTCGTGTCTCGTCTCTTATCTTTCACCGAATCTCTGTTACTTTGCGGCGGCTCCAACTGCAACTCTGGTCGCTGCGCAACATGCTGCTTAATCCACTTCAGTGTGCATTTTATGCTCTTCCCGCTTTTGTGTTGCATGCGAGCATGTGTTGCAGGTAAGTATATCTCTACCATGCGGTGTTGGTCTTTAGCATCACGCAAGGCTACATAGAGTTTTATCAGTTTTTTTTTATGTTTTTATTGTTTTATAATTGATCTTCAGAAATGGAAATTTTTGCGCTGCAGCAAACACCAGCTCTTCGCTACGTAGTTTTAATGGTGACACAAAGTTTTATTTAAACACCGGGCCTTGTATTCATTTGTATTCATGCCAGTCAGACATTCAGCCTGAGTGTTTTTCTTTAATTAACTGCTGCTTGTTACTTAGCGATTAGAATTTATCTTTATATAGACACTAATCTTAATATCCACTATCTTTAAAACTTCTGCTGGATGGTTATAATCGTCTTTATGGATCATCATCAATCAATAAACAGTTGAATTTGATTAAGCTGAAAGGTAATCGAACGTTCTTATAAGCATAGAAAAAATGTTTTATGTGAAAGTACGAGGTTTTAAAACCAATACAATCATAGAAAAGCTTAAAACTAATCAAAACTCTACTTAAACTTACATTCCATGTCTGGGCATGGCAAAGGTCTCTAAAAATGAGCTGCAAAAATAAAGGAGATAAGGAGTAATTTAACTGCAAAAGATTCTCTTCAGTTGAACTCCGGAAAGCAAATAGCTCAGAAAGCATCATTCATTGTAAAAATCTTCACTGAAAATTCAACCCGAAAGCTTCCAATGTGAACTTTTTTTATGAAGTGGTTAAATTTGTCACGTCTTCATCTTAACCCTCCGTTTGGCACATGAGTCTGGCCAGACCTTTTCCGATTTAAATTTTAATTTAATCATATTTAGAATTGAACCACTGATCTGAAATTTCATGTAGCTTCCTAAAATTACATTGGCTATCGATCTTAGAAAAAAATCAGGACGAAAAAATCTTTGCAAGAAAAATTACAATTGTTTTATGGTGTACACATCGTATTCGTATCACATGAGTCTGGCTAGACCTGCATATATTTTATATGCAATATTATTTTTATTATTGCGTAAGTTATTTTTAATTATTCCGTTAGTGATTGTAAAAAACATTTCACGGGCTTTATTATTTTGATAAATTATTTTGATAGATTAATCAGTTCAAAATGAGTTATGAGTGAGCGATTTAGATTATGTGCCAAATGAAGAAGATGCATCAGATATTGAGAACGAAGTGGTAATCGCATCTAATGAAATATTTGACAGTAACGATGACGAAGATTGTATGGAGGAAATGCACTCTGAAATTTAACAACAAAGTGCTGTTGAAGATTGTTTTTATGGTAAAGACGGTACAAAATGGACTAAAAAGGTACCAAATGCTGCAGTTCGTGTGCGGCAACATAATATTATGCATTTTCGAGGTGGACCCAAGGAGAAAAATTCAATACCAATTGAAGTTTTCAAAAAATTTTTGTATTTATTATCATCGCCGAAATGAATCGTTACAGAAAAGATTCAGTTCAAAAGTGGAATGTTGCTAATCCTAATAAAAAAGCTCAAGCCTGTGTTAGATAACACGGGCGCATAGGTCAGACGTAGAATACGTTAGTCATTAACAGCCTTATTCAATAGATTTCCTTACACAACCTTTAAACGGTTGTTTAGTTACGCACTGTTTAAGGCTTTACGCAGCTTCTATGCAACCTTGCTAACATTGTTATTCATAAACATTTTTTCATTTTCTGCTTATGATTGTAAGGTTTGTGTCTGAACTATAGAAAATCTCTACAAAAATTAAGAATTCCTATGGATTTACAATGGCCGCCGCATAAAAAAATGCTGCAAAGGGCGCATATGGAGCATGTCTTTGATATTAAAAGAAAAGACAAACAAAAATCATGGTTGTATTTACGTAACCTTTAAACGCCAATTTCGGCGTTTAAGTTACGCAGATCTTAAACAACTACGAAAAATGTTTATGAATAACGTTTTTTTCTTTAAAGCCCGTTTAAAGTTACGCTGCCTCTAAAATGTGTTTATGAATAAGGCTGTAAGACATTGAGGATGTCTTAAAGACGTGGCCAACTGGGTAAGCACAATTTTGTTTCTCTGCTTCGCTTATCAATGTTGTGTATGTACACATCGTTCGCTACTTGGTCATTATACTTCTTCTCTTTCTCACACTGGTTCTGTGGTGAACACACAGATAATCGTACTGCTCTTACACATGATGTTATAATACATAAAATACAAAGCATATGAAAATTAATACAATATTTGAAGGAGTTAAATTTTGATTTACTTATAGAATCAAAAAAATTATATGTAGCAATATGATTATTTAAATACAAATCAAAAGAAGACATATTAAATATGTTACGACCATACTTGAATTTTCTTCAATGCATGCATAAAGTATTAAAAACTTATAATGAAAGTGACAAACATTTTCTCAAAATTTTGTGCTCAAGATCAACACCCCCGTATAACGTATTCTACGTTAAAACAAAAAGTATAAAGGATGTTACTGAAAGTGAGTTCGATGCATATGTTGCAATTCTTTTGCCTGGTGGTGTTTCACACAATAACATGCAAAAGTCCGCAGCTTTATGGCGCACAGATGACCTACCTATATTCAGAGCAGCTATGTCTCATAAGCGATTCATTGCATTGACACGATATATTCGATTTGATGATGGGCGAACACGACCGTATCGTTTGGAAAATGATAAAGCTGTACCAATTCGTGACATATGGAATTATTTAAAATAAAACCTTGCCAAGACCTATAGCCCACATGTGAATATCACCATAGATGAGCAGTTGTTTCCATATCGTGGAAAAACTAAATTTACACAATATATACCGTCAAAACCTGCGAAGTATGGTATAGAAATTTGGTGGGCTTGTGACTCGAAAACAAAATATCCCTTGCAAGGAAAATTATATACTGGTCGGGCACAAGGAGACCAACGTGAAATTAATCAGGGCGAAAATGTAATGCTTTAACTCACAAAATCGTGCAGTAACAGTGGTCGTACAATTATTGCTGACAATTTCCTTACATCTCTGGAAGGATAAAAAAAGACTCGTTGGTACAATTCGATCCAATAAAAGATGTATCCCTGATGTCAACAGCATTCAAAAGTGGATTATGTTTATCTTTCTTGCCATTCAGAGAATGAGTAAAAATTTTTGTATTGTATTTATTCAGAAAATTGGCTTAATAAACGTTTATTACAATATTTTTGAAAATAAAACTTATAATATAAAAAACTTAGTTTTTTACATTCTAAAAAGTTTTCCTCAACTTTTTTATTTGATTTTAGTAAGCATTTACATGTAAATGCATGAAAATGTATCTGAGGTCTGGCCAGACTCATGAGGTATGAATGTGACTCGCCAAACATGTGCCAAACGGAGGGTTATATAGCTCATATTAGGAATGCCTGAAAAAAATTAAAATGAGAGAAACAAACTGATTCAAGAACTGATTTGTTTTGTCAAGTCTTTTTTATATTGTAAAACTTGATCAGCCACATCAGGGGCGGTTCCAGGAATATATTTCGGGGGGGGTTTCAAAAATATTTATGTACGTTATATATATAAAGGGTAGTTAAATTTTAAAGGCCGATGTTGATTTTGAATAAAACACAAATTATTAAGGAAATTATTGTCATTTCTTTTTATTATGATAATATTGGTATGGTTCAATTATGCATGGAACAAAATATCGACTAAATGGCCGCCGACCTCGGCGGCACACCACCATCCGATGGTCAAAATTTTCGATGACGCCCAGGCATAAGTGAGGTTCTATGCCGTTAATGTGCCGAATTGGCGGGGTGCAATAAGGCCAACGGCAATAAGGCCGAATTGGCTTTATTTCCTTTTCAAAGAGAAATAAGGCCGAAATTGTGAATTTGGTTTTATTTCCATTTGAAAAGGAAATAAAGCCTAAAAAAAAATTTAGCAAAATGGTAATAAGGCCGAAAAATAATTTTTGCAAACTAAGGATTATTTTTTATAATTATTTTTAATAAAAAGTACGCTCCCTGTAGTCTGTTGTTTGAAAAGTTACTGGACTCAGCGTAGGTACTCAATTTGCAAGAGAACAGTTGCCATTGTCAACCTCAATGTGCTTGTTTTCGTATCAACGCGAAAAATTTATTAGTAGTAGTTCAATAGTGAAGGTGAAGAAGTTTTAATATTATAAGGAATGAGCGCCGCAGGCAAAAGATTTTTATTAAAAATCGCGGCGATTTATTATAAACCTGCGGCGCTCATTCTTTATAATATTAAAGCTTCATTAAAAATTTTAGTAAAAATCGCGCACATTTTATAAATTTTCATTCATAACTTTTACGTTTATATTTTACATTTTTTTCTCGACCACTTACAAAAAGATGTATGTTCTTTAGCATTTAAACGATCATATTTTTCGCTTTAAACGGATATATATTTCTATTATTAGAATAAGATATCCTAGTCTTCTCAATAAAAAAATATGTAAATTTTTCAGACTTTCACGATTTTTATCACCTAAACCATTTGAGACCTACCTTTTTTTGCAGCATGTGCATTAGAAGCTTCAAATGCACATTTAGAAAAAAAAGAAAAAAGGAGCATGGGCCCTTAAGTACAATTATTCCAATACTTTATATCTTTAATTTTTCATTAAATAAAACTAAAAAACTTATTTGATGGCGTTTTAATATTGGTTCCTTTTAAAGGGAAATAAGGCCAAATTGGCTTAATTTCTTTTTCAAATGGAATAAATAAAATTGCCGTTGGCCTTATTGCACCCCGCCGCCAAATTATCTCATCCTTTAGCTTTTGAATTGTTGCTGGCTTATCGACGTACACCTTTTCTTTTAAATAACCCCAAAGAAAGAAGTCCAACGGTGTCAAATCACATGATTGGTGGCCAAATGACATCGCCACCACGTGAGATAACACGGCCATTGAATTTGTCGCGCAAAAGAGCCATTGTTTCGTTAGCTGTGTGGCAAGTGGCACCGTTCTGTTTAAACCACATATCGTCCATATCCATATCTTCCGATTCGGTCCATAAAAAGTTCGTTATCATCTCACGCTACCGAACACCATTCACAGTAACTGCCTGACCAGCCTCATTTTGGAAAAAATACGGCTCGATGATGCCGCCAGCCCATAAACCACACCAAACAGTCACTCTTTGTGGGTGCATTGGTTTTTCGACAATCACTCTTGGATTATCATTCGCCCAAATGCGGCAATTCTGCTTATTGACGAATCCACTGAGGTGAAAATGTGCCTCATCACTGAAGATGATTTTCTTCGAAAATTGATCATCCACTGTTGCCATTTCTTGCCACCATTCTGATCGTGTAAATGCAAGTCTTTATGCATAATGTTCATCAACGACGAACGTGAGAGGTGCAATTGTTGGGCACGACGACGAGTTGAGGTGGACGGCTCTTCAGCCACAGTATCGCGAACAGCAGCAATATTTTCTGCAGTACGAGATGTACGAGCTTGCACTGGTGTTTTCACATCTCCTACAGACCTGGTTTGTTCAAATTTTTGCACGATTTTTCCGATTGTACGCACATTTGGACGATTAAATTGACCGAAAAAATCACGAAGTGCTCGATATGCATTTTGATTTGAAAGCTCATTTCCATAATAAGCCTGAATAACTTTAACGGTTCAAATTGAGTTAGTCTGAAATTGAGAAATGTCAAATGAAATGCAGAAAAAAAGTTGACATTTAGGAGTGGTTTATATTCAACATCGGCCCTTAAAATTTAACCACCCTTTATATACATTAGAGCGGGATAATTTTTTTTTCAAAAAATCGTAGGCGTAGGAAGAAACCGTTAGTCTAAAATATATTTTGAGCCTCTGGTTTTTCAAAAGAAGGTTGTAATTTGTGTTTTGCTGCAATATGTGAAAGAATTATTCCACTTATTGGAAAAAACTTTGCTACGAAAAAAATAGCCATCCACATTTCACTCCATATTCACTCCATATTCACTCCATATGATTGTGTGGTGCTCAGGATTATTTTTTTGTGTTAAATACCACAAGCTGACGCTGGGGTGAAGATAATTATAATAATAAAAGTTATTTCTCTGCTTATTTGACTCGAATACAAGTCTTAAAGGCCAACATAAAACCAACATCAAAATAAATAAAAACTACGAAAACCGGAATTTTTCTCCATTACTGTATAAAAAGGAATTTTACGTCACACTACAAAAACCGGAATTTTTCTCCATTACTGTATAAAAAGGAATTTTAAGTCTACACTTCTGATACTATCGAAACTGTGTGTTTTTAAATTAAGACTCTGCGGTGTTTGGATACATTTTATCCAAAAAATGCGGTGTTTTTGTGATTTCAGGTTAAGATTGTATGTGTGACTGTTTACAGCTACAGGCGCAATATCGCAAAAACAATCAAAAACTGGAACAGAATTCAGTATTTTAGCAATACGTGTAGAAACAGCTACAAACCTTTACAGCATAGGGGTGTGAATATTTAAAGTAAATTATAAAAAACCATTTTTTTTTCTTTTTGGTACTCTTAGCCCACATAATAAACATCAGTACATCACATTTAAATACAGGTTCTTTTAGAATTTCCGGGGGATGGGGGGGGGGGGGGGGTTAACCCCCAAAACCCCCCGTGGATCCGCGCCTGAGCCACATATATAAAAAAAAAGAGTTTGCTGTGTTGTGAACTAGAACCGTAGGTTTTGGCGTGATGGTATTTTGGATGGTTCTTTATCCTTGTCCCTATCATTTACTTTTCTCCCAGTGGCGGATATAGGATTTGCCCAAGAGGGGAGGGGGGCTGAAACGTCTTTTTGGACTTTTTTAATTTTTTTCCCACACAAAAAATTCTCCAAGGGGAGGACTAAAGCCCTTTCAGCCCGTATGTAGAGCCGCCACAGCTTGCTCCCAAACATATTTGCTGCCTTTCTTTATTCTTTTTTTTTAAATAATAAATAAATAAAAGCATAATAAATAATTTTCCTATTTCATGTCCAAACTCTCGTTTTAGTCCATGTCTAAATTCTTGACTAAATCCTTGTCCGCATCCCTTTACTAGTTTGAAAAGTATGTTTTAGGTGTGTATAAATCTTTGTCCTTATTCATATCCTAATTCTTGTGATAGTCTTTTTCGCAGTTTCATAGTCCGATTTCATTGAGTTTTTGTGTCCACGAAAAACTTGTGAAATCATGACTTTTTCTCTCAGATTGTTAGAATATCGTTAGATTTTGTTGTAGTTGTTGTTGTTTCTATTGTTGTTGTTTTGGTTGTTGTTGTTGCTGTTGTTGTTGTTTTGGTTGTTGTTATTGTTGCTGTGTTGGTTGTTATTTTTGTTGTTGTTGTTTTTGATGCTGTTGCTGTTGTTGTGGTTGTTTTTGTTGTTGTTGTTGTTGTTGTTGTTGTTGTTGTTGTTGTTGTTGTTGTTGGTGTTGTTTGTGTTGTTGTTGTGTTTTGCTTTTGTTTTTGTTTTTGTTTTTGCTTTTGCTTTTGCTTTTGCTTTTGCTCTTGCTCCTGCTTTTGCTTTTGCTTTTTCTTTTGCTTTTGCTTTTTTTTTTTTATTTGATTTTGTACTTGCTTTTACTTTTGCTTTTGCTTTTGCTTTTGCTCTTGCTCCTGCTTTTGCTTTTGCTTTTTCTTTTGCTTTTGCTTTTTTTTTTTTATTTGATTTTGTACTTGCTTTTGCTTCTGCTCTTGCTTTTTCTTTTGCTTTTGCTTTTGTATTTGATTTTGTATTTGCTTTTACTTTTACTTTCGCTTTTGCTTTTGCTTTTGCTTTACTTTTGCTTTTGCTTATGTTTTTGCTTTTGCTGTTGCTTTTGCTTTTGCTTTTGCTTTTGCTTTTGCTTTTGCTTTAGCTTTTGCTTTTGCTTTTGCTTTTGCTTTTGTTTTTGCTTTTGCTTTTGCTTTTGCTTTTGCTTTTGCTATTGCTTTTGCTTTTGTTTTTGCTTTTGCGTGTGCATATGTTTTTACTTTTGTTTTTGCTTTTGTTTTTGCTTTTACTTTTGGTTTTGCTATACTTTTCTTTTGATTTTGTTGTTGCTTTTGATTTTGCTTTTGTTTTTGCTTTTACTTTTGCTTTTGGTTTTGCTTTAACTTTCGTTTTTCCTTTTTATTTTGCTTTTGCTTTCGCTTTTGCTTTTGCTTTTGCTTTTGCTTTTGCTTTTGCTTTTGCTTTTGCTTTTGCTTCTGCTTCTGCTTCTGCTTCTGCTTCTGCTTCTGCTTCTGCTTCTGCTTCTGCTTTTGGTTTTGCTCTTGTCAAACAACGTCAGTACCATACCTCCGCGGAAAGAACAACGTTGGGAAATATTGGAAACTTATTTCCGAAGTGAATGCTGTGTAGCCTCATGAAAAATCTGCTTTTCTGATGAGGCGCTTTTTATCTCGGCGGCTACGTATACAAGCAGAATTGCCGCATCTGGGGCTCGGAAAACCCGCACGTTATTGTCGACAAGCCAATGCATCCACAGAGAGTGACAGTTTGGTGCGAATTGTGGAGTGGTGGCATCATTGGACCATTTTTCTTTGAAAATGAGGCTGGGAACAACGTTTCAGTCTACGGTGGGCGTTACAGAGCCATGTTAACCGACTTTTTTTACTGTAATTTGAGACATGAGTTTGGACGGCCTGTTGTTCATGCAGGATGGCGCACCATGGCACAAAGCCCCTGCCACAATCGATCTTTATCGCACCAAATTCCCAAATCGTGCTACCAGCCGTCTTGACGATGTCAATTGGCCGCCTCGGAGCTGCAATTTGACCCCTTTGGACTTTTTTTTGTGGGGAACCGTCAAGGCGAGATGTTATGACAAGAATCTGAAAACTATTGTACTTACTTACAAGCACTTAAGGCCAATATCCTCCAAGCAATCCGTAAGCTACAGCCAAAAACCATCAACAACGTCTTGGAAAATTGGCGTGACAAAATGCGCTACTGCGAAGCCAGCCTAGGCAGCCTCTTGAACGACGTTGTGTTCCCACACTACTTGGAATGATTGCTCTTACTAGCCATAATACATGGAAAACATTTAATTTTGTTCATTTGGTTGTATTTAAAAACAAAAAAAAAAACTTGTATTTGGCCCACCCGTACATAAAATAAGATAGTGACATTCAGCTTTATGTGTCTAAATACCA
Source organism: Pherbina coryleti (assembly GCA_943735915.1). NCBI lineage: Eukaryota > Metazoa > Arthropoda > Insecta > Diptera > Sciomyzidae > Pherbina > Pherbina coryleti. The sequence continues at coordinate 137,706,530 of OX030949.1, forward strand.
CGATTTCCGCACCAGTTCCCGCCTCACTGACTTTATCACCACACTAGTAATTGCTTTAACTCATTTCAATTTCAGCTATAATGCGATATATAACTCAAAAAGCGATAGGCAGCGACATTCTAACGATATCCAACCGTCAACCTTTCTTCATATTTTGAGTGTTTTCTAATAACGTTGACCTTGTTAACGCTCTTACAACTGGATCGATTAGACAGGCCACGTATAGTAAGACCCTCGAGACACACTGCGATACCTTGCATCAGGTATTCTGTGTGATGAACAAAGTTAAATTAAGTTAAAAACTTTGTCGAAGACTAGGTTTAAACTTATATTTAAAAAAAAAATTTTTTTGTTGTAAACATTTTCATAGCTGGCTGTTATCTGTGGCACCCACCTGTGAAAAACAATTTTGTTTTTCTAAGATGTGGAAAGCACAAATGCAGGTTGTGTCAACTAACAACTGATAAACCAGCATTCAATCTTCTCCATGCCGTTGATTGATGATGATTGCTATGTGCGATTATTTTCTTCATCCTTGTGCCCTAGCTAGCCTTAGCGATTTCTATTGAACGATTGAACAACTACTACCTACCTCAAACTAAGCGCATAGCTAGCTAGCAACGAATCAATTTTATGGTTTCCTGAATAGTGTTCGAAGTTTCCTGAAATTCCATGCAATTATAAATGGCTTATGAGCTGATTGCTTCGTTGTCCTGCATAGATAAGCCTTTATAAGTTTCTCGAAAACTACTCGCTTTTATTAATACTCGTTTTCAAATTCTCGTATGGCATTAAGCGAAGGTCCTTTTTCATACGGTCCACCGTGGTGTGGCACTCACTCACTCACTCACTCACTCACTCACTCACTCACTCACTGAATCACTAACTCTACAACACTCGGGCAACAATTAATTTCTTCAAATTATTCCCATTCATCCAAGTGCGTCACACTTAATCGTCATTCCGAAGGATTTATAATTTTCTATTTCGAGATACACACACAGGCACAGTTCAAGGCACACACACACAAACACAGAAAATAAATATTGGTGACGCTGCGAAAGGGTGCGGATTAAATTTACGATTGCAGGCTAGATGGTCGTAGCGAGCTTCTAACATGATGGCGTGCTTGTGTGGGTTTGTGTGACTGTGTGTGCTAAAATTGAACGGTCTCTCCATTTGTCTGTCTGTCTGTCTGTCTGGCTGTTTGTGTCTTTTGTAATACGAACCCGTAGACTACGAGGAAATATCAAATTGCTCTACATTCTCGCAATGATACAGGTCACACCTGCTTTTGTTGTTGTCGTTGTTATAGTTGTTGTTGTTGTTGCATTGTTTGTTGTTTTTTTTTTTTTTTTGTCTTTGCATTCTATTCTTTATATTTCGCCATTTCGTTGAAGCTCAGCGCCTTGAATAACAAGCTAGTTACCGCTTAGCTCAGAGACAACGAGAGGAAGTGACAGCGGCAGAGGCAGCGTCAGCGTTCAGTTCAGTTCAGTTTCTGTTCAGGGATTACGTTAGAAGCTTCACAAGACTCAAAGTGATTTGCAGATTAATGAATATAATGACCCAGTTTGCTGTAATTTTAAGCTTGCTAAATTGCACACCCTTGACAGCAAAGACTGCCGCACCGCAGCTGAACGAACGAGCGTTTCAGCTGAATGTAGCTGACGGTTTCGTGGGATTCAAAGCGATTTTACAGTCGCCTGGCTTCTTGGCAACATAGTAATTATGTGCAAACATTTTTGCTTGCCTACTTAATGGCTGAAATGAATGAAAAAAAAAATTTATATAAATAGTTCGCTGAATTAAAGCCTCTTCAAATTTCCAGGAAACAAAATAAATAGGGTTAACGAAGAATCCTAAAATAGACCAAATAGTGTACGATGAAACTTTTAGAAAAAATTATGGCAAAAAATAAAATAAGTTCACAGCTCATTAATTATATTAATTGTGTGATCGAAAAAAACATTAAGGCCAGCATGTGTGCCTTTAGCGGCAGTCTTTAAATGAGCCTGACATTAATCTTTTAAGTATCCGCCTGTTGTTGTTGTTGTTGCTGCTGTTGTAGGCACTCTTAAGACACCTTTATAATCCGTGCTGTTATAGCTTGCAATGTTTTTCCTACAAAATATTGCCTCTTATGTTAAGCTGGCAAGAAGTAATCGCATCATCTGTGCGTCTTCTTGGAAGCGCTACGATGTCCCATTTAAGGGATACACAAAAACTTTTCAGTTCAATCGTTATTCATGGAATTACTTTTTAAGCTTTATAACAAGCAATAAAGAATTTGTTTTTCATGGTAAACTCGACGCAGTTATTAGATGTACAAGATGCATATCCAAATATGTCCAAATATGCCCAAATATAAGTTGTTTTTTTAAGAATGCAATAAAATGAACAAAATTAAGTTTTTTCCATGCATTATTGCTTTATTACACTAAGGAATATAACGCATATTAACATTATCCACGCCTGAGTATATATTTCATTTAAATATTTACGTGGAGAAATCAAACATTTTCCTTATAACTCGTTTTTTTCCCGTATTTAAATTTTATTTATGCCACACACTGACACACATATTCCATACAGCTGCCAAGCAGCCGCCAAGCAGCAGCAGCATCGCACTCTGTTCCTGTGCGATGCTGCTGCAGTTTCTTCACACCAGCAGTTACAGGTTTCTTATACTTCTCATTTAGTTAATGTAGCAAGGGTAATATAGCATGGATATTTGGCAAATATGATTTGTGAGTGCGGTGGTGAGTGCGATGCATGATGAATTCATGTAAGGTGGAGTGACAACTCGGTATTTTCTCAAGAATGTCACTCCACTTTACATGATTTCATCATGCATCGCATTCACCACCGGACTCACAAATCATATTTTCACAAAAAGAAAATAAAATATACCACTAAATGGCGTTTGATATGGACGCAGCTCGTGGGAAATATTCAAATAAATTGTTTTCAATTTTAATATTTTTATATAAATTTTGCTTAAATGCGATAGTTTTATTTTCAAATAGTAAATATTTGAAAGATATTTGTATATATTCGTGCATAATTTTAATATATGTTTTATTAATTCTGTTTAAATATTTTAATATTTTATTTGATTAAAAAAGTATTTAAATAAATTTTAAATATTTACGTAGTCGATTTAAGTAAATGCATTATTGGTGCAAAAATTACTCGCTTTTTGGATAAATTAAAAAAGTTTTTGGATAAATTGAATAATTTTTTCCCTTAGTGTAGTAAGAGCAAACAAACATTCCCATTAATTATGGAACACAACGTCGTTTAAGTGGCTGCCTTGTCTGGATACGTAGTAACGCATTCTGTCACTAAAATTTTCGAAGACCTTGTTGATGGTTTCGGGCTGTAGCACACGGAATGCTTGGATGATATAGGCCTTAAGTGCTTGATTCGTTTCCGGGTTGTTGGCATAACATCGGTCCTTCACGGTTCCTCACAAAAAGAAGTCCAAAGGGATCAAATCGCAGCTCCAAGACGGCCAACTGACATCGCCAAGATGGCTGATAACACGATTTGGGAATTTGGTGTGCAACAGATCGATTGTGGCATGAGCTGTGTGACATGGCGCGTCATTCTTCATGAACCAGAGGTCGTCCAAATTCATGTCTCCAATTTGAGTAAAAAGAAGTCGGTTAACATGGTTCTATAACGCCCACCATTCACCGAAACGTTGTTCCTAGTCTCATTTTCGAAGAAAAATCGTCCAATGATGCCACCACTCCACAATCAGCACCAAACAGCCACTCTCTGTGGATGCATCGGCTTCTCGACAATAACGTGCGGGTTTTCCGAGCCCCAGATGCGGCAATTTTGCTTGTTAGCGTAGCAAAATTGATGCAAAAAAGATGATTTTTCGCCCAAGAGCGTTGCCCAATTCATGCTGCTCTATGTCCCAAACTGCGCAGCGATAACGAAGCGGATGGTCGTGCGCCTTCAATTGCTGACTTAATTGGACCTTATAAACCAGTGGGGCCCAAGAAATTTTAAGCGCGGGCCAATGCTTAAAAAACAAAACAAAAAATCCTAAAATGTTGCTCATCGTTGCGTTTGAAAAAAAAAAATAAAACAAAAAACAATTACAATGCAATAAAATCCCATATCATGAAAAATTGCTCGACACACAAGTAACGGGACAATCAGCTTCAGCATCGACATCATCGAGTGTGCGTTTCTTATTCTGGCTTTGCTTGCATTTGTTTTTGTAAAATTCGCTGAAAATGTGTTGAACACTGAACGAGTGCGGTTTGTGTTGTTGTTTTTTGCAGGATTTATTTGATTTTGACTCATCTCAAAGACAAAGTTAAGAATGCGGGCCATACGGGCCACTACGTGGGCATGTTTGTTATAAACGAAAAACCTTATAACCGTACGACGACGGGGAACATGAGTGTTGTCTACTAGCATACCAGTCTCACGAACTTTTGTACAAACTTGCGTGCAGCAGGCGCGGTGGGTTCTTCATTTCGGTCAAAACTTCTTTTCAAATAACTTTGGAAATAAGTTTCCAATATTTCCCAACGTTATTCAAGTGTAAAGCGACTCATTTCTTACCGCGGAGGTATGATACTAACTTTATGTCAAGATTTCAAGCGGGAAACAGCTGCGAGAGTCAAAATAACCTATGGTTTAAAAAGAAACCACTAGATGGCCCACCATGTATATAAAAACAATAAACAGAAATTTATGAGATAACTGAAATATTACATTTATCTCATTTAAGAATAGGGAAAGTAGACATCTATGTACTGAAAATGTTCAAAATCGGTTTGACCTTAAACGAACCCCCTTTGGACCTGTATTAATGATTTAAATTATTTTATATGGGAGGTACCCTTAAAGGTTGGCCGATTATAACGAAACTTAGGTAGAATTCTAAAAAATAGTTTGATAGATGTGTACTTAAATATGGCTGAAATCGGTTAGACCCTAGGGGTACATCCCTCGTATCTATATTAATTTTATACATGAATTGTGTAAATTTATAAGTTTGTTCAGCGATTGATTAAAGTTGGTAGAAAGATAGAGAGATAGATGTTTTTGGAAATTAAACTTTTTTTATGTTCTTTAATGAGTTCAGAAATATACAAACGTTTTTAATATGAAAAAGCTTTTTTTTTTAAAAAAAAACGATATATGTAAAAGTACACTATTTAAGCACTGTTGTGAACTCATTTATGAACAAAAAAGAGTTATTTCTTGAGAAGCATTTTAGCATTTTATTTCGGCGAACGTTTCAGAAATGAAAAATTTCTGCCCAAAAAGGTTCATAAATGAATTAAAAAAAAGATACTTTTGGTTTACTGGGAATATGTGAAAGTTATTGGAACAAAAGCAAGCTTTACATAACCTTTTCGATACCAACACATTTAAAAGTGAATTGATTTTAATGAAATTTTGTGCACATCGTACCCTAAATACAAAAGGGGCACAACTCAAAATTCTCAATTATTCAGTAGAGGCAAAAAACCGTTTATGTAAAAATGGTTGCAAGATTTAAAGAAAATATTGTTCCATTATGAAAAAATACAATATTGAAGAAGGTTCTGCTATATTTTTTTCAATATTATATTATGTTTGCGAAAATAAAACAAAATTTTGATTTATAACTCTTTAACTGAAATTTTTTCGATTAACTAGTGATATTCTCTCAAGTTGTGCCTTTTCAACTGATAAAATGTTTTACTTTTGTAAGTTTCCTGACCGTCGACTGAATAGAAGAATAAGAATAATAAGAAAATTCACAGGAGTGATGAAATGTATGTTTTTATTTAAATGTTTCTATTTTAAAATAAAGCTTTATTCATTTCATTAACACATATCAAAGTAGCACAAAGTAGAAATCAAATAATATACCAAAATAATATACCACGAAATTTATCACTTTTTACAGTGATAGAGGCAGAACTCGAAAAAAAACTCTTTATGTGTAGTAAAAGTAATCAGTCGTTCTTGAGCACGTAAACGCAACTAAAAATAATTCTCTTTAGTTGATCGTGCAGAAGCAAGACACTTGACATAAAAATAGACATAACGGCATTTTTCCAGTTAAAGAAGATAGTGATGAGACGGAAATTTTTATAGTAGTTAGAGATGTGTAATGTGAATCAGTTTATGGGAAAAAGTAGATTTTGAAAATTTTTGAGTTGTGCCCCTTTTGTATTTAGGGTGCGACATACTATTAAAAATATGTAAAATATAAATTTACAAAAAGAAATCACCCAGGACATGTGAGATTCCTTAAAAAGGACCTACACAATTGTGTAGCTTGGTATGCTATATAGATGAAAACAGAATAATTTAGTTTTGATTCTTATAAAGTTTAAAAATTTATTTTATTGTAAATAGAAAATAAACATTAAAAGATTCAGAATTTTTGTTATAAAATAACATAAAATCATTAAAAAATTCAATTAGCGTTTTCGGCAAAACAATAGTGACAACTTATTTACAATGCAGCAACTTTAATTTTATACTTATCCCACAAATTGGGATTTTTAAAGAAGTCACTATAGGAAATTAATAAATTTTTTTACTATAAAAACTTAATTTGAATAAAGACGTCAAGAAATATTAAAATAAAAGAACTGTACGGCCTTATAGAATTTTGTTTAGTACTTCTTTTCCTCATCATTAATTGTGAAAGACTTGTGAGTGAAAACAGTTTTGATCTTTAGTAAGGCACAAGTATACGTTACACTTTTCACAACGGGTTCGTGTGCGACTTGGACATCCATCAAAGCGACATTTTCTAGCCGTTGTAAGATTTTCAACCACTGGCCAATGATCAATACCGTCACTTCGCTAGCTTTTACCAGGGATCGGAGTACATTTTAGTTGTGCATTGTTTTGGATTGGCTCATCGTCCGCAGACATATCATCCAACGAATAATGTTTTCGTTTGGAAGTTGCACAAGGAGCTTCCGCGATTTCGAGACGAAAGTGCAAGAGATCTAAAATCTTGCGTTTTGGAAGTTTATTGAGTTTACTCCTTTTTGCTCTAGCCAACCATTTACTACTGCTCAGTCCAGAAAGTGTAAGGCTACTTTTAGGGTCCACTTCTTACTTTTTATCCAAGTCCTGTAACATTCCATCAACTGGTCGCAAGTATCAACACCTCCCATATTTTGGTTATATTCAGCGACAATAACTGGACATACAACACTGATGTATGCTCTGCTCTCTTTGCTCCACCTAGTAACAGTTGTACAAGGAGCTTTACCAATGCAATTTGATGCCAACAGCACACCTTTGGTATCCTTCCATTTCACTGCTGCGATCTTATCGTCAGATCGAACTCTTTCATCGATTTCTCCTCAAGCTATTGACTTGTGTGACTTGAAATTAACATTTTTTATTCGATTCAGCTGAATAGTTCCTGTCGCATAAATTTCCATATCTCGCAAACGTTCAAGCAAGGGTATGGTAGTAAGGTACCGATCAAAAAATAAATATGAATATTTTTTTAAAGTCGATTCCAAGGATCGATCTGCCAAAGGAGTCATGGCGCCTCGATATACCTCGAAATCCAATACAACTTCAGATGATGAAGTAACAACGAAGTTTTTAAGACCGACTGGACGAGGATTATTCTTCACATACTGCCGAACGGACCTTGGACATTTACCCAAAAAAGGAATCATTTGTTCATTCACCGAAACCAAAAACACATGTGTTTTTCGGGAAAGCATAGAAGATATGATAGTTTTAATGTTTAAAAAGTATTCTTAACGGTTTATGTTCGAAAAAAAAAACTTATATGAAATCGAATAAAAACTACCTACACAATTGTAGGTGGATATTAAAAGGGATAAACCACGTTATTATTCTAAAATTTGTTGATGACAACTAAAGCAAATGAGTCTATAATTGAACAAAAATATTGTTTTCCATGTAGACATCATTTTTAATGCGATTTAAAAAGAAGTGTTTTTTTTTCAACTCAGACAGACAAAAGTGATCGCAAAATGCTTTCAATGCATTACTGTGCTCACAAAAGCATTTTAATTTCTACTTTTCAAATATCTCAAAATAAATTCTTAGGTTTCCTTTATATATAGACAAGCCTTTTCCCGGCGCGCGTTGCTGCACCCTGCAACTATATAGGAACATAATAGGTGTATTCAAAACTTTTCTTAGACTCATAGTTTGACACCACTGTCATTTTCCACTGCCCGTTACAGTTTCCCAGTAGCAGGAGATCACCAAATAGTAACTCCATTTTGAGTTTGTATGTAAGTACTGCTACTTTTACTTTCAAAGCTATTCGATAATACAAATTTTAATTGTATGGACGGAGCCACACCCACTTATATAATGCCCATCCCAGTTTTCTAGTAGATGAACATTACCCAGTTTTAGTACAGTTGCCGACAGTGAGCATACAAACTAAATTATCAAAATGTAGCCAAATCGACGAAAACCGTAGGAAATATAGCATTTTTATTGATTTGTGGGCGGTAAAAGGGGGTGTGACAGAAATTTAAACCATCTCGTACTTGAAAAAAATGTACTGCCAAAATTTCAGCTCTATCGGCTCAGTAATTGTGAAGTTTCCAGCCATCACACAGACAGCGTTTTGCTTTTTGTATACTATATATTTTGGATAAAGATTATTGGCTATAACTTTTGATTGGTAAGAGATACTAAGATAATTTTTCCTATAAAATTAATTTTTTAGCTTTTTTATTTTTTAAAAAATATAAAAACACAATATTGGAAAAAAAATTTTATTCGAAAAAGTCAAGGGTAGGCCTAATTTTTTTAATCACAAAATGGTTTTTAATTTTTGCGTAAAATTGAAATAATTTTTGCTTATAAGTGTTATAGTTTTTAAAAAGAGTTTAAAATTTGCGAATTTGAATTTAAATTATTTTTACAACAAAAACAAATTTTGAGCCTTTTTTGAGGAAAACTCCAAAATTTCAGACTTTTTTGAAAAAAATATTTAAAATATATGTACTCAACTAACGGTATTTTTGCAATAAGGTTTTCATAGTGCTTTGATGAAGCTTTAAGACAAAAAAAAAATTTAACAAAATATATAAAAAAGCAGCGGAGATATTTGAATCGAAAGTCACAAAATTAAATTTCTGATTGTTTTTTTCTCATTTTTGAGCAACGATGTACTGTATATGGTTGTAGTAAAATTTTTCATAGTTTTCAAGATATGTTCATGTTTTTGATGTCAAAATAACGGAAATTTTTTAATTTTACTAAATTTAAGAAATATTTTATATTTTGTAAATACAGTCGAACTTCTCTATAGTGAACTTCTATACAATGAAGCTCTCCCTATTATGAATTGATTTCAAACACACAACTTTTTCGTTCCAATTTCCTTGTATTTTGATCTCCTTATAATGAATTTCCATACAATGAAGTTTTCTATACAATGAAGCAACGTTGCAGGTGTAATATTTGACTCACATGCGTTTTTGTCTCCATATAATGAATTTTTCAAACAATTTTCTGTTACGCATACTAACAACTCTGTGTATCGAGAAAGATGCCACATATAATGAGGGGATTCCCAAAAGAGGAAAATAAGAACAAAAAAAAGAATAAAGCCACATCAATAACAATTTTGACATCAGTTGCCGGTGTTCAGTGATCGAAAATGATGCAGCGAAGTAGCATTTCTCTTGAAAAAAAATTATTAATTATTAATAAAGTTGAAGAAGGAGTAAAAAAAAAAGATGTGGCTAGGCAGTTTGGAATTCTTCCCAGCACATTATCAAATATTTTAAAAAACAAGGCTGTGATTCTAAAAAATGTAGAAGACGAGCAATTGAGCACTAAACGCAAAAGGCTTCGAACCTGCCTTTTTGAGGATATTGATGAAGCAATGCTCAAATGGGTAACTGCCGCACGTGGTAAGAATCTTCCTATATCTGGGCCATTAATGAAGCAAAAAGCCAAAGAGTTCGCTGATGCATTGGGACACAAAGATTTTGAAGCTAGCACAGGATGGTTAGACAAATTCAAAAAACGGCATGGTATTGTAGCAAAAACCTTATGTGGGGAAAGTGCTGACGCCAACGTAAGAGATTGTGATGAATGGATAGTGAATGTTTTACCGAGATTGATAAAAAAATATGATCAAAATGACATCTTTAATGCCGATGAGACTGGTTTGTTTTTCAAATGTTTGCCAAACAAAACACTAACATTTAAAAATGAGAAATGCTTTGGTGGAAAACAGAGCAAAGAGAGAATAACTGTCCTAGTAGCAAGCAATATGACTGGCTTGGAGAAACTGAAACTGCTTGTTATAGGAAAGGCCAATGTTTTAAAGGAATAAGATCTCTAGATGTGGATTATCAGTCCAACAAAAAGGCATGGATGACAGGTGTAGGGTGTGTAGGATCGTCATGTAGGGTTGGTTGGATCGTTCTATTATTTTACAAGTTATTTTTAACACTGTTCAAAAATAACTTGTGGTGTTTTTAGAGCGCACCAACGCTCAGGATATGATGGCTTAAGAGCCGCGCTTATTGAGAAAATAAAAAGATAGTTTTAAGCTAGTAGAGCTCAGAATTACCATCAGATAGATTCTGTCTTTATTTTATAAAATTAAGGATATTTATACAATTTTTAACACTATTATTTTAAAATTATTTTTACCACTATTTCCAAGACTCCTCCTTGAATTCCAATATTTCATAATTTTAATTTCAAAATAGACAATTGACCAATCACTCTTGGTTTGGTAAAATTCTTCACATTTCCCCTCAAATTGATATTCTCTACCAATAATTAGTTCACTAAACTTACGGCCTTGATTCTAAATTGTCATAGGCACTTGTTCAGTTCATTAGCTTGTTGTTGTTGCGTAGAGTTTCTCATGCACATGCATTTGAAACACAACACCCGCTGTCGTGCTTATGCTTGTGCGGTATATAGCGGCAGAAGTGTAAAAGGTGCTAAGTGCATCGAAAAGAATTTGAGTGCAATGTTTTGTTTACGTTAACATTTTTGGGGATTTAATGTTTAGAATTTGTCACCATATTTTTGTTGATATCTTGGGTTTTATTATTGTTATGTGTCGAAAATTGTAGCTACGCATGAAAGTCTTTTGGGTGGTCAGTTTGGTAGCTATGTATGTACATATGTAAGTACACTACACAGGCGACATTTTTACGAAGTGGCTTTTAGAGCTGGACAAAAAATTTGGTTCTCAGAAAAGGAAGGTTTTACTTTTTATTGATAATTGCACTGCGCATCCTAAGGAGGCAAAAGATAAACTGCAAAATATTAAGCTTGCGTATTTTCCTCCGAACATGACGTCCTTACCTTAACCAATGGACCAAGGCATCATCTACAACATAAAACAACTTTACAGAAAACGAATTTTGATGAACATATTGTCACAAATGGAGGAGAACGAACCTGTTTTGGCCATAGATTTGCTTCAAGCTATTCGAAATTTAAGCACAGTGTGGAATGCATTTGTAAAACCAGAAACAATTGCGAATTGTTTCAGAAAGGCAGGATTTTCGAAAGATGGCGTGCGGACTCATTGGGATGAGGAAGACTATCTTCCGTTAGCTGATTTGGCTGCTCTACAGTCTTCATTTAGGGAAGTAACGAACGTTGATGCATCATTTGAAGATTATGTCAATGTTGATATTGATGTGAAGACCATGGGCATCCCGTCCGATGATGATATTCTCATCAGTGTTCTGGAAACACGTGGAGTTCCGGCTATGGCAGGTACATATTTATTTATTAGTTTTGTGTGCATACATACATATTTTAATCTTAATGCCAAATAAATGTGTGATGTACATTAATTTTACATTTGTAGAGTCAGATAACGATGAAGAAGAACCGACCGGTGAAGAATTGGCTGACGTCAATAAGACGATACCTACATTGGAGCACGTTTCTTCATCAATAGATGTACTTCGAACTTTTGTGGAGATGAAGAGTAACGTGCCGACTAATGTATTTAAATCTCTTAACGTATTAGAAGGTTTTGTTGAGGAAGAAAAATGGAAGAGTGTAATCCAAACTAAAATACCTGATTATTTTAAATAAAAATGGAAAAAATATAATTTGTATATAATGGTTTTGTTATTTGGTATTAGAAGGTTTTGTTGTGGAAGAAAAATGGAAAAGTGTAACCCAAACTAATATGCCTAATTATTTTAAATAAAAAGTGCGGGAAAAATATAATTTCTGTATAATGAAGTTTCTATATAATGAAGTGATTTTCTGGTCCCGTCAAGATTCACTATATGGAAGTTTGACTGTATTTGCATATGTAACCTAAGAAAACAACTAAAACTATGCTATTTTGTACAAAATTTCTACTACAGCACCATCTGGTGTCCAAGGTGGGTCAAAGAAGATACTGTCAAAAAACTCATCGTACCTGAGAATTACTTTATACCAATTTTTATTCTAATCGCATGAGCGGTTTGAGAGTTTTAGGTGGTTTTGCAAAAAATTTGTACTACAGCGCCCTCTGGTGTTAAAGCTAGGTTAAAAAAGGTAGTAGCAAAACACTCAACGTACATGAAAACCACTGTATTCTAATCGCAAAAGCGGTTTGTGAGTTTTAGGCAGTTTTGTAAAAAATTTGTACTACAGCGCCCTCTGGTGTTCAAGGTGGATCAAAATTGATAGCCCACAAACACGCACCGTACCAAAAAACTTCGATACACAAATTTTCATGCTAATCGGATGAGTAGTTTAGGAGTCTATTGCATAGTTACATACGACATTTAGTTCCAAAGCAATTCGATATCATAAATTTGGCCTGTGTGGCCAAATTCCCCCTTGTCTAATGCTCGCTCAAATATATAGTAACTACCTCTTGGGCCCATAACGTCTACATATCAAGTTCCACTATCAAAACATGTACAACTAAGGAATAATAATGATTTCTAAAAAGTGGGCGTATATATAGTTAGACCACACCCGGTTTAAGTATAGTTGCCGACAATAACCAAACGAACTTATTTACCAAATTTTAGTCTAATACGACCAAAACAGTCTTAAACATAGAATTTTTATTGATTTGTGGGCGGTAAAGGGGGTATGGAAAAAAAGGGGTATGGACAATTTTTACTATGCCTATATTTTTCGCGCAAATGCAAACTAAAGTGAGAATTGCCAAATTATTCCAATATTCCATTTATTTCCAATTACCCTTGCAAATATTTCCCCATTTACACCATATGTGCGCACCTGTATTGTTGATAAGTTCACTAAAATGCCTATAATTCATGAACCAATACACAGACCATTTATACAAAAAAACCTTCGTATTGACGTCACCTTTCTTGGGAAATTTCCAGAAACAAAGTCGGTTCACGCATTACCGAGAACATCAATTTCATACACAATGCAACTTATTTTTATATATATATATTTAAGATGGATGAAAAAAATCTATTTAACATTTAATATTTGGCCATGATAAATTAAGTAAAATGATATAAGAGAAAAACTAAATAAATAAAATCCTGACCCGACTATTCTCTGACAACTCCAAGCAAAACAATCAATATTTATGATAGAGGTCGTAGCTGTCTAAAAGTTTACTTAAAGCGATGAATATTAAGGACAGTTTCAGCCCCACGCTACGAAACAACATCCATTAAGTATGCTTGATGCTTTTTGCCAAAAAAAAAAAAAAAAAACAACAACACAATCTCATAATACGCTTAAAATCCTTATTAGGCAACATCAAATGAAGGTCTCTCAAAGTTACAAATAAAAAAAAAAAAACTCAAACAACTTTTATCTGACGTGTGCAAAAACTACATAAGTGGGAAAAGGCAAACAAGCAATACAAAAAAAAAAACGAGAAAAAATAACAAAAAAGAAACTGAAAATTTCAAGCGAAACAACGATTTACATTGCAAAGTTATGTAATGTGCTCATCATGGGCCGAAATTCCAAAGAAATGACACGGACTTATGCTAAAAATTCTCAAGGGACTCACTAGCTCAACAAGCTATTCGGCGATACCAAAAAAAAAAAAAAAAATAAAAACAGCAAAGCCGGCGACACCAAAAACTAAAGAGACAAGAGTTGAGAAACAAAAAATTATCACTAATTTAATGCGCATAAGCAACTGTTGGCCGAACAAACGGACCAACAGACAGACGAAATTCGAACATTTAGCATTTGCAGCTAAAGCAGATACAAGGCACAGATACAATTTCAATTCTTGAAAATACAATATTTAGCAATTTAGATACACAACGAAACGACGAATTAAATTCAAATGAAATGGACTTGAAATGTTTACCTACTTACCTCTAGCTTAGCTAGAGCCCGAAAGCTAACCGTAGCTGATTTTCAGCGAGACCCAAAAATACAAAAACCTTCAGTGAATTCGTGCTAGAATAACTATCTGTATCTGCTCTGCGTTCGGCGTGTATCTTTGCCAAGTAATTCTCTGGAAACGCATCAATCACGGTTTATATTTTTTGGAACGCTGTGTGTTGTTGTTGATGTTGCTTTTTTTTGTTGCTGTTTGTTTTTTGTACCTTTTGGCTCATTTAGTTTAATGCTGTTTGTAAGACCATCGCACGCCGCATGCCGCCGCCGCCGCCGCCTTCTTTGGTTGCATTCGTAATGGAATATTAATTTTCTGATTGCGCTCTACAATTGCTGCCAGCATAAGAAGTGCCACTGCCATGCGGCCTGCCTTGCTGCTATCGACACAACCACCCTCCGCCCTCTGCTCCCCTAGTTACCCGGTTGAACAGCCGCACTCTTAAGCCATGCCATGATAAGCAGCATTTTTATGCTTGGCTGCTCACAGCGAATGGGAATGAGTTTTGAAACTACTCTGTTGTCGTTGTTGTTGTTGTTGTTGTTGTTGTAATTGTTATTGTTTTTGCCGTCGTGCGTAATTATCCTTTTTTTCGTTGTTGAATGAGTTGAGATGAATTGTGGAAATTTCACACATGTTTGCCTGAGGCCATAACGACCACTGTCTGTCTGTCTGTCTGTTCGTCTGGTCATGCGTTCCTGCGCCTCATCCTGCCAGCCCAACCATGCACACATCCGTTCGTTCGTCCATCCTTTCTTCGATACTTAACTCCATTCTGATTATATGTTATAAGTTATCCTCGTTTCATACATATTTATTCGTCGTGCCAGTCTTTTTGTGCCACGTCTTTCTTGCTTATCTAAGCAGCCAGCGCTGTCTATGCTATCCAGCCCTCTCGCTTACTTCCATTATTCATTCAGCCAAGCATTCATGCAACCATTCAATTCAAAATTTTCGCTCATTTTATCCATTCATTGAAATTTCAAAAGTTTTTGATTCTAATTCCTCTTCCGTTTTGTCACCACGCTCCGCTCCGCTCCGTGACGAGAGCTTGTTATACCCAGCTGCCTGGCAACAGCACAGAAGTCTAAGCCGTCTTCTTGTTTGCATGTATTTTTAACACAATCAATTTGACTGGCATTCAAGTTTAACTCCCTGGGAACGGGTGTCCGACCGACCGATCGTCCTACCGGCCGACCGTTCGTAGCAGCGTACAACAGCGTCATGGTAATGAGTACCATTCACAGTTGTTCTGCCAAAAAAATTTATACATTTTCATTTATTTACGAAAACTTCTATCAAATCCAAAAGACGAGCATTATTCACAGTTGGTTGAGTGCCTGATGCCGCTTGATGTCGCTCGATGTCGCCTGGTTGGCATGTAAGTACCAAAACACTGAGCTTCGAACACGGCCTAATTGCTTAAAAGTAGAAAAGTAAAAAAAAAACATCTAATGCGCATTTTATTTAAAATTCGAAGCCGCAGGAGCATTGTTCCCCAGCGTTAGTTTTAGTTGAAGTGGTCGTAAAGAGGTTTTATGTTTGGAGGCGGCTCGTTATGCAGCTTTTTATGTTGCGAGAAATTGAACAGATTTAACAGCATGTTAACTAAGTACGTAAGGCAAAGAGGTTTTTAGTTCTCAGTAGTTTAGAGATTTGTGCAACTTCTTCCTTCTGTTCCAGTCTAGTCCCACATACCTAAGTGGATGGTTCCAATCGTGGCACCTACATACTCCAAATGTTTTGCAGTCACCA
The DNA here is from genome assembly GCA_943735915.1 of Pherbina coryleti. Lineage (NCBI taxonomy): Eukaryota > Metazoa > Arthropoda > Insecta > Diptera > Sciomyzidae > Pherbina > Pherbina coryleti. Next base: position 137,722,617 of record OX030949.1, read on the forward strand.
CAGCCGCTTGGTCTTCCATAAAGCCGACGTTCTTAATACCTATGGACACTAAAAACATAAGCATGCCATCATCTATAGCAACAGGGGCCGTAGAACTGACCCTTATGGGAAGCAACCGGGAACATTATGGTTCTTAAGACCCTCCACTGCAGGTTTGTGAAGCACTCTGCCATTAAAGTCATTAAATTCGCTATTTTCTTGCTTAGATAGCATGGCACTACAAACTCTAGGAGTGCTTTCATTATTTTTCCCCATTTACCCGAATTGAAGGCATTGCTTACATCCAGCACTGCCACGGGTCAGTACTACTTTGCATTCTTCTTCCATTCTACTCGATTCAGTTGCTAGTTTTGTGATAAATTTTATCCTCCTATGAGTCCTCCTCTCGTTTGAATTGCTTCTTTGAGGCGATTTCACAGCACTCGCTCGAATATCTGTCTTATTAAGTGGAACAGGCATAGGGATCGGTAGGCGGAGAGAGCTACTATCTTTGGTATTAGCGCAAGTTTTTTCCTCTTACATTACCCGGGAAATATGCGCAATATAAGAAACGCGTTATAAAGTTCCTCAAGCAGTTGTGGTTGCGACATGATAGCAATTTTAAGTGCGCGGTTCAGAATTATATCCTGTTCTAGATCCTTTATATTATTGCGATTAAAGTCTTCTTCTTCTTCTTCTTCTTCTTTCTTATCTGGCGCTTACAACCGTGGGTCAGTTTTGGCCTCGTATAAGAAATTGCGTCAGCCATTTCTGTTTTGCGCTTGCTGGAGCCAGTTGGAAACACCAAGAGTGGTCAGGTTATCGAACACCTGATCCTTCCAACGAAGATGTGGGCGTCCTTTTCTGCGTTGACCACCACCGGGCACCGAATGAAATATTTTTTCGGTGTAGCGTCGTTTTCCATTCGCTCAACATGACCTGGCCAGGGGAGCCGCTCGATTTTAATGCGTTTAACTATGTCGATGTCAGCGTACAGCTCATACAGCTCGTGGTTCCATCGAATTCGGTACTCGCCATTGACGCAGATTGGACCGAAGATCTTACGAAGGATCTTTCTCTCGAAGGCTCCCAGAGTCTTTTCATCAGAACTGCTCAACGTCCAGGTTTGTGCTACATATAATAGGACGGGCATGGTTACTGACTTATAGAGCGTGAGTTTTGTTCGTCGAGAGAGGGCTCTGCTTCTCAATTGCCTACTCAGCCCAAAGTAACACCTGTTGGCAAGAGTTATCCTTAGTTTTATCTCAATACTGACATCGTTGAAAGTGTTAATGCTGGATCCCAGGTAGACGAAGTCCTTAACAACCTCTAAGGAGATGTTGTCAACAGTGACGTGGTTTCCAAGACGCTGTTGGACTGAAAATGGACTGTTTATTTGTTCACACTAGGTATTTCGTCTTATCTGCGTTCACTGCAAGACCCATTCGACTCGACTCTTTCGCTAATCTGGCGAATGCTGCACTGACTTCGCGCGATTAAAGTCAAAATAGGTTAAAAATTGTCATCATCCATGATCGGTTTAAGAATGAGTGTCCTTACAATGAGTCACCTGAACGATCTTTGTGACCAGTCCTGAGCTCTCTGTAGATATCGCGGAGTTCATCAAACCTGTCGGTTCCTCTGGCACAGTAGTATCTTCTTCTAGCTCAGTGGCATTTGCGAGCTTCGTTAGTCCACTTCGATAGTCCACCAATACATCGGCTTGTGATGGTATGTGTGCTGGAATGTCTTTGTTGGAAACTATGTGGGCACATATAGTATCTGTGGGAAATGTCTTCGTAGGAAGCTATGTGAGCACATAGCTATATACTCTCAGATAGTCGAGACTAAAACTGTATCGAGACTAGTTTCTGACTGTGTGGAACCATGGAATGAGACAAAAGAGAAATGTAGATATTTGGTAGCTATCAGGACATAAAGGTTTTAAAGGCATCGAAAGGTCAGAGTGACTTGCTAAAAGAGAAACATTCCGAACACTTGTTGGCTTTGAAACGCTGTGTAGTCTGGCTAAGAGTTGCATTGCAGAAAAGGTTGGAATCTAAGAATATAAAAATGTCTAATTGCAGTAACTCTCGGAAACTCGGTAATAATTGTAATTAACTCTCAGAACAGCTTAAACACAGCAACGTCACAGAATCCTCTACTACGTTATCAAAACACCCGTAGGTATGTATACCTGATAATGTACCTTATCCTTGTCCTTATCCCTGACCTTATTTTTATGCTAGTCCTAATCTTTGTTCGAGTTCTTTTCTTAAAGCTTGTAGTAATCTTAGTCATAGTTCTTGTTCTAATAAGTTTTTCGTGTCCGAACCCTTGTCTTGTTTAAATCCATAACCCAATGGATTAGGTCCATATATCCTTATTACTATCCTAATCCTTGTTCTTATGTCCTGTACTTACCATTGCACTAGTCTTTTTTTCAAATTCTTGTCTTTATCGCTCTTCTAATCCTTCTCTTAATCTTTGTCTAAATTAATATTTAAATTCTTCTGCGGATCTTTTTCCAAATTCTTGGCTTGACTGTTTCCCCGAGGCTTATTTAAATCTCTGTCCAAAACCTTGCCGTAAACGTTGCCAAAAATCTTTGTCAATTATTATCCCTGTAGTAGACTTGGTATTTATCGTTATTCTAACCCTTTTCCAAATCCTTGGCCAAACCTTGTCCCCGTCCCTGCTCTAATCATAATACTTACCTTTATCTTAATCGTTGTTCATAATCTTTATACTTATACTCCTACATTGTCATAATCTTCGTTCAAATTTCTGATCAGATTTTTCCTGATACTTGCATAAATCCGTGTATTAAATCTTTTCCTTATCATTTTCCAGCCACAAGCCTAATCTTTTTCTAATTACGTGTCCTTATCCATGCCCAAATCTATGTGCGAGCCCCTGTACTAACTATTCCTCATATCTCTGTCTAAATCCTTGTCCCAATTCTTGTCTTTTTTATTGCCATATTCCTTGTCTCCAATCCCTGTCCAAATCCTTGTCTTACTCCTAATCACAATCTATTTTCCATTTCTTGTCCTAAGCCTTGTTGCAATCTTTTTTTATTCCTTATGCAAGTCATTGTCCTAAACCTTTGCCTGAACCTTGCCGAAAATCTATTCGTAGTCCTTGGTCCAATTCTTGTCACGGTTAATTACTCATCCTTTTTTTTATTCACGCTCAAATCCATGTCGCAATCCTTGACTTAATCGTTATACTTTTTGGGTATTTCCAAGGTTCAACCACAATCGGCAATCGTCCAACTGGCAAAAAGTGCCACTGAGAAAAATCGCATCAATACATCAACCAAATATTCAGGAATTCTTGTTTTTGACTGTGACTTTTTGTCACTAAATTGTACATGACTAGGTAAAATAGACATTTACCTGTTTAGCATAACCAATACAAAATACTACTCCTCCTCTGTAATGTATCTTCGATAACAAAACTTCGTGTGTAAACTAGGATCTCTTGGGTATACTTCTGGTGTCACCCAGTTACCGATAGAATGTGAAATTCGACGAATAGTGCATTCTTTCCTTATTTCCTAGAGTATACGGAGATATTGCCACAGGTTTCGACTTCTTTTTTCACTAAGGCTGATGTCAGTGATAATCCATTGCTTCATCTAAGTGAATGACTAGTTTTTGACTGTGTCATTCCCGTGCTAACAACTTGTGTTATCGCATCACTGGTATATTGTTATATACAGTAGTCCTACTGTCTATATTTAGCACTATACAAAGGCTCAAGGTGGGTCTTTCTCTTTTTACACATGTATAGGGAGTTGGGACTCCCCCTACACCTGCAATAATCCTCCATTTTTCTGGCTTTGGATAGGCTAGGAGTAATTTCAGGCGGAGTTTTTCACCTTTTTAATAACTAGTCCCTTCTGACTGAGGCCTACAATTTCAGGCCCGTGTTAAGCTAAATCAATGATAGTAGGTAGGACCGTTGTCATACAACGGTAGCGTTATGCCTACTAAGGAGTAGCATGATAGGATGATCCCAAATAAAATTGTTAGCACAGGGATGGTCTTTACCCTCACTGATACGAACACAAATACGTTGGCACATTAGTAGGTCTTTTGGTGAATCAATTGATGTTTACAATGAGTGACAGTATAACTGAAAAAAACGTGGGATTGCTCAAGACATTTAAATGGTGAACTACCAATTGAGTCTGACAGTTTAGTTTAGCTAGCTAGAGTACTTTTGAAGTATTAGCGATGCGATGATTAGAAAAAGCGTAAAGCTAGAGTACTTTCGATGTATTACTGGGTGCGAAGAGATAAAACAGTCCTTATCCTAAAGTAATATCGGAGTGTTCAGGGGAGGTAGTGCTGTTTGTGACTAAACAGTGATGAAAATTGATTATGCTGGTTAGACTATTGGATGTTGTTTGGTGGCTCAAGGTTAATTTTGGTGTAGTAGTAAGTGCCGAATACAATTCGGCACAGTCATGTATGATATACATGTAATCACAGTCATGTATGATTACACAGTCATGTATGATATTTACCCCCTGACGTTTAAGTGGTAAATAGACATGAAGTACTCTACTCAGCCTCCTGTGTTTCCCAAACACTCAACTCTTCGAAGTTCTTCTGTTATGGTTTTAGCGAGGGTACTGACTACTGTCCAGTTTACTTCGCTTTTCAGCATTAGGGACACCAAGTTTTATTGTGTCACAGTTTCCCCGAGACTGTTCAAGGCGGGCATTATCGAACTTGGGGCCCTCAAATAAAGCATAGTTTGCATCTTCAATTGTATTTGAAGAGCAGTGTGAGCAGTATGGATTTACCGCGTGCCTAAATTTGAAGAAGTATGCTCTGAGGCACCCATGGCCGCTCAAAATCTGTGTCAGATAGAAGTTCACTGCGCCGTGACTTCTTTTGCACCAATCGGCTATGTTCGGGTTGAGCTGGTATGTCCACTGACCCTTCAAAGATCTATTCCAGCGGTCTTGCCACTTCGTCATGCTTCTTTCTCTAGCAACTTTCTTGCAAATCTAATGAACGACTATTCCCGTGCTAACAAATGTGTTATCGCATCACTGGTACATTGCTATATACGGAAGTCCCACTGCCTTTATTCAGCACTACACTAAGGCTTAAGGTGGGTCTTTCTTTTTTTGCACAGGTATAAGGAGTTGGGACTCCTCCTACACCTTTCTGGCATTGGACAGGCTAGGGGTAATTTCAGGCGGAGTTAATCTTTACCGTCTATAGTATTCAGCAATATTCACCTTTTTAATAAGTAGTTCCTTGGGCGTCAGAAGCGTCGCATCCACGAGAAGGTCGATGGGTATTGAGCTTGCTAGGACTAATGCTGAATCTTCGGAAACTGTTTTGAAGGCAGAACATACCCTGAGTTCGCCAAGTCTGTAAAGAGATTCAATGCCTCGGCGGTAAGACTTCGTCTTCATTGCTGAGGCCCATACCGTTGACCCATACATCACGATGGATCGTACTACATTAAGGAGTAGTGTCCTGTGTGCTTATTTGGGGCCTCTTGTATTAGGCATTATCCTCGATAGGGCTATACTTGCGTCTGATGCTTTTTTTGTGGGCATACTGGAGATGCTGTTTAAATGTTAATCGGGAGTCAATCATTATATCAAGGTATTTAATAAATGCCTTTGATTGCACCACCATCCCGTTAACATTGATGCTTGCAAGTTCTACCTTTTTGCGGCTGTTTATGAACACCGCCTACGTTTTATGTTCAGCTATGCAAAGTCCCACTGATAAAAGCCAGCTTTAGGTAATGCCAATTGTAACACTGCTAAGCGCCTCGACTTCTTCGAGGTGTTTTGCAGTTGCCACAACCGCTAGGCAGTCCGCAAAGCCGAAGATCCTGACGCCTGTGAGAACTGTGAGTCTAAGAACGCCATCGTACATAACGTCCCATAACAGGGACCTTAGGACCGATCCCTGAGCGACACCACTGAAAACGTTATACATCTTGATGCCTTTGTCTGTAGCGTAGCTTAGTACTCTTCTATCGAAGTAGTTTGCTATAAATCTTGAGAGATAGCGTGGAATTTCAAATTCTGCAAGCGTTTTTATTATATTCTCCCAATTTGCGGAGTTTAAGGTGCTGCGCACATCCAGCGTTGCCACGAGACAGTACTGCTTTGCGCCCTTTTTCCATTTTTTACCTTCAATAGCTATAGTATCTGTCAGTGTGTGTAAGTGCTATGTCGAGGTAAAACCCTTTAGCCCGGAAGACTATCGCAGGGCTAGCACATCAGGGAGTATCGTGCTGGTTGTGGTAGCTCAATGTCGCGAGCATGACCTATAGTGGTCAGCGTTGAGTTGCGCTTGCCTACAACCGGATTGGTCTCGATTTGCCCCAATAAATGTGGATGGTGATAAAACTAGCTATCCAAGATTGGTTTTTTGGTTTCAGTACTGGTATGTAATCCATACAGTATATTTATTTAATTAAATGTGGTGAAACCGATATTAAAACTACAAAAAAAAGAGCGTTGGTTGCGTCTGAAGTCATGGAAGTGACGTCCAAGGGATGATCGGAAGGACGTTAATGGAATGAATTTTAGTTACATTGGTATCCGGAAGGGAGATCTCTGGATGGAAGTAAATGGTGGATATTTTCGGACATTTCCATCTAGAAGATCTTTCTATTGGGCATAAATTGTTCAAACTATAGACTAGTTGCCAAAGGGCACGTAGAATTGAGTCCACAGGGCAGGAGTCTGCTGTAAACTCAAAAGGGTGCTTTGGCCTACAATTGTGTGAGTATAAAATGAAAAACGGCCAGAATATTGTTATATATGCTCTTAACAAGTAATTGTCGCCATCAGGAATCCGAAGCAAAAATATGAAATTATGAAAAAGTCATTGAAAACCCCAACACATAAAAACTGTCCTAAGTATAAAAAAAAAACAAACTGATGCCAGCATATTCACCCTACGTTTTTCATGCTATTCACACAAAATACGTAACTAATTTAAAAAGACCCTCATTATTATTACTGTTGTTATTCGTTCTCAACAAATTATTAGAGGGTGACTGAAAAACGCTGATTCCATAATTACCATACATTCAATCATTATCAGTAAATCTTGAATACAACCCTCCAATCTACGGTACGGCCTGGCGGAAACCACATCAAATAAGTAACTTCCACACATTGAATGCAATGAATTATGAATTCGTTTTGGTGCTTCAAAGCGATCAAGATGAAGAAGAAGAAAGACGAAACTTATTCAGATGATTCCATTGAAGCTGTAGCGAGGGGAAAAACTTTAGCTTTGCAAATCGATGCGTAAATGTCTCACATATGCGGCAGATGACACCGTCATGGAGCATTATTCAAGTTAACAAACATTAATAGCAAAAATTGCGCATATCTGTCAGACGAATTCGAATAGATGAACGCAGATGGAGATAGACAGATACAAACAATAAACATTGCATTTTGCATGAAGTAATAAACAAAAGGCGAGACGAGACGGACGAATGAGTAATATGATGAGACGAAATCAACTAATAATATGAAAATTACTTTGATGAAAAAACTTCTTAATGCCGATGATGTGAATGAAACAATTGGACAGAGTTGACGATGCGGTTGCTGATGTTAGAAAAATGCTGCTGCTATGCTATACTAAGCGTTGTCGAGGTCGATGATGATGTTGTTGTTAATGTTGTCGATATTGATTTAATGCAAAAAATATAGAGAAATATAAGTAAACCGATGAAAATAATAAAATTTGTACAGTCAGAAGCTTTGTTAAAGAAGAAAGATAACTAAACTATTGATATTGGAAAGTAGTTCTTATATCATAAAACAACTACGCCCATTTATTTTATTAATTGCATAAGCTGCGATAATGATGAAATTGCAATATTTTTATTATATGTTTTCTCTGCCTACCTACAAAATTATGAAAATATTTTGCTGGTAAAGCCAATATTTTGAGAAATACTCAATTGATTTTAATGAAAATTACACAAGATCTTTCTAATACTTTTATCCACTTTTTGGTCAAGAAATTTTTTAAAAATCATAAAAGCATATAAGTAATTTGCATATCGTTGATTTTGACATGACTTTGTTACATCTTACCTCGAAAGTTATCACAAAAGTTTAAAAAGGCATTTTTATAGAATGCATCGGTGCTGCATGAAGTTGCTACTCGCTGGGATTAGAAGAAGAAAAGAGAAAAGTTATGGTACAACAGTAAAGGTTAATTCTTCGACCTCATGACAAGCTGTCATTGTATGACATATTTTGAATTGATGGCAACTGAGCCATCAGGTATTGCGTCATTAGGAAAAACATCGTTTGATTCCTGTACTGTGTTGTGGGCCCATCACTCATAAAATTAAGAGTAGTTACAGTCCATAGCTTACTTGAATAATGACCCAGTACAACTTTAAGATGAGCTAGGATGAGATGAGCTGGTGCATTGTGCTGTAGACAAGTAAATAAAGTGCCGAAACCCTGTGAGAATCCTTGCATGTAAATATGACCGGTATGGATAGTAATTTGTGGCCTACTTGCACCGAAATGAAGCGAATGGACTTCACGATTATAAATATTTACACTTATAATTTTAGCTGAAGTACATTAAAACTAAAGCGTCGTTCTCTTTGAGATTTTCGTTCAGATTCTCAATTTATTTTACCTGGTGCCATCTGCGCATTTCATGTTTCTATAACATGTCTATAAACTCAGATCGTTCTTTGATAAACTGAAAAGGCTTTGTTATTGAGAGGTAAGAACCGCTCACTTTTACAATTACAACTGGAAATTGTTACAAAATGCGCTAAGCTAGAAAGAATTTCCGTTAGAAAAAATGTTACCCGAGTGCATAGAACCAATATTTATTCTACAATTTGACTTCTGAATTTGAAACGCCCAACGTGCAACGGTTTCCTAAAAATCAGAAACAGCATCGACGGCCGGGACAAACTGACATAAATTGACCTCACTAGTTGCCTAATTGGGCAAAATTTTTTTTTTCCGACGAAATAGATAACAGATTTCACACACACTTCAAGAATTTCACACGTTTTGTTGTTGAGGTCTTGCGTTTGTTATTCAAAATTATTATCGACGGTCGGGACGTACAAACATTTTGACGTGACGAAGTTACGTTATACTGCTCTAGTTTCCAAAAAAGTTGAAAAATGAATTTTTTAAAAATTCATCTGCGTTTCATTGAATTGTTATTCGCTGAGTATAAGAGCTATGATTAAAAATATAGTGTGACCGTAAAGGTTATTTCCTTGGCTATATTAAAAAAATAAAAAAAAAATTTAATACGGCATAGGGACGTAGTGGGAGCTGCGTAAGCAACGCAACTGAAAATTTGTTACATGGAATTATTACTCGCTGAGTATTAGCGGTAGGATTAAAAATACGATACCCCAATAAAGGCCCACTGGAAGCCCCCACAACAAAATTATACAAAAAATTTCTGACATCATGGGGACGCTGAGAGAGCCGCTCAAAGATCGATAACGCAACATCCATGCAGCGGCGTTGCATTGAATTTTTACTCAATGAGTATATAACCTACGATAAAAGTTTAAAAAGGAAAATAAAGTTTTTATACATGGCTTTACGACAAAAATAAAAAAAAAAATTCCGGCGTCGTCAGGTCGTGAATATAGCAGCTAATGTAACAGAAATGTAATATCGTTCCATTGAATTATTACTCACTCAGGAGGAGTGCTACAGTATATTTTGTTTTACGACAGCATGGATGTGTTATTACGCTTCACAACTAAATTACAAAAAAAATTTTGTTGTCATGATTTCAGGGATGCAATCACATAATGCAGTAAAAATGCTAAAGCCATGAAAAAACGTTGCATGGATTTTTAACTCTGTGACTACTGGTGCAACGGTAAATTTTAAGGAACGAAAACAAAGGTGAGGTCTTCGGGCATATGACAAAAATAAAAAAAAAATTGACGGCGTGTCAAAAACCCCCAGGGAACCGCCTAATGTGACGCATATGCATAACTTTTGCTGGATTAATTGAAATTAGAGCACAACCAATGGGGAAGCAAAAAAAAAAGCTAAACCAACTCCAAATCCAACAACAACTCCAACACCAATACCAACACCAACACCAACATCATCACCAACACCAACAACAACAGCAACACCAACACCAACACCAACATCAACATCAACATCAACATCAACATCAACATCAACATCAACATCAACATCAACATCAACATCAACATAACCATTAACATCAACATCAACATAACCATTAACATCAACATCAATATCAACATCAACATAACCATTAACATCAACATCAACATCAACACCAACACCAACAGCAACACCAACACCAACACCAACAACAACAGCAACACCAACACCAACACCAACACCAACACCAACACCAACACCAACACCAACACCAACATCAACATAACCATTAACATCAACATCAACATCAACATCAACATCAACATAACCATTAACATCAACATCAATATCAACATCAACATAACCATTAACATCAACATCAACATCAACACCAACACCAACACCAACACCAACACCAACATCAACACCAACACCAACACCAACACCAACACCAACACCATCATCAACATCGACATCAACATCAACAACAACATAACCATTAACATCAACATCAATATCAACATCAACATCAACATCAACATCAACATCAACATCAACATCAACATCAACATCAACATCAACATCAACATCAACATCAACATCAACATCAACATCAACATCAACATCAACATCAACATCAACATCAACATCAACATCAACATCAACATCAACATCAACATCAACATCAACATCAACATCAACATCAACATCAACATCAACATCAACATCAACATCAACATCAACATCAACATCAACATCAACATCAACATCAACATCAACATCAACATCAACATCAACATCAACATCAACATCAACATCAACATCAACATCAACATCAACATCAACATAAACATCAACATTAACATCAACATCAACATCAACATCAAGATCAACATCAACATCAACATCAACATCAACAGCAACATCAACATCAACATCAACATCAACATCAACATCAACATCAACATCAACATCAACATCAACATCAACATCAACATCAACATCAACATCAGCATCAATATCAACATCAACATTAACATCAACATCAACATCAACATCAACATCAACAACAACAACAACAACAACAACAACAACAACAACAACAACAACAACAACAACAACAACAACAACAACAAAAACAACACCAACACTAACAACAAACAAGAAACTTCGTCACGTCAAAATCTACGGGTGTAGATTTCGACACAGCCAACTCTTCTTTTTATTTTTGGGGAATCGCCGCAAGACAAGTCTGAAATACTATAAAAAAAAATAAATAAATAACTGGCCATTTCAGCCCTTGAAAGGACTTTGACCTAGCTTCTTATGATCAATTGTGTTGTGCGTGTTATTAAGTTTGTACCCAATTGACCGAGAACTGGACCTACATGCTTAACGCCGACTCCGAACGGCGATAAACGGAATGTTCTCGTTCTCAAGAAGCTTTACATGGCATTTCGATTACTCTCTGAGGTTTGCCATTGTCTGCAGAGAGGTGGCGGCCGTACAGAAAAATTATTTTAATTCAAATAATTTTCTGTCGCTGCTGGGGTTCGAACCTGGGTCTCCAGGTTCTTTGACATAGCGGCCACGCACTTTAACCAACTACGCCACGGACGCCACCTGAAATACTATGCTCTATTTTAATCGGGAATATACAGGGTGGTCCAAAAATTGCAGTACATCTTAAAATTTTTGAAAAGCAAACTTGAAAGCAATCACTTTGTCTTCTAGTGTACATAATAAAAGGATTCCCCGATTTTGGTAATTATTATTGCATAAACTGTACCTTGAATACATTTCAATTACTTTGCTACACAATTATTATTTGGTGGCGACAGTTTGAAGTGAATGGCTTGTAAGGTGACAAAATTTTACTAATTTAAAGTGACGAGTGCTTTTATTTTTTACAAGTTTGGTCTAGTAAGTTTGTGCCTGGCTTTATTATAAAAAGTGATGTTATTTAAAGTTAAAAAATTTTAAAATTTGCTTTTGAGAGTTAAGAAACGGATTTGGGAGCTCTCACAGCAAAAACGTTTCTAATATGAAAATAAAGATCGGAACTTTCCGTACATTTTGGATATACTTTCAAATAAACATTTTTGTGTACCCTAAATTTTTTTTTGTTTACAGTTATGGAATGGATAGAGTACAAAATAGAAGGAATATTCAAGCTTTAAGTAAAATTGGTATGACTAACGCCGAGATCAGTAGGAGGCTGAAGGTGTCAAGAACAAAAGTAATTAAGTGGGATGCAAATAATGAAGGAGATGTGGCAGATCAACCAAGATGTGGTAGACCAACTATATTAACTGCGAAATTGAAAAGGAAAATACGGGAAATGGCTAAAGATACTGCAGGTGTAGGAACAAGGACAAAAGCTAAGCGCTTAAACGTATCCGAAAACATAACTCGCCAAAGCAACAAAACAAGCCGGTCGACTGTCTTAAGATACATCAAAAGCCATCCTTGGGGTCAGCACTCGTACGTGAGACCCATCAAATCCCTTTTAAGCGAAAAAAAAACATTGCTGACCGCAAAAAATTTTGTGCTCGACTTATAAAAGAAGGTTTTACTGCTGATAGTGACTTTGGTCGTAGACAACGTTGCCGCATACTTTTTACTGACAAATCGCCTGTGGATCTGTTTCCTAAGTCTAATCGGCAGAACATGCGAATCAGAACAAGTGATCCGCAGAAGATCATACCTGTTCAAAGACCAAAACAAGGCTTTAACATAATGATTGCTGGAGGCATAAGCATGTATGGCAAATCGGATCTTGTAATAATCGATGAAAATCACACTGTAAATGGCAACGCATTTTACCAGTTTATGGACAGTGTAGCAAAAATAAAGAGCAGTTTCCAGGCCGATTAGCTCCAATTTTAATGCAAGATGGGGCAAGATATCACACCGCAAAAGCGAGCATAACTGTGGCAAAAAGCTTATTCAAAGAGGTATGGACTGATTGGCCTGGAAAGTCGCCAGATTTAAACCCATTGAAAATATTTGGGCTAAAGTTAAGGAATTAGTATTTAAAAGTCCAAAACCAAAAAATAGAAGCGAATTAATTACCAGATTAAAACAGGAATGGCAGTCAATTACAGACGATTAATTGCACGTTTTGTGTGAAAGTTTTCGGTCTAGAGTAGGCGATTGCCATTTTAATGATGGGCTTCATACAAAATATTAAAGCATTGTATTTTCGTCTTGAAACATTAGTAAATTAAACACAGAAAACAAATTCTAAAAATGTTAATTAATCTCAGTTTTAAGAAAGATAGTGTGGTGTACAGAAACTTTTGGACCAATCTGTATAATACATAATAATACATAAAATAAACAAAACAAAACGTAATAACTTTTTTTTTTGTGTGAGTAATCGGCTTATTTTTTTTTTATTTTGCAGATTAGTATTTAGATTTACTAAAATGGATGCTTGGGATACCGAAAAGAGGATTTGAGTAGTGCAGCGGTACCATACTTTACAGTCCATCATTTCCGTCCAAAGGGAATTTAGGAGGGAGTTTGGCGGTACTCCCCCGAGTAGATGGACCATTATGAGATTGGTAAACATGTTTGCCGAATCTGGAAGCATCGCACGCAGACCGTACCATCGAGATCCCTATGTTCGGGTGCAAGACACAATCGCGGCTGTAGCATCGGCAATGCAGGCAAATCCACGCGTTTCGACACGAAACTTATCGGCGCAAATTGGAGTTAGCAGACGGTCATTACAACGGATAATTCAAGATGAGTTAAACTTGTTTCCATACAAACTCCAAATTACAAGCAAATTAAACCCTCTGGATTTGCCTATTCGTCTGGAATTTTGCCAAAAAATGATTCAAATAGCCGAAGAAGACAACAATTTAATAAATTGCTTATTTATGTCTGATGAAGCCCATTTTGATCTAAACGGCAATGTAAACAAGCAAAATGGCCGTATATGGAGTGAATCTAATCCAGAAATACTCCATGAGACGGAACTGCACCCAGAACGTGTCACTGTGTGGTGCGCAGTTTCATCAAGGTGCATTGTCGGGCCATACTTCTTCGAGGAAAACGGTGTAACAGTAACCGTAAATGGGGACCGTTATTTAAACATGTTGAAGGAGTTTTTTTACCCAGAACTGCGGCGAAGACGTATCCCTTTTAACAGCATTTGGTTCCAGCAAGATGGAGCAAGTTCACATATAGCCAGACCGGTTATGGCGGAGCTCCAACGAAAATTTCCAAATAAATTAGTATCCAGAAACACCACTTTCCGCTGGCCCCCAAGGTCACCTGACCTCACTGCGCCAGACTTTTCTTTATGGGGTTATGTCAAGCAAGAGGTGTATAAAACGAAACCAAGGAATTTGACTGAGTTGAAGCAGTCCATTACAACAATAATTGAGGCGATCCCGACAGCTACCCTCCAGGCCACAATGAATAATTTTCTGATCAGGTGTCGCATATGCGTGAATGAGCATGGAGGTCATTTACGGTCTATCATTTTCAAAACCAATTAGTTAAATAAAATAAAATTGAATTATCTATACAAAACAAGAAAAAAAAAATTAAATACATTGATTAGAAAAAAAGTTATAACGTTTTGTTCTTGTAGCACGATTCGTGCGCCACCCTGTACATTACATATATAATACCTAATATAAAACAAAATTGTATCCTGGTAACCGAACGGCCTATTTCCATAATTTTAAATGGTACTCCCACTCAGAAGCGCAACCAAAGGGGGGTTTTGGGGTTTAAACACCCCCAAATTATTGTCACAAAAAGAAAAACATGATAAGTAATAACATGTTTTTATCAAAAGCGCGAAAAAACACAAATTAAAATTTCAAATCGATTGCGGTTGAAGCATAACACTTCGCGACAGACATTTTGGCCCCGGAGATTTTTCAGCTGATTATAGACAAATTGGGTTTCCTGATTTCAGATATACACTCCTTTTTTCTTCATCAGCTCGAGTTTTTGAGCTATAGGCAAAAACATGAATAAGTTCTTTTTCTGATAATTTTGCTATATCTATTATACTGATTTACCGATGATGTATTATTTGATGTAATTTGTATTACGATGATGAATTTCAATGAAGAAATACTAGACCTTTCAATTTTTGCACATAAAATTACATTCATCACAAGCCTGAGTGACAGATTTTTAAAACGTAGAGACATTCTAATTGGACTTCAATCACTTTTTCCTGATGCAAAAAACAAAATCGCTAAATGTTGAAGCTTTAGGCGCTTTTGAAAAACTAATCGCATTTTATAAAGATGATTTGGAAAGAGATGTTGATGACCTTAAAAATTATCTGAATGTTTGGTATAAAATAAGTATTAAAAAAGATTATGATGGCAAAAACACAGTTTTTCAAGTCATACAACAGTCCAATAAGGATATTGTAAACGCTGTAAAAGAACCCTTTAGGAATCTATTGCTTTCAATCTCAGATAAGTTGAGATTGAGAACAGTTTTGAAATAGTAAAGAAATAAGGTCGTGAGATGGTGGGAAAAAATATGTTTGCTTTTATTTGTTGTTAAAAGTTAACGACAAGGTAGCTTAAATATAGTTAAATATAAAGAGAGAAAGAAATAGAATAAAGAGAAAGAAATAAATTTTTAGGACAGCGTGAAGCGCCACCTGATGGCACGTAGTATTAACTATTTCTGGTATAAACAGATATATTTCTAAATATATATAATTAACTTATTATCCTTGCAACTCTTCCAGTAACTTCATGTGAAAAAGAACGAATATTTTCAGAACTTCGCCGACTCAAAACCTACTTAACCGTAGTCCTACGTTGGTGTAGAAAGCTAAATTTTTTTTTTTAAATATTTAAATATTTCCAAAACCATTTATTTTAAGGACCCAAGCATACATGACTTTTATTTTATGCTGAGTGTGAACCGAAATCATGTACTTTTAGAATCTCAATTATAATAGTTTTCTATATATTTAAAAACTTAAATTTCTCATGTTGAGGTGTAGATTTATACACCATACACGTTGAAGCAAGATACTCGTATATTTTGTTTCTATTAGCTATATTGTTTGTTTTTGAGAAAAATAACTCTTCATATAATGCTGAAGCTGGAACATCTCAAAAACGGCGTAATGCAAGCCTTCCAGACCAAGTAAAGAAAAGAGGTAGATGCATCTTTTGCGTTGATGAAAAAACCAGAAGGCAAAAATCAATCATTAGTTGGCCTGTTGTCTCTGCCAAAAAACTATTTGTAAAGCATATAACAACCGAATTGTGTGCACGGATTGCATTTTAAATAAATAAATGTATTTATTTATATATCATATGTCATATATATCATATCATATATTAATAAATTTTTTTTCATTTAAAAGTATATGTTTTTAATAAAATCCACACAAAGTATATGGATGTAGAAATCTACACCTCAACGTAGAATTCTGAATTTTTTCTCAACGTAGGACTAGGGTTAAGAAGCACTATGTTGCAAGATAGACTAAACGGCCTCACATTGCTTTATCTGTACGGAGAAATGACACCATCAGTGGATATTACTTTAGATAAACTCGCTGAAAGTAAGCGTAAAATGGATTTAAAAATATAAGTTAGTTTCTTTTATTATTCTTAATCACCTTAATCCTGTAACTAAAGTCTTTTTAATGTTAAAATAATAAATAAAATTTTTTTTCTATTCTAATAAATAACTATTTATAAAAATTTTATCATTATGTTTGCTGCCATTGTGGTAGAATTAACGTTTTGAGTGCAATATTTGGACTCATTACACCATAGCCGCTATAGTTACGTACATTTTCTATTATATACAAATACACTAAGGGAAATAACGCATATCAGCATTATCCACGCCTGAATATAAATTTTATTTAAATATTTACGTGGATAAATCAAATGTTTTCCTTACAACTCGTTTTTTCCCGTATTTGAATTTTATTTATACCACACACGTACGCACATATTCCATACAAGCAAGCAGCGACAGCATCGCACACGTACACACATATTCCGACAAGCAGCAACAGCATCGCACTCTGTTCCTGCAGTTTATTTCTTGCAGTTGCAGGTTTCTAATAGTTCTCATTTAGTTATTGTTGCAAGGGTAATATAGCATGCATGTTTGGCAAAGAAATGAAATCATGTAGGGTGGAGTGACATCTTGATATTTTCTATGAAATATCTTTCACCGGTTGTCATTTACCTGCATATTTTGCTTCTTCCTACATACATATATTTTGTATATAACTTTTTCTTTTTATAGTTTATACTATTTTTGACATTTGGTGCCCTAATATTGCACCAACTGTCAAAAATAGTATAAATTATAGAACGAAAAAAGTGAAGCGAGAATAAGTAGTATAAGCAAATGGCATTTGATGGACGCAATATGAAGAAAATAATACCATAAAACCATTTATAACATATTTAATTTAAATTTGTTGTTTTTTAAATTCAATATTTTTATATAAATTTTCTTTAAATGCGATAGTTTGATTTTCAAATAGTAAACATTTGAAAGATATTTATAAAAAATTCGTGCATTATTTTAATATATTTTTTATTAATTCTGTTTAAATATTTAAATATTTAATTTAATTAAACAAGTATTAAAATAAATTTTAAATATTTGCATGTCGATTTAAGCAAATGCGTTATTGGTGCAAAAATTACTGGCTTTTTGGATAAATTAAAAAAGTTTTTGGATAAATTTAATATTTTTTCCCTTAGTGTAGTTATAAAACCTCCCCAAACCAAATTCCTGGTTGCGCCTCTGCTCCCACTCCCTCTGTGAGCGTGGCAGCGCGATATGTTTGCAATACGAAATATAGGGAATTTCTCTGGACACACTTTTGACTGAGAGTACGAAATCAATATCATTGAAGGGAGGTTCCAGAAGGTTTTAGTCGCTTTGTACATCGAATCTAAGATGAAGTACGTTGATCTCGACAATTTTGCAACTTAAATAATGACTTAATTTCATGAGATCCATGAAAGAAAACAAGTTCAGGACAAACGACGGTCAAGACAATTTGGACAAATTCACTTTCTATACAGGGGTGTTAGGGTCAAGCCCTACAAGGTTTGAAGCCCTGTTAACAGTTTTTATCGAAACTCATTTATTTGTTCTCCACCTACAAAAGACAGTGAATATCCCATTTCACGCGGTTACACCCATAAAAGAATATGTACACGGCGATGAACAAGTTAAGAGATAATGTAAAGAAATCAGATAAGAATAAGTACGTAAAGAAGGACGCTTTGTAACGACAAAATAACTACGCGTTTGACAATGACACTGACAATTGTTTCTTTTCTTTTCTTAACTTTTGAAATAAATTAAAAAAAAAACCTTATGTGGCTTATATTCAATAATAAAAAAACCCTTTCAAATCTCAACTCATTGACTCTTTGATTCACTTAATTGACGAGAATATTCCTACTATTTCATATAATTGATCATTAGAAACATTGCCTGGAGCTTCGTCATGATCTAAAGTCAGCCAGCCAGCGTCAACACAAACCATTCATTTCGTCTTTCTTTCCCACAATCATTCCAAGTTAGGATAATGAAATATAATTTAAAATTTTACTATGGGCTGTAACGCTATATAAAGGAACATGTTCGTTCTCCAAACATTTAATGAGAAAAACTTGCTTTACGAAACGGCAGAGCAAGCAATGCTCAATATGGTGGAACATAATCATTTATAAATCAGCAACACGTTCATCAAAAAAGCAATTAATACCAAATTGTGTAGAAGTAAATGAGGTATGACTTCCTTTGTAATTTTTAATTTTGTATAAAACTTAATTGGAGAATGTTATTTTTGCAACAACAACAACAACAACAACAACAACATCCACAATAAAATTTACAATAACAATATCTTGATATAATAACCGTCAGCAACAGCTGTGTTAAATACTTCAACGAAATTGTAATGACTTGAGGCATTAAAGAATATCTACTCGGATCTACCTTTAAAAGCGAAAAAGAGGAAAAAAGAAAAAACAGCTACATTTAATTTCATTTCCAAAGTTGAGCAAATTTTTTTACCAAAACTGAATTTGAACAAGTGCGTTCCAACAACGATTTGAACAATTTCAAATTCTGTAGGTTGTTAATTTTTATTAATGTTTTTTTTTTTCTGTTTTCCTAACGAACTCTTGTCTACACATGTCTGTTGAAGTAACAAGCTACGAGTATGTGCTGCATTGAGTTGGAGAGGGCACAGGGGATTCGCTTCAAAAGCATGCTTATTGTGCCAGTCAAGACAGTTGCGTTCCATAAACGGAACCTTTTTATCGCTGTGGAAAATCAAAAAAAAAAAAAGCAGCATCGAAAATTAAGGCAGCGCAATAAGCAAAGGGTTGGCAAAAGTATTAAAAGGGAATAGAAAGCAAAAAAAAAAAAACCAGGTTCGGAAAGCAAAGTATAACCTCCTAAACAAGCGAAAATTTAACAGACTGAAATATTGACAGAAGACATGTTGTGTTAAGCTGACGGACGATTTGAAGAGCCCGTCTAACGACTTCTTGCCGGACGCTCTGATTGTTCTTCGAATTTATAATGTTACAAAAATACTTCCCATTGTTACATTAATTTTAGGGTTTTTGCTATTTTAGTCCCGCTCTCCTAATCAAGTAGATATTTAAGTTTTCATTCAAAGTTGTACGTTTTTACGGAACAGATGATGTTGCGCTTGAATAGCTGCTGCCGTCGGTGAGTGGTTGCAATGCTTGGTTGATTAGCTTGGCAGTGGTTTCCTTTTTCCCCTGGGCTATTTCTTTAATTTTCTAAATTGGTCTTGTGACTAATAATGAATGCAACAAGACTTTGTTATGCCACTGCACAGTTGCACAGTGGAGTAGAGTGAAACTCTCGTTGTGCGAAATCTTAACGCTTTTACGGAAGGTTGAAACTCGGAAGTGAATAAGCTATTTTTTACCACGCACGCTAAAAGTGAATCTACTATATAGCTCAAAACAGTAGATATCTTTGAGTTATTCGAGTATAATTAATATATTTATAAAATTAATGTTATACTTGTATAATTTATAGCAATGGAGGTAACTTCAATGTTTTGAATGCAACAACCGGTTCTTCAGAAGTCGTCAATTCGATTCGATTTAGCTCGTTTTGGAAGATCCATGCAGATGATTGCTGTTTTGTTTTGTTTACAAGTAAAATGTCCTCCCCCCACTCATGTTTATTATATATATAATATCCCAAGTTATAATGTTTTTATTATTTTGATGACATCACTTTGCATGGAGGATAGGCGTGGTTTTAATTCGATATTGAATAATTTCAAACGCAAAGTTCCCATTGGCAATCGAAGCTTAGGTACAAACTTTGAAGTGTGTAGATCATTGTTTTTTTTTTTTTTTTTTTTTGGTATTTCAAGAGTTTTTACCATTTTGATGACGTCACATTGCATGGGAGGAAGTTGTAGTTTTCATACGATTTTGAAAAATTTCAAACTTAAATTTTTTTATTTGGAATTAAGGCTTATATGTAAAATACCTAGTATTTAGATTAGATTGGAATTTTAAGAAATTTTTCCATTTTGATAACGTCAATTTGTATGGGTAGTAGGCGTGGTTTTTATGCAATATGCCAAATTTCAAATTTAGAATTTGTGTTTGGAACAGAAGCTCATGTCCATAGATCCAAGAGTTGAGATTAATTTGTTTGAAATTTCTTAAGCTTTCAGGCGATTTTGACAAATCTACATTTCAAAAAGGTAACTTATTGTTAGTGGAACTTATTATGGGGTGTAGGCAAGTGGCGTTCTTAGGCTTGGTGACACCCGGGGCGGAAAGCAGTGGTGTCACCCCTACAAAAACCCCACATGCCATAGCTAATAAGCTTAAGTCTTCCGTTTTTTCCTTGTGAAGCGTAGTGCTCCACAGCTGATTACAAAAATTCGTTGTGAAGAAAAATTAAAAATTGTATTGTAGTTAAAATTATAAAAAAAAAAAATTATATAAATTAAAATTAAAAAAAATTTAATCTAAAAAAATTTAATCTAAAATAAAAAAAAAAAATTATATATAACTTAAAATTAAAAAAAAAATTAATCTTAATCTGTTGGATAAAAACATTTGTATTAAAAAAATTATTGTGAGAGTTTTTTACAGAGGGGGCGACTGGCCCCCCTTTAACTTCCCCTCTTCCGGCGCCCCTGTGTAGATTCAAAATATTGTATCGACGCAACTCGAGGCTCTACACCTTTTCAAGTTGTAGTTCAGAAAACGTAAATTTTATTTCAGATTAATAAGTTTTATTTCAGAAAGCGTAATTTGTATTTCAGAACTGTGAAATGTAGTTCAGAATCCGTAAATTGTATTTCAGAAAAGTGAATTGTAGTTCAGAATAGTAAGTTCAAATTCAGAAATTGTAAGTTGTATTTCAGAATAGTAAATTGTAGTTCAGAATAATAAATTGTATTTCAGAAAAGTAAATTGTAGTTCAGAATAGTAAGTTGAAATTCAGAATTCGTTAATTGTATTTCAGATTAGTTAAATGTAGTTCAGAATAGTAAGTTGAAATTCAGAAAGCGTAAGTTATATTTCAGAATTGTAAAATGTAGTTCAGAAATCGTCAATTGTATTTCAGAAATATTAATTGTATTTCAGAAACTGTAACATGTATTTCAGAACATATAAAATTTAGTTCAGAATCTGTAACATGTATTTCAGAAACTGTACCATGTATTTTAGAACATATAAAATGTATGTAGTTTATGTACTATGTTCATATACATACAACTTATGAATTACCTTTATCCGTGTAATACATATCGATACGTCCAACGTATAAGTTGGTATCTTTTATTAGCAACTTTTAAAGGGACGGTGTTTATGAGAATCCGCGCATTGGACTCAATACGGTTACAATTTTTAATTCCTAACTGAAAATTTGAAGGATTTTCAGCAATTTAAAAGAAAAATTTCAGTACATTTATATGGAGAAATATATTTTAAATGTGATTTTCTAAAAAAGTACGTTTTTCGAGTTACCAAATTATATATTGGACGTATCGGTATATATTTACAATCACGGTTAAGAAATATACAACTATTGCATCGCCCTGGCAGTTTCAAAATGCTAGCAATTAAAAATAACATAATCGGTTTACAGGATTTAAATCCTTACATATATTATATAGAATATTATTTTGTACATTCATAATGGTACACACGGAGTACCGATTGCGCTATTTTGCGTTTTTTTTCGCATCGCAATAAAGAGTAGGGCCCCTGTACGATTTTGATCAAGCCATATGGCATGATGCTCTATAAAACCACTTTTGCAAAAAAAATTAAAAAAAGTATGTACTTTGATTATTCAGCACGTAGGCTTAAACTGCAATAAAATGGAAAATAATGATTTGTAAAGTCAAAAACAAAATATGTAGAACTTCCGAAAAGGTTAAAAACTAATATATTACATATTCTGAACTACATTTCATATTTTCTAAAAAACATGTTACAGATTCTGAACTACATTTTATATATTCTGAAATACATGTTACAGTTTCTGAAATACAATTAATATTTCTGAAATACAATTGACGATTACTGAACTACATTTTACAATTCTGAAATATAACTTACGCTTTCTGAATTTCAACTTACTATTCTGAACTACATTTAACTAATCTGAAATACAATTAACGAATTCTGAATTTCAACTTACTATTCTGAACTACAATTTACTTTTCTGAAATACAATTTATTATTCTGAACTACAATTTACTATTCTGAAATACAACTTACAATTTCTGAATTTGAACTTACTATTCTGAACTACAATTCACTTTTCTGAAATACAATTTACGGATTCTGAACTACATTTCACAGTTCTGAAATACAAATTACGCTTTCTGAAATAAAATTTACGTTTTCTGAACTACAACTTGAAAAGGTGTAGTGTATATTGCTTCGTTCATCCTGAGGAAATTGGACAAGACCATTTCTTTAAATCAAAACTTTTTCTAGAGTCAATCCTTTTTTTGCAGGTAAATTTGTGTTGCGTCAGTTTCTTTTTAGACATCAGCACAGATGAAAAGAAAGCACTGCAAAGTATAGTCATTTGTGGAATTTAAAAGGGATTAAGCACCAATTGAGTATACAATTTAATTATTTCAACGATTTTATTTCTATCAAAATCAAAAAAAAACAAAATACCCGGACGGTGTCAACCGGGGCAGACATTTTTTCACCTTAAAAAATTTTTGGGCCCGCTTACTTGTGAACTTCGGGTCATTATCTTGGTGATATACCCATTTCATTGGCATATTATCCTCAGTAAACGGAAGCTAGTGGCGTCCGTGGCGTAGTTGGTTAAAGTGCGTGGCCGCTATATCAACGAACTTTGGAGACCCAGGTTCGAACCCCAGCAGCGACAGAAAATTATTTTAATTAAAATAATTTTTCTGTACGGCCGCCACCTCTCTGCAGACAATGGTAAACCTCAGAGAGTAATCAAAATGCCATGTAAAGCTTCTTGAGAACGAGAACATTCCGTTCATCGCCGTTCGGAGTCGGCGTTAAACATGTAGGTCCGGTTCTCGGTCAATTGTGTACAAACTTAATAACACGCACAACACAATTGATCATAAGAAGCTAGGTCAAAGTCCTTTCAAGGGCTGAAATGGCCAGTTATTTATTTATTTTTAAACGGAAGCTTAGTTTCTTAAAGTATCTAAATATAAAGTAACTGATCAATGATTTCGGTCATCGGATATATGTATGGGCGCAACGCCGTGATAGGAAAAACATTCTCAAATCATAAACTTAGCACCACTAACTGATTTAACGATGTATTTTGGATCATAAGCAGTATTAACTGATATTCTAACGTATTACCGATGACCTTTTGATACATAAAGAACTATTTTGCTCTCATCGCTCGAGAGAATGATTCGCCATTTTTCGATTGACCAGGTGTGCTTTAGCGAAAGTTATTCGTTTAATAACGTGTTTTTTTAAAGTAATGGTACTTTTCGGGGACTTCATGCGGTCAGCTTAGCTTCCAATCAACGCCTTGTTATTGTCACGGAACTTATAGATTTTTTAGAACTGATTTGCGGATCTTGCTTTTCCTTTTGCAAAGTCACACTATTTTTCGATCAGTGCGGATATTCTTTGCACGTTTTGCCCCACGTCTTTCGCATTTGTTTTGCCATTTTAAGGCATTTGAAATCAGTTTGGAAGAGCAATAGACGATTTTTTCGATTTCCCGGTGAGTTGTCCTTTTCTTTCGAATGTTTTTAACCCTAAGATGTGCGGCTACCTGACGGGCGGTAAGTGACCCTGCTGGGCCTCGCGAGGCCCATAAGCCATGGCTAGCTGTCCTTATTATTTTCGTACTGACAGGTGTCCAATCAACAGCTGCTATATTATGTGACACAATAGCTATGTGTGGGTGTCATTATTAGGGGGTATCTTAAGAAGGGAAGGGGGGGGGGGGGGATTGGGATGCCTAAAAAAGTAACAATATTACTATTTTTATAGGGCGCAAGTTAACTTTTAACTGATTTATGTAAGAATTTACTATAATTTAACGGAATTAATATTGAGGTAAGAATTGTGAATGTTTTTTTCTTAATTTATGGTTTTTCAGTAGCACAGCCGTGGCACAGAGCATAGTTGTGCTGGGTTCACCTGGGTCAGTTGTAATAAAGAAAAAATTAGGAATATACATAAAGGGTTTTCCATTAAGGACTTGACAATTTTTTTTCAATTGAAACGCAAACTATTTGAGATATTTCAAAAACTTTATTATCGGCTTGAAGTAAAATCAAAACATGGACGTAAAATCGTCCAAGTCCATATCTTCCAATTCGGGCCAAAAATAATCGGCAATCATGGCGCGATAACGATGACCATTCACAGTAACGTGACGATCGTTATCGTCGACGAAAAAATATGTTCCAATGACGCCGCCGGCATACAAACTGCACCAAACAGTTATTTTTTGTGCATGAAGTGGTGATTCATGAAGCACATGTGAATTTTTACCCGACCAATAACGCATATTTTGCTTATTGACGAACCCATTGTGTAGAAATGAGCTTCGTCACTGAAGATGATTTTGTGATGAAAATCATCATCTTGGCGTATCTTTTCCAGAGCCCAATCGGAGAACGTACGTCGCTTCAAACGGTCCATCGGCTTTTATTCTTGAGTCAGTGAAAGGTTGCGGGAAAGGATGCGTGTGGTATCTAACCGGTGTGTTCTTCATCCAAACAAAACCAGCTTTGGATAAGAAAAATTAACCAACTATTGGGAATCATGTACAGAAAAAGCCTCGACAATTTCTTTCTCTTCTTCATGGCCTCTATCTTCCGACGCCACTTTATCAGGCGGCATATAGTCTTCTTGAGCATCATCATCACCTCCGAACGGATCAAAAAACACGACCAGTCTGTCCTCAGTGAGTTGGATTTCAAATATAAAAAAAAACAGTAGATATGCAACAAAAACGATATTTACCCGGTCAATGTCAAAATAAAACTGCTTAGATATAAAATAAATCTATAAGAAGTGAACTTTCGAGCTTTGATATTGTGAAAGCTCAATTGACCACATGAATACATACACACATAGCATAATAGAGTCGCCGAACGAGATCAATCGTGTTTGAAGATGTTTTCTTAAGCAGCTTACATACATTTCCCATACATTTAACGAACGGGCCTCGTGAGGCCCAGAAGGTACACTTACCACATTGATACATAAAGATATCAGGTTTGTTCTACGAAATCAATGCAAATAATCTTTAGCTGGCTTCGTTACGTTTAGAAAACATAAGCGGTAGTTGGCATAAAATATTTCGGCGTGCAGAGCTAAGAAAAAAATTTGGTGACAACACAAAGTCAAAATGGGCCTAGAAAAGCCCAGCCGCACATCCTAGGGTTCCATTTATCTTCAGAACAGCGTTAGATCGGCCCAGTTTGCCCAACAACTGAATGAAATTAATTAAATGAATAGATTTGTAAGCAATATTATTTCTAAATAAATAATTGCTTACCTGTCGTTAGTATAAAACAAACTAATTTTGTAACAGAGAGGACAATAAAATATTGCTGCTATTATTATGAGGAGCTCTTCTTGCAAGTATGTGATGGAATGATCTCATAAAATATAATGAGCCTATTTTTTGAGCGCTCGTGATATACTGTTAATATGAAGTTTTAACATTTTCATAATATTAGGCAGAACGCTGCTATTTTAATGAACACAACTGTATTAATGTCGTCGAGCTCTGACCACAGAAAGTCGGTTAACATGGTAACGATGTCACTTTCCTCATTTCGAAAGCAATAAGGTCCGATGATGTCAAGGTTTGTCAAAAATTTAATTTTATACATGGCAAAAAGTATAAAATAAAAAAAAATTAAAATAAAGTTATTTTTACTATTTTTATAAAACTGTAAAGTTATTTTTTACCGGCGGAGTAGTCTTCATCATTCACCGTTCGTAAAAAGTCGCAAAATTAATAATGGTGCCAAAATATTGCAACAAACTTTATTATTATTCCACACAGTTGAAAGTGTGCCTCTGAATATAAGTGAGTCGAAAAATTTACTATTTGTGGAGTTGTACTATCAGATTGTACCTGAATATACTCGTTGACAAAGAAAATTTGGTGATTTAAAAATGACTTATTTTTTTGGAGAGTTATAATTCGTCCCCTTAGTAACACAAGAACGTAAAAAAAATAAATAAATAACTGACCATTTCAGCCCTTGAAAGGACTTTGACCTAGCTTCTTATGATCAATTGTATTGTGCGTGTTATTAAGTTTGTACACAATTGACCGAGAAACGGACCTACAGGTTTAACACCGACTCCGAATGGCGATGAACGGAATGTTCTTATTCTCAAGAAGCTTTACATCGCATTTTGATTACTCTCTGAGGTTTGCCATTGTCTGCAGAGAGGTGGCGGCCGTACAGAAAAATTATTTTAATTCAAATAATTTTCTGTCGCTGCTGGGGTTCGAACCTGGGTCTCCAAAGTTCGTTGATATAGCGGCCACGCACTTTAACCAACTACGTCACGGACGCCACGAACACAAGAACGTATCTCGATTTTTATCAATTTGAAAAAAAAACAGAAAAACCTCGTGCTACTACACGTTAATGAGAATATCATTTCTACCTTTCACAGCTATTACTTTTAAGGCTTCTTATACTTTTAGGGGCTTATTTTGGATCATAAAGCATTTAACAGAATATATTTTATGGTTTTGTTTATACGTTTAAAATTCAATATTTTGGAACCAGATTCTAGATAAATTTTTGTGTTGCTATATTTTTGGCTAAATATTATATTTTACTATTAGATACGTCAGGTTTCATTGTTCGAACTCATATTTATTTAGGAGAAAAGTAAAAAGTTTACCATAACATAAGTACAGTGATAACTGATACAGTGATTGTGGCGTCGGCGGCGTAGTTGGTTAAAGTGCGTGGCCTCTATGTCAACGAACCTGTAGATCCGGGTTCGAACCCCAGCAGCGACAGAAAATTATTTGAATTAAAATAATTTTTTCTCTACGGCCGCCACCTCTCTGCAGACAATGGCAAACCTCAGAGAGTAATCAAAATGCCATGTAAAGCTTCTTGAGAACAAGAACATTCTGTTCATCACCGTTCGGAGTCGGCGTCAAACATGTAGGTCCCGTTCTCGGTCAATTGTGTACAAACTTAATAACACGCACAACACAATTGATCATAACAAGCTAGGTCAAAGTCCTTTCATGGGCTGAAATGGCCAGTTATTAATTTTTTTTTTAAAGTACAGTGATAAAGAATATAAAACAAAATATACATGAAGGGAAGGTATATTTTTAATCTAAAGATTCATATTCCGAATTTTTTTCTTGGTTAGTACCATTGTGTAACTCTTCATAATGGCCATTTGAATTATACGTTAATTAGGGTTATTATACGTTATTTACAGAGAGTTTGTAAATATTTTCATTTTTCTGACGATTACAATAATAATTAACTGGCCATTTCAGCCCTTGAAAGGACTTTGACCGAACTTCTTATGATCAAATTCTTATGATACACAATTGGTCGAGAACTGGACCTACTAGTTTTATGCCGACTCCGAACGGCTAATGTGCATGTTCTCAAGAAGTTTTACATGGCATTATTTACTCTCTGAGTGTTGCCATTTTCTGCAGAGAAAATTTCTGAAATAACTTTCTGTGTCAGATGGAATTGAACCAGGGTTCTCTGACGTATGGGTTACGCACTTTACCCACTGCGCCATGGCCGCCACAATTTTTCTGACGTTAGTATCACTTTTATTGTGTTCAAAATAAATGTGATCAGAATCGCCTTTACTGTATTTTAATAAAGTGATTTTCAGCAAATTAATGTTAGTACCATCAGTGTCTATCTCTGTAAACTTTATTATTTGTTCTCTCAACTTAACAGCGTTAAAAAACATCTCTTATCCCATTTCAATAACATCGTATTTTGATGATTTTATGCCATTCTAATTGCAGTGTACCATCCTGAAGGATGGTAAATATTTACGTTATTTGATGAAGTTTTAATGCTATCGTGCACAGAATCAACCTCCATCATAGAATGGCCGGGCTCAAAATATTTATGTTCTATTTCAGCAATATCTAGTATTTACACAGCATAAAGTAGAACCGCAGACAAATTCACATTTCTATTTTGACCTCCACAAGTATCACTCATAATAACGAATTTTTTTCCATTAGCGTGATCTGATAAATATTGTTTTTTTAAAGACAAGAAGACAACTCGTTGGAACCTCTGGACGCAAAAATTTGTGCTTTCTCTCGTGGTTTTCTACTACTATCAAAATAAATTATTCTTCACTTGACCATAGAACTTACTTCCAAAATTAAAAACTGCACTTCTCTCTATTCAAGAAATGAACTTCCAAAATAATAAAATGTAATAATGGTGTCTTCTTATAAGTATTATGAACGCACGTGTGGGTCGTTCAATTGCCATAAGTAACACATATACGTATATACAGATAAGTTTCTGTGTTTGTAATATTTTAAGGCTTTATACAGATACGTCGACAGCTATTTCCAAAGTTACGTGTCTTCGAGATATGAGTCTTTGTGAGTAAGTAGAAATTATTATTTTGAGTTATGCTGCTCAAAAACTCTGCTCAAAAATTGAGTAACTCAAACCTCAAAAAAATCGAGATACGTCTTTGTTTTACTAAGGAGACGAATTACACTCTTATATTTCGAATAACCTCAGTTTGGGCGACACGATTCTTATTTTATCCCACTATGCATCAAAGTGTAGTTATATCATCCACTTGGACATTCGATTACTTTATTTGTAATTTCATTTTGTTTTTTTTTTTTTCATAATTTCTTTTGCCCTTTTTTGCGGTTGCATGCATGCAACAAACAATCACAAACAACAACAACAACATCCACAACAAC
Organism: Pherbina coryleti; assembly: GCA_943735915.1. Classification (NCBI taxonomy): domain Eukaryota; kingdom Metazoa; phylum Arthropoda; class Insecta; order Diptera; family Sciomyzidae; genus Pherbina; species Pherbina coryleti. The sequence continues at coordinate 137,752,246 of OX030949.1, forward strand.
CACAAAAGTAATCATGTATTCAATAGTTAACCATGGAAAAATTTCAATAATAATATGGTTATTTTTGCATTTAGAAAAAACCAATAAATATTTATTGAACGAAGCGTAAAAGTACGGCAATACAGGGTCATTAAATTCGACAAACCGTTGAGGCATACATTTTCTAAATGCCATTAAAAAATAACAAAACCATAAAAAAAAACGAAGAAAAAAATGCTAATGAAGGCATGGAAGGGTTTTGCGATTGACTTAGAAATTTTACGTATTACTTTGGCAGTCAATTTGCTCATGTTGTTGTTGTTCTTGTTGCCGCTGTCTTTGCAAGCATTTTTCGAATTATTTACTTTGTCACTCGACCGGTGGGTCGCTTGGCTGGTTCGACATTCTGTATGTTTGCATTCGATTCGTTTTCGATTTCCATTTGCATTTCATTTCCGGTTTTTGTTTACTTTCCCCGCCAGCAGGCAGGCAGGCGGACTTGCTCGCCAGCCCCTGCACGCAAGCGCCATCTATAAATGAGTGTCTCGTTGCGACATGTTGTCGCAGTCATTAAATTACATTCATCGTTATGGGTTTATTTTAAATGTTTATTTGCTATTTCCCCCCCCCCCCCCCCCCCCACTCCTAATTGCTGAAATGTAAATTTTGCATTTTTAAGCCTTTTGCTGCTGATTTGGTTTAATTTGATTTTGCATTTATTTTGTTTTTTTTTTATTCGTGCTGTTTTTGGCTTAATTACAAAATTATTTCTTATAAATATGGCAACGTTGTCATTGTTCAATTTGTTTGTCTGTTGGTTAATGGCCTGTCGTTTGGTTAGTCGTTTGATGGGTATTGTTTTTTTTTATTTTTGGCTGACGGTCGCGGTTGTATGCCCGCCACCGTGTGAAACAACCCGCATGTAGCAGGTGAAAACGAGTCATGATTGGTAAATAATTTTCCCATTTACCATATATTTACCCCTCCCCATGGCTGTTGTTGGCTTGGCCATTTGGACAAAAGCCGATATTTATGCCTACCTGCATACATATGTGTGCATTTAAGCCATGTTATTATGTGTGTGCATGTGTATGTGTGTGCGTGTGTTTGTTGGTAATTAGTTATTAATGACATTAAAATGCTTTCCATCATTAACTTTCAATTAAGTCGCTTTGGGAATCCAGCATTCCGCTTGAACAGACAGCTTTTGGTTTTTTTTTTTGTTGTTGTAGCTTTTTTGTTTGTAATTATTTTTATTACCAAATTGGGGCTAATTTTATTGAATATATTTTAAGTGCTCTTTTGTCTGTGTTGCCAGTCAACAATAAAACAATAATAATTATCAAATTGTTGTTATTGTAATCACTTAAATGATATGTTCGTTGTTATTTTTGTATTGTTTTTTTTTTAGTTTGTACTTCTCAAACTCGTATTCTCGTTCCAAAAGATAGTTATTTGTTCAACTTTTTGTTATTTTAAGAATCGAATAAATGCTTAAAAAAGTAATGGAAAACACAGCAAAAAGGGTACATTTTGCTTTGCCTAATAGAGGCCATTTGATTGATGGTGTATCCAAAAACTAGTCCAAATTATTTGTAAAGGACCAAATTTAAAAAAAAAAAGTCATCTCATATACAGGTTTTTCCAATAGGGACTTGGCAACTTTGAATTAAATTTCTGAACGCACCCTTTCACTAATCATCAAACTGTCACTGTCAATTTATTCAGTAAACTCAACATTTTCATCATGGTAAAGTACACGAACGAACAACGTCTGCAAATTATAAAAATTTACTATCGAAATTCGGAGTCGGTGCAACTTTATCGCAACTTTAAGAGCGTTAACTCTTAAATAATTCGTTAACTCGGTCGTAATTCTCGTCAGACAATAGTAGACAGACAATAACAAGTTTAGTGCGAAATTTTTTAGTCTACGTAGTTATTTGTTGTGTGATGTTGCCGTGCCAGTGAGACAACGGGTTGGTCGAAGTGTCGAAAATATTGCTGCCGTTCAGGCGTCCGTAGCCAACGATACAAAACAGTCAATTCCTCGACTTTCTTAGGTTAGGTTAGGTTGACGTGGCTGTCTCCTTACTTAGGCTAGTTGGCAACTTAGGCCAGTTTGGCCCGTTGTGATACCAGGGGTTAATTATTTCCACTCTATCTGAACCAGTTGGAGCTATTTATGAAGCTTTGTATTCGGAAACCGAAGTTTTTGAGAGTTCGTCTAGGTCACTGTAGAACCAGTTACCTAGGAAGAGATGGCGCTTTCTGGCCAGCGCTGGGCATGTGCAGAGAAGGTGTGTTGTGGATTCAACCTCATCCTCATCTCTGCAGCTTCTGCAGAAGTCGTTATGGAGAATATTCAGTCTTCGGGCATGGTTTCCAATTAGGCAGTGTCCTGTTAGAACGCCTATTACGATATTTATTTGGTCCCTTCTAAGGGATATTAGTTCTTTTGAGCGTCTTAAGTTCAGTGTTGGCCAAACTTGACGCGTTATACTGCATGTACTACCCGTTGACCACTTGATGTTGGTGTTTTCAAGGGATAGCTCATTTATCAGTAGCTTACATGTTGCAAGAGGTATTCCAATTTGTTCCTTATCTGTCGATAGGGGTTTGATGGTACCGTTTCTAGCGAGTTCGTCTGCTTTACAGTTACCTTGGAAGTCTCTATGTCCGGGGATCCAGCATAGGAACATATTGAGCTACTCTGCCATCTCATTTAGAGATCTGCGGCAACTTAGGACTGTTTTTGATGTTATTTCAACAGATTCCAGGGCTTTCAAAGCGGCTTGACTATCAGATAGAATGCAAATATCTTTTGCTAATATTTCGTTCATCTGAAGCCAAGTAACGGCTTCATGTATGGCAGTGACTTCCGCTTGGAAACACAAGGAAATGACCTCTCCGAAACCTTCAATACTGAACGAGGTTTCAGACAAGGCGACCCGCTATCTTGCGATCTCTTCAATATCACCATGGAGGGGATCCTACGAAGGGCCGGTGTACATCGCAATGGCACCATTTTTTACAAAGGTGTTCAGCTTCTTGCATATGCTGATGATATTGACATTATCGGTAGGACCAAGAGAGATGTCACTGCTGCTTTCACCGCTGACGAAAAGGAATCAGCCAAGGTGGGTTTGGCGGTGAACGAGGGCAAAACGAAGTATATGCTGCCTGCAGGCAGGGGAGCGCGACGTCTAGGCTCTAACGTCTCAACAGGCAAATATAACTTTGAAGTGGTCAAGGAATTTACCTACCTTGGCATCGCCATTAACAGCAACAACGATGTCAGCCTGGAGATAAAGCGAAGAATCACAATTGATAATTGGTGCTACTACGGGCTTAGTAAGCAATTACGTTGCAGAGCCCTATCACAAGCGACAAAACTAGCACTCTACAAGACGCTCGTTATACCTGTGCTTCTTTATGGCGCTGAGGCATGGGTTGTCCTGCAAGCAGACGCAGCCGCTCTTGGGATGTTCGAGAAAAAAGTTCTTCGAAAAATCTTCGGTCCTGTTCGAGCTGGCGACGACTATCGCATTCGAATGAGCCACGAACTATACGAGCTATACGACGACATTGAAGTAGTTCAGCGTATAGAAATCCAGCGACTACGCTGGCTAGTTCATGTCCATCGTATGGATGAGATGCTCCAGTAAAAAAGGTGTTCCAATCGAAAGTCAAAGTACGACGACGAAGAGGAAGACCATGCCTCCGATGGATTGACCAGGTCGAGGAAGCCCTAACCGCGCTTGGTGAAACCAATTGGAGAAGGCGCGCACGAAGTAGAGGCGCCTGGCGAGAGCTGATGAGGTCGGTCGAAACCCGACGACAGGTTGTGATGGCCACCTAAGTAAGTAAGTAAGTAAGTTTGATGAGAGTGTTATCTCAAGAAATGGGCCAGTCGATTGGCCACCTCGTTCGTACGATTTAACGCCTCTAGACTATTTTCTCTGAGGCTACATCAAGTCATTGGTCTATGTCAACAAGCCGACGATGTTGGAAGAGCTCAGAGCCAACACTGAACGCGAAATAGCGGCCGTTTCGGCCAAAATTTGTGGCCGAGTCATCAAAAATTGAGTCCAACGAATCGACCGCTGCATACGTGCCCGCGGTGGCCATATTAACGAAGTCGAGTTCCATTCATAGATGTTTTGATTGTACTTTAAGCCGATAACAAAGTTTTGGAAATATCTCAAATGGTTTGCGTTTTATTTAAAAAAAAGTTGTCAAGTCCTTCATGGAAAACCCTTTATATTAATACGCAAACATTGGATGTTGTACACTTTTTCATATTTATAGTAAAAAACAGCATTGAAACTTATATCATTCGAAAGTATTGTTCTGTGAAACCAAAATAAAAAAAAAATGCCGAAAAATAAAAATAACAAAACTAATTAAATACAAGGTGTTTTTTAGCTGCATGAGAAGTTTCGATGGTTGTTGTCTATGGTTTGACAGTTGAGAATGTCATACTATGTTGACATTTCTGTTCAGTAAGGTTTGACAATTCATCATTAAATCGTTTAACGCCAGAATAACGCTTCCAAATTGTCAAAATTTACTTTGAAAAAAAAAATCTGTTCGCGAAGTTCATAGAGCACTTCGTCCATTTTACGGTCAACATAATCGGCCTAGTGAGCAAGCAATTCGTGCAGTTTTTGATCGTTTTCGCACTAATTTTACTCTTCTCGATTCAAAATCATCAACATGACAAAGAAATGTGCGTACCGAAGAGAATATTGCTGCTGTAGTGCAAAGTGTTGAAGAAGACGCCGAAATGTTGATTCGTCGCCGTTCTCAACTTGTTCGCCTTTGTCCTTCAACTAGGTGGAAAATTTTACTTAAGGATCTTGGCTTACGTGCCTATAAAATATAGCTCATGCAAGAATTGAACCCAAATGACCATCGTTTACGACGCAGTTTTGCTGATTGGGCTTTTTTGAAACTGGCCGAAGATGAGCATTTTTACCGAAGAATTGTGTTTAGTGATGAAGCTCCATTTCTGTTAAAATGGCTTCGTCAATAAGTAAAATTGCCGTATATGAAGCAAAGACAATCCTCGGGACACTATATCACCATTACATTCATTAAAATTGACTATTTGGTACGGTTTACACGCTGGTGGCATCATCGGTCCTTATTTCTTTCGAAATGAGGAAGGAGCTGCCGTTACGGTGAATAGCGAGCGCTATTGAGCCATGTTGACTGATTTTTTGTTTTCAAAAATTAATCAGCTAAACATCGACGACATTCCGTTTCAACAAGACTGCGCAACTTGCCATGCAGCGCTCTAAACCATCAATTTGTTGCAAAATCAATTTGGTGACAACTTTATTTCCAGAAGTGGTCCTGTTAACTGGCCCCCTCATTCGTGCGACTTAACGCCTCTCGATTTCTTTTTATGGAGCTATGTCAAGTCATGGGTTTATGCCGACAAACCAGCAACTCTTGAAGCATTGGGCGCCAATATTCAAGCCACCATTGACGCCATACGGCTAGATTTATTGAAAAAGTAGTGAACAAATAGACTGATCGAATGGACTATGTAACTCATAGCCGCGGCGGACATATGCCGGAAATCATATTTTAAAAATAAATGCCATGGAACTACCAGCTTATAACAATTAAAAATTCATTCAAACAATATTTCTGTTTAGTATTATTACTAGTTGTTTCCCAGCACGCGTTGCTGCACCCAGCAACTATATCGGAACATAATAAGTGTATTCAAAACTTTTCTTTGACCCATAGTTTGACACCACTGTTATTTTCCACTGCCCGTTTTAACTAACGGTTTTGCAGATATAGTTATTTGACTACATGTCCTATTCACAATTTTTGATAATTTTTTTAATTTTCCACTGTGTATAACTTGCAAAAAAAAAAAATTATAAAAAAAAATATGCAAATATTTTTATTTTTTAAAGTACTATCGACGTGCAAAATTTACAAAAAATCGGCGTCATCAAAATTCATTTTTGTAGAAAAGCGTCCGATTTGACATGGAATCACCGTTATATAGATTTAAAGTTCTCAAGCTCTTAAAAAAACACCCTTTATATAATGCATTATTGCATTTCATAATGAATATATGCATTCTCATACCCATGGCTGTAGTATACATCTCTCTCCCTTTCAAGTTTTGCAAACAATTGGTGCTGCTATCTCTCTCTTTTTTTGTTTATCGCATTTCAAATTATTTTGTCAAACAAAAATTCAAACAAAAATTGAAGCTGTGTGGCGTTGTTGGTGTCGTTGTTTTTTCTTAATTGCTCTCTCTTCGATAGCCTCATGACCAGTGTGACCAGAGTGGAATATTATATTCCACTTTGGCATATTTTATCTTCGGTAAGCATATTTTTTTTTTTAAAATATGCAGCATAAAAAGTGGAATATTTTTCGAATTCCAATTTCTTTCAAAATTAACAAAAATTGCAATTAAAAATGACTATTTTATTACTAAATGATTATTTTTCGGTTATAGACACTTTATATTTTTTTATCTCTGAACCACCTTGTAAAAAGCAATATAATGAATTTGTTTTGTGGTTAGCTACGTCGTTGCCAATTTCATTGCATTTTACTTAATAACTTAGAAAACGCAGCTTAGAAAAAGGAATAAATTTGTTATTTGTTTGTTTGATTTTATGTGAATTATGTTGCAGCAGTAAGTAATTTATTTACTTTAGAAAACACTATTGCAAATAATATTTAATTCTCATAACTATGTTAAAAGGTGGCTTCAAAGCAATAAAGTAATTGATCAAAGTTCTTACTCGGAATCTGAAGAAGATTCTCCAGATGAATATAATTCATCATCTGCTGCCGATTGTTCCCTAGAATCTGATGGAACGTTGTCAGATGCTATCAATTCTGCTCAGGTTATATCAAATCAAAATCTAAAATATGTCCCAGTTTAAAAGATTTTTGGCTTCTCAAAAAAAAAAAAAAATTAATTAAATATGTTACGGTTTTTTAGATTTTAGGTGACGATATTTAATACACCTACATATATGTTTGTGATTTAAAAATTAAGTTTTCTCTGTGAGAAAAATATGTGACTATTTTAAAAAGAATCTAATTCTTGAAAAGACTTTTTTAAAGTACAAATGCACTGATATATTTTTTGTTAACGTCTTATTAATCTATTTTTGTTAATATTAACTTATGTTTTATAATTATAAATTGAAGTGTGATAATAATCAATAAATAAATGTTCTTATACTTTCTTCTGTGTTTCTTTTATATGCATATTTAGTTTTGTTAAGACATAATCTTTAAATTTGAAACTGGAATATTTTAGTGGAATATAAAAATTGAAAGTGGAATATTTAGCATATTTTTATTTAACAAAAAGCATTTTTCTACAAAAATCTTCTGGTCACACTGCTCATGAGTCATGACCGATAACCTCACTACAATTACAAGGTACACAGAAATAAAAAGAGTAGAACTTTTACTTAAAAATGTAGTGAATTCAGCTAAAGTAATCCGGTGATTTTCAGTCAACGAATTTGATTAGGTGCGCTACCAATTTCTAAATGTTAATTATATGCAATTATATTGGGTAGTTTAACTGCGAGAGTAGCTAAAAAAACCTAAATATTTAGGTGTACCTTCAACCATAAAATAGATAAGACACATAATTTATTAGAAGAATAAGCTAATTTTTTTTTAAACTATGACCACTTCAGATTAGGCAAGCCACCTACTAAGTGTAGAAAAATCATCTAATTATTTAGATAGCATTCCCACTTAAGAGTGGGAATGCCGTGCAAAAAATATGCAAAAAATATGTTTTTTGTTTTGCAATTTCTATTTTGAAGTGAAACTTTCCTTTCCTTAGGTCACTTTACTTCATTTCGTCACATCATAGAGAAGAAAGATTTGTTTTATAGTAGATAGAATGAGAGAGATATATACATTGTATAAATTACTGAAAAATTTCTTTGCCACCGCTGAGAGTCGAACCTGTGATCTCAAGATTTCAACAACCAACGCCTTATCTATTGAGCTAAATTTCCAATACAGGAATTTACTCTACATACCAATTAATCAAATTGCTGTAGATGCCCAGTGGAAAAATAATTTCAGAGTTGTGGACCTCATATTTTTATATACATTTTGTTCACAAGTTATCAAACGGCGTAACAACACAGCGGTAAAGCGTTTGACTATAACGCCAGCGGTCCGAGTTCAATTCTCGCATGGGACTTTACTTTTTGTTAAATTTTCTCACTTTGTTTTTATTTATGTTTTTTATAGGAGAGCGCTGTGCTCCTATAAAATTCAAATACGGGAAAAAAACAAGTTGTAAGGAAAGCATTTGATTTATCCAGGTAAATATTTATATAAAATTTATACTGAGGCGTGGATAATGCTAATATGCGTAATTTCCCTAGTGTACGAACAAATCGACAACTTGCATTAGGTAAAATAACTAGAAGAATTAGATGATTTAATAAGCAAAATTTTAGTTGAATTAACTAATTTTAATTAGGTGAATTACCTAATGCATGATTGTTAAATTAACTGTGTAAGTAGAAAAGTTGTTGAAAAGATTAGGTGAAATAGAAACTTTTACATTAGCTAAACTAGTTTAGGTAATAAATCAATTCTTTTATTTTCAGTGTAGCAAATTTTTCGTATTCGTAGCGTAGGCCTACGTTAGTAGATTTAGTACGACGGATCCTAGAATAGGGCTGATACAGTCACGTCAAAATCTACGGATTTGTCTCCGATTAAGCTAACTTATATTACACTTGGAAATTTTTCAATAAAAATAAAAAGAAAAGAAGAGAAAAATCGACTTTAATATGGTCGAATTTGGACCACAGGGAATACTACTTAGTATATGGAAATTGGAGTTTTTTTCAAGTTATTCAATGTTCACATACCGACATAAAAGATGCCACATCCTATGCATATACTTAATGTAGTACGGAAGAGTAATTTTTTCAAGCGTGCCTGTTTTGTTTCTTCTGGACTCCTTTAAAGACTGGTAGAATGTAAATTATGGATTATTCGTATATATCGTTTTTGCAGCTCAAAACCAGAAAAACCATTAATTATGCTTTGCATAACGCCGATACATGGGTTTTTTTTTTAATTCTAGATACTTTTTTTTTTGGTAATAAAACACAAACAGGGAACCTTAAATTCTGAGAGAAACCAGTTCTATTTGAATCACCTTAAATAAAAAACAACACAACGTTTACCGTAAATCGATCGAACAATAAAAACAAGAAGCATGCAATACGAAAGTATCTAGATACTTGCTCTATGTGCACCTATATAAATCGTTCTTAAACCAAGCTAATCCATGAACGTGATTTCAGTGCCCGAAAAAAAACACCAAATAAAATAATATAAAGTAGAAAAAAGAAAAACTAAAAAAAAAATATTTGCACACGAAACTTGCGGGGAGTGGTGCTGATGCAGGCAGGCGGTGCCCAGGAAGCTGAACCTAAATTTTATTTCATGTATAGAACAACAATTGCAGGATTTATGAACAATTTTTTGTGGCAAAACGTAACAATAAACGCAAAAAGGCGGAAAATCAAACGAATATAAAATACAGCAACAACAACAACAATAACAGTCAAAATGGGACACCCAAAGCAATCCAAAGCGAACCAAATGCGTATCAAAACCGGATATGTTGTGAATGGCCAGTTTTTGGGAATGGCGTTGAAAAACGTGATTAATGTGCAAAACTTAACTATTAATCTATGCTTTGGAACACAATAAAACAGCACGAAGGAGAGAGTGGATGAAAAAAAAAACAAACTGTGTAAATGTGTTCAACATATAAAAAAGTATCTTTCGCATAAGTAAAGCAAATGAAGGGTTTTTTTAAACTTATGATGGAAAAAAAAACGAAAACAGAACGACAGACGACCCTCAAGGGCTTAATTTTGCACACACAGCGTTTTGTAGAGGATTCAAAGGAATTTTTCAAATGCTGCACATAAAGCAGCGAACGAGATACAAACGTATCTGGTATCTACAGCAGCACGTCCTAATTTCGCAGGCTGTGTCGTGCCTTGTTGCCTTGGTACAACAAAAACAACAACAACAACAACAATAACAAAAACAACAACAACATCAACAACAAAAACAACAACACCAACTACAACTAGCTCAAAAACAAAGCAGTTGCTTTGACAAAGTCACACTCTGTTGGCTAATGTGCCGTGACAGTGCTGCCAGCTTTAGTATTTTTTGCTTTTTTTCAACTTCTTTTTCTTTATAATTTTCGCTATGATAAGAAATTTTTTAAGAATTAGATTCAAAGACTTCTCATAAAGACTTTGAAATTTTGAAACTTTCGGAAAAGTTCCTTTGTTTCATTTGCTTTGTGGCAACCCTGCTGCTGCTGCTGCTTCTGCTGTTGGCGAAAACAAAAGCAACGCGCCAATCAATGGTAAAAATAATTCTATTGAAAATGATTTTGTATTGTTTGCGAACGCGTTTAAGTGCAAATAAATTTCAAAAGGACAAATATACAGGATTTTATTTCAACATCCTTAACAACAACAACAACAGCAACAGCAACTACCAACAGCCAAAACTAGAGCGTTGCTCAACAAAGGTTCATGCAACGTGGCGGAAACCCAGACGAAGTGGAAGCATCTGAAGTATCAAAGACTTACAGACAGACGGACAGACAGACAGACAGTCAGAAAGACAATCCAGCAAAATAATGTGACACGAGTGCCCCGGGCAAAGTGTGCGAACGAATGAAACGAGTGCACAAGAACAAAAAGGAAAACAAAATCAGTTGTAAAAAAAATCAAAGAAATCGTCCTTTTATTGCATGCCAGCAATTTCAATAAACCTGAGAAAATCGAGTTTGAGTGAGGAGAAAAGACAAAAAAAAAACATAAAAGCGAAAAAGAATCCTTAGCAAATCGGGTTTCAATTCAATGCTGTGCAGGATCTTTCTTACTCTGCATATCCTTAACATCCTGCAGTTATATTTCTTTTTTTTTATGTAATATTTTTTGAACTTACTCGTTTTTTGCATAAACTATAAAAGACAGTAGAGAAAATTTCCATAATTCTTTCATAAGTCCAAAAAAATATACCAAAAAAAAAAAAAAAACAAGAAAAAATGCCAGGCCAGCCCAGGCGTCATCCAATTCCAGCGCTTGCCTTTCCACATGAGACGACGCTGTCACACATGCTTTATTATTTGAGCAAATGTCGGCTTTTCATAATAAATGCAGCCATACCAACAACACTTCTTCTTCTTCTTCTTCCCTGACCATTGAAATTAATATGCGCCGGAACTTGTTTCTCATCATGTGCGTCGTCGTGTTCCTTGAGCGCCCTCGGTTGACGCCTTAAACGCCTTGCTTCCGTTTCAACTCTTCATCTTTTTCTTCATGATTTTCGCTTTAATGTTTTTTTTTTACTTTTTTTATTATCTTTATCTTTGTCTTTTATTGTTTGTGCGTTTCTGTTTTTGCCTTTTATATATTGCGTGCTTGGCGGCTCTTACGTACCCTTTACCGTTAATTCCCTTGCTCTCAATTCCCTTGCATCCCTGGCTATGGTTTTTTTTTAATATTTATGTGTTTTTTTCTTTTTTTTTATTGTTATCGTGATATTTATCATGAAATTCATCAATATTTATCAAAGGCATATTTTAACAACTTTTCAATACCTTTTTTATCCCCCTCTCTATGGAATTTTGTAATCATTCATTTTTAACGGAAGTTGGCTCCTTTTTCCAGAAATTAATGAATTATGGATCATACTGAAATTTAATGCCTAGGAAAAGGTAGTGGGCGATGTTTATTTTGAACAGCAATCTGCCGGGGGGAAAAAAGGAGTATTGAATTTATAAGATGCAAAAGTTGAAAATTGTGGCTATCTTGTATTAAATTACGTAGGTATATAACGTTGTATATAACAACAAAATAAAACATTTACTTATAAATTTATGGAATAAGTTTCAAAAGCTATTTTATTCTACAAATATTCATGAGCACAAATTTAAGTGCAGTGGATGTCCAAATTATTAGGGACAATACTCATATTTATGTTATTTATAGTAAAAATAATTTTATGAGCAAACAAATTCATTTTCATAGAGTTACTTTATTTGGTAGGTTGTGTAAAACAATTTTAAATTGTTTTTCCCCAAGATTTTCTCGTACGAAATAATCCAAACGTAAGTATATTTCGCTACCTTAATATAGAAAGGCCCTAACTACCTTTTTTGTTACTTTTCAGGAGAAGGAAAAAACTTAATAATAACTAAAGTCTAGTAGTTGCGAATTTATTTTAAATGCAGTTTTTTATTGATGACACTAACTAATTTTATGCTGCAACAATTTTTTTCAAATTTAAATTTCTTATAAAATTGTGTTAGATAGGGCTTTTGTAAGTCTATTTCTTGAAAATTATTGCAAGATAGGGCTTTTTATTACAAAATTAAAACAAAAAAATATTGATGAAGTATTTCATTGTAAGCAATTTATTAAAACTAAAAACAATGCAAATAGGGATAAATAAGAAAAAATATATTGGAAAATAAAAAATAAGAATTAGATGTTGTAAGGAATTTTTATCATAAAAATAATAGCAATCGGAAGGAATAAACTTTTTTAGATATTATAAATGGTCCCATTTCGTTTTGTTCATTGCAACTCTTTCTTTATACAGTCACCTCGGAGCAGGTTAATATTCTCCACTAATATCCGTTTTGTAATACAACAACCCAGACGAGCCACTGCTTCTGCCTATAGTTAAAAATTTGCTAAATAACTAAATTTATATTTATATATAACTAAATTTGCTTACATTCATACATATCTTAACAAATTATGTACCTGTTATGTTCGTCATCCAGAAAATAATCGTAACTTAATTGTTGGGCTTGCAGAGGAGGTGGAAGCCCTTCCCTAATCAGCTGCACAAATTGTGAAGGGAAATTTATTTGCTTTTTGTTTATTTTACGTTCTATAAGAGAAAGAGTTGCATCACATTCCATTTGACTATGGCCACTTATCAAATATTTCTGTTCGATTGATATACAGCCGGACTCCTCTATAACGAACTCCCCTATAGCGAAGATACTACTATAACAAAGTTTTTTTTTAAGACACTGCAATTTTTATTTTTTTCATATATTTGGACTTCTGTATAGTGAACTCCTCTATAGCAAATTGCTCTCAGTAACGACCTGTTTTCAAACACACAAATAGTTTTTTAGAATTACTCCTCTGTAACGAATTTATTCAAACGCAACGTGATGTATGTAAGTTTTGTTTTTTTGTATGTAACGAAGACAGTCCCAACAACTTCATTATAGAGGAGTTCGACTGTATTAGTTTTTTCGCAGAAGGTCAGTAATGCATTGGATAATGCAACGTTTCTATTTTGAAAAAAAAAAAACAGCCCTCTGAGTAAAAAATTACATGATGAATGTCTGGTGAACCAGCAAGGAAATTTTCTAAATGCTTAATGATGCACGTTGCAAAAACTGAAGCCACTAGACTTCTATACGTTTCGTCCCATACATACTTGTGCGATTCATGTGTGACAGCGTTGTTAACGGTAAAGTTATGTATCTACAATTTCATTTTATAATAGGAGGCACTCTCGTTTAGTTGGAGCACTATCTTTTTGCCTAAATGTAGATATAAATATGAATAAATACTAAAGTACAGTGTATTTTTGTATGACTGACTGCTCATGCAGACTGAGCACTACAGTGTATTTTGGGCCACTCACACTACGACTCACTCGTATAAAGTGACTACTAGTGAGTTAGGGCTTTTTTTTTTGTTTAAAATTATTATAATGAGTTAGGGCTTTTTCTTAACTGCTTGTATTCTTGTTATTTTCAATCGGATCACTCCAAGTCTTTTATCAAAGTTGTGTTTTGGTATGATTTATCGAAATCTGAAAAAAAAAAAATCGATTTCGAAAAAAAATGAGTTGGGGCTTTTCTATATTAAGGTAGCGATTTACTTTTGCATTCATTTTGCTAAATATTTTGAGTATAGTTAAATTTTGTTTACAATATGACGTGATAACCTTAAGTTTTAGCATGAGACATGTCCCCTAGACCATGTAGAGGAATAAAGGCATTATTACTTCACTCAACGCATTCCCAGAGAGATAATGTATTGATTGCAGTTTTTGCGAAATCTGTCGATAACCGGAACAAATTTCAAATCGAACAAAATAACCCCTGGAAGCAAACCGTGTGGGAAAATGTGGCAATTAAGGATCACGTATTCCCCCACTGACTGCATAATCAAGGATATCTGCCTCGAAAATCGTAAAAATGTGTTGCCCGTCTGAGTACAATGATGAACGACGAAAGAATACAAGTTTACACAAAGACAATCCGGAGCCGGTTGGTCGAACATAACCTCATGTGTCGTCGGCATAAAAAACTAGTAAGAAATGATCTTGGACTAGGCGATGTTTAAATACCCCCACGGCAGAACCAAAGTATATTCAAAGTCTTAAGCAGTCAGTAAAATGTTTATATGTTAAAACATTTTCGTTATAGTTTTAACAGAAAATATTCGCTTTTGTTTTTCTATAAAGTCACTTTGTATGGGAGGTAAGCGTGGTTCACCCTCGATTTCGTTGAATACACAGAAAATACATGGTATATATCAAAGTTCATTTGCAAAATTTCAAGGCTCTATATTAATTTTTGTGGAATTCTTAGAGAATTTGCCGTTTTGATAAAGTGACTTTGTATAGATGGTAGGCGTGGTTTTTATTCGATTTGGCTCATTTTCGAACTTGACCTTTTATTTTTTAGATAAAAGCTTAAATATCGAATTTCGTCATGATAGCTTGAACATTACGGCTGTAATCATGATCACAGAAAGACATACAGACAGACAGACGGACATGGCTAAATCGACTCGGGTGGTGATGCTGATAAAGAATATATCATTTTCTATACCTACTAGGCCTCCTTATGGGCGTTACAAACGGAGTGACAAAATTAATATACCCTTTTAACGTTTTTTAAACGTGGGGGTATAAAAAAAACGACGTCTGATGACATGTCTATACAGAGAGTTTAGTTTGAGTTTCCAGTACAAAGTTGAGTTTTGCCATTGAACACAAAATAAACTCTTGAGTTCTCCAGTGCAATGAACTCTTGCGTTGCAGGATGAAACTCAACTTTGCCTAAAAGTATGCTAATGTTCTAATAAAAAAGCGTGTTCAGATGAAACTTTTTATTTTTGTGGTGAGAACAGGAAGCATCGAAAGCCTCTGGTAGTGTGAGACTTTAGCCCACTAAACCTGCACGCTATCAAGGCGGCTTGTCCTCCTGGAATACCGATGTAGTTCTACGTCAGAAAGGCCGTCGTGAGCACTTAGCTCAATCGTCTGTTGACGATTGTCTCCGCCCTATCTTGGTTGTCACCCTTGTGAGGGATTTCAACTGTGGAACCAGGGGACGGCATCTGTATGGTGTGATTCGTTGGCTGTTGGCTTTCTTGTGCTGACAAGTTGTCACGATCAGCCCGTTCAAGCATTTTTAAGGCCTACATCACTTTTTTTGCGAAAGTGTACACCGCGATCCAATTAGTGAGACTTTAGCCCACTAAACCTGCACGCTATCAAGGCGGCTTGTCCTCCTGGAATACCGATGTAGTTCTACGTCAGAAAGGCCGTTGTGAGCACTTAGCTCAATCGTCTGTTGACGATTGTCTCCGTCCTATCTTGGTTGTCACCCTTGTGAGGGATTTCAACTGTGGAACCAGGGGACGGCATCTGTATGGTGTGATTCGTCGGCTGTTGGCTTTCTTGTGCTGACAAGTTGTCACGATCAGCCCGTTCAAGCATTTTCAAGGCCTACATCGCTTTTTTTGCGAAAGTGCACACCGCGATCCAATTACTTTTGGATTGGCACATCGTCGGTATCAGATTGCCAACAGCAATTTGTTCTCGCGTGATCTCTTCAAGTTCCGCCCGTTCTGCCCTAAAGCGGTGACAGACGAAAATTACGTGCTTTACGTCTTCGGGTATGTCATTACATTCTCAGCAGTTAGGATCGCCAATAATGTGAAATCTGTTTAGGTACTGACGGAAACATCCGTGGTTGATGACTTCTTGTCACCCGCTGCCTATCTTCACTCGTGGGTTTGATCCTTTCCTTGGCAAATAGCCGTCTCATCTCTGATGCCCGGATATCAACTGGCATCTTACCAGCAATAACTGCAATGGCTACGTCTGAGACCGTCCTGTAGGTACATACTACTCTCAACGCACTTAGTCTGTTGACCCTTCTCAGTGGTTCAATGGTTGTGTTTTTTGCATCTGCCCATATTGCTGACTCATATAGCAGCACGGAATCTACCACAGTTGACAGTAAGCCTTGTTTCTCCTTGGGCACCACCAATATTTGGTAATATGCGCGTAAGTGCACTGTTTATGGCTCTCACCTTATCTGCCGCTGCCAACAAATGCGCATTAAAGCTCAGGCGCTGCTCTAGGATTCTGAGATAGTGCCCTCAAGTAGAATTGATGTCACGGTGGTGGATTTGCCGCAAAAATAAACAGCTAAAGCTTGTGAACAGCTATGGTTGAACTCAAACTAAACTCTCTGTAGACTCTCTCTAGACATGGCATTACCGAGGCAGTGAAAAAAAGCGATTGCAATGGGTCAGACAATGCTGTAATATTACTGTTGAAGACTGGAGTCTAGTAAGGAAAGGGTCTTTCACATGAGGTGTAATTTTAAATTACAAAAAAAAAAAAAACAAAAACGCAATATTTTTGTGAAACGAGCTATCATTTTATTTTAATACAAACTGTGAGATTAGTCATAAAATACAATATCTGCCAAATTTGCGACGCGACTGTTTTTGCAAGTGGAATTGAAGTATTGAAATTAAAATTGTTCATCACATTTTCACATATTGCGGCTGTATCTCTCGAATAATAGCTCTAATATTGCAATCTTTTCACTGAAATGGTCACACCAACATCATTAGTGGGATTAGCAAACATTCCTTTTTACATTAGCATTAAGACGTTAGGAAGATATGTTTCCGTAGGATATCCCATAATTTGCTCAAGGGATAAGATTGATTAAAAAAAAAGGCTCGTGTCGTTTGGTGCAAGGAAATGCTGAAAAAATACAGTGGGGGTGGTTCCAAACACGTCTACGACATCACTACAGGTGACAAATCATGGATCTACGCTTATGAGCCCGAAAAAAAGCAGCAATCCACTGTTTGGGTCTTTCAAAGTGAGCAAAGCCCAACAAAGGTTGTCCGTGGACAAAGCACATCCAAGCAAATGGTTACCAGTTTTTTCAGAAAACCGATTTGGGTCTGTTTGGGTCTTTCAAAGTGAGTAAAATCCGACAAAAATTGTCCGCGGACGAAGAAAAACCAAGCAAATGGTTGTCAGTTTTTTTCAGAAAAACCGGCCATGTTGCAACTGTACAACTTTGCACAACGGAAAAATCTTAATGCTGAATGGAACACAACCATTTGTTTGATGGAAGTCTTCGAAGAATTGAGGAAAACCAACCACCGAAGGAAGATCATCCTTCATCACAAAAATCCACACATCAGCTCAAAGAAAATAGTTTTTTACCACTCGAAGCGTGGAATTGATAGGTCATCCGCCTTACAGTCCCAACTTGGTATCCATTGACTTCTTCTTTTTCCTTGAAATTAAAAAAAAAATGAGTGGCGAGCGTTATTCTGCGACCGAACAGGCCGTTGAAGCTGGAAAAAAAACCTGCTTTTGGAATTAACAACTTCAGAGTGCCAATACTATTTCGAAAATCGGTTCAAAAGTGTATTGATCATCTTAGAAAATACTTAGAAAAACAATAAAAATATTTTCACTGATTAACCATTGCTTTTTTAATGTTAGGCGCAATACTTAAAAGACTATCCTCATAGGTGACAGGACCAGTTTTGCATTTAAAATAAAATTACTTCTCAAATTGCTTACGTTATAGTATATAACAGTATATTTTGAAGCAAAGCGCAAGTAAGCTCTCTGTGAACCGATTAAGAGCCCGAACAGAACCAAAGCGGCTGTCGGTTGTCGGGTGCGCAGTGCAACAGAATACATGAAAATCTATGCAGCCGCCAAAAATTAAATGGCCGTAGAAAACCGCGACGGAAAAACGCCAGAATAGAATCAATTCTATTTTTTCTCCGACTGCTGGCGGATCTCTCTTTGAGTGGCGTAAGTGTTGCCATATTTTTGCTAAGTTTTTACCATGAGCATCTTAGTTTTTACCATGAGCTGACGTTTTGTTTTGTCTATGTGTGTGTTGCATTCCATGAGCTAACGTATCATTTTGTGTGTGTGTGTGTGTTCCATTTGTACCATTCACACACTGAAAAGCAACGCTGATCCGACAACCGACAACCGCTCTTATTCTGGACGTGTTCTCAGCGGATTTCTCCAAGATAGGACCGCCAACCGAGAGCCGGTTTGGTTCTGTTCGGGCTCTTAATTTTATTTTATCTCCGATGGCTGTCGGATCTCCCTTTGAGTGACGTTAGTGTTGCCATATATTTGCTAAGGATTGGCTGTGTTCAATGTTATTTTCTTAGTTTTTAAAGTTGACGTTTCGTTTTGTTTGTCTGTGTTGCATTCATGTAGGTTCAAAACAAAATATGAAATTTTTTACCATTCGCACACCGAAAAGCAACCCTGGTCCGACAATCGACAACCGCTCCTCTACTGGACGTGTTCTCAGCGGATTTCTCCTACAGAGGACCGTCAACCGACAGCCGTTTTGGTTCTGTTCGGGCTTTAACTAGATAACAACAACTAATTTTCTGCATACCCATCTTTTACCGTTAGCCAAATCTATACTACTGTGCTTATGTATAGCAAAGCAGTTTCTTATGCACTTATACATAGGTACTTCGAAGAGTGTGTATCTCCGTTTTGATTGCAAAAGATATTCAAACCATTAAAACGTTTTCATATTTAACATAAAATTCCTGAAATTACGAATCAACTTTTGGCTGACTTTATTAATACCTACATACGAAATGCTGCTCCCGTAGATACAACAACATTCACAGCTACAACCTTTTGCGAACCACCCTTAAGTCGGCAGTTTCGGTTCTCCGCTGTTGTTCGTCGTTAAATTGTGATAATTTGTTCAAGTTATGCCGTAGAATTCGTTAAAACCTAATCTTATTGGAGAGCCCTGAAAATATCTTCCCATCATACCGGCCACATTTAAACCATAATCAAGGAAACCATATCCAAAAAAAAACAAAAAAAAAAACTTGCACATCAAATATTCTTTGCCAGCAAGTCACGTAGCTGGAATTAACATTTATATAAAAAGTTTCCGAAATTAATGTCCAAAAAATACTTCACTGAATTCCAAGTAATAATCCTGCGCTCTTGCCCAAAATCTATACGTTATGCCATAAAAAGCAGTTGCCTGGCAAGCGCGCATCAACGCTTGCCTCACAACAAACTTCTCATGGAATCGAAGAGCGCTGCCTGTTGGGATCTGCTCCTCAAATTAGGCATAACTGGAATTGTTATCAATTCTGAATCTGTAGAGGATGAACAGCTTTTGTGGCTGACTGCAGTAGCACAACGTGAACAAAGCATCTCGAAGATTTTTGTCCTGTTCCTTTGTTTAGAATTTCAAATTAAAAATATTTTCAACAAGCATTTTTTATGGCCTAGCTTACAAAATTGCTTTATGTCGACGGTATCACCGAGTATGCCAGGGTGAGTGCATAAGTGTGTGTTTGTGTGTATCCGTGTATTTGTAAGTTAAGCCATTTATTTTTAATTTTCGTGTTTTATTTTATTTTTTTATTGCTATGATGTTAATAAAATTTGTATGGATTTTATTACCTGCTGTGCGGCTTTTTATTTTATTCCGTGTTTTATTGTAATTAAATGTATAAAAGTTTATTACTTTTTAATGTGTAGGCTTACGCAGTAATACTAAAAGATATTACAAAGATAATTATGTAAAAAATTCCTTTATCTGATGAGTATTATTATAACCTGGTATTAATATCAAGTCAATTATGTATAGTAATTAAAACAAATGTAGGTTTTAATGCTAAAGTTCAAAATTTTTTATTAAAAAATATAATCAATCACCTGTTAATATTGAACACTGGTGAGTTCTGAGTTATGAACAATATTTTTAAGTTAGTTTTCGCAGAACCACAAACATCACGAAAATAAGGAAGCACGCAGCACACCGAGAAAAAAAACAATAAAATCACCTAAGCCGGCTTGGTTGGAACCAATTTATATGGAAATAAAAACTTCTGCTTATTAACCAAAGTAATATATTGTTTTATACATTGCTTCGAAAGTACATACTTTGATACCCTGCAAAAAAAAATGTTTGATTCACACAAGCCAAGTATATAACATATTAATTGATAGTGTAGGTAAGCCATCGAAAACTTTGACACTTTATCAAAATGGTGTGGACTTGAGCACTATGTTCGTCAGATTAAGCAAGCACGCTAATATAAACTGTCGAAGCCATAATGTATAAATAACAAAATACTTAATTAATGTATCCAAATCAATTTGCGTAAGTCCAGCATGCAAAACTTACAGTGAATCAAAAAAGTTTAGAAACAAAACAGTTTCTTAAAAACATTTATTCAATTTTTACCCTTTTAACACAAAACTAAAAATTTTTTTTTACATATTTAATATTTCATATATATTTTTAAATCAACATCAAGAATTCAAACCAAAAACAACTTTCACTTTCACTTTCACAACAATCACTACAAATGAAAAAAGAAACAAAAAACTAAACATTTCATTGCCAAAAAAGTTTAAAAACATTTGTGCTTTTCATTGAACTTTGCATTGTTTCCTTTGAAAAAAGCTTTAAAATAACGGGATCTAAAGTCTTTAGCTATAAATGTCAGTGTATAGTAAAGAGTTTTCTACTATAAATCATAAAAAATTTAAGTTTGGGTAGATATTAAAACTCTGGCAACGCGTGCGATGACTTCGATGGTTCGATTGTAACTCATTTATTGTTTGCCAATTTCTTAAGCTATGAGTATGTACATACGTATGTATATGTTAAAGCAAGAATAGGAAGAAATATGAAGAAATGTGTTAAATGTAAATGATAATACAAAAAATGTGTTATATTATGACGAATGAGAATACAAAAAAAATGTGTTATATTATGACGAATGAGAATGTGCGTAAACTGCAGCGTTATATGCAGGGTGATCAAACATCCCGGCCCCGTTGAAAGTACTTTCAAACCGGCAATAATGCAAGCTTTCGAATAGGGCGCCGAATAATTCCCTTGGCCGTACGTACATCGACAACTCTGACACGTTCATCTCTTCCGGGAACACAGTTAACGATTCGACCTAGCTGCCAGTGTATTGGTGGCACATTGTCATCATGAATAATCACCATCGCATCATTGGTGACGTTAGCCTGGTCATCGATCCATTTCGTGCGCACCTGCAGCTCGTTCACGTAGTCGTGCACCCATCGCTTCCAGAACTGTTGCTTGATTCCACTTACGCGTGCCCATTTTTCGAGGTGGTCAATACTAGTAGGTATATCGCGTTCTGGCAAGGTTTTAAGTGAGCTGCCAACGAGGAAGTGACCCGGAGTCAATGCACCATAGTCGCTCGGATCAGATGAGAGTGGTGTTATCGGGCGGGAATTAAGAATTGCCTCTATCTCGATCAAAACTGTAGACAATTCTTCGAAGGTGAGTCTGGCGTTGATCAAACTTCGGTTCAGATGACCCTTAGCTGATTTGACGGCTGCCTCCCAAATGCCACCGAAATGTGGTGCCCTGGGGGGAATAAAGTGAAACTTAATGAATTCGTTACTACAATAATTAATGATCAAATCTTGATTCGATTTGTTAAACAAAAACGTCTTTAGATCGGCCAACTTGTTACAGGCACCAACGAAATTGGTAGCGTTGTCGCAGAAGATGTCCGTTGGCAACCCTCTTCTTCCAATCATGCGCCTTAAAGATGAAAGAAAGGCATCGGTGGACAAGTCGGAGACCAGCTCGATGTGCACAGCCTTTGAAGCCAAACAGATAAACAGGGCGATGTATGCCTTGTATGGCGCCTTTCCTCTAATGCGAATGTAGATGTTCACCGGACCAGCAAAGTCCACGCCACAACGAGCAAACGGTCTTGATGGCGTCAAGCGTTCAACAGGCAGGTGTCCCATAATCTACTGCAGCAGTCTGGGCTTGTAGCGGACACAGTGTATGCAGCTTCTGACAACGCTCCGAGCAATGTTTCTAGCGTTGACAATCCAAAACTCCAACCGGATGAGTGCTATCAGCGCCTTAGGTCCAGCGTGATAGTTCTTTAGGTGCAAATGTTGGACGTACCGGAACACGAAATCGCATTTGCTTGGCAGCAGAACAGGATGTTTGCGTGATTCTGGCAAGTTTGTCAGCTCGAGTCGACCACCTACCTTGAGCAGTGTAAATCTGCCAGTGTCGTCCAAAAACGGATTCAAAAATTTAAGTGCGCTACTTGTTGGTAAATTTTTCTTTAATAACCGAATGTCATCCGCAAAATAGTGTTGCTGTATATTCCATACGATACAATGCAGGGCATTTTGAAGCTCTTGGGGAGAAGGTGAGACCGTTCCAAATTCGCTTTCGACGTTGGGTTTGATAAATTTGTGGCAGAATCTAAAAAGGTAAGCGACGACACGCACACTGCGTAGGTGTGAGCTGAACTTGTTGACGACATCGAGTATATAGTTCGATGCTACAGTCACCTGAAACGCAGACTTCCGCTTTTCTTTGTCGACTTCTTCCCAGTTGATGCTGTTACATTTATTCGCAGGCCAACTTGGCATCTCTGCATATAAAAATGATGGTCCGGTGAGCCAAATCGACGTTCCAAGTTCTTCCACAGTACAGCCCCTTGAAACAACATCAGCTGGGTTGCAGTGTGTTGGTATATACCTCCAATGAGCGCCAATTGTGAGGCTCTGGATTTCTGATATTCGGTTTCCAACAAAAGTAGATAGTGTGACCGAATGCAATTTGAGCCAATGTAGCACTATCTGTGAATCAGTCCAAAGAAAGGTGTTAGTATTGTAATTCGAGAATATTACCTTGATTTTGTCATAAAGACGAGCGAGGAGCCATGCACCGCAGAGTTCTAGTTTGGGCAGCGTTTGCTTTTTGGTTGGGGCAACTCTGGATTTTGCGGTGAGAAGATAGACTTGAACGTTGCCAGATTGATCCAGAACACGAACGTAGATGCCGCAGCCGTATGCACGAATTGACGAATCGCAAAACCCATGTAGTTGAATCGATTTTACTCCAGGTGCCAAACAATATCTCGGGATGACGATTGAGGATAAATGTGAAAGACTACTGAGTAGATTTTCCCACGCCAAATGTAGATTCTGTGGAACTGACTCATCCCAGTCCAATTTTAGCAACCATAGTTCTTGAAGTAGGATTTTGGCTGTTATGAGCACAGGTGCTAAAAGTCCTAATGGATCGAATAATGATGACGCAATCGATAAAATAGAGCGTTTTGTCACGCGTGTAGCAGAATAAGGTTTTTTCTCGAACGAAAACAAAAAACAGTCTCGATTCTGATCCCATTTTAGCCCCAGAGCACTGGTAACTGAGTCACCAATATCCAAATTCTTGATTGTTTTATCATCTCTGAACTCGTGATGATTTGAATGCCATTTAGCTAGTTCGAAATGTCCCAACTTCAGCAATTCCTCCACCTCGTGTCGTATACGTGCAAGTTCGGCAACAGAATCTGCTCCACCCAACATATCATCGACATAGAAAAAGGATTTAACAACACTGGCGCCAACTTTGAATCTCGATGCGTATTGATCTGCAATATAAAAAAGACTGCGTACTGCTAAATATGGTGAAGCAGCCATACCATATGTCACCGTATTGAGTTGAAATGTTCGAATATCTTCATTTGGGGAACTTCTCCAAAGAACGTATTGAAATTTTCGATCATTATTATGAACCAGTATTTGCCTAAACATTTTAACAATGTCTGCTGTGATTGCAAATCGAAAAAGTCTGAAACGTAGCAGCAACATGAAGAGCTCACTTTGCAGCGTTGGACCCACAAATTGAATATCATTGAGTGACCTTTGAGACGTAGTTCGACATGAGGCATCGAAAACGACCCTCAACTTAGTTGACGTTGATGTAGGCTTAAAGACGCAGTGGTGTGGGATGTAGTAGTGTGGCTCATTCAAATTGGGATTTTCCACTACGCTCATGTGTCCCAATTGCTCATATTCCTTCATGAAGTCAACGTATTGAGCTTTAAGTTCAGGCGAACGCGATAAACGGTGCTCTTGTGAAACAAACCTCCTCAATGCTGTAGTATACGATGTGCCGAGGCATACAGGGTCGTCTTTAAATGGTAAACGAACGATTACCCTACCTTCAGGGTTACGCGAAACTGCTGATGTGTACAAATGTTCACACATGTGGTGCTCCCGAGTCCACACATCAGCAGCGATAGAAACTTCTTCTAATTTCCACAAATGCTCTAGCTTCTCATCCAAGGAATCGCTACATGTAAGCATGCATGTTTGTGTGTTTGTGGGCCCTTGGTACCGACCAGATACCACCCATCCGAGCAATGTCTTTTGTATGATCGGTAAGTTTTCGCCAAGTCTTATCTGACCCACAGACAAAATAGAGAAAAAACTCTCAGTACCCAATAATAAATCCACTCGGCTTGAGTTATAGAATTGTTCATCAGCTAGTTCTATATTCGATGGCATGTTCCACGATGTGACGTCAATTCTTGCGTCTGGCTGGTAGGCGATATGTGATGTTATACAGAATGTGAGAGGTAATTCAAACCCATTGAACTTAGATTTGATGGTAGCTGAAGATTTGTACTTGATATTTGTGGACGAGTTTCCGATACTTTGAATTTCAATGTTGTGTTTGGCCCTCTGCAATTTCAATTTTTGTGAAAATTCATCTGTGATAAAATTTACCTGGGAGCATGAATCGAGAAGAGCTCTACCCAGCTTATACTGACCAGATGCATCTCGAACCATTACCATAGCAGTTGCCAGAATAACACGATCCATTGATGAGTTGTCCATATGTGTGTGTGTGACAGCATCCTGTAAATTTGGCGGTAAACCTGTAGAAGCAACTGCTGATGACATTTGTTGTGTAGTGCCTGAATTCGACGAGGTAGCATCAGATTTGAATGTATTGTTGCGATGAAGCAGGCTGTTATGGGGTTGAGAGCAGATTTTGCAACGAGAGTGAGATGGGCAATTTGACTGTTGATGCCCCTTCGACAAACAATTAATGCAAAGACTAAGCCGCTTTACAGTTTCAAAACGACGAGTTGCGTCCATTGACTTGAAGCGATCACAAGCGTAAATTTTGTGATTTGGGCTTGTGCACAAATGACACGACGATTTAGTCAAGCTGAATGAATATCCCTTTGATTTCTTTCCTTTAGATGAGTTATTTTGAATTTCTGCAATGTTGGGTTGTGTAGCATTCAGTGACTCCAAATACTGGCAATGTCTGTCCATCACAATGGTGCAAGCATCCCATTTTGGCAATGTTTGAAAATCCAATGATTCCTTCCATTTGCGGTTGGACTCATCATCACATTTTTGCATCACTATATGAATGAGCATAGCCTGCGCCACTTGCGCTTCGTTGCCTAATGACAACAGCGATCCATAAAGGGCAGAGGCGTTATCCAAAAGACTTCTCAGTTGCGTGCTGTTGGATTGAGACATTACAGGTAAATCAAAAAGAGCCGAAATATTTTCCAAGAAAATTAGTGTCGAATTGTCGTAACGTACCTTTAACCGCGCTAAAGCCTTCGGATAATTCTCATGCGTTACCTGGAATGCTCTTACCGTTTCAAGTGCTTGGCCGTGGAGACAATTGATCAAGTGATTAAATTTTTCGAGATTCGTTAGATTTATTTCTCGATCAATTATTTGGTTGAACGATACAATGAAGTTTCGATACTCAGAATACTTGCCGCTGAATGTAGGCAATTTCAACGTTGGCAATTTTGAATTCAGCACTGGCATAAGCGGCATTTTAGTTCTGCTGCACACAAAGTCTTCCTTTCCTTTGTAGCACTGCTTTCAACTATGTTTTTGATACGTGAAATGTTCTTTTTCACGCTTGACCTTTGCTTCCTTAATGTTTCTAATGTCATGGTATGTGAATTTGTTGCTGAAGTGTGAAGAATGTAAACAAGTCCAAATAGCGATTACCGAATGTAATCAGATCAGCAACAAACCAAGACAACTGAATATGAATGTGGAGCAAACTTGACGAGTGTTGACTGCAATGAATAAAAGTTAATAAATATATTGACGGAAATTTGACAACGAGGTAACAGTGGTGATTATTATAACTGTGCAGCTAAGCAGCCTTTACGAAGGTAGAGATGGCGACGGCGCCTCTAAGCGATGGGCGCTTGTTAGCGATGATGACGGCGCAGCTAAGCGATGGCAGCCTTTACGAAGGCAGAGATGACGACGGCGCCTCTAAGCGATGGGCGCTTGGAAGCGATGATGACGACGCAGCTAAGCGATGGCAGCCTTTACGAAGGCAGAGTTGACGAGGGCGCCTCAAAGCGATGGGCGCTTGGAAGCGATGATGACGACGCAGCTAAGCGATGGCAGCCTTTACGAAGGCAGAGTTGACGACGGCGCCTCAAAGCGATGGGCGCTTGGATTTGTTTTTTTTTTTTATGAGCAAAGTTGTTGCACAATTAATTGATAAATTAATATCATGCCCCACGTTGGGCGCCAAAAAATGTATAGTAAAGAGTTTTCTACTATAAATCATAAAAAATTTAAGTTTGGGTAGATATTAAAACACTGGCAACGCGTGCGATGACTTCGATGGTTCGATTGTAACTCATTTATTGTTTGCCAATTTCTTAAGCTATGAGTATGTACATACGTATGTATATGTTAAAGCAAGAATAGGAAGAAATATGAAGAAATGTGTTAAATGTAAATGATAATACAAAAAATGTGTTATATTATGACGAATGAGAATACAAAAAAAATGTGTTATATTATGACGAATGAGAATGTGCGTAAACTGCAGCGTTATATGCAGGGTGATCAAACAGTCAGTAATATACGCATCAGTCACTCGCTTTTTTGTAATAAACGCAGATTATTTGTCTTTTTGTCTTAAAAATGGGGAAAAATACCGAAATCTCACTGGACGTTCGTAAATTAATTCTAAGGCTGTATTTTCAAAATAATAAAATGCGAGATATTGGCTAAATAATCGGGAGAAGCCATTCTAGTGTTCATAAAATAAATAAATAAAAATAAATAAATATTTATACACGGGATCAGTACAACCAAAACTTCGATCTGGTCGGCCAACTTCTTTAACAGCGCGCCATTTTGTCAGAAATATAAGCAACTCCAAACGTTTCTGATCCGAAGATTGCTGCGACACTAGAGAAATTTCATGATGTCCACGTAAATGCCCAAACAGTTCGAAATAGGCTCCATCATGGTGTAATTAACAAGGTGGTAGTGAATTTTTAGCTTCTCTCACAAAAACTAACTCTCGATCTGTCAAAAACAGCTGATTGCATATTTTAAGCAAAACCATAGCAAAACAAAGTCAATATCACAATATTTGAACTTATTGTGAAAGTTTAATTTGATTAAAAATGTGCAAAAAACATGGATAAGATTAAAAATCTCAATTAAGTTGGTGTCCAGCTGAATGCCAATATTTCGATAGCCAAATTCTTAACGTCATCGGCATTTGCGGCACTCATGGACACACCACTTCAGCGTGGTATTACAGACGGATTGCACGAAGCTGGCACATCTCGTCCATATAGATTAGTAAAACACATCGCTGTTCCAAACTCGAGTTGTACCTAAAGCAAATATGAAACTTAACCTCAAATTGATTAAACTACTTTTCCGGCAGCTCAAGATAAAGAACTGCATTCTTGAAACATTGTGCACCACCTCGTACGGACTGTGATACAGCTTTCCTAGATTTCCTTGAAGATTTTAACTGGCTCAGCTTATTGCTGCTATTGCTATTCTGGAACTATATGGCCAGATAATTCATACTTGCAGGATATTGCAGTTTGTTTCCATATTTGGCTATAGTTTTTCACTGCTTTTTTCAATTATTTTGATGAAAATCCGATGAAACTACTTATAATCAGTGTTTAAAAAACTTGAAAACGTTCAATTGCTTTTGCTTTTACTTTGCTGTGCTTATTGAAAATCAAACAGCAACAGCCAAAGCAGAAAGCACTATCACAAAAAAAATTGTACTCATTTTGCTTTGCTTTCTGAATCTTCGAAAGGCTAAGCAAAAGCAGCAGCACTAAAAAGAATTTGTTTTGCTGCGTAGTGCTACGAAAGCATAAGAAATTATTTTAGTGCTTTGATTTTCATTTTGCTTTTCTAATTTGTCGCAGCACTACGAAAGCAACAATTATGCGCTTTGCTTCGTTTTTCTTTCGGGAGCATTTTATTTTCATTCGTTCGGCTTTCGGGATTTACTTGTCATCGTTTATATGCTGTATTTCAGAGACGCATGTCTTTTTGTAAGTTGTTGTTTGTATAATATGCGCACTTGTACGCAGTCGTGAATGCTTGGTGTTGTTTTTGTTGTGTGTAACGGTTTTATTATATATCTATCTTTAAAAGTTCTAGAACTATTTTATATGCGCATCCAAATTTATTTCTGCAATCTCTTTAAAACTCATGCAATAAAAAACCGTTACACACAACAAAAACAACACCAAGCATTCGCGACTGCGTACAAGTACGCATATTATACAAACAACAACGTACAAAAAGACATAAGTCTCTGAAATATAGCATAAAAACG
Organism: Pherbina coryleti; assembly: GCA_943735915.1. NCBI lineage: Eukaryota > Metazoa > Arthropoda > Insecta > Diptera > Sciomyzidae > Pherbina > Pherbina coryleti. The sequence continues at coordinate 137,781,122 of OX030949.1, forward strand.
ATGATATGTAAGTAAATCCCGAAAGCCAAACGAATGAAAGTAAAATGCTTCCGAAAGCAAAACGAAGCAGAGCGCATAATTGTTGCTTTCGTAGTGCTGCGACAAATTAGAAAAGCAAAATGAAAATCAAAGCACTAAAATAATTTCTTATGCTTTCGTAGCACTACGCAGCAAAACAAATTCTTTTTAGTGCTGCTGCTTTTGCTTAGTCTTTCGAAGATTCAGAAAGCAAAGCAAAATGAGCAGCATATGCTTGTCTTTAAAAACTTTAGTTAGCACTACGCAGCAAAATTATCGTTGCTTTTGCTGTTTTGCTGAAAGCAATTTAAACCCTGCTTATAATTGCAATTTATTACTTATAAGCTAGAACTACCACGAGCAAGCCATGGTGTAATAATAATAAGGTGTTAGTTAATTTGACAGTTCTCTCTCAATATGATAAATTTTTTCGCCCCGCTCCTGTCAAAAACAGCTGATGGTGAATTGGAATGAAAATAAAGCATCTAACGTGCAGTCGGTCGAAGCTCAATGCCATGTCCACTTCTTTTGATGGCTATTATCAGTTGAGGTATTGAACATTCTTTGATGGCATTCGATATTTTCTTGAAGCAGTCGATGTGAATGCAAAACAATTTGCATGCTGGCCAAGGCTTCATGTCGGTGGCACCTTCCAGCGCACGTTTTTGATAAAATGGCAAAACTATTCAACGGCGAACTTGCCCAATGGGCGAAGACAACTGCAATAACTTCTTGTAAACACAACACGGCACAATTAATTCAATTAAATATTTATTTAAACTTTATTCGCACAATAACCTACAAAAACTATAAAACATCATCATCTAGCAACTCAAACAAATAATAGAATTTGACAACTATCAACGGCTCCTCTCTTTCGATCTCAATATTTTGACAGAAAGAAAGCTATTCTTGGTGTTGTCAAAAATTCACTAACACCTTATTATTATTACACCATGGAGCAAGCAAACAAAACAAATAATGATTTGACACATACCAACAATTCTCTCTCTTTATGTCACAATTTTTTGACAGATTCAGCAAAATTGGGTGTGTGGTGAAAAATTCACTACCACCTTGTTAATTACATCATGGGCTCCATAAGGCTGGCTACCATGGTAGAGTTGCTCGAAAAAACCTTTCATAAATAAGCGAAATGCGGATAAACGCTTGGAGTTCGCAAAAAAATACATCAACCAATCGGAACAGTTTTGGAGAACTGTGGTATTCAGTGAAGAGTCGAAATACAACATTTTTGGTTCGGACGGACGTCGTATGGTGTAGAAAAAGGCAAATATGGAGTTCAAAAAAGAAAACATTCAAGCAACAATAAAACATGGAGGCAGTAGTGTGATGGTGTGGAGGTGTGTTTCAGCGGCTGGAGTGGGAAACTTGAAGTTCATTGAAGGAATAATAGATAAAGAACATATTTAGCCATTTTGAGAGAAAATTTGCTGCAAAATGTGAACAAAATGGGGCTAGATGAAATCAGTTTCTTTTTCCAACAAGATAATGACCCCAAGCACAAGTCGCGTTTGGTAATGGAATGGCTGCTTTTCAAAGTCCCACACCAGCTGCATACACCCCCACAATCTCCAGATCTCAACATAATTGAAAATGTGTGGGACCTTATTGAAAAAAGGATCAGACACCATCATATTACATCCAAAGAGTCGCTTAAACAAGCTTTATTAGAAGAACGGAATGCAATTACCTCACAAGAGCTCGAAAAACTATCTTTGGGAATGAAAAATAGACTCCAAGCGGTTCTTGATGCGAACGGCTATCAAACGAAGTACTAAAATATTAAAAAAATTAGTTTTTCTTTAATTTTTTTCTGTATAACTTTGAATTTGTTGGCCATGAAATAATGTTATTTTTGCTGTTTTTATCGCTTGTACGAATATTGTAATTGTTTTTGATTTCACTTTTTTGTTATTGTGTTGTGAATATATATGGAATAAAAATATATGAAAAAAAATTTTGCAACCGCTTAAAAAGTGTAAAATTTCAATGATTGTTTTAGAGAAAATGTTTTGTTTCTAAAGTTTTTTGATTCACTGTACCTTATAATGCAATATAATGCAACATCAATAGACATTCAATCAATTGTTCGTTTATATCAATAAATATTATTTCAATAAATAAATTCTGCTCTTACAAATCCAGCCGTTACAACTGATCGAAAAAAATTTCTTTCAAGAGCTAAAATGTTCAGGCTTTTCTTAGTTTTTAGGTCGAGTCTTAATGCTTTATTTTCTTCAGATTTTTCTTATTCAACTTCTCCAAAAAGAACTTTAATATCACTTTGCAAAAAATCCTTTAAGAGATATTTGAAGAATCACGTTGAAATATCGTCAGAATGAAATAAAGTTAGTTTTTACCTTGTCTTCTTTATTTTTCCAAATCATTGTAAAACATCCTAACGATCCTTAGTCATTTTATACAAAACACAAATTTACACATTTTGTTTGTATACAATCTATATTTTTTTTAATACTTGTAATTTATATTTAATTTATTTCCGTTTTATGTTAAGAAGGAAATATATTCCAAGTGGCAAGAGGTGTTCATTTATAGAGATCGGACAATCGCATGCATTTGTTTGCCTTTGCTAGCATTGCCGGAAAAAGGGGGAGTTCTTGCCAATCTCTACATGCCTAAGACTACATATTAGTCAGCATGCGATTAAGTATTACGTATCGATTAGTAAACTGGAAATTAACATGGAGGAATTATAAAAAAAACAATATCAATTAACACAACATACCATCGGCATTGATGTTTAAGCCGAGCTACTTCTGCTTTACCCTAAATTTGTACCCAACCGTGGATCTATGAGTAGCGATGTTATATTAGATCCCCAAAGAATTATATCACACAACCATATAATTAATCAAAACCTTATGTACAAATTAATCCATTGTAAGTCTTTTCATTATATAATTAACAAAATTTATTCATGCTTCTGTATGTGGCTATATTAACTTAAGTTAACAACAAAATAATAATACAATATAAAGCTGGCTTCAACTAAACTTTCTTAAGTTAAACATTCGAAAAAAAAATCGTTTTATTTAGGATTATAAATAAAAGCTAACTTTATCATCAGCTGATTTGCTGGAGCACAAAAGATAATTCTTAATATATCTCACAAAAAAAAACATTCAAATTCATTTTGCTTGCTTCAATATTGGTGGTTGTTGTTGTTATTATTTTTTTTTTCTTTTCTCTCTTTTGTAACCTTTGCAAACTTACTACTTATCCATGACGTTAAACTGATAATGAAAACAAAGCTTTTAAATATGTTCTTAATAAGATCAATGAGAAAAATGTAAATCTATTTGCATGCGTACAAACAATAGAGAAAGAAGAAAAAAAATAACTACATCATACACTCACCATAAAAACATGATATATATATATATATATAACATAAATTATTACTTACAAATTTCTTTCAGCGAAGACGAAGAAGGTACCTCCGGCGTCCATATCGATGAATGTTAAATTATGTTTTTGTTTATTGTTTTTTTTTTTTATTGTTTTCATTATTTTAGCAAGTGCTTCATTTTAATTTAAAAAAAAAAATTATAAGCTTATGTTTCCTTAACAAAAATTAATATTACTAACATTTTTTTTTTTTTTGTTTTGTTTTTTTCTTTTGAGCGTGTTAATTTTGATGCAAGCCTTAACAGAGTTCTCGCGAGAAGTTAAATATTAACATTAAAGTCTCTTTTAAACAACATCTTTATGTTGTCTTTTTTTTTCTTAATGATTTTTGATTTTTTTGTTAAACAGAAAAGAGTGCTTCTTACATTATTGTTTTGTTGTTTTTTTTTTTTCTTTTTTTTTCTTAAAGACTTATTCTTTGGAACAAAAAAAAAACTAGTATTTTAAATAAAAGAAACTCTTCGCATAAGTTGCGAACTTAGTATGGGAGAGAGAGACTTTAGATTATTTAGCTGGGTGGATAGTTTTTAAGATACTTTATATTACACTAGTGTGTAAAACTTTGGAACTATTATTTGTTTTTTTTTTTGTTTTTTTATAATATTTAAAAAATTTTTTTTTTTCTTATTTTTAGTTTCTTAAATTTGGTTTTGTTTTTCTTTTTTTTTTTTTTTTTTTTTGGTGCGGTTATTTTAGGGCTACTTTCCAACTACATAGTTGGTAGAAAAAAAACACGTGGATGTGTGGATTGCAGAGTGGATACAGGGTTCTTTCCATTGAGTCTCATGGTTACTTCTTGCGTTGGACCCGGGAAGATAAAAAAAAGAAGGTTGGCTCGGACGTCTGCAAAGTACTCCTGACTGACACCCTGTTTATTAAAAAAAAACTACTATACGAAGTTTTGCACTTTACGTTTTTAATTTCTTACCTCTTTTTGTTAGGAGGGGATAATTTATGAAAGTCTTTCTCCGGCGGGTGAATAGTATTAATACCATGCAAGATTTATGGCAAAAAAACAAAAAACTTATAACTCCTTATTTTGTATTTGTTCAAAGTACAGTACTTAGGCACTTTATTAGAAAAAAAAACACTTTCACAAGTTGTTTGCTTCAAGACCTTGATCGAAATGACCGAAAATTTTTGTCTATTACGACATAACACCTCAATCAGCTCATGCGGAGCGCAGTTAGTAATATACCGTTTCTATTTACTCCAAGCTTTAGTGTACTGAATTTGGTTTATTCTTGCAAAAAAAAAAAAATCTTTATAGTATGTGTTGGTGGAGTGGTAATATGAGCGAAAGTTTAGACGCATACAGGTATCAAAGAGATCGATTGAGTTGATCTTAAAGCTTTGGTATAAAATCAAAGCTTTTGTTCGAGTTCTTGTGATCTTGATGAATATACCCTAATATCACTTTTTTCTTTCATTTTTATTAACATAGTAAATATATTTATGTATGTATATTACAACATGCTTGAATAAAAAGGTTAATCGAAAACAAAAAGTATAAAATATAAAATTTGAGGATAACATTTGCCTTAATGACAACCGATTCGTTACATACTTGTCCTACTGCTTGTCCAATTTTTTATTTTAATTCATCTCTCAAAACTTTCTCTAAATCCTAGTCCCAATTACGGTTCTAATCCTTTCCCAATACTTGAGAAAATCCCAAATACTTGCAGAAATTCTTATTCTTATATTTAGATATGCTAGGTTTATTTTTATTTTAATTTTTATATTATATTTATGTGATAGACACTGTCAAACTTATTTGACAAAGTATGGGTCTTTTTATATATTTTACTTTAATTTATGTTTTTATTTCTATTTTTTTGACGTAGAATACGTCATTTTCGGAGGTAAGGAGGGTGGTTGATAGTGATCAGGTGTCGGTATTTATATAACTTGTTGAGCCTTTGGTGGGCCTAAAGTACTGATCGTACAATATTGATGTTAGCACTTGTTGGTCTGCTTGATCCTCAATGCGACAAAAATTCATGTTAGAACTCTCCAACTTATATAAATTTTACACAATTACATGAAATATAAAGCCAACATTTGATGTTTTTGTTTGCTTAAACTTGCTACCTATTTATCGACAGTTTCCGGTTTTATCGACAAAACCATAAAATTTGTATAGGAGCCCCCCTAAGGAGTGGTCGGAGGGAATAGGTGTCGAAGGCAAAAATGTTCCTTTTGCAAAAGTAATGGGGGTCGGTGATACATATAAACCCTTTCCGGCACAAACACAATAAAATTTGTATGGGAGCCCCCCTAAGGAGTGGTCAGAGGGAATAAGTGTCAAAGGCAAAAATGTTCCATTTGCAAAAATAATGGGGGTCGGTCATACATATTAACCCTCTCCGGCACTCTCTTGAAGGTCATATGCTCAGGTGTATGGAATAAATAAACAAAAACCATAAAATTTGTATGGGAGCCCCCTAAGGAGTGGTCGGCGGGAAAAGGTGTCGAAGGCAAATATGTTTCTTTTGCAAAAATAATGGGGGTCGGTAATACATATTAACCCTTTCCGGCACAAACACAATAAAATTTGTATGGGAGCCCCCCTAAGGAGTGGTCGGAAGGAATAGGTGTCAAAGGCAAAAATGTTCCTTTTGCAAAAGTAATGGGGGTCGGTGATACATATTAACCCTCTCCGGCACTCTCTTGAAGGTCATATGCTCAGGTGTATGGAATAAATAAACAAAAACCATAAAATTTGAATGTGAGCCCCCCTAAGGAGTGGTCGGATGGAATAGGTATCAAGCAAAAATGTTTCTTTTGCAAAAATAATGGGGGTCGGTAATACATATTAACCCTTTCCGGCACAAACATAATAAAATTTGTATGGGAGCCCCCCTAAGGAGTGGTCGGAGGGAATAGATGTCAAGGGCAAAAATGTTTCCTTTGCAAAAATAATGGGGGTCAGTCATACATATTAACCCTCTCCGGCGCTCTCTTGAAGGTCATATGCTCAGGTGTATGGAATAAATAAACAAAAACCATGAAATTTGTATGGGAGCCCCCTAAGGAGTGGTCGGAGGGAATAGGTGTCCAAGGAAAAAATGTTTCTTTTGCAAAAATAATGGGGGTCGGTAATACATATTAACCCTTTCCGGCACAAACACAATAAAATTTGTATGGGAGCCCCCCTAAGGAGTGGTCGGAGGGAATAGGTGTCAAAGGCAAAAATGTTCCTTTAGCAAAAGTAATGGGGGTCGGTGATACATATTAACCCTCTCTGGCACTCTCTTGAAGGTCATATGCTCAGGTGTATGGAATAAATAAACAAAAACCATAAAATTTGTATGGGAGCCCCCTAAGGAGTGGTCGGAGGGAATAGGTATCAAAAGCAAAAATGTTTCTTTTGCAAAAATAATGGGGGTCGGTAATACATATTAACCCTTTCCGGCACAAACATAATAAAATTTGTATGGAAGCCCCCCTAAGGAGTGGTCGGAGGGAATAGATGTCAAAGGCAAAAATGTTCCTTTTGCAAAAATAATGGGGGGTCGGTCATACATATTAACCCTTTCCGGCACTCTTTCAAAGGTCATATGCTCAGACGTATGGAATAAATATTTTGCTAAATACTTAGTTTTTAAAAAAGATGTCATCAAAAGCGAATTGAATAATTCTACGTCTTGTGTTACGACATAGTCGAAACTATTTTATATTTATTTTCATTTATATTCTTTTATATATTGTTGATTTTGATTTTGATTTTGATTTTGAGTTTTGCGACACCGAAAAATTTTGGAAAATGGCCTGCGAAGTGTAAGACTTAGCGCTGTCACGTCAAATTCTTTCTACACACGAATTGAGAGTTACAGGTGAGAGGAAAAATTTTTTTTCGAATTCAATTCTAAAGCTAAATACTTATGGTTTGTCTAGATCGCTATCAAAGTAATGTTCCTCTAGAATCTAGATGCTTATCGCCGGTTTTGTTAGTCTTGTTAGTCTTGTTTTCCTTAATGAAGCCTCCGAAAATTTCTTGCAAATACTCAAGCGACTTGAGGAGACGATAGAAGGCAAGACCATAAAAGGCATTGACGCTACATTCTATCGCTGTTTTACTTTCATCGTAAGATTGTCCAATCTAGTCATGAGATACATGCAAAAAAACAGGACACTGCAAAGAAATTCTCTGCAGATTTCCTTTTATATTTTATTTTTTTTTTCTTTTTTTTTTTCATGCAAAACACAAACAACCTATTTACAAGAAAATCACCTAAAATTCTTTGGTAATTATATTCCAGCAACAGAGCCAAATCTTGTGCTGTGGGCCACTTACTTATCTGTAGGCAGAATCCATGCAAACATAGCTTGTAGTGTTTTAGTCAGAATTCTTACCAGCTTTGCCAAGATTGCTGAGTGCGTTTAGCTGCTCCGGTTCGGTGTTGTTTTGTTTTTGGTGTTTTTGTTTTTCCGAAATCTTTTTGGTACATATTAAAAATGCTGGCCGTTAACTGATGCTGTGCGGCTATCATAGAAGTTGGATTGTTGTTGTTCGTGCTGGTGGTGATGGTGTTATGTGTGCAGCCTGTATTACAAAGAATATTTTTTCTGATTTTGCTGTTGTTGTAGATGTTGTTTTTGTTGTTATTGTTGTTGTTGTATTAAAAGCAGCTTAAGTGACCTGTTGTCTTTGCAACTAAAAAGGAAAAAACCTTCCTGCTACACGATAAATGCTTCTAATGTTGCATGAGTTAGCTTGCTGAACCATTCCTTTCTTCGACTTCTTGCTTGTTTTTATTTGTCTTTTTATTTTTGTTAAAAAACTAAAAAAACATTCTTCCGCAAAAAATACTAAATTTGGCTGCTTTTTTTATTGAGGTAGCTTCTTGAGACACTGGCCTGTCATTCTGAGTATTGCTAACACTTTGGATGTTTTTGAAGTTTATTCTTTTTTTTTTCATTTTATTTTTTTTTTTGTTTTTTGTGTTTTGTTTTTTGACCAGCGGCACTATTGTACATAATATATTTTTTATGATCTTAATGTGCTCCTTTATCTGTCACAATCTTCCGAAATTGTTAAAGGCTGTCCATGACTTCAGTTAATATCTAGCTTTTGTCATATAACCTTGTTGCAAGCTTTTATAGCATGTTTTTTTTTTCTTCTGTTTGTCGCTCTTTTTTTTTTAATCTGTCAATTTTTTTACAATTCTACGTTACGTTCTTTTATTTTGTTATTTTTTTCATTTTCTTCTGCATTAGCACGAATCTGTTTCCTTGAGCAGCACTTTAATTGCGTGTACGTTTTGTATTTCTTGGTTGGCCTGAGCTTGGTACCCGAGGTTCCCCCACGCACTCATTCAAGCCTCTAGCTAACCAGTCAACCAGCCAACGACCCAACCACATGTCGATGCGTTATTAAAGTGTTGCCAATGTTATTGCCATCAACATTTGTTTTCCCATCTTGTATGTTTTTTTTTGTTTTTTTCATTTCTTCTGCTGACTTCTCACTTTTATCCCTCCCCATAGCGTGTGTGTAATTTTTTGTCTGTGCCGTCACGTCTTGTGTTCTTGTGTGTCCTTTTTTTTCCTTATATAACATCATTTACTCATTTTACTCTTACTCTATGGTTTAGTTCAGTTCAGTTCGGTTCGGTTCGGTCACAAAAAACTTTCTGTTTGAAGCATTTGCAGAGGCGTTAAGTTTTGTGTCTCAAGTTCCTTTAGGTTTTTTGTGTGCTTATATTCCTTGGGGTCCTTAGGTTCTGAGCTTCAGACAAAATAAAATATCTGATGCAATAAAATAAAATGTCGAAAGGAAAAAAAAGAAGGTTGATAAAATAAAACAACTGACTTGTGTAGGTCAAATATGCTAAATGCTAAAATTATAAATAATCAAAAATCAGCTGTGGGACAAATACAAACAAAATTCAATGCAGATAATACTGACTCAGTCACAAGAGCATAACATCAAACCATATAAGTTAACAATGAAATGCATAGTGTGCCATATATGGCACAACCAAAGAATTTATCCTTATTTCTGAACGAGAGTAATTTTGGGAAAAAATAATAAACCTTTTGGGTCACACCGACTTAAAGCCTACGTTTTCTTCAAACGGTTATACTTACAGAATTCAGCTAACTGCATTATTTGGAGCAAAAGTGAATAAATGTTGAATGCAAAAAAAGACCATGCATTTAAGGGTTTATTGATAATCAAGATCAGATTCGACTTGGACCAGATCAGTTGATGGATTTAATTAAGGCTGTAGTTTAGTTGCTCACTTTCGAAATTTCGATTTTTTTGACGTGACTAAGTTACGTTTTACCGCGCAGGTTTCCAAAAAAGTTGAAAAACTTTTTTTTTAACATTCATCGGCGTTGCATTGAATTGTTACTCGCTGAGTATAAGAGCTATGATTAAGAAAATGGTACGACCGTAAAGGTTGATTTGTTGACTTTATTATAAAAACAAAACAAAAATTCATAACGTCATCAGGACGTGGTGGGAGCTGCTTAAGCAACGCAACTGAAAATTTGTTATATGGAATTATTACTCACCGAGTATTAGCGCCAGGATAAAAAAATCAAAGGCCTATTCTAAGCCCTTACAACAAAATTATACAAAAAATTCCTAACGTCATGGGGACACAGAGAGAGCCGCTCAAAGATCGACAATGCAACATTCATGCAGCGGAGTTGCATTGAATTTTTACTCGGTGAGTATATATAAGCTACGAAAAATGTTTAAAAAGGAAGATGATGGATTTATACTTGGCCTTACGACAAAAATAACAAAAAAAATTTCTGACGTCACCAAGTCGTAAATACAGCAGTTTATGTAACAGAAATGTAATATCGTTACATGGAATTATTACTCACTCAGGAGACGTGCTGCGGTGAATCTTGTTTTACGACAGCATAGAAGTGGCATTACGCCTCACAACTAAAATAAAAAAAAATTATCGTTATGATTTCAGGGATGCAACCACATAATGCAGTAAAAATGCTACAGCAATGAAAAAATGTTGCATGGAATTTTAACTCTGTGACTACTGGCGCAACGGTAAATTTTAAGGAACGAAAATGAAGGTGGGGTCTTCGGGCTTATGATCAAAATAAAAAAAAAATTGAAGGCGTCATGATGCCCCTCAGGAAACCGCCTAATGTGACGCATATGCAACACTTTTCCTGGATTAATTCCATGCAGCTAAGGCACAGTTAACAAACCAAGGAAAAGCACAACCAATGGGAATCGAATAAAAAAGAGCAAAAGCAAAAGCAGAAGCAGCACTAACACCAACAACAACAACAACAACAGCAACACCAACACATACACCACCAGCAACAACAAAAACAAAACATCTAATTCAACATATACATCAACATCCACATCAACATCCGCATCAACATCAACATCGACATCAACATCAACATCAACATCAACATCAATATCAACATCAACAGAAACATCAACATCAACATCAATATCAACATCAACATCAACATCAACATCAACATCAACATCAACATCAACATAAACATCAACATCAACATCAACATCAACACCAACATGAACATCAACATCAACATCAACATCAACATCAACATCAACATCAACATCAACATCAACATCAACATCAACATCAACATCAACATCAACATCAACATCAACATCAACATCAACATCAACATCAACATCAACATCAACATCAACATCAACATCAACATCAACATCAACATCAACATCAACATCAACATCAACATCAACATCAACATCAACATCAACATCAACATCAACATCAACATCAACATCAACATCAACATCAACATCAACAGCAACATCAACATCAACATCAACATCAACATCAACATCAACATCAACATCAACATCAACATCAACATCAACATTAACATTAACATCAATATCAACAGCAACATCAACATCATCATCAACATCAACATCAACATCAACATCAACATCAACATTAACATCAACATCAACATCAACATCAACATCAACATCAACATCAACATCAACATCAACATCAACATCAACATCAACATCAACATCAACATCAACATCGACATCAACATCAACATCAACATCAACATCAACATCAACATCAATATCAACATCAACAGAAACATCAACATCAACATCAATATCAACATCAACATCAACATCAACATCAACATCAACATCAACATCAACATCAACATCAACATCAACATCAACATCAACATCAACATCAACATCAACATCAACATCAACATCAACATCAATATCAACATCAACAGAAACATCAACATCAACATCAACATCAATATCAACATCAACATCAACATCAACATCAACATCAACATCAACATCGACATCAACATCAACATCAACATCAACATCAACATCAACATCAATATCAACATCAACAGAAACATCAACATCAACATCAACATCAACATCAACATCAACATCAACATCAACATCAACATCAACATCAATATCAACATCAACAGAAACATCAACATCAACATCAACATCAATATCAACATCAACATCAACATCAACATCAACATCAACATCAACATCAACATCAACATCAACATCGACATCAACATCAACATCAACATCAACATCAACATCAACATCAATATCAACATCAACAGAAACATCAACATCAACATCAACATCAACATCAACATCAACATCAACATTAACATTAACATCAATATCAACAGCAACATCAACATCATCATCAACATCAACATCAACATCAACATCAACATCAACATCAACATCAACATCAACATTAACATCAACATCAATATCAACAGGAACATCAACATCATTTTTACTATTTCAAAAATAGTCTCCCTAGTAACTCTGCCTAATTCATGCTTCTAGTAAAATAGGTTGTGAAAGTCCCTCCTCAGCATGAAGTTTTCTGTGAATAAATTTCTTTTCGAAATAAAAATTTGCTCCTTGAATTAGGTTGAAGTTCTTGGTCAAAATTCTTCAAGTAACTTATAGAATTTGACCACTGTTTTCAGTGCCACCACTAAGTGCGATTCACGGCCAGAAACGACTACCTCTTGATGTCAGCTCCTTAAAATTAACATCAGATATGAATACAGGCTTTAGCAATAGCAATTATTGCTGCTGTTTTTGTTATTATGGCTTTTGTTTCGGCTGCTTTTGTTGTTGTTGTTGTTGTTGTTATTGTTTTTGTTGTAGTTGTTTAAAATATTCAACCCCAAGCTTGAACTAAACTAAACTAAAAATGCCCAAAAAAGGAGTTATAAAAAATATTTACAAAATGCTTGCTGAGCAGACAGCAGTTGAGGAGTGCCAAGGGATTCACAACAACAACAACAACACCAACAGCAACCAAGACAGAAACTATATAAAAACAATAACAACATCATGAACGACTGCCAGAAGTGAATAACATAAAATTGCACTAAATAGAAAAAACCACACGACATAATCCAGAAACGGAAATGGCCAAATGAAATAAGAAAAAACCTCCAGCAACATCAAAAACAGCAGCAATCAGCAAGACCAAAAAAAAAAAAAAAAAACACGATGGAGGCATTACAATAACCACTTTGCACAAAGGGCTCAACTTGGCCAGAGTAGCAACTTAAAGCAGCATCATGCCAAGTCATCAACATAGGGCGAAGACTATAAAAATCGAAATTTCCTCAATTAAGTTAGGCCCGCGGGACTCGTTTTGCCAGGCAAAATGAACGAAAAGAAAAGACAAGACAAAAACTGCTGATTGGGGTTGTGGGCAGCGAGCTATGCAGCGGATGAGCAGTATGAGTAGTGAGTGGAACCTTTTGGCTGAGTTTTAAATCGAAATAACGTGAGCTCGAGTGCATTTCAAGTTAGCAGAGCGCGGTGGTGGAAACCTATGCGAAACCGCTAAAAACTGCTGTCCTAGCTAGTTGGGGGAAAGCTAAATTGTTTTTTTTTTTCTACTTTATATAACATTTACGACAAGGAAATTGGTTGCGAAAAGGATATGACTATTAAATAGAAAGGATATGAATGTCAGTTACAAAACGAGGACATAGAACGTGGAAGGAGCGATTGAAATTTATGATTGAGCTCATCAAGCTTTTATCTCGAACAACATATGGAGCAGCTCATAAATCATGTCAATCAAAAATAGCCATAAAAAAATAGAGGGAAACACACAGCGAGAAAAAGCCTCATTCATACCTGCCTAGAGATTAATAACCGTCAGCTACAAAAGTAACCACAAACTCTACCCACCCAGTTAAATGCACGAAATAAAATCCAATCAACCAACAGCGTTAAGTAACAACAACAAAAATATAGAAGAAAAAAAAGGTAAAAATGTTCCAAACGTGGATATAAATCGATTTCTTGTGTCATTTTCAAAAATTGAAATTGTAAATGTTAGCAGGGCGTCAAAAAACAAACAATTCGGCACACACAGCCAGACAGACCAATATAACTATCGATAGACAGATATAGACTGTCGAGCGCAGCAAGCTTGTCACAAGAAAGTGGCTCGTAAAAAAAATGAACCACTAGCTCATAAAAATGATGAACATGAATGATGTCAAAAGAAAATAGAGTGGAAAGGAAAAAAAAAAACCACCTTCATGCTGGCTACCCACAAAGCAGCAGGTCAATGGGTTGGTCTGGCGAGACAAGGAGCAAACAAAAATAAACGTATATAGAAACCCAAGAAAACAACATGTGCTTCGCATTTGATCCGTCCCATTTCTTTTTTGTGCGCACACATAAACGTTTTTCTAGTCCTTGCAACGAGGTCCACCTTAACACTCGATACAACTTAACAGAGTCATTCACGAACATATCATAATTAAAGTCAGAAAAATCTATGGGTTGTTTTTTTAATGCGCTCGTGATTATTGAGTTACCGCTACGCTATGAGAATGATAAGCACCAGCTGTCAAAAACAATTCGATTTAATAGTCTTTTTTAATTTTACGACTTTAATTATGAAAAATATAACTTTATACGAGCTAAAAAAAAAAGTCTAAAAAGTGAGTAGCTTGACTAGGCGCCAGTTGGGAACTCCAGAACCGTCAGATTGTGCAACTCTTGGTCATTCCCATAAAGATATGGGCATGCTCTGCTGCACTGAACGTGATAGAAGGAATACAAGTATTTTACATCTTATGTAACGTAGACACCTGCCGTATGGCTTAATTCTACGTTTCCCCATGGCAGTCGGGTCGTGGTTCAAGGAATTGATGCCTAGGAGATAAATCTTTAGGACATCAGTGCCATGCTAATGTATATACGACGTCCGTCATATCTCTCACACCATACTTCAGGGTATATTTAAATTAATAAATATATTGTATGGGTAGCAACCAATGCTGGAACGCAACAGTACCAATTATGGATGATTAGTTGGGTCATCATCCACATTTATTGGTGGAAATCGAGACCCATCTAACATCTCTTGCAATGTAGGGCATTGCCACCCGGTTGTTTAGCGCAACTCCACGCCGATCACAGACCTGTTCACGACATTGAACTACCACAGCCAGCTCGATACTCCCCGAAGGGCCAGCCCTGCGATAGTCTCCCCGGGCAAAGGGCTTTACTTCGACACGCACTTATCACAACACCAATACATTTGCATTCATCACTCTTGACTGTGGAGGAAAAACCACCACTACTTGGACGTGCTACAGCGTAGACCACATCGCACTTGACTGTGTGAGACACAAGGTCGCCATTATTTGCTCCATTTCATACTGGTACTTCAAGACCACCGGGATGAACACTTAGCCACCTGCAGCACTTCTTGACTATACATCTTATTGACTATACATTCATTGATACATTCATTGATACACCTTATCAACACACCTTGATACACCTCATCAATCTAGTACTCCGAGGCTACTCAGATAAACCTTTCACACTCGGAGTACTCAATATGACACTCCTTGTCATATACACCTCATCAATCACACCTTGGGACATCTCACCAACTCCTCGATACATCTCATTAGTCTAGTATTCAAGGCTACCAAGATAAACACGCAGTGACTCAAAGCACCCAATATGACACCTCCTGATTACCACCTTTTCAATCTGGTACTCCGAGGCTACTAAGATAAAATTTTCACACTTGGAATACCCATTCTGACACCTCTTGATTACATCGTTTAAGCCAGCCTTATAAGTCTAACAAGACTTATAAGACTATCCAGGAGACCATACGAAATGTATCAGTGGGGACTTGCAATAGTACGTCTGTCGAGAGTAACGACTATCCCCGTGCTAACAAATTTTTAGGATCATTGCTTTTCCCTCGTAGGCATACGCTACCGTTGATCATGTCCCTTCTGATTTAGGTAGTCCCTTCTCAGTTACACAGGATAGGGCGAACCCGTTGCCTGCGACCATCCTCTTTTATCCTGGCTTTGGACAGGCTGCTCGTGAGAACAGGCGGAGTTGCTGAACGTGACTGTACACTAAATTGGAAATTTCGGAATTTTTTCTGAAACGTCTCGGATCTTTCAGTTCGGATCTTTTATCCGTTCAGCATTACCTAGCCAGTGGAGCTGTTCGATTTTTATGCCCTTAACCATGACGATGTCGGCGTAAACAACTCATGGGTCCATCGAATTCAGTACTCGCCATTCATACAAATTGTACCTAATATCTTATGAAGGTCGAGCTTGATAAGTGACATATAGAGCGTGATTTTTGTTCGCCAAGAGATACATCAAATATTTTCCTTACAACTCGTTTTTCCCGTATTTAAATTTTATTTATACCACACACGTACACACATATTCCATACAAGCAAGCAGCAACAGCATCGCACACGTACACACATATTCCGACAAGCAGCAATAGCATCGCACTCTGTTCCTGCAGGTTTCTTATAGTTCTCATTTAGTTAATGTTGCAAGGGTAATATAGGGTGGATATTTGGACAAGATGATTTATGCATGCGATGGGTGGTCGCTGTATGAAATGATGTAAGATTGAGTGACAACTTGATATTTTCTGGTTGTCATTTACCTGCATATTTTGCTTGTTATAAATTTTAATTCTTATTGAATTTAAATATGTTGTTTTTTAAATTCAGTATTTTTATATAAATTTTCTTTAAATGCGATAGTTTTATTTTCAAATATTAAATTTTAATATATTTTGTATTAATTCTGTTTGAGTATTTAAATATTTTATTTAATGAAGAAAATATTTAAATAAATTTTAAATATTTACGTAGTCGATTTATGCAAATGCGTTATTGGTGCAAAAATGACTCGCTTTTTGGATATATTAAAAAAGCTTTTGGATAAATTTAATATTTTTTTCCCTTAGTGTAGATATGGGAAAATCTTTAAAATGCCATGTATCCGGAACCAATGGGCCAATTTCGTGCAAACTTTCCCAACGTACCCTGAAATTTTGGTTTAAATCGGTACACCCGTTTCCGCAGTAAGCGTAGACATAAAAATGTACACTACGTTTTATATAAAAAGATTTCATATTTATAACTATAAACTAATGCGCACATACTTTTCGAGCTATAAACAATATAAGGTATTCTGCTATTCCTGGTTAGCTAATATGGATTAATGACTTTCATCAAATTAACCTAACCATTATTTTGTCGTGGCCGTGATACCATCACACATAAAAAAGAGGCACAAAAAAGGATCTTGATAAGTGTTTTATCAAAAATTCAACCTTTGTAATGTGAGCTAAGCAACACTGCTAATAAAAGCTTTTTATCAGCTACTTGATAAAAGATGGCAGCACCACTGCTACTGTTTGGCAGCACTGAGTCTAAGTTGAAAACAGTAACAGCATTTTTCTCATTTCCTCGTTCGTGTTTTCGTATAAAGACGATGTATCGCTTATTTTGCGAGAATACTAAGTCATATACACTGAATTGTAGTTTATTAACATATGCTTATGTTTACGTATTTAATTATTTGTAGCATTTTACTGTAGGGAATTTCATTAAAACATAAAAAGATTCTGTCTATATTACAGTCAACATTGTTGTTGATTCATTAGCTCATTTTTTCGATCATGCTTATAAGCAAGGCGTAATCAAAAAGAGCTTTTTAACACACAATGGAAAAGAAAGAAAAAGCTTTGTACTGCTTAATGCAGCGCTTATGAATAATTTTCTATGAAGTTTTTTAGATCGTATTTAATCTCAAATTTTAATAACTTTTTAGGGAAGGTTTTAAAAAATAAAGTATGCAATAGCTTAAGTTAAGAATGACGCTTGGAATTAGTAAAAGAATTATTAAAATCGGTTCAGTAGTTCTTTAGTTTAGCGTACACGAAGATACGTGATAAGTCTTTTATATAATAGTATAGATTATAAACCTAATACCGTATATTTTCATTAGGTATCCACCTAGTGCAAAATAGGTCTCATCGCTGAAGAAAATTTGTTTCGAAAAACGCGTTGTTCGGTGATAAAATGTAGAAAAACCTTATCGTCGATTGAAAAGAACAATGGCGTAACTGCAATCACAATTGTGCAGGAGAGGCAAAGAAAACGAATTTTAATTACTTAAAACTTTAAATAAAAAAAAAGTAAATGACCGAGAATGATTGCGTAATGGATATTGGTATAGCTCTAACTTATAGTTTTAGCCCAAGTATTTTGAATTTCAATGGGGGATATAATTTACCCAATAAATTGTACATGACCAAATTTGCATTTACGTCATTGTTCTTTTGAATCGACGATATTATCCATATATATGGCAAACCTTTAACTTAACAAAACCCAGTTTGGATGATATGAATATTTGACAGCTGCCAAATGCCAGGACTGCACTTTTCAAAACCTGAAATGGATAACCATGTATTTTCTCTAAACGCCATCTCTTGTATGACGCTACAAATTAATTTCGGCATCCAATACATAGCTAAGCTTTTGCAAATTTTTCAGAGTCCTTTTAATTTTACTTTTTGCCTTTTTTCAATATATTTCACCAACTTAAGCCCAACAATTTTGAAAGTATTTATTTGCTTAAATATTGGTTGGTCTTTAAAGCTTATCTGCCAGTGGCATTTGAGCCCCAGCCCCAACATTTGATATATTTGCAAATACCTACATACACCGCCATTTCACTGCTACCCTCCTTGGCTAAACATTCACAACTATGTCGAAAGTTTCATTATTGATTTATTGATACGAATTGCCGCAAGAGTGGCAAATAAATCTTTAAGCTACACAGAGCAGGAGAATCATGAATTGCTAAAATATGATTTTCGCACACGAATTCAGATGCGAAACTGCAAAGAGAAATGAAATAAAAAAGATGAAAAAAAACTTCCAGGCAGCGGAAATACGTTAGCTTATCATGCATATATTTCCGCTGTGCCAGAGAGGAAAGTGCTTCCTCCGTTTGGGGGGTGGAGGGTGAAGTTGAGTAGTAGGGCACCAAAGGTGGATACACTGCGAAGATTGAACTTTGAGCAGTGCATAAAAAAAATCGAAACGCAACTTAACGAAGAATATTTCGTTCAATGCCTGTGCCTTTGAACAGGAAATGAAATTCAATATTTATCTGACGACTGCTGCCTTGTTGTATTTGTATTTTTACCATAAATCTACTTATTTTAGCCAGCTTTGCGCCATTTTAGCAGCTGATGACAGGCGTAGCAAATTTCCTACTTTCTCAAGAAAAAGAAAATGCGGCAAAAAAAGATACTTGAGATACTTGTCTGTATGTTTTAATTTGCAGCTTAAATTAAAGCAAATAAGCGTGTGTAAGCAGCAAAAGTTGTTGCAGGAAAAGATTTATGCCGGCAGAAAATTAAGTTTATTTAAATTGCGCTGTTTGTTGAGATGTAGCAATATGTATCTAGATACTTTTATATGTTTGTATAACAAAAAGGAATTCATGCAAACCTCTAAAGGCCTTTGTGCAGATAAAGCTGAAGATAAATGATATGAAAAAAAAACGCATAAAGAAAAAACAACCAACCAAATCAACCAAACTTTTGCAACAATGAGTTGCATTATCTAGATATCTTTTGCAAAATGTTTTCGCCATCTTTGGGCTTTGTCGGTGCGGCGGTTTTTTTTTTCTATTTTTTGTGTTGTTTTTTTTTAGGGCATTTTAAGATATGCTGTATTTTTGCTCGCCTAAAAGTTTGTGATAAATTTTTCTAACAATGAGTCGCATTTATTGTGTGTGCGCTGTGCAGTTTTATGGTATCCTAGGGATACAATCATGTATCTGTTTCTGCTAAATGCCTGGCAGGCACTCTGGGTGTGTGTGTTTATTTGATTGTTGCTATTGTTGTTGTAATTGAAGTTTTTTTGTGTTGATTTTTTTTTAATTTGCCACGTTGTTGTTGTTGTTGTTATAGCCCACATATGGCTGCGGCTGAATAACTTTATAGATAGCCAGATACTTACTTACATATTTTCAATTCGTTTCATTTGAATTGTTGTCATTGATGTTGGTGTTGCTTATGTTGTTGTTGTTGTTGTTATTGCTGTTTTTCCTACTATTGCCTTTGTTGTTATCATGGGAATTCTTATAACAGCTACAACCATAATAAAATAAAGAAAATAATGTATCTCTCTCTCGAATGTCATTTCGTATTTAATGTATCTACAACTGCGTATCTTGTTTCTATGATAAAACAAGCACGTATCTATATGCATACGTGCATACACTGTATCGGGCATAACCGTCAGTGGGTCTTCTGCCATATCTTTATTATGTTTTTTGTTTTTTTTTTTTTTTTTTTGCTATTGTTGTACTTGAATGCCCCCATGACACTCGTTTACACAACCTTAACTACAAAAATCCATTTGAATCAATATTAATTACAATCATTCAATGAATTTGCTGCGTTCAAACTTGCCTGCCAGCGCTGCTAGATGCTCCATGTTTTCCCACAACTTGTATCTACAAATTGTTTGCTTTGCCTTCATCTATTTTTTTTTTTTTATCTTTCTCATCAAAGTTGCCATAAACTCAATTGTTGTAGCCAAAGAGGTCGCATATTTGTGCCAAATTTGTACTTATTTCTTATGTGCTTCTAGCAAATATTATCGCCAAATGTTCTAATTATTATAATAAAATTATTTAATCTTCACACACTTTTTCATCTATTCATACAAATGCACTCATTAAGGTTTCATTCGAAAACGTTTGCTTGTGGAATTTTATTTTTATTGCCTCAATTTACTTCATAAAATGTTCAATTGCCATTTAATGGCTTGTCATGAAATGGACTCATTACAAATATTGATTTCGGATCAATTATTGTGAAGCACGTATTAAGTAGAAAATAGCAAATGATATGCAATTAAAATAAATGATAAACATTTTCACGGAAACGAATGATTTACATATCTTGACTATATAAGCAGAACTTTTTTCATTTTTAAGATGTATTTAATAACAGAACAAGTATTGGAATCAGTCAACACACCGAGAAAAATACTTTAGATACATTACCAATAAACTTATGCTAACATGTCAGAAGGCTGTAAACTTTTTGAACAATACAGCAAAGTCTTATGTGTTGATGGATTATATTCCATGTAATGGCATACCACCAATTGTGCTAAATAATTCTGTTTCTACACTGGCTCAACCTTTGCTAGAACTTTTCAATATCTCCTACAGGATAGGAGCATTTCCATTTTGTTGGAATGTCGCGAATGTTCAGCCGGTCCCTAAAAAGGCCTATGCCACAAACCCTGAGAACTACGTACCTATAGCGATAGGCTTTACTCTCTTCAAAGTCATGGAGATTGACGTCACTGACCGCAACAAATTGTTCAGTGACCGTCAATATGGCTTCCATACGGCCCACTCTACTGGTGACCTTATAGCATTTCTACCATACTTGTGTTCATTTCTTCGGTGAAAGCAAGACTGCACGCATAGAAATTTTTCATTGACCGCAACTGAAAAATTCGCCAACTACACTTCGTTTGCGAGTAGTATTTGCCACAAACGAATATTCAGTTGTCCAACTTGAAAAAATATCTTATCGCTCATTCCAAATAAGACATTGGGACATTTGGAGTACATATTTTGCAAATGGAAATACATTTAAGTTCAGAAATATTTATGGAATATTTTTTAAATTTTTTTCTACAATAGAACTACTAATGTCCTTACTAAATACATTTATATTACATAATATTAAATGTGCAAGAGTTTTTTAGAATCAGGCATACAAAAAACATCAGGCATCGGGGCACGGAGAATTTTTTTTTTTTGTGAGATGACATTTTGCAACAAAAATCTTTGCGTTTTGGAAACATTTACAAATAAAAGTTTTTCCTCCTTCATAATATAGCTTTATAATCTTTATAGGTCTCTTCCATGAAAAAATATCTCCTATTTATCTCGTATGACATCGGGACACAAATTGTAAGGCATTGGGGCTTTTCCGTTTTTTCATGAATAATTTCATATTAAGCGACACACACAAAAAAAAAACATGATTTGAGTGCGGGAAGGTAGACCCACATATTCTCATGTATTTTGACCCACTGAACACGAATCTGGAATTTATTTTGACCAGGTTGCTCTTGGTTATCTTCAAAATAATTAAAGTGTAATTATTTAAGGAATGTGTGGTAGACTTTTTGGAATGAGCGATATATACCGTAAGCTATTCATTATTATTTATTATATTAATTGTCTTTCCCCTTATCCGTCCGTCTTCTTATGGATTGCAATCATTGCACCTCTGTTGCTATCTCCGTCCGCGTATTAAGCAAATTACCAATTTGCTTAGATAGAACAGTTTGTCCATAAAGTAACTCTGAACTATAAGTGTTGTGTGTATTCAACGAAGGGAAAAACAAAGGAAATTTTCAGTTGGGAAAAACAAATTTTTCAATTGCTGCAATTTAAAAATCATTAGCGCATACGACAAACGAAATTAATTACCTGCAATTAAATGATGCGTTTCTCGCAACTGACTTTTATTATGACAACTGTTGAAACGTTTGCAAATAACGATCCCAAGCACGACAACCGAATTTCGTTTGCGGCAAACTGGCAATAAAAGTTTTTTCTTTGCGTGTGTTGCTCTGGTTAAGTCTTAGATGTTTAAGTGTGGCATAAAATTCTTTTGTCAAAACTTATTTCATTTGGTGTTGGTTTTAACTTTACTCGGTGAATCACGATTTCTTAAGAACGGCTCGATCCAAGTTGTAATCGACGGCATTTTGTTCAGTGAAGACACCATCGATGCTATGTAGGTTTCAGTCAGTGGCGGATCTACATGAGTGCTGAAAGGGCTTTAGCCCCCCCCTTGGAAAATTTTTTGTATGGAAAAAAAATATCGGTAGGAGTAAACTTTTTGAAACAAACACCTTTTTAATAAACTGTACTGCATAGTTTTAGGACGCGAATTGTTTTTTGATATCAGTCTTTCTGATTGTAAAAAACATATGGTTTATGCTCTTTATCTTTAAAATAAACAAAAGTATTTTTACCTTATTAAATCAAACTCTTTCAAAGTTATCATATTTATCAAAAAGTTCTCAGTGCAGTGAAGTTAACCAGTTTTAAAATATAAAAGGTGAAAAATTTCTCACATTGAGTGAATTTATTTTTTATTGAACTCTTGTTCAAATGAAGTGAATATGATAAAAGTACTCGGGTCTTAAGAATTGAAATTTTATGAGGAGTACCCCAAAAACTGGTCTGACCCAGCCCATTTTCAGTAAAGACCATTGCTATAATACTGAAATTATTTGCGTGCGATTATAATAAAATAAAGTATTTATTTTTAAAGATACAAGGTATATAAAATTCGGGGTATATGGTGGTTACCCCGAATAATGGTCTGATTATAGCGATTTTTGTTACGAATATTTTTTGAAATGATTTTAGATCAAATATGAAATTTTTTTAAAAAATATTGAAGGAGTCTAAAGATACATTGATTTTTAACTTTGTCTTATATGGGAGGTATGCTTGGTCATTCTTCGATCTGGCCAATAATTTGAAAATATCTTAATCTACTTATATAAAAAAGTCGTCCACACTAAATTTCGTTGCTCTGTGGCAACTGCAAATAGTTTTGGCCACACATATAAGCAGTGTAACCGTTAGCCACACAGCTAAACGGTTACACTGTGCCTACCATAATACCTAAGTATTAAAAAGACGTAACGCATTCAATCTTAAAACAACTAGAACAAGTTATTTTATCGTTATAAGTTAACAAATGATTTGAAGTGTGATATATGAACTTATCAAATAGGAACTTGTCGCAGTTAGAGCGATGAAATATAAATTTATCACCCTGAATTTATTTACCAGAAACATTGAAAAACATAATTTTGGTTTTATCATTAAGTACCAGCTTATGTATTGCAAACTTATATCTCAAACCGTCAAAATCATGATTAATATTCGCTGTCAGATCAAGAATAGAACTGCAAGAGTATATGCAAGCCATATCATTAGCAAAGGCAACTGTTAAAAATCCCTACTAAAAATTGAGTTAATATATAACTATTAGAAAAAGGACAGGTCCTAAGATCGAACCTTGTGGTACGCCGGCATCAATTTTGGCAAAAGAGCTTTTCCATTTATTTTTACTCGCTGCATTCTGTTTTGTTAATAAGAGCAGAGTATCTATAAATACAACGTCTAAGTCCACATTGTAAAAAAAATTGTGATCTACTGTGTCGAAAGCTTTGATTATAACTATAAAAAGCGTAGCTGTTTATTTTTTATTGTCAAGAGCACTATATACATTATAAATAAAATTTAAGAG
This sequence comes from Pherbina coryleti, assembly GCA_943735915.1. Classification (NCBI taxonomy): domain Eukaryota; kingdom Metazoa; phylum Arthropoda; class Insecta; order Diptera; family Sciomyzidae; genus Pherbina; species Pherbina coryleti. The sequence continues at coordinate 137,805,339 of OX030949.1, forward strand.
TGTATCTTCAGTTGAAAGACTAGCTCTGAAACCAAATTGGTGTTTACTAAAAAATTTGAGTTTGTTTAAGAAACTCACAATACGATTTTGGACAAGCTTTTCATATGCTTCAGAAAATATAGGCAGAATTGAAATAGTGTTAAAAAATAGTTTTTTTTTATCCTTAAAAAGTTTTATTTAAATTTAGAGTGAAAATTTGTCTGATATATTTATCTGATATATTTAACATATCTACACACGAAATGGTCTAATAATTAGCAAAAAAGAAATTGGCTGTATCGTGGACACAATCGAAGGTTTTGAGATTATAACTTATGTTTATCCTTGTCCTTTTATTGTTTCTATCCTTTCCTTAAAATTGTCAAAATAAAAAAAAGCTGACAATAAAAAATTATATAATTTTACTATAACTTTCGCAAATGTGACTTTTGTATATTTTTCTTTTATATTCAGCAATTTCGATACTTTAGTGCTATTAAAAGTTGTTCACCTAAGTTTCATTTAAAATAAATATCCCTTGATATTTAATTGATGGCATATTTTCATTTTATTTCATAACTTCATCACTTCTTCAAGCTATGAACGGCATCAAACTTCAATCGTTCTTTTTTCAATTGAATCATATTGAAAAAGACATTGATTGATATTCACAATTATTTGCCCATTATCGAATAGCACTCAAGAATTCTGAACAATAATAATCAGATTTATGTGTAGGAATATAATTGATTGTGTGGCATGTGCCTTAGCAACATATATAATTTATTTTCTGTGTATTTAATGTCCATGTCAAATTTTTGTTGGGAGCATTGTTCTATGCTGCTGCAGTCATTCAATTTCAATAACCTCAAATTTTTTGAACGAAAACAAAAATGATCAATTACATAAATGAGTTTCGATAACTTTAATTTGTTGCTATGACTACAAAAAGGCTTGTACAGGGTGACCAAATAAGTACAATTAGAAAAGAAATTTTAATAAAACAACAGTGGTGTGAGATATCAAATTGATTCTGTCTTTATTTTTAAGCTACATTCATGCCATTATGTAACATATGTAATAGCACATCACTTAAATGGTCACTTGCAGTTATTCGAGTGATCGGCCCATTTTTTGATGACTCTGTCCAATATGTGCGGCATTATTCCGGCAATAGCGTCTCGCATGTTGGCCTCAAGCTCGTCCAAAGTGGTTGGTTTGTTAGCTTAGACTAAGGACATGACGAAGCCCCAGAGAAAAAAATCGAGGAGTATCAAGTCGCATGATCGCGGCTGCCGGCTGATGAACGCTCGCTTTGAGTTGACCCAATCACCAAATTTCTCCTTCACCACTTCAAGCGTTGGGTTGCTTGTATAGCATGTAGCGTCGTCTTGTTGGAACCTTACCTCGGATATATCGGATCCTAGGATAATCCACAAGTGTTCGACTAAGCAACAGTGAATCCACAAAGATTGGCTGTTTGGTGCAGAGCTATATTGTCGAGCTCTGGTCACAGAAAGTCGGTAAACATCACTTTATTCCGAGAACCATTGACGGTAATGGTGTATCTTTACTCATTTCGAAAGAAGTACTGTCCGATGTTGTCACCCTACCAATAACTGCACCAAACAGCCAATATTTGTAGATGCACCGATGCTTAGTCGAACACTTGTGGATTATGGTGGCTCCAATAATGACAATTTTGCTTGTTGACATAGTTGCTGAGCTAAAAATGGGCCTCGTCTGACAAAAAGATTTTGTGCCCAAAATCCGGATCTCCGGCCAACATTTCCAGCGACCAATTAGCAAACTCAGGGCGTTGTCTTTTGTCGTCCGACTTATATTTTTGAGTCAGTACAATCTTATACGGATATAGGCTTAAATTAAATCGCAAAATAAGCCTGTCTCTGGCGATGCCCAATTCAGCTGATCGGCACCGAATCGACATTTCTGTGTCTTCTTCGAACTGGCCGCTACGGCGGCTGTTTTCTTCACTTCGCACCAGAGACCTGCAATTATTCTCGTTTTTGAGACTAACACAAGAAAGAGTATTAGTGGATTTAAGTCAAAGAAGAACTTGCACTCAAATCCACTCATACTCGTTCACGCACAGCATACAAACCGCTATCACGTGATAGGTCCCCAAGGGAGAGGGATCAATCCCAATTCTGCCACCAACGTATGAAACCGACCGGTCCCTTTTACACGGCGTTGTCATTGACAGGGGTCAATTGCCCCCTGCTGCGTCGACTTGCACCTATTCCGTGACCGGCCTCGAAGAACAAATTTTTGATCTATCCCAACTATCGAGTAGTTCATTGACCTATTTCGTTTCTTCGCTAAACAATCATTCGATATTGCAATTATTCAACAATTATTCGATATCGACGGATGCAAATTTTTTTCTTTTCAACTTTGAATTTCCACACGATACAAATATAGCTTCGAGTTTTAATCGATTTGTCTCCACTTGTATCATATTAAATTGGTACCGTGCTGAGTAAAATAAAACCTGCCCCGTATCAAGCACAAAGAATCTGTTTGGTGACAGGCTATATTCTGTCACCAAACTGTCCTGTGATAGGTTACATTTGAGCTGTCACGGGACCAGTCACTTAAGAGCAATTGACCCTGCGTTCTCCGTAGGGAAGCTACGAAGAATAAGTAATCTGCTGATATGAACCGGTGCAATGCTCAACTCTCTCATTGGCTCAATGTATTTATTTTGCATAACATAATGACTCACAACACCAATAAGCACCAGAGTTCAGTGGACTCACTTAAATACTTTGAATCATTTTTAGTTCAGCTTTCTTGTTATTTGAATTATTTTGAAAAAAACAATAACTGTTTTGCAAAAAACATAAGGCATTACATAAAATAATACTCAACTCATTCATTTTATCACACGAAAGAGTGAAGAACTCAGCAAAAAGCATCAGCAAAGGCATACCACAAAATAATACTCAACTCACTCATAGTTATTTTTCTCTCACATGAATAAGTGAATCACATCAGATTATTAACCCATAACCAATAGTGTAATAATAGGTCTGTTTCCGTACTCTACACTGTGTAAGATTTGTGTAAGATGTGTGCAAGAGAGTAAAAACGAAATGTGAGAATAGTTGCAACAGTACGGAAACAGCTTCTAGTAAGTTTCAAGCACAAAACAGCTGATTTTGACTGCAGACGGCAGCACAAAATTTCACTCAAATTATTAAAAGCCATTTTTAATGCAAATTTGAACAATTACTTAATTTTTATTTATTATTATTTATTTATTGTGCGTAAATTTGTTCTTAGGCTCACAATTTGTGAATTTATTTATCGCAAAACATAAACAATTATGAAATGTAATTTGACATTTGCTTCTTCTTATTGATGCTTATTCTTCTTGATGCTTATTCTTACTTTTCTCGAAGTCTCGAGTTCTAGCAGTCTCTGTGCACTTTGTGTGCTCGAGAGAGCGGTTTTATGCTTGTTCTTCTTCTCCCATTTTAAGCACAGAAAGCATGGTATAATAATACATGGTAGCATTGACAACTGCTTATTTTCTCTTCAACAGGAAAACATAAACTGTCAAAAACAGCTTTTTGTGGAAATACATCAGCAGCTGCTGTGGTTGTTGTTTTTTTTCACTTCAACGTTTTCAACAATGCTTGTGTTTTCAATGGCGGATTGTGAGCGCTCTCTTTTTGAGTATATTTTTTGACAGTAGATGGTTTCCCAAGCAACTGTCAATGCTACCTTGTATTATTATGCCATGCACAGAAAGTACGGAAACAGAAAATAGTGTCCCACAAGCACGGTTGCCAATTTGGTACAATTGTACCAAAATTGGTACATTTATTTTCGCTTGGTACATAGGTACATTATTTACTGATTTGGTACATTTTGTAAAAGTTTAGAAATTTCCCAAAAATCGAAATTTGGTAGCACTTTGGCGTTATGTTTAGTGTTTAAAGCTATATTCAATGGAAAAATGCATTGCATAAAATTCTACCTTTATTTTGAGGTGAAAAAAGAGACAAAAGTACAAGATCATAATTAAAAGAAAGATGAACAACCTGGATTTCTGCGCCAATTTTTGTATAAATTACAAAATGTAATTTACAATTGTTCAAATGTGCGCTTCAATTGTGTGCGGGTGGAAGGAAAAACGCTACTAATGGAAAGGTAATTATAAACACTCGATATTCAATATCATATTAAATTTAAAAATATTTTACTTGCAGATTTCTTTTAAGAAAAAACCAAAATTTGATCCCAATAATTACGTAGATTTAAGGGAAGCGTCCACTTCTGACTGCGAAAGTGATGCTAATTGCAGCAGGTAGTTGTTTAATTTTTATTGAAAAACTTATTAAAAATTATGAATTTTATTACATAGTGTTGATGTTGTTCCTTCCCAATCAAAGACAGACTTCAAAAGGTAATTTGGTCCAGAATGGCTGCAACAATTTTCTTGGCTGCAAAACAGAAATGAAAATGCGTTTTGTATCGTCTGCGAGAAATCGTTCGTGAATCACTTGCAACACTTGCACAGACATGTAAAGAATACTTTGCATTGCCACAACAATGAAGAGAAAAAAAAATCAGATCACGATGCAAGTTTGGCAGGTCGAGTATTTGGTACATTTTATTCCTTTTTGGTACATTTTTACGGAAAATTTGGTACAAAAAAAAAATAGATGAATGGCAACCGTGCCCACAAGTTACACAGTGTGCGTACGAAAACAGACCTACATAATTTGCCAACACAAATGCGTGTAGGAGTACTATGAGTATTTTTTTGTTTTAGTGGCAATGAGTCAAAGTATTTTGCTGAATTAGTATGAGTACATTCTTGCACCAATAGTCATGGCCAGCTATGGGCAGAGAGCGCTCTGGGAGCGTTGAGAGCAAGAATTCAGAGCAAAGGCATATGTAGCAACACAAAACGCAACAACAAATTAAAGATAAAAGACAAACACATAAACAACACAGAAGCTTCAAATCTCATGCTTCTGATCATGAGCCATGACCGAGTACGGGCACCACTACATTTGAAGTCTCTACGCTGTTTCCGTGTTATTCTTTTGTCTTTGCTTTTTTGTTGGGTCTTGTGTTGCTACATAAGCCTTTGCTCCCAATTGCTCTCAATTGGCTTCTAAGCTTTCTCCGTGCCCATAGCTGCTCATAATTGAAGTAAACTTATTTCATTAGTACTCATTTCAGATCTCTGCTTCGCACCGATCTCTGTCTTGATGGCTTAAAGTCCAAAAGAGTGTACTTACGCTCAAACTTTCCACGGTGCGACCGAACGGTCTCAGGACAAAATTCACTTTGCGTATTGACAACTGAGCCGGATTTTTGATAATATTTTTTAATAATTTTCACATGTTCGGTAAACGTGATATGATGTGGGATAAAAGTGGCCATGGCGCAGTGGGTAGAGTGCGTGACCCGTACGCCAGAGAACCGGGGTTCAATTCCATCTGACACAGAAAGTTTTTTCAATTGAATTCTTTGCAGACAATGGCAAACCTGAGAGTGTAAATAATGCCATGTAAAGCTTCTGGAGAACATGCACATTAGCCCTTTTGAGTCGACATAAAACTAGTAGGTCCAGTTCTCGATCAACTGTGTACAAACATTTAATAACACGGACAACACAATTTGATCTTAAGAAGCTCGGTCAAAGTCCTTTCAAGCTCTGAAATGGCCAGTTTATTATTATTATTAAAATGACCATCCTACTTGAATATTTTGACACCTAGATATCATTGGTAGCTTTGAAAGCTGAGGAAACATATCAGTTGGAAAAACTTCCGTTTACGAATTGACTTATCTCACATACGAGCGCATTTCTCCGTTAAATAATTTTGATAACTTATAAACTCTCTGGCAGCACTGTGCTTAAACGTTAACGTTTGCTTATTTTCGTTTCCTTTTTTTTCGTTTTCCTTTTGATCGATTTCGAAGAATCTAACACATATTTCTTGTACTCCGATTCCGGCTCCGATAAATCCAATTTAAAAACTCTGGTTCCAACTCTGATTCCTGTGAAGTCATCTCTGTAACAAGCCTAATTGATACGCCAAGGTACATGTTTTTGCATAAACTATATGCGAATTATGCGGCACTCAATGCTAAGCGATATCGAATTACTTACGTTTATTACGTGTCATGCAATCGTGACAAAAATCTCACAAGCCAATAAAGTTCATTGGAAAATTAAAGAAAATCAAAAGAAGTTTCCATGAAATAATATCGAGAAATCAAGAAACAAAACGACTTTTATTTCCATTAGGAACGTGGTATTAGTTCTTGATCTTGTTTTTTAATTTTTATTTTTTTTTATTTTTTGAAAATAATTTTTTTTTTTCTCAAGGTTGTAAGACAAAACCTGCATATTAAAAAGATTAGCACAAAGACCTTGATCTTTTTAAATGGAACAGAGCTTTATTTATGTAGGTACATGTTGCTGAAGACCACAACAGCAGAAAATCATATAACCACAAAATGTTGCAAGCCACAAAAACTTTTATAACACGCCATTTAGAATAAAACACAAATAACAATAATAACAATAATAACAACAACAACAACAACAACAACAACAATAACAACAACAACAACAACAACAACAACAACAACAACAATGGAAACACAAAAACAAAAACAATGCATGGAATTCAAGAAAAGCACCATTTTAAAACTGGCAACAAATTGATGGATTTGGTGGCGAACATGAGGCTACTACAAACGAGGCTGAGGTTGAAGGTTCTCCAACCAAGCAGTAAATTTTGCAAAAAAAAAAACCAAAAAACAAAAAAAAAGTGCTTGCAGCAAAATAAAGCATTATTAAAGGCAGAGCAAGGGGAGCAGAGCATCGTTGATGGATCGAAGGGTCGAGGGGGTGTGTGAAAGCAGGAAATGACGATTTAGTGGCAAAAGCTAGTTGCATGAAGTGCTTGCTATGGGACGTTGTTGTTGTTGTTATTATTGTTTTTGTTGTTTTTGTTGTTGTTGCTTTTGTTGTTGCTGCGGCTGCTAAGCATTCAAGCAGCAGCAGCAGCTGCCTAAAAGAAAAACATTGTAGAAAATGTAAAACAAAAAACGAAAAAATATACGCCAAATATTCCAAAAGAAAAGACAAAAAGCAATAATTTAAAACAAAGGCAATAAAATGTGCCAACTGAAGAGGAAAAATAATATAACGCTATTCATTTCATTCTAAAACAACAGCTTGTATTCTGCTATTCCGGGGGCTGGGCTTGGCATGTAAGGGAATTATTGTGGGCTTATAATAAAAAACGAGCAAAAACAAAAAAATTATACCAACACTGCTATTTCTCACCAAAGAGCAGAAAAAAAAAACAAAAGAGTACAAAACTGTTAATGAAGCGTTGCCACCCAATCGAATGTATGTGACTCTTCTAACACCTACTTTTATGAACATTATAAAATATATCTGCATAAAAATGTTTCTTTGAAATAAAGGCACTAAGGCAGCAACTAATAAAAGCCGGACATTATTCAAAGCAGGAGCGGATCCAGGATTTTGTCTAGAAAGTATCACTTCATAAAAGAATTTTTTTCTTCTTATATTGAAGACCCTTTTTTTCTATCCCAGATTGTGAATTATTCGCGGAGATTAACCTTCATCCGCCCAGAAGAGTCTTTCAGACTCATTTTCTTTTTTGTAAGTCAATAAAATCTAAGTTATGGATTCAAATGTGACGATTTTTCGTAGCAGTCTTTTACAACGAAGTATAATGAACTGAAAAATATACTTTTGAAATAATTTCAAATATTTCAAATTATAATAAAAACATTAAATACAAAAAAGCAACACTTAAGTTCAGAAGAGTCTCAGAGACTCCATATTGAAAATCAATGCAATAAGAGTACTACTGTCACAATGCTACCGCAATTTTAAAAGATTTCTATAATAATACAAACAAAATTCATTTTATTTGGTTGTTGAAAATTGAGCAATTTCTTTTAGAGAGACAACATTAGTTATTGTAAATATACTCCGTCTGAAGAGGAGTATGCTTCAACAAAACTGGCTTCTGAGGATGATGCAGACTCTACTGAAGAAGATGCAGTTGAAGATAATGATGAAAGCCTTGAGAATATTGAACAATATATTGGTAAAGACGGAACTATCTGGAATTCGTTACCAATAGCAACACGAAAACCTGTGCCTTCATTTCGACGTTCAGCGAACAAGGTCGTTTTACCTCCGAGTTACAAAGTGAATGAACCAATCGATGCTTTTACTCTTTTTATGGACGACAAAATAATCGGTATGTTTGTAAAGTATACGAACTTGGGAGCAATGAAAAGAAGTGTGAGTTCTTGGAAAGCAATAAACAATGTAGAAGTTCGGGCGTTTCTTGGTCTTCTTCTAACTGCAGGAGTCAACAGCCAAAACAACGTTGAATATGCAGAGTTTTGGGATAAAATTTTTGGAAATAATATATTTCGAGCAACAATGGGTAAAGAAAGGTTCAAATCTATCCTGTAATTTCTAAGGTTTAATGACAAAGACACCCGATCTGCTCGTAAAGAAAAAGACAAATTGGGACATTGTCAATAAGAATTTTTTAAAATACTACGGACCGAGCAAAAACTTGACGATAGATGAGCAATTAGTACCTTTTCGCGGAAGAGTACCATTCAATCAATATATACCAAGTAAGCCAGATAAATACGGTATGAAAGTTTGGTGGATAGTTGATAGCGCGAATGCTTACCCTTTGAAAAGAATACCGTACTTAGGTCGAAAAAGCGACCAAAGAGCCAATAACTTAGCCCAGAATGTCGTGGAGGAGTTGTGTTAGCCGTTTTATAGAAGTAACAGAAATATTATATTCGACAATTATTTCACTAGTTACGAACTAGAAAGTACTTTGATAGTGAATGGTCTCACAGTTGTAGGTACACTACGAAAAAATAAATCCTGTATACCCCCTCAATTCCAAGCACATCGATTAAGAGCGGCTGAAAGGAACTTGGCTTGGATTTCCGAATATGATGACGTTGAATTCGTATGTACCTAAAAAGAACCGCTGCGTATTATTGCTTTCGATGAAACACTATTCAGCTACTGAGGACGTTGAAAATAAAAACAAATCTGACATTATTCTTTTTTATAATGAAACTAAAGGAGGTGTAGATACATTGGACAAGTTGTGCCACTCATAGTCTGTGCGGCGCAAAAAAAAACCGGTGGCCAGTGGCATTTTTCCGAAACATAATTGATGTGTGTGGAGTTTCAACTTTGGTGATTTGGAACTCATTGTATCCGGAGTGGAATGCAAACAAACCTCGTTCTAAAAGAAAAATATTCATACGTAAGGTCGCATTAGAATTGATCAAACCTCAAATCATTGCTCGCGGAAAAAAAGGTATTACCAAATCACATATATCTGCCATAGATGAAGTTCTCGGCATTCCAAGTTCCGGAGAATCATCCAATTCGAGCGGCGCAAAATCTAAAAAACGTTGTCATATATGCCCAAGTAAAGTTGGTCGTATGTCAAAACAACTTTGTGATAAATGTAAAAGAAATGTTCGTTCAGAGCATTCCACAAAGTTAAAACAATGTGATAAATGTCATAAAAATTGTTATAATTTTGACGTACATATATGATATAAAACATAAAATGTAAATATTTACTCACAAATCATTAAAATAAAATAACAATGTTTTTAGTCAAAAATTAATAAATATTAAATAAACTGAACTTAAAAAAATTAATATTTAAAAATTACATTTGAATAATCTGTTTTTCTTCATAACTGAGCTGGTGAAGGTTAATTGAACTAAAACTAGACCTTATATTTTTCAAAGAAATAATATATTTTTTTTTTTTAATATTGTTTTTTCTGTTTCTTTCTTTCTCTAAAAACTTTGTCATGCAAAAATATTTATATTTCTCAAACAATGAATTTCAAAACTTTTTTCATCCTTACTACAGTTAGTAAGTAGTTTAGCTAGTAAGTAAGCTAAACTAGCTAAACTAGCTAAACTAGCTAAACTTACCTTAGCTAGTAAGTAAGGTTTAATAAATGTAAAATTATTAATAAATATTGAAAACAAATTTGAGCTCTAGGCCAAGTATGTTGACAACAAGACAACATGAAGACAATGAAGGCAACAACCAACAACAACAGCAACGTCTCTGCATAGAGTAAATCACACAGCAGACTAGACAGACTGTTTGATTGGCCGCTACACCAACTTATGTGTTGTCTTGCATGACTTTTCACTGTGATCCACTCAAGCTACTAAAGTCCTACTTATACTGCCATTATGCGCACAAAGTTACCTGGAAGTTTATTTTTGCCAGAGAGAACGCTTTTACATTAGTAACTGATGAGTTGGTGTATAAATAATGAAAGGTCATGTTCAACTTTAAGATCATTAAAAAATGTAAAACCTCTATGGTTTAATAAATGAAAAATTTATGTAATTATAATTTATAGTTAAATAAATAAATAAACTATTTGTGACAGGCCACCTCCCGCCAAATACTCCATACACTAAGTAATCCGATTTTGTCGCTAGCTTTAAAAAAATGAAGTAAAGTTACTTCAGAATATTTAAAACTAATCGAAACTGAAAATATTTTAAACTTTTTGGTTTCCCCACATCACACTTCCAAAATTACTGTTCGATTGCTTTTTGTGCACGAATACTTATTCTGAACATATTGCAGAACCTGAATGCAAGGCCAGATATTTAATTCTGGATGCAATATGACCACGTTAGGTGAATAAAAGTAAATAAACTCAATTCTTAAACTCTGTTTTTACGATGTATTTATTGGATATGGGTAAATTCTAGCGTTCGGACGTTACATTCGGATACATTTTTTTTATATATTTCGCCAATTTTATAAACTGATTTTTAATTAAAATGAATTTGGTTAAATAGCTCCCTTTTCGTAGAATTTATAATAATTATAACATCAAGCATCTTACCGCATTTTACCCGAAATTTTTTATTTTTGTCGTGAGTTCGGACGTTACAAAAAAAGGAAGTTCTTATGACACTAACACTAAAGCTTAGATTAATTCTGCGAAATGGTCGGTCGCACCTCAGAAATCTAAGAGAACAAATAACTGCATATTAAATAAGTTTTAAAGAAAATCCTACATCTTCTAAAAATCTTTTTGTTAAGTCACAGTTAGCAATTTTATTTGTTCGGACGTTACGTGTCGGACGTTACACATTTTTTCCTCTAATTAAAAATTCACATGAATGTTTTTAAAAATGTACTAATAATGTAAAGAAATATATCTACATATAAAATTTAAATTTTTTCATGCATTGACTTTGAAATATTTCGAATTTGGCAGTTGTTGCTGCTCTCAGAGTTTTCTTATTTGAGCATAAGAAAGCATAACCTATCATCACAAATATGAGTAAAAAAAATTGAAAAAAAAACAAAATTACTTCAATTGACAATAAATCTGGCATTTCTACTACACTCAAGAGAATATAACCAAAGTAAGCTCTTGTATTCGATTGAAGAGATATTAAGCTTTATTTTTGCTACCAAAACTGTAAGAAATAAGTAAATTTAATTTTTTACCTCTGGTTGACCATTTTCTGGACAAGCCTATATTTCAAATTTAATTTTTTATTTACATATTAGTAACAAAAAAAAAAATTTTTTGCATTTAACATATTTTCATATAAAATCGTCATCTTAATCCGAATATGTTATCAGATGTTTGATGAAATCGTCCTACTACCCAAAATGGAGGTACTGTGTTAGTAATTTCTTAATTTGTCCATCGTTTTTAATTAAAATCTGTACCTTCGCCCATATTGCTGAAAATTTAGCAAAATTTGATGATACAAGGTTGTTGGCCATTTTATGTAGTTCATTAAAAAACTAAATATCCATCTTTTTCAACCGAATGATTTTTCAACCTAAGCATGATCCCCAAATCTGATGACGACAACCGCAAACGAAAAACTGGCAATGATTTACGGATATACACTTGGAAAGTCCGAACCCTTAATTGGTATGGTGCCTCTATATTCTAAGATTTCTATCTTAGAAAGATACAAGGGTGATATCATTGCAATCCAAGAAATGCAATGGAAGGGACAGTGTTGCTCACGGCAAGCATCCTGTGATATCTACTACAGTGGCCATGCGGAAAAGCACGAATTTGGATGTGGATTCGTGGGTGGCAAGAGACTTTGGCATCATATCCTGCGATTCACACCTGTGAACGAGCGATTTGATAATCAGTTTCAAGGCATGAGTCTGATTGACTTTGCCGCAGCACGAAACATGGTCGTTAGTAGTACTAGATTCAAGCATCTCAATATTCATAAAGCCATTTGGCTGTCTGTCTCCTGATCAAAAGACGCCCAACCAAATAGATGTTTTAGATGTGCGCACGATCCGTGGTGCCAATATAGACTTGGATCACTATCTTGTCGCAGCCAAGATCCGTACACGTCTGTGCGCAACCAAGAATGCACGCAATCCAGCACAGAGAAAACTAGACGTCGAAAAGCTGTAATCAAAACGAACAGCCGAAGACCGCGCTACTTGATTCTCACTGCTGCTTCCAGAAAGCACTCATCCGATCAACGATATATGCGCGCAGTGGAATCACATTTCCCACTCTATGCGTACGGCTGCCGAAGAGGTGATTGACTATCACCGCCCTCGCCCAAACCAGTGGCACGACCAGGAGTTTCGCAACGCCACTGCAGAAAAAGACGCCGCCTAAAAAGCCACCCTGCAGTCGGTTTTCACACGTGCTGCTTAAGAGCGATAAAAAGAGAAGAGGAGTGAAGATAGACGCACTTTCAGGCGAAGGAAAAGAAAGGCGGAAAAGCATTAGTGTGTGAGAAAATTGAGATGCATGTTGACAGGAATGAGGTCCGAAAATTTTTCGAAAAAAAAGACGCCTGACCGATGGTTTCAAGACCGGGGCCTCCTCCTACAAGGATGGAAACGGGAATCTAGTGACAGATATCCAGAGTACACTGATGATGTGGAGGGAACACTTCTCTAGGCTTCAGAATGGTGACGACCACAACAAAAGAGATGATATAGTGGAAACTCCAATTGTGGACCACAGCGTTGAAGTTCCACTGCCCGACCAGTGAAGTCTTGAAAGCTATAGCTTGGCTTCAGAACAACAAAGCCGCAGAAGCCGATGGCTTACCCGTGAGCTCTTCAAGAATAGATGCGCAGATCTATTCATATGCATTCATGAGCTGCTATGCAGAACATGGGCGGAAGAATGCATTACAATGATTGGAACCTCGGTGTGCTCTGCCGAATCCACAAAAAAGGCGATCCCACCATTTGCACCAACTACCATGGGATAAGCCTTCTTAATATCGCATATAAGGTTCTGTCGAGTCCATATTATGTGAAAGACTGAAGCCCATCGCAAACCAGCTGATTGAACCTCATCAGTGTGACTTCAGACCTGGCAAATCCACCATAGACCAAATATTTACGCTTCGACAAATCTTGGAGAAGACCCTAGAGAATCAAATCGACACACACCATCTTTTTGTCGATTACAAAGCCGCCTTCGACAGTCCAATAAGGAATCATCTATATTTCACCATGTCTGAATTTGGTATTCCTGCAAAGCTCATCCGCCTTTGCAGAATGACACTGAGCGACACAGTTAAAATCGGGAAGGATCTCACTCCTCCATTCGATACCAAACGAGGTTTCAGACAAGGTGATTCCTTATCGTGCGATTTTTTCAACCTAATTATGGAGAAGATCATCCGAGCTGCTGATTTGAGACGTAGTGGCACGATATTCTACAAAAATAGTATGCTGCTAGCGTATACTGATGATATCGATGTCATTGGCTGTAATACGCGTGAAGTTAGTGCAGAATTCTCAAGATTAGCGAAAGCGTTAGGTCGAATGGGTCTTGCAATTAACGCAGACAAGACGAAATACCTAGTGTCAACAAATAAACAGTCCTAGCGTCTTGGAAACCACGTCACTGTTGACAACATCTCCTTCGAAGGTGTTAAGGACTTCGTCTACCTGGGATCCAGCGTAAACTCTTTCAGTGATGTCAGTATTGAGATAAAGCGAAGGATAACTCTTGCCAATAGGTGTCACTTTGGGCTGAGTAAGCAATTGAGAAGCAGAGCCCTCTCTCGACGAACAAAACTCACGCTTTATAAGACTCTCATCATGCCCGTTCTTTTATACGCAGCACAAACCTGGACTTCGAGCAGTTCTGATGAAAAGACTTTGGAGTCTTTCGAGACAAAGATCCTGCACAAGGTCTTCGGTTCAATCTGCGTAAATTCACATTAAAATCGAGCGTCTTCGCTGGCTAGGTCATGTTGAGGGAATGAAAAACAACTCTAGATTCAAAAAAACTATTCGATTCGGTGCACGCTAACGGGAGAGAACGCCCTCATCGTTATTGGAAGAATCAAATGTTGGACAACTTGACGACGCTTGGTGTTTCCAAATGGTGCCAGCAAGCGCACAACAGAAATGGCTGACGCAAATTCTTAGACGAGGCCAAAACCGATCAACGGTTGTAAGCGCCAGATAAGTAATTAAGCAGGAAACAATATTTAAAATATAATTTAATATTATTTGTATATATTTTTAAAATTTAATTAATAAGGGAAATGAAATTTGCAAAAAACTGAAAATTTTATTAAGATTTTTATATCAATTAAAAATAAAATTTTTTTCGCTTTTCAATTTCTTTTATCTCAATGAGAGCATCTTATCGGAGCTGATGCAGCTTCTTCATTACTTATCCCTTTCAGACCCGACGCTTATCTACTGAACATTTTTTTATGATTTTTGGAATTTATGGTCGTTATATCGAATGAAAATATTCTCAATGTTTAGGTTTCACAATTTACATATCCTTCAAGGATTTTCAGAACACGAAAAATTGATGCAGCTTTATCTGAAACCCATTTTTTTAGCAACAAATGATTCAAATTTATTTGAAACATCAAAATTTATTATTTTTTTAGTTCAAATGCGTTAACTTCACTAGTTTTACACTGAAGTTTTACGCTCTATATTTTTTGTAATTGAAGACACAATTTACCTCTGCGGCTCATTTTGGCAAAACTAAAAAGTTTATCAAGAATTCCACGCGTGTTCAAGTAACGGTAAAGCGAATCGCGGAACAGTGTGAGAAACAAAAGAAAACAATAACAAGCACAATCGATTCATTTCGTTCTTTATAACTTTCGTTAAATAAAAGTGGAAATATTAAAGATAGAAACCACCCGCACAAACGATGCATCACGGTCTGAAAGGGTTATGAGAGCGTAGCTGTTCATTTGAAAACGAATCCTAATTGGACCTCAAATCGCTTTTAAACAACTTCTATGTTGAGATGATCCACGCTAGACTTCTACCTAAAGCCATAAGCGAAGCACCTCCACGAAGCTCAAGCTTCAATTTTATAGCTCAAGCTCAAGCTTCTCACAATAATTTTTATTGTGAGAGCGAGGCACTTCATACAAAAGTGAATCTCTAAAGTGCATCAAACGAGCTACGAAGGATTTTTGCATAAGTGCTCACAAGGAAAGGGAGGGAAAATATTCCTCACAAATGATTATTGGAAGTTAAATTTTTGGTTGGGAAGTGATATCGTCAGAGCTTAAAAATTACCCTAATACGAATGATATGCCGGCAGTTTTATCTTTCTATTGTTTTTTTTTTATATACATCATACCCTCGAAGCGCCTCTGTTCGTCCACTTGAATCCGCGCCTGATTGGCAGCTTAGTTTTATTCTTGTATTTTGCGTGCTTAGCGGTTATAAAAACAAAAATGTTGAGAACTTAGTGTGCCTCAAGCTGCAACTACAGCTAGTTGCTGTATTTATAAATACTAGAAGCTGATGCGTGTTTTGTTGTTTTATTGTTTTTGTTGTTGTAATAATAAGCACTAGGTCAGCTGCTCCCATATGGTTCCATTAATGGCATTCGTTGTGCTCCGTTTACCCAGCAACATTCTTAGATACAATTATGTAAAGACCTACATTTTTCCATATGTATTTGAGTATGGCTATGAGTTGGTTTTTACTTAATACATACACACACACACACACACACAATCATGCAGCGTGGTAGGTACAAAAAAGAGCAAAATTTAATAAGTCGTTTTTATTTTATGATGCCCATAAAATAAGCAAACTCATCCATGCCGCTCTGACACTGACTCCGCTGCCATAAAAGTTGGCTGGAAAAACAATTTTGCTGCTACATCATCATCATCATCATCATCAGTACCGGAGTGAGTAAGTGAGTAGACCCAGTTTTGATCGAAACATGCCTTTGCGTCTTGGAAAAATGCATGCCTTGCCATAACATGCCATGCCGAGCCATACAATGCCATGCCATTCCACTGCAATTACATTCGGATTTTAAATTGTAGGCTCAAATACTTTGTTGCTGTTGTTGTTGTTGTTGTTGTTGTTGTTGTTGTCGTTTTTGATGTTTTATTTGGTTTCTGTTAGCGCCCATAAAATTATATAGCTCTAGAAAAACGCGTCTGCATCTGAGCAACACATAAAGCACACATTTTACAAGAGCTGCTTAAAGGCTATATGTATGTACCATCCATTGTACCCACCGCCTGCAACCACCGCCTGTCGCTGGGAGTAGCAACTTTATTGTTTTCGTTTTGGCGTTTTATTGTAATGTGGTTTTCATCACTTGTTGTTGTTGTTGATTTTATTTGTTTGTTGTTGAATGTGACATTGTGAGGTTTTATGTTTTTATTTTTATCTGTTTTTTTTTTTCATTTCATTAGCAGACAGCTTTTGCGGTTTCATTTTTAATGCGAATATTTGTTTCAAGGCATGCTCAAATTCATGGCTAACATGCGTTCACACGTCTTCAAAATACTTCATAATTATTACAAATTTATTAGCTATTTACGAGAAAGGAAATATTTAACAAAACACATAAAATTAGATTCACTCAAGTGTAAATAAAGTCTTACTGATGTCAAATCGGAAAATTACTCACCAAAATAGTATTTTTTAATTTCTCTTAATTATATTGTTGAAATCAACTTTCTAATTTCTATGAAATGAATATTAAAGGCCTTTTATTAAAGAATTCATTTCTATTTTTAGATTGTTTCTTTAAAATACTTGATGACGTTGAAGCCATATAGAGGACATTAAATTGATATCTTCAAGAATTAGAATAAAACAAGAAAATTAAAATCAAAGTCAAAGTCAAAGTCAAAGTCAGAATCAAAATCAAAATCAAAATTAAAATCAAAATCAAAATCAAAATTAAAATCAAAATCAAAATCAAAATCAAAATCAAAATTAAAATCAACATCAAAATCATAATCAAAATCAAAATCAAAATCAAAATCAAAATCAAAATCAAAATCAAAATCAAAATCAAAATCAAAATCAAAATCAAAATCGAAATCAAAATCAAAATCGAAATCGAAATCAAAATAAAAATCAAATCAATTTTAAATCAAAATCAAAATCAAAATCAAAATCAAAATCAAAATCAAAATCAAAATCAAAATCAAAATCAAAATCAAAATCAAAATCAAAATCAAAATCAAAATCAAAATCAAAATCAAAATCAAAATCAAAATCAAAATCAAAATCAAAATCAAAATCAAAATCAAAATCAAAATCAAAATCAAAATCAAAATCAAAATCAAAATCAAAATCAAAATCAAAATCAAAATCAAAATCAAAATTAAAATCAAAATCAAAATCAAAATCAAAATAAAACTAGTGAGAAATGATCTTTTACTGGGCCAAAGTTAAAATATCCCACGGCAGGGGCAGTTCCAGGAATATATTTCGGGGGGGGTTTCAAAAATATTTATGTACGTTATATATATAAAGGGTAGTTAAATTTTAAAGGCCGATGTTGATTTTGAATAAAACACAAATTATTAAGGAAATTATTGTCATTTCTTTTTATTATGATAATATTGGTATGGTTCAATTATGCATGGAACAAAATATCGGCTAAATGACACACCTCCATCCAAAGGTCCAAATTTTCGATGACGCCGAGGCATAAGTGAGGTTCTACGCCGTTAATGTGCCGAATTATCTCATCCTTTAGCTTTTGAATTGTTGCTGGCTTATCGACGTACACCTTTTTTTTCAAATAATCCCAAAGAAAGAAGTCCAACGGAGTCAAATCACATGATTGGCGGCCAATTGACATCGCCACCACGTGAGATAACACGGCCATTGAATTTGTCGCGCAAAAGAGCCATTGTTTCGTTAGTTGTGTGGCAAGTGGCACCGTCCTGTTGAAACCACATATCGTCCACATCCATATCTTCCAATTCGGGCCATAAAAAGTTCGTTATCATCTCACGATAGCGAACACCATTCACAGTTACTGTGTGACCGGCCTCATTTTGGAAAAAATACGGCCCAATGATGCCGCCAGCCCATAAACCGCACCAAACAGTCACTCTTTGTGGGTACATTGGTTTTTCGACAATCACTCTTGGATTATCATTCGCCCAAATGCGGCAATTCTGCTTATTGACGAATCCACTGAGGTGAAAATGTGCTTCATCACTGAAGATGATTTTCTTCGAAAATTGATCATCCACTGTTGCCATTTCTTGCCACCATTCTGACCGTGTAAATGCAAGTCTTTATGCATAATGTTCATCAACGACGAGCGTGAGAGGTGCAATTGTTGGGCACGACGACGAGTTGAGTTGGACGGCTCTTCAGCCACACTATCGCGAACAGCAGCAATATTTTCTGCAGTACAAGCTGTACGAGCATGCACTGGTGTTTTCACATCTCCTACAGACCTGGTTTGTTCAAATTTTTGCTCGATTTCTCCGATTGTACGCACATTTGGACGATTAAATTGACCGAAAAAATCACGAAGTGCTCGATATGCATTTGGATTTGAAAGCCCATTTTCATAATAAGCCTGAATAACTTTAACGGTTCAAATTGAGTTAGTCTGAAATTGAGAAATGTCAAATGAAATGCAGAAAAAAACTTGACATTTAGGTGAAGTTTATATTCAACATCGGCCCATAAAATTTAACCACCCTTTATATACATTAGAGCGGGTTAATTTTTTTTTCAAAAAATCGTAGGCGTGGATAATGTTCTACGGAGCAAATTCAAATTTGTTCAAGAAACCGTTAGTCTAAAATCTATTTCAAGCCTCTGGCTTTTCAAAAGAAGGTTATAATTTGTGTTTTGCTGCAATATGTGAAAAAATTATTCCACTTATTGAAAAAACTTTACAAGGAACAAAATAGCCATCCACCTTTCACTCCATATTCACTCCATATGATTGTATGGTGCTCAGGATTGTTTTTTTGTGTTAAATACCACAAACTGACGCTGGGGTAAAGATAATTATAATAATAAAAGTTATTTTTCTGTTTATTTGACCCGAATACAAATCTAAAAGGCCAACATAAAACCAACATCAAAATAAATAAAAACTACAAAAACCGGAATTTTTCTCCATTACTTTATAAAAAGGAATTTTACGTATACACTTCCGATACTATCGAAACTGTGGTTTTTTAAATTAAAACTGTGCGGTGTTTGGATATATTTTATCAAAAAAATGCGGTGTTTTTGTGATTTCAGGTTAAGATTGTATGTGTGACTGTTTACAGCTACAGGCGCGATATCGCAAAAACAAACAAAAACTGGAACAGAATTCAGTATTTTAGCAATACGTGTAGAAACAGCTACAAACGTTTACAGCATAGGGGTCTGAATATTTAAAGTAAATTATAAAAAAGCAATGTTTTTCTTTTTGGTACTCTTAGCCCACATAATAAACATCAGTAAATCACATTTAAATACAGGTTCTTTTAGAATTTCGGGGGAAGGGGGTGAAACCCCCCAACTACCCCCTCCCCCTGGATCCGCGCCTGCTCCACGGACGAACCAAAGTATATTCAAAGTCTTAAGCAGTTTATAAAATTTTTATTTATAATAACATTATCACAGAAAGAGAAAATATTCGCTTTTGTTTTTTAAAAAAGTCATTTTGTATGGGAGGTTGGTGTAGTTTTTACTCGATTTAGTTGAATTTCATGCACAGAGTACATACACAGAGTATTATATGGGGCATTTCATGTGAAGCGGACAACGAAAAAAAAGTAAGTTTCTGAAATTCGTTCATATTGGGCATATTTGTACTTCTAGGGGATATGAACGTGTTCACTAGACCGTACCACCTCTTATGCAAAAAAAAAAAGTTCCCCGTATACCAGCGAATTTGACGTATTTTTGCAAGACAATTCTTCAAAAAATTTTCTTTTTTATTTGACCGAACGTAGGGGTCAGGCATTGACATATAACTTCATATCTCTGGTGTTTACAGTCGGATTTTAAAGTTTGGTATATCAATGTTTTTGTCTTTAGGAGACCAAGATGACGTCTATAGAGGTCATTGACCTCAGGTGTACCGTTCTAGTACTTACCCTCCAGATCTCAGTTTCCACCATCTTAATGTGCCACCCTAATATTAAAAAAATAAAGCTCTTAAAATATCATTTATCTTTTGCTCAGGAATTATATCGATATTTCCAGCAGAAGTATATTTAAAAATTTTTGAAAATTTTTTGCCGAACGTAGGGCTCCCTTTTTTCATTTTCATCATATCTTCGGAAGTAAAAGTCTGATCATATTGAATGACATATCGATGTTTTGTCTGAATGAGACCAATTAGTTTTTCTCGAAAATAAAAAAAAATACTCCTACAAGTCCTTGGAAGGCCTTAAATTGATTTTGAGGAATTTTAAAGCTCGTAAAAGAATAAAAAATCTGTAACGCCAAAGCTAAAAGAGGTATCAACACTATTTTTGTTGTGATTTATTAAATATACAATGTATTACTATTTTATTTTTTCACTTTTGCTTTTTACTTTCGCTTATTCGCTTTCCACAGCCACATTGAAAATAGTCAAGCAATTTCAAACACTGGCTTCGTTTTACCCGTGAAACAACAGTTGAAAATTGCGTCCGTCTAATATTTATTTCAAACGTGAGTTTTATAGAGTTTTGATCATTTTCAATAAAAATCGATCAAAAAAATATTTAAAAAAATGTCTTTTATTGCGTGTGACTTAAATAATACCAAATTACCAACGGAGTTTGGTGAAAATGTTTGTTATACATTTTTTATTGTAACTGCGGCATAACAGTCGACATAACATAAAAGTCGAAAGTTGGATGTTTTTAAACAAGAAGCTGTTAGAAATGTAATCGTTTTGTGGCAACGCGACGGCATACCAATTATAACGGCGGTTCGGAAACGTATTGATGTACTTGTGAATATCTTTTATACATTTTCTAAAAATGGATTGAGATATAAGGTGAATGCTTGGAATAAATTGTTTGAAATTTCGCGTTGCAAGTGGGACATTGAAAGCAACAATCCGTGTAGTTGCAACACCTCAAATAAAATTCCAGACGCGGCAAAAATTCTCTTTATAGATCAGTGCGGTCCACGATCAATGGCATTAGATGATGTCTATGAAACAGTGTCGAAAAGAACTGCCACTGTAGAAGTAAGGTCAGTTGCTGCAAAAGCTGAAGAGGAGTTATCTTCCTAAACAGCAGAAAAAATTACTTGGATGGGCTATCATTACCAAAAATAACGTATTCCGAGAACGTGTCAAACTTCGAAAAGAGGCTTTAGCAGCAGCTAAGTGTGATGATTTGCTTACATGTATTTCGTTTGATGGGAAAAAAGAGCCAACTTTAAAAAGAGTCACGGAGGCAAATGTGACTCGTAACGTTGTTGTTAATGAAGAACATGTCACCATTGTGAAAGAGCCAAATTCAAAATTCATCGGTTATGCTACGCCCGCTGACAGCACTGCAGTAGATGTCCAGAGGAGCATCGTGGAATATTTGAATAAAGAAAATTGTAGCATGGATAACTTAATTGCAATTAGTTGCGACTGAACACCTACCAACACTGGCTAAAAAGGAGGAGTTATTGCAAGAATGTGAAAAATAAAATAATAGTACATTGTATATTAAATAAATCACAACAAAAAAGTGTTGATACCTCTTTTAGCTTTGGCGTTACAGATTTTTTATTCTTTTACGAGCTTTAAAATTCCTCAAAACCAATTTAAGACCTTCCAAGGACCTGTAGGAATATTTTTTTTTTCATTTTGGAGAAAAAATAGTTGGTCTCTTTCAGACAAAAACATCGATATGTCATTCAATATGATCAATGAAAAAAGGGAGCCCTACGTTCGGCAAAAAATTGTCAAAAATTTTTTAAAAATACTTCTGCTGGAAATATTGATATAATTCCTGAGCAAGATTAATGATATTTTAAGAGCTCTATTTTTTTAATATTAGGGTGGCACATTAGGATGGTAGAAACTGAGATCTGGAGGGTAAGTACTAGAACGGTACACCTGAGGTCACTGACCTCTATATAGATCATCTTGGTTTCCTGAAGACAAAAACATTGATATACCAAACTTTAAAATCCGACTGTAAACACCAGATATATGAAGTTATATGTCAATGCGTGACCCCTACGTTCGGTAAAAAAAAAGAAAGAAATTTTTTTTTTTTAATTGTCTTGCAAAAATACGTCATATTCGCTGGTATACGGCGAACTTTTTTTTTGAGGTACGGTCTAGTGTTCACATAATATTTTTTTGATTTGAGGTTTAGCTGTTAAGGTATGAGATTCTATAGAATTCACCAGATTGACGGAAGGGTTTTTTTTTTAAATTTTATTTTCATATTGAAGATAATTATTATAAAATAAATAATGTAACTTGTTTTATAGGAAATTTACTATTCTTTTTGATTTGATTGATCAGTTTTCAAATTTAAGTTTTTTTCTAGTTTTAAACCGGAAGTAAATATTTCAAAAAAGTTTTAATCTTGAAGTTAGTCTTTACAAAATGTTCTCGTATAATAATAATGTATTGGAAATATAATGTATTGGAAAAAAGTTTTATTTCCGAATTTGAGCAAAATTTGCCGACAGAAACCCCCACCTTCTATTCTAATCATTTTTCTTTCCATATAACACTAATTAAACTCTTCGTATACAAGTTTAAATTCCACGGGTTTTAACATTTTTCTTAAAAACATAAGCATAAGCCGTACGGAGTCGGCATAATACTTTTTATTGCTCATAAAGCTCATTTTGTATAAGTTCTCGAGCTTCTACTGACAGCTCTTTGTATTTTTTGTCTTTCTTCAGTCGCAAATGGATGACAAGAGGATCGGAAGATAATAAAATGTTAATGCCAAAAGGACAATTGTCAAATTGCGCACAGTCTAAGTATATGTATAACGCCATCTATCGGGTTGTGACATTAATCCCAACACAGCGCCATCTATTATTTATCTCGTTACTTCTCCACAAAAAGTGCACACGAAACGTTTTTTATCACAATGAATTTAACAATCATCAGTAATCTTCTATGCCCCACAACGAATTTTCCACCTTCGTATTGTTCAAAATCATCAGATCATTCGATAAAATGCAAAATTTCGTCGAAAAAAAATTCACATGTTTTTGCGTTTTTCCGGAATTTTTCGAGTTTTCGAGTAAGAATTTCCTATTTTTCCATTCGAAAAGCCATAGCCATTCCGAAACAATGCACACAAAATTCCATACAAATAAATCAATTTTCGACTTTTCCAATTTCCCGACTTTTCCGTAGGGTTTTCCAAAAGTTTTCTTTCGTAAATCCTTTTCCTGGTAATTATGAACAACTGCAAAAAATTGAGCCGAATCGGCCTACTATTTGTAACTTTTAATGTAATTTTCATTTTGAAGATACGCTGAATATAATAAAATGAAATATTTTTAATTGACATTCAACGAGAAAAAATCACATTTAACCCTTTTGGGGCAAGTTCGGGCAGCAAGACCATATTTTTCTATAAATATATATATTTCTGGATACTATTTTGAAAAAACTGGAAATAAGTTTTTATATGTTTTTTTTTTTACTGCTACAGTTTTCAAACTTTTTAGCTTTTTTGCACCAAAAATGCATGTTTTTAAAAAATCACAAAAAATAAATTTATTTTAATAACAACAAAAAACCTACATTTTATGAAACAATAAATATCATATTTTTATTATTTCTTCATTTCAATTCCATTCTTATAAAAACAAAAAATTGGAACACTTACAACTGCAGGTAGTAAAAACAAGTGATATTCTCAAATTTTTGTCATTAAAAAAGTTAAAATTTTGAGCCATTTTCTGACCAAACCTTAAAAGATTTCTTAGTGAATTTTTGGGTGTTTCTTATCTGAAGTATAAACTGTTGATTAGCAAAAAAATTTTTAACAATTTCTAAACTTATACTTTTTTCTATTTACGGCCACTGTGCGACGTGGCAACATAGAGAGAGTCTCTCGAAGATCGACAATGCAACATTCATGTAGCGGCGTTGCATTGAATTTTTACTCGGTGAGTATATAAGCTACGATAAATGTTTAGAAAGGAAAATGAAGAATTTATACTTGGCCTTACGACAAAAATAAAATAAACTGGTAAGAAATGATCTTCGACTGGGTCGAAGTTAAAATACCCCCACGTCCGAACCAAAGTATATTCAAAGTCTTAAGCAGTCAAAAAATGTTTATCTGTAAAAACATTTTCGTCAGAGTTTTAGCAGAAAATATTCTCTTTTGTTTTTTGATAAAGTCGCTTTGTATGGGAGGTAGGCGTGGTTTTCACCCGATTTGGTTCAATTTCATACTCAGAGTGTATATTATATATCATAGCTCATATGCAAAGTTTCAATTTCATATATTAATTTTTGTGGAATTTTAAGAGATTTTACCGTTTTGATAAAGTCACTTTGTATGGGAGGTAGGCGTGGTTATGATCCGATTTGGCTCATTTTCGAACTTGACCTTTATTTTCTAAATAAAAGCTTAAATATCGAGATGATAGCTTTAAAATTACGGCTGTAATCGTGATCACAGACGGACAGACAGACGGACATGGCTAAATCGACTCGGGTGGTGATGCTGATCAAGAATATATATACTTTTCTATACCTACCACGCCTCCTTATGGGCGTTACAAACGGAGTGACAAAATTAATATACCCCGTTTACGTTTTTTAAACGTAGGAGTATTTAAATTCTGAAGTCACCAGGTTGTAAATATAGCAGCTTATGTAACAGAAATGTAATATCGTTGCATGGAATTATTACTCACTCAGAAGGCATGCTACGGTAAATTTTGATTTACGACAGCAAAGATGTGTTATTACGCCTCACAACTAAACTATAAAAAAAATTCTTGTCATCATGATTTCAGGGTGGCAACCACATAATGCAGTAAAAATGCTACAACCATGAAGAAACGCTGCATGGAATTTTAACTCTGTGACTACTGGCGTTACGGTAAATTTTAAGGAACAACAATGAAGGTGAGGTCTTCGGGCACATGATAAAAATAACGAAAAAAAACTTGACGGCGTAATGAGGCCCCTCAGGAAACCGCTCAATGTGACGCATATGCATCAATTTTGCTGGATTAATTGCATGCAGCTAAGGCAAAGTTAACACACCAAGAGAAAGCACAACCAATGAAGAAGCAAATAAAGAAAAAAGCAAAAGCATCACCAACACCAATAACAACACAAATACCAACACCAACGCCAACATCAACATCAACATCAACATCAACATCAACATCAACATCAACATCAACATCAACATCAACATCAACATCAACATCAACATCAACATCAACATCAACATCAACATCAACATCAACATCAACATCAACATCAACATCAACATCAACATCAACATCAACATCAACATCAACATCAACATCAACATCAACATCAACATCAACATCAACATCAGCATCAACATCAACATCAACATTAACATTAACATTAACATCAACATCAACATCAACATCAACATCAACATCAACATCAACATCAACATCAACATCAACATCAACATCAACATTAACATCAACATCAACATCAACATCAACATCAACATCAGCATCAACATCAACATCAACATTAACATCAACATCAACATCAACATCAACATCAACATCAACATCAACATCAACATCAACATCAACATCAACATTAACATCAACATCAACATCACAATCAACATCAACATCAACATCAAAATCACAATCAACACCAACATCAACATCAACATCAACATCAACATCAACATCAACATCAACATCAACATCAACATCAACATCAACATCAACATCAATATCAACATCAACATCAACATCAACATCAAAATCACAATCAACACCAACATCAACATCAACATCAACATCAACATCAACATCAACATCAACATTAACATCAACATCAACATCAACATCAACATCAACATCAACATCAACATCAACATCAAAATCAACATCAACATCAACAACATCAACATCAACATCAACATCAACATCAACATCAACATCAACATCAACATTAACATCAACATCAACATCAACATCAACATCAACATCAACATCAACATCAACATCAACATCAACATCAACGTCAACATCAACATCAACATCAACATCAACATCAACATCAACATCAACATCAACATCAACATCAACATCAACATCAACATCAACATCAACATCAACGTCAACATCAACATCAACATTAACATCAACATCTACATCTACATCTACATCTACATCAACATCAACAAGAAACACCGTCACGTCAAAACCTACGGGTGTGTCCACGACACAGCCAAATCTTTTTTTTTTTTCATAGAAACTAACCCTAAAACCAAGTTTTGTGCGACATCTTAGGATCTGTATGGAATAGGTACGAAATTAACCCTTAAACACATTTTAGGTTTTGACTTATTTCTGGCATTTAGGTTGAATTTTTAGCTTTGGTGTATTCAGAGGCTTATAGTAGAATTTTATGGTAAATTTTTTTGTCGAACATTTTAAACTGTTATATCGAAGTTTTATGGATCTCTTTTGCCTTTTATCACAAAAGGGTCAAAAAATACCCATAAATTGAGAAGTTAAGGGGTTGAAATTGTGGATAAAAATATTCCTCGTAGTATGTAACATTAATCCTAAGAACACATCTCATACCCAAAATGTAAGGATAACATGATTTCCAATGCCGATTCACTATAAGAATGTTCAAAAAGGGGGAAACTTAAATCCCCCCAAAAATGAGACTCATACGTAAACTTTCAAAACGCCGATACACGTATATTGTTTTTTTAAGCCCTCTATCAGAATCCGCTGTCGGAACCTTGTTTTTTTTTGTGTTGAACAGTGTTATAAATTTATTTTTCAAATGAGATTTAATTTTAAATTTTCTTAGTTGAAGCAAAATAGTTGCTTACTATAAGAATACTATTTCTCTCCATGTAATAAAACTCAGTAAAGACAACATTACTCAGTGTTACTGAAATCTTTCTTCTTATTCTTCCCCTCAACCTAAGCTCGTGCCAGTACATAACGTTTATATGGGCTTAAAAGCCTTCGTGATGCCTTTGAGACCATTTTTGATACTTCAAGCGAACTTTGAAGCATATCCTTAATACAAAAAATAAATTCTTTAATCTTTGCTACTCTTTGTAGAGCATAAAAAAATGCAGCAACAAAAACAAAATTCCTTCTGCTCAAATGCTCAAAAGCTACAACTTACAACATTACAATTTTCTCTATATTCAACAAGAATGTGTTATGTTGCATGCTCATTAATAAAAACAACAACAACAAGGCATACAAAAGAAAAACAAAAACGACACAAGCACAAAGCAAGAAAAGGCTTTGTTGCAAGCACACAAAACCAAAACAACAAAAAAAAGTCCTTTCATTTCAATGCTGCTGCTTTAATGTCACACTGCCTTGTAACGGATACACGCTGCACATGCTTGTTACACTCATTATAATTTTCCACTTTCCGGAAAAATAACAAAAAGAAGCATGAATAAAGAAACAAACGAAACAAAAACATAATTCCTAGCAGTGCTTGTAAAGGCGGACAAAGAAAGGCGAGCGAACGAACGCGTTTCGCATTGCATGGGCGCAGATAATACTTAGAGCAGCAGAAGATACTTTTTTTTATCTGTGGCATATGTGAAAATTGCAATGACAACAACAACAAAAGAATTATAATGACACCAACCATGATCAACACACGCACACAAGTGCTGGTTAAGCTTGCTTCATGTTTGCAGCCTTGTTTGTGACTCAGCCAATAAGCTTTTACGGGCTTCACTTCGAGCTGGCTAAAATATTGTTCTTATTGAAAAAGTTATGTGACCCATGCACGATGAGCTTGCATCCGACCGACAATGTCGCCAATTTGTTTTTTTTTTTTGTTTATTCAATAAAGGCTTGCAAGGCTTCTACAGCTTATTTAAAAGCGACGCAGATTCAGCTTCTTGTTTTTTAAGCAAGATAAATAAAGTAGTTAACTGTAGGTTTAAATAATTTAAACATTTGCTAAGCTTACTTAGAGCACAACTTAGCGAGCGTGACTTTTGCTGCGCTGACAATTTTTATTAAAGTTGATGTTTTTGAACCATTCAACAGGA
Source organism: Pherbina coryleti (assembly GCA_943735915.1). Lineage (NCBI taxonomy): Eukaryota > Metazoa > Arthropoda > Insecta > Diptera > Sciomyzidae > Pherbina > Pherbina coryleti. The sequence goes on from OX030949.1 coordinate 137,833,906, forward strand.
TACGCCGTCAAGTGTTCAATTTCAGCGTAATTATTTTGGGAAAAACCAAAAACAATTGACGTCCTTCGAAGTCGCAGTCGCACATTTACAACCAACAGCCAGACAGGCATCAAATGTCCCACGATATGCATCTGTAGCTGACGCATTGAGAGAGATTACGTGAGCAACTCAGTGTCACTCCAAGTCTGGCCAGATCAGGCAGGGAGGCAGGCAGGCAGACAGAGGCAGTCAAGCCACTTCATACGCTACATACAGCTGAGATTAAATGTTCTGAAGCCGCATGTTGCGACATTTAATACGGGTTGACAATGAGCAGAATGGAGCGCACTTTAAACATAGTGTAAACCGCAGTGCATGAATCGGATGGATGGATGGATGGCTGTATAGCTGGCTGGCTGGTTGGCATCGAGCTTATGTTGAAAGAGTTTTAATCACACGCGCTTCGTTCGAGAGGGTAGCCTGTGCAAAGGAATGTTATTGTGTGTGCGCTTGGCTGATTGGATCTGTATTTTTATCTTCCCATATACATGAGTTTATGTATGTGTGTGTGTGTGTGGATTTTGTAGATATGAAATATTAAATCTCTGTCAAGTTCTGCCATACAACAGTTGAGTATCGCATGACTACATTTTAAGTATCTCATCAGTTTACTTATGATGCGTGCTTTTTTCTTTTCGTATTCAATTCCATATTTTTTTTTCTTTTGTGTATTAAGGGTGAAACGTGAGTTTTTTTCAACTTAGCTATTGTATTACTTAACATTTAATATTCACGCTCAAATTGATTCCAATGCAGCATTAAGTCAAACATCGTTTGTTGTTGGCATATTTTTTCAATCGTTTTTTTTTTCTTTTTTGATTTTTTGTATCGTCGAAGTTTGCAAAAATATTGTCTTCATTAGAAGTCATGTGATACTCGCTTGGGAGCTAAAGTCACTCAGTTCAATGTGACTTAAAGTTTGGAATTTCATGGCAGCTCAAATCAAGTTAATGCTTAGAATGTTTCTTTTTTTACTGGAGAATTTATCATTCAGCCAAGCTCACTCTATAGAATGAAATAGATCTGAAAAGTCATGCATTTTTTTTTTTTTTGTTTTATCCGAAGATACGCATATCTGAAGAATTTTAGCTTAGAATTACAGATACAATCAAATATCAGAACACATAAAAAAATATAATATTTTCTTCACCACTTCAGTCTGGCTTTCGATCAGGCCACAGCTGCTCTTCAGCTATTGTTAAAATCTTAGATGACATTAGACAGCCATATGATCTGGGGCACTTAAGTTTGTTGTGCCTTTTAGACTTTTCCAAGGCTTTTGATTCAGTTGATCATGCAATTCTATGTCGAAAACTGGAGTTAGAATTTGGTTTTTCTGGTTCGGCAGTTCGTCTGTTATATAGTTATTTAGTCAGAAGGACTCAAAGAGTTAGGGTGGGTAATAGTTTGTCCGCATTCAGAAATTTAGCCTGTGGGGTACCTCAAGGCTCAGTACTTGGTTCACTCTTATTTACAATGTTCATTAATGACATTTTCAGCATATGCAATCATGTTACAATGCATGCATATGCTGATGATCTTCAGTTGTACCTGTCCAGACCTATTGGTCACGTTGATGATTTATGTGTCAAAGTAAACGAAGATTTGTGTAAAATAACAAATTGGGCTAAAGCTAACAACCTTATGCTTAATCCACTTAAATCATTTGTTTTGCCAGTTTTTAAATCTAGTTACTCCTTCCTTAATATACTGGGAATTTTCCTAAATGGTGTCGAACTAAAATTTGTTGATAAGGTAAAAAATCTCGGTTTTTATATTAACTCCACACTCTCGTGCGAAGATCATATAAATTCCGTTGTTAGCAAGGTTTATTATGCACTGCGAAACCTAAGGTGGACGGCATCATTTGTGCCAGTAGAGACCAGAAAAAAATTAGTGCTTCAGCTAATAGTTCCAATTATTTCCTACTCAGATGTAGTGTATAATAAAGTTGATTCCCGATCCAAGCTTAAGTTACAACTTGTGTTTAATAATGCTATAAGATACATTTTTGGTCTTAGAAAGTTTGACCGCATTAGTCACTTGAGCAATAATGTTCTCGGTTGCAACATCTTCAACTATTTGGATGCTAGAAACTGCATCTTTTTACACAACCTGATCTACACTCACACTCCTGAATACTTATTTGAAAAGCTACAATTTTGTAGGTCAACTAGAAATTTGAATCTAATAATCCCTGTTTATAATTTCTTAAACTCTAACAGACTCTTCTTTGTGAACGCCATCAGATTGTGGAATTCACTGCCTTTAAGTATAAAAAGTATCGCAAGTAAACGCAACTTTAAGCATGTAATTTTCCAACATTTCTCTTAAGTCTCTCTCTTTCTCTAATTCTAAGCAAATCTTTTTTAAACCTAAATTCAATAATAATTATTAAACCTTATTTTGTTCTTAATTCTCTTTCTGTCAAAAAAAAAAAAAAATGCAACCTAAACTGAATTAAAATTTTTTAATATTCATTTGTTGTTATTCTTGATTGTTTCGATTTTTTCGATTTTGATTTAATCTTTGAGTAATTATATTATGTTAAATTTTACCTATTTCTCTGTTGCTTATCACTTGTTATTTTTTATTTTTTATATGTGTATTCTTACTGCATTTAAAAGACTCTGTCTTGTTTGTGAACAATTCTTACTTAAATAAATTGAAATTGAAAATTGAAAACAATCTCAGAGAGAAATAAATAAAAAACTCATTTGGTATTGCAGAGGAGTGTATAATTTATAAGCATTATTTTCTGCGAGGAAATCTTGGGAAGACCATCTATGAGGAAGTCATACACTTGAGAGAAAACAATTCAATCGCAGGACATGTTTGAGATTATTTTACATTCCGACGGAGTTCCGTGTTGTCTGGTATGCTAGAGCAAAGCCAATGCATCACAGAAAAGCAAAATCAATGTAGAAGAAAAAGTAAAATCAAAACCAAAAGCAAAAGTAAAAGCAAATGCAAAAAAAAAAAACGAAAAAAAAATCGAACGAAGGTTCGACATGCTGAAAACAAAAATTATGATTTTGTTTTGATCGTGGCAACCAACACTGGTTACAAACAGAATGAAATCGGTCTATGACACCGGAAAAGGACTATGACAAGAATTAGGATATGGATTACGACGAAGATTTAGACACACCTAAGACACACATTTCCAAATTAGAAAAGATATTCGGGAAAAGAATTAAGTAAAGAATTTTGGTGGAGGACGATCCTCACAAGGCAATGCGTGAGGGTCAGGGGGGCGATCTTCACATGGCAACGTGTCTGACAGCCTCCACCTGGTGGGGCCAGCATTATCCATGTCGAACTCGTCTCAAATCAACTCAAACCTCTCCGTGGTGTCCCCTAAAAACGGCAAACTGGCAACTGTTAGTTTGACGGCTAGTCTAAGCGGCGGGTTGTTTGCCTTTAAAGAGTTCTGTACCGGGTTTGAAGCCCACCACGTAAAAAAAATTTCGATGAAACGATAAAGAATAAAGATGAAAATAATCCCAAAATCTGATGACGACTACCGCAAACGAAAAACCGAAAATAATTTGCGGATATGCACTAGGAACGTCCGAACCCTTAATTGGGATGGTTGCTCTATCCAACTGATAGATATCTTAGAAAAATACAAGGCTGATATCACTTTAGTCCAAGAAATGCGATGGAAAGGACAAGGTTGCTACCGGCAAGCATCCTGTGATATCTACTACAGCGGCCATGCGGAGAAGCACGAATTTGGATGCGGATTCGTGGTTGGCAAGCGATTACGACATCATGTTCTGCGATTCACACCTGTGAACGAGCGACTTGCCTTAATCCGTTTCAAGGCAAAATTTTTCAACATAAGCCTGATTTGTGCGCACGCTCCGACAGAAGACAAAGACGATGAGACCAAAGACAGCTTCTACGAGGGCCTTGAAGATGCCTATGAGCGCAGTCCCCACCCCCGGCACGACAATCGTGCTTGGTGACTTCAACGCCAAGGTGGGAAAAGAAAATATCTTTGATCAAACAGTCGGAGAGTTCAGCCTCCACGACAATACTTCCGATAACGGAATGAGGCTGATTGACTGTGCCGCAGCTCAAAACATGGTCGTTAGTAGTACTAGATTCAAACATTTCAATATTCATAAAGCAACTTGGCTGTCTCCTGATCAAAAGACTGAGCAACCAATTGATTGATTGGCGGAAATCACACTTCCAGTCAGTGTTGCCAGATGGTCCGATATATCGGATTTGTTACGATTTTTAGCCTTGAATACGATGATCCGATATTTGGCCAAAATTCCTCAAAATGTTACGATTTGAGGAAAAATATATCCGACGTCCGATTTCACATATATTCCTTTATGTATATGAAATGAAAAAAATTTAAAATAAAAAAATGGTGGCAACTTTGAAGCGTTATTTTTAATTAAAAATCATTGGCAGCACTTCTTATCACGAATGTCAACATAAGGAATGACAATTACTTTCGCTGCATTGCTTTCAAAACTTTTCTTTGTGTTTGAATTATAACAGTAAATATTGAATTGTGCTAAACTGCGTAGTGGATGAAAAAACATCTCATATTTGGATATGGATAAATTTCTGATTAAAAAAGGTAAAAAACTAGTAAATTATTGTTACAAAATAAATGCAGAATAATTTCTATTCCGTTAAGGTATAAGTAGTAATTTTTCTTGCTCAAATTCTGCAACAAGTGAAATCCGGCCTGTCTTAGCATCGACGTTGAGACATGAAAACGACGTTCAGAAAATCGTACATGATAAAGTTTCTATCGATACGAATTTGGAATCTAACTCAAAGGTTTGTTATAAAATAAATATTAATTTAAGATATGTTTATAAAATTACTTCAATTTTTTTCATTAGAGAAAAACACCAAAATTAAAGTACAATGCTGAGTGGGAATCTTTACCAGAATTTAAAAATTGGCTAAAACCATCAACAAGCATAAACTTTTTGGCATTTTGTTCAGTTTGCCACACTCCATTAAAAGCATCTTCAGGTAAACACGATTTATATAAACATTCAAAAACTGGAAACCACACTGATAATATTAAAGCATTAAATATTGTTCAGCCCACTATATCAGAAAAATTCAAAAAATTTTCGCATAGTATGAAAAACGTGACTAAAGCTGAGTGTCAAATTGGAGCATTTATTGCTGAGCACAATTTGCCTTTTTTATTAGCAGATCATTTGGTAAAAATGGGAAAAAGTGCATATTCTGATTCAAACATAGCAGGAAAGGTAACATGTGCTAGAACAAAAACAACAGCAATAGTAAAAAATGTTTTTGGTGTTACCCAATTTGATGCACTTTGCCATATATTGCAGGAAAGCAAGTTTTCAATTTGTGTGGACGAATCCACCGATATATCTACGGTTAAAATCTTGAGCATAGTTGTACGATTTGCTAAAAACTGTGAAATTTTTGATTTTTTACTGGCCTTGCGCAAAGTTCAGGCTGCGGATGCCAGGTCTTTATATGGCATTATTATTGAAGTTTTTAAACAAGGAAACATTGATTATAAGAAAAATCTAATTGGTTACGCAGCAGACGGAGCTCCTAATATGACGGGTAAATTCAATTCAGTGGCGACGTTACTATCAAAGGACTGTCCAAATTTAATAGTTTTTAAATGCATTTGTCATTCGATTGCCATATGTGCATCACATGCATGCCTTAAACTTCCATCATATGTTGAATCGACAACGCGTGATATCTATAATTACTTTTCCAACAGTCCCAAAAGCACTGACCAGTTTGATAAAATTGTAATTCTCTTAGAAATAAAACCTAAAAGAATTCTACACCCGGCTCAAACACGTTGGCTGTCATTGGAAAGCGTTATTGATCGTTTACTGGATTTGTATGAGCCATTAAAAATTTACTTTGGATTTCAAAGAAATGTAGATTTCATTGACAGTTCTGAAACTATTTTTAAGAACTTATCAAACCCGGTTACCAAACTGTATTTACTATTTTTACGTTTTATTCTTCCTCAAATTAACAAATTAAACCGCATTTTTCAAAGCGAACAGCCACAAATACAAATTATGTATACTGAAGTTAAGAGTTTAGTATTGACTATATGCGACTTTTTTTTAAAACCTGAATATTTAAAAACATTTGAAATAGATAATATAAGCAATAACTACAAAAATCAAAGTAATATTGTTAACTATGAAGATTTGTATTTGGGAACAGATATTCAATCCGAAATTTCTAAGAAAATGTTGAGCATTTGCGAAATAAAAGATTTTAAAAAAAACTGTATAAACTTTTACATTGAATTCATCGATCAGATATTGAAACGTTTCGATTTTAAAAATGCAATTCTTAAAAACCTTTGTAATTTAGATCCCAAGTTTATAATTGAAAAAAAAATTTCGTCGTTTTTAAAAATTTTTGAATTGTTCCCAAATTTAATTGAGAAGACAGACTTTCAGTTAGCTGATACTGAGTTTCGTGAAATTCGAAACCTTGATTTTGAAAATATATTTGCGGATAACCTTCATAAAAATATTAATGTAACGGAATTTTGGAGAAATATTTTTAAAATAAAAAGATGCGATGGCACGTCTGCATTTCCAATAATGGAGAAATTTGTTTTTAATTTGTTGAGCTTACCAAACTCCTCAGCTAATGTTGAGAGAACTTTTAGCCAAATAAATATTAATAAAACTAAAGTTCGCAATAGATTAGAATTAGATACATTAGAAGGAATTCTTCATACAAAAGATTATTTACGTATGAAGTCCTTTAATTGTTATAGTCTTGAAATTGATAATGAACTGATAAATAAATTTAATAACACAATCTACAAATGACTTAAAAAAACAAAAATTTTCCGTATCGTATCGTACCGTATATCATTAATATATCAAAAAAATTTATATTTAAAGAGTTCAGATTAAAAAATTGAATTATAGCGTTAGGTATTTAGTTTTTACCGATATTGTAAGATATCTATTATCTATCTATGAATAACAATAAAGCAAAATGTATTTAAAATTTATTTTATTTGGTTTTTGGCTCTAATTTTGTATGTTTGTAGTATTAAAGTGCTTAAAAAAATAGATTCTGTAAAAAAAGTAATTTATTTAAATAAATAAATCTTAAATGTGGAAAAATTAAATGTTATATTTTATTTGTCTTCCTTCCGACAAACGCGACGAAAATCCGACGGGCTGAAAGCAAAAGTTACGATGTGGAATTTTTTTTCCTGGCAACACTGCTTCCAGTGTTTTATATGTACGCACGATCCGTGGTGCCAATATAGACTCGGATCATTATCTTGTCGCAGCCAAGATCCGTACACGCCTGTGCGCAACCAAGAATGCGCGCAATCCAGCACAGAGAAAGCTAGACGTCGAAAAGCTGCAATCAAAATGAACAGCCGAAGACTTCGATACTCGACTCTCACTCTTGCTTCAAGAAAACACTCCTCCCATCGACGATATATATGGAATCACATTTCCCACTCTATGCTTATGGCTGCCGAAGAGGTGATTGGCTATCACCACCCTCGCCGAAACCAGTGGCACGAACAGGAGTGTCGCGATGCCACTGCAGAAAAAGACGCCGCTTACAAAGCCACCCTGCAGTCGGTTGCAACGCGTGCTGCTAAGGAGCGATACAAAAGGAAGAGGAGAGAAGAGAGACGCGTTTTCAGGTGAAGGTGAAAGAAAAGAGAAGAGGAAAAGCGTGAGTGCGAGAAAATTGAAAACTATGGTGACAGGAATGAGGTCCGAAAAAATAAGACGCCTGACCGATGGTTTCAAGACCGGGGCCTCTTCCTGCAAAGATGAAAATGGAAATCTAGTGACAGATATCCAGAGTACACTGATGATGTGGAGGGAACACTTCTCTAGGCTTCTAAATGGCGACGGCGACAACAATTCCGCCAATTGTGATGATATCCCGGAATCCCCAATTTTGGACGACAGCGTTGAAGTTCCGCTGCCCGACCATAGTGAAGTCTTGAAAGCTATAGCTCGGCTTAGAAACAACAAAGCCGCAGGAGCCGAGGGCTTACCTGCTGAGCTATTCAAGAATGGAGGCAAAGCTCTATTTAAATACATTCATGAGAGGTCCAAACGATTGGAACCTCAGTGTGCTCTGCCCAATCCACAAGAAAGGCGATCCCACAATTTGCGCCAACTACCGTGGGATTAGCCTTCTTAATATCGCATTAAAGGTCCTGTCGAGCGTATTATGTGAAAGACTGAAGCCCATCGTAAACCAGCTGATTGGACTTTATCAGTGTGACTTTAGACCTGGCAAATCCACCATAGACCAGATATTTACGCTACGACCAATCTTGGAGAAGACCCTAGAGAAACAAAGTGACACACATCATATTTTTGTCGATTACGAAGCCGCCTTCGACAGTCCAATAAGGAAGGAATCATCTATATTCGACTATGTCTGAATTTGGTATTCCTGCAAAGCTCATCCGCCTTTGTAGAATGACACCGAGCAACACCAGCAGCACAGTTAAAATCGGGAAGGACCTCACTCCTCCATTCGATACCAAACGAGGTTTTAGACAAGGTGATTCCTTATCGTGCGACTTTTTCAGCCTAATGATGGAGAAGATCATCCGAGCTGCTGATTTGAGACGTAGTGGCACGATACTCTACAAAAGTATTATGCTGCTAGCGTATGCTGATGATATCGATGTCATTAGCTGTAATACGCGTGACGTCAGTGCAGAATTCTCAAGATTAGCGAAAGCGTTAGGTCGAATGGGTCTTGCAGTAAACGCAGATAAGACGAAATACCCAGTGTCAACAAATAAATAGTCCCAGCGTCTTGGAAACCACCTCACTGTTGACAACATCTCCTTAGAGATTGTAAAGGACTTCGTCTATCTGGGATCCACCATAAACTCTTTCAACGATGTCAGTATTGAGATAAGACGAAGGATAACTCTTACCAACAGGTGCTACTTTGGGCTGAGTAAGCAATTGAGAATCAGAGCCCTCTCTCGACAAACAAAACTCACGCTCTATAAGTCATTAATCATACCCATTCTAACATACAATATGGGCAATAATAATCGTTTGAGCCATCTACTAAACTTTGCGCCTGTTGTTTCAGAACGCACTCATCGCAGAGCGGTATTAGCGGCATCAAACACAAGCAAATAACAAGAAAAAGAAAAGAAGAATTGCTGTTTTGTTTTTATTTTAAATACCGTTATGTTTAAGAACTGATTGACGTTTCTGTCAAATATTGAAAACGAAAGATCACCCAAAAAAAAAAAAAAAAAAAAAAAAATCACCCAAAAACGAAAGGTAGATGCTCTCAATAGAGGCTCTTCGCAAAATCGCCCAAAGAAAAATCTCCCAAAAGCAAAAAAATTTTACCCAACAAAAATGTAAAATCCCCCAATTGGTTTGGATAAAAAATGGGTTCTTTTTTGCGATTTTTCTTTGGGCGATTTTGTGAAGAGCCGGTTTTCCATATTTTAATTTGGCAAAAATGCCCGATTTTTTCGGCAGTGAATTCCAAGTCTTTTTTCGGCTCTTTCTTCCATTTCAAATATTTGGAAAAAAGATCCGAAATTTTAGGGCACATACACCCGAAAACATGACATAATCACCCATTAATGACCAAATTTGAATGGAGAAATTTGGGCTTTTTTCCTTTTTTTTCGGGCGTAAGTTCATCGGGCGTAAATTCCGGGAACTTAGTTGGCCCACCCTGTATTTAACATTAAGTCGAGCAAGTTCTTTTTATGGCGTGAACATTTTATACAGTATACAGTAGTGCGGGTTAGTTTTTTTTTCAAAAAATCGTAGGCGCGGTTACTGTTGGACGGATAATTTTAATCAACTTTGCTCAAGAAACCCTCAGTCTAAAATCTATTTCGAGCCTCCGGTTTTTCAAAAGAAGATCTTAATTTGTATTTTGCTGCAATATGTGAAAAAATTATTCCACTTGTTGGAAAAAACTTTGCTACGAACAAAATATGTAAACTTTGTTTTATGTTTATTTAGAACCCATATTTTATTTAATTTATTTTTTATTTATTTTTGTTAAAAGTGAAATAGAGAGCGCTTTAAAGTAGTCGCCGTTATCAGAGATGGACATAAAATCATAATCTTAATTCAGTTCCAATATGTCACATATGCCATCTCAATATATTAGTTCTCAGTGGTCTCAATTTACCAAACATTCGTGACATATTAAGATGTTACTCTTAACTTTGTGAACGCTCTAAAAAAGGAAACGAAAGATTTGCCTACAAAATTTACTTCTGAAGTCTCAACTTCTGAAGTCTCAACAAAGTTAACTGAAATTTAGAATCGTTTAAACATTGAAATAATAAATATAAAGAGTGTTTTAGTTAACAATTAACAATTAATTGTAAGATATCAAAAAGAATCGAAAAATAAAAGTATATCAGAACTATTCGGGAATCCCTTCAAAGGTTTATTATTACAGAGTATGTTATAAAAGTTTATGTGCCTATGTAGTTCAACATAAAATACTACAGTTCTGTTGTATATGGCAGTCCACTCCTAGCTAAATGTATATGCTTCACACAATACCTACCATCTCATTATGTGATGTAATCAACCCCATAATTCGGCATAATTCATATTTTGCACACCCAGAAAATTTTTTGCTTGAGATAGTGCAATAAAAAAATTTTTACCGTGAAGACATTTGCAGCCCAACAAAGCTAAAAGTTTACAATAAAAAATTTCAAATTAATTTTGGTTGTGTAGATTATATAAATATAATTGACTTGGATAATGACAACATTTTGTCGGAACCACCGTTCACAAGAAGCGAGGCAGTTATGGCAGTGATCGCAGAATGTCGAAGAAAAATACCACGTCTTGAAAGCAAACAGGACCACATATAATAACCTTTTCACTTATTTTGATCTTATTTTATTTAAACTTAAGTTTAATTTCATTTTAAGTACAAATATTTTTTTGCTTCTTTTCACTTTTTTTAATGATGTGCCAGATGTACCCAGATATATTTAGAAGAAATATTTTTTATTATTATGCATTTTTTAGGTTTTTGATTTTATTTATTGCTTTCGAGTAGGGCTAAACACTAGGGCTGTTCATGTTTGGTTTTTTTTGAAGCTTCGAAGTATTCGAATATTCGAAGCAAACTTCGGAACTTCGAAGTTTTTGAGGCGAAGCTTCGAATGTTACTATTCGAATAGGAAAAATTTCGAAGAATTCAATTCTTCGAGTATTCGAATGATACCCAGTTTGAAATACATATTATGTTAGTACATATTTATTTATATTAATTTGTGAAAAAGTTTGATTGCTTTCTGAATGGGTAATTCATAGATGCAAAAAAAAAATGCTACTACTTGTTTCAGTCAGTTTCCAATGCGACATTGAACGCGTTTTATAAACGTAAGCTCTCTGAAATGTACTTAACCCATTTTGGCTCAGAAGGGTATTTTTCTACCCCTGTACTAAAATACGGTTTCTATAAAACGCTTTACTATACGCAAGATAAAATAAAAAGAAAAAATAAAAGCTCCATTCTGAGATTCAGTTTCCTTCTGCTTCCAAAGCTATTCGATCTTAAAAATTTAGTTTGTATGAGGGGAGCCTCTTAAAATGCCCGTCCCAGAAGGGTTTTCCAATAAAAGGTGTTATTTTGGTATTCAAAGAAAAATGCAATTTTTTTAAATAAATTATCGGATGTTTATTTTATAATAAAGAGGAAGGTATGCCGTTAATAATGAAAAACAACATCAGCCAAATGGTCACCACGACCACGCTTACAGGACAATATCCTTTTCATAAAACTTTCCATAACCAAATCGCAAAGTGGCTGCCCTATGTCCTCGATAGCTTCACGAATTCCATCTTTGAGGTCTTCAATCGATGCTGGGCTGTTGGCGTAGACCTTACCTTTCACGTGGCCCCAAAGTAAGAAGTCTCAAGGTGTTAAATCACAAGATCTCGGTGGCCAATTGCGATCACCTCTTCGAGAGATAACACGGTCCGGAAACTTTTCCCGCAAAAGATCAATGGTTTCGTTGCTTGTGTGGAACGAAGCGCCATTTTTGTAGTGAATTTTAATAATTTCAATGCGTTGTTGAAGCGTGTATCGTTCCGTTTTTAGTAATGGCGTAGTTTCTACTTGTCAAATGTCAAGGAATAAAAGCTTTAAAAGTGAGCGATTCACAAAAGCGGGCGATTTACAATAACACCTCTTATTGGAAAACCCTGTAGTAGAAGGACATCATTCAATAGTAATTCCATACTTAGTTTCATTGTTATGTGACATTTGTAATAAGGTAATAATGCCGAATTTGGCTTTCACTTGAAAAATTAAAAAATATTCAGTGCTACAGTTATAAAGCCAAAAATGACTTTCTGCAAACATGAAACATTGCTTTTGATTTCTTATCATTACAATAATATTATAAACGCAAATAATATGGTCTTGAACCTTTGGCCTTACAGTATCCCACCGTGTACTTACCTTTCTTCATGCTGGCATTTTCTTTGTAGTTCTTCTGGAAAAATTGAATGCATCTTTAGATGCGCACGAAGTGAACTCGTGGATCCATGCGACTGCAATACTTGCTGGCATACATTGCAAATCACTGATTGAGCATCAGAACTTTTAGTATAATAGCTCCACTCCCAGAAACTCATGTTTTTTTCTTATATCAAAGTGTATCACACAGGCACAAAAAATTTATGAAATATTTTTCAGTAAAAACTTCGAAGCTTCGAATTTTTTACTGCCTATTATGTTGAACGAATAGTCAAGCTTCGAAGCTTCGTAAATCCGAAGTTTTTTTCCTCTTCGAAGTTTTGAAACGGAGCTTCGAACTTCGAAGTTCAAAAACTTCAAATAAGAATCATAGCCCTACTAAACACGTTGAATGCCACGGCACTTTTCGGATTCTGGTCCGAAAAGCGAAATCGATTTAATCATATTTTTTCTGTTAACTAATGAATAAACACACAGTGTGACGAAATCGACAAAAAAAAAAGCACAACCAAACTTTATAGAAATTCTTAAAGAGGGACATGTTGCGAGTCCGTCGCACTTGGTCTGACCTCTCAATGTCGTCACAATTTTTTTTAATTCGTTTTTAAAGTTGAAGGGTTCGATTTTTGTTGCGCCGACGTTCATTGAATTTTTACAGCTATTTGCCTTGTTCGAAATGAAAAACAAATTCCACTTCTTTTCAGTAGAATTTCACGTAGAACAAGGCTGTATAAAAATAAATACGATAAAATACAAAATGAAGCGTGTAGGGAAGCAAATTCCCTAATTTTTCTTTAATTTCATAAAAAAAATTAGTGTTTCTAAAAATTTAAATGATATAATGCTGCATGAATGACATCTCTTTTTCACAAAAATTCATTGCACGTAAAAATACCTTTTCATTGAATCCAAAACCATTAATATCGGTTGAAAATTGGCAAAATGGCGGCAGTTTTAACGTTTTTTTTTTTGTTATAAAACACTGACTCCCATGTATATATTCCTATCATACAAACTGCTGTCATTTTGTCAAATCTTAACCAATTTTGGACGTCTTTATCTCATTGGAAAGAAAATATAATGAATAACATACATCTAGAACATTGCAATATAGATCTTTGAAAAATGTAAAAGCTACTATGGAACGAATAAACATATTTTTATTTTCAATAGAATTTTTATATGAATGAATGTGTCCGAGTGTATAAAAGTACGCTGCACACCATATAATCTGAAAAATTTTTGTAAGAAAACTTTGAAAAAAATTGTCGAGCATTTAAGTTTATCTTCGGCATTTACAGTCCTATCTTATGGCGTTTACTTTTCTCAAAAAAATTCTGCATTTTTTCTGTCCTCTTTGAGAACTCTGCCCTTTATGTGCTTTTTTCTCAAAAAAATTCTAGATGTATGTTATTCATTATATTTTCTTGAAATATATATATATTTTCTATATTTTCTATATTTTCTATCTATATTTTCTTTCCACTGAAAAGAAGTGGAGTTTGTTTTTCATTTCGAACAAGGCAAATAGCTGTAAAAATTCTATGAACGTCGGCGCAACAAAAATCGAACCCTTCAACTTTAAAAACGAATTAAAAAAAATTGTGACGACATTGAGAGGTCAGACCAAGTGCGATGGACTGGCAACATGTCCCTCTTTAAGAATTTCTATAAAGTTTGGTTGTGCTTTTATAGTCGTCACACTGTGACATTGAATGCATATTTATACCCCCACGTTTAAAAAACGTAAATGGGGGTATATTAATTTTGTCACTCCGTTTGTAACGCCCATAAGGAGGCGTGGTAGGTATAGAAAAGTATATATATTCTTGATCAGCATCACCACCCGAGTTGATTTAGCCATGTCCGTCTGTCTGTCCGTCTGTCCGTCTGTCTGTGATCACGATTACAGCCGTAATTTTAAAGCTATCATCACGAAATTCAATATTTAAGCTTTTATCTAAAAAATGAAGGTCAAGTTCGTAAATGAGCCAAATCGGATGAAAACCACGCCTACCTCCCATACAAAGTGACTTTATCAAAACGGTAAAATCTCTTAGAATTCAACAAAAATGAATATATGGAATTCCAATTTTGCATATGAGTTTTGATGTTCAAAATACACTCTAAGTATGAAATTCAACCAAATCGGATGAAAACCACGCCTACCTCCCATACAAAGTGACTTTATCAAAAAGGTAAAATTTCTCTAAAATCCACAAAAATTAATGTATGGACTTGAAATTTTGCATGTGAACTTTGATATATAATGTGTACTATGTGTATGGAATTCAACCAAATTGAGTGAAAACCACGCCCACCTCCCATACAAAGCGACTTTATCAAAAAACAAAAGCGAATATTTTCTGTTAAAAATATAACGAAAACGTTTTACAGATAAACATTTTATTGATTGCTTAAGACTTTTAATATACTTTGGTTCGGCCGTGGGGGTATTTTAACTTCGGCCCAGTCGAAGATCATTTCTTACTAGTTTTGGTTCATTTTAAATAAAATTTCTTTTCGTATAAGCCAAACTTGTTTGTTTATTTTCTTCCAGGAGGTCATATATTCATATTTTTACTGATACACTACGAACTAACTCGTAGCGGTGCAAAAGTGGCAAGTCAAGAAACTACGAGATTACTCGTATTGGACGTCCTGAGGAAAACCGCTAATACGAGTTATGCGTGTTAGGCAGTCAACGTTTTAAAAATAAAAACCATAGTTAAAACTTTTGACAATTTTTTTATTTGGCGAAAAGGTTTGCTCATAAAGTCTATAATTTCTTGTTGAGTAGTTTTGTAATATAACCCATTTCGAATTTTGATCAAATATTAAAATAGTTCGAAATTTTTGTTAAATAATGAAATTCGATGAAGATTTCCTATCGAAAAAACTCAAAATTTGTACCCTAGTACAGGTTTTATGGCTCTGTCTAGCAATTTTTCACATATTGTAGCAAAACATCAATTAAAACCTTCTCTCGAAAAACCGGAGGATCGAAATTGATTTTAGACTAAGGGTTTCTTAGGCAAAGTGACTTAGAATTTTCCGTAGAACATTTTCAGCGTCTACGATTTTTTATTTTTTGTTTTCATTCATATAAATTGACCGCCCTAGTATACAGCGTATTTTACTCAGTTATGAAGTTTATACAAAATCAAATATAATTGACACAGAAATATGTCAAAACGTGTTAAAGTTTTAATTAAAAAAAAAACGAACACTAGATATTTTTCGAATTTTGGCGTTTCAACGCCATACGGGCTTATACATAAATTTTCCCTTTATTTTTCTATCTATGAATCAAGTGAAAAACTTAAGAAAAGTTTCTAATAAGCTCAAGAGACTTCAGAGAAATGAAAAACGCTTCGCTTTAAAATTGTGTATGTAGAGAGCTCTTAAAAAACATATTTTAAAGCCTGGTATATTTCAATCAAAGCAATGCGTGTTGTCCGACTTGCTGCTGGGCTTAATGATTGCCATTCAGAATGACCTCCAAAGTTCACTTAAATGCCGCACTCAGATGTTCGCTACAGATAATTTTGAATGTTTTACTGCCTGTGCACGATGTTGTTGAATTTTTTTTTTCTTTTTTTCTCATACCCTTTGTACCTTATAAAAAATAAAAAACAAAAACGATGAGAAAAAAATTACTTGTTACTTGAAAACGAAAAACTCAAGTGTTATATAATTATATTGTACGTTTTTAATGCAGGCGGACCCAAAATAAAATGGAAATTAAGGGCTGCTGTTTCCTGCAGCAAAGTGTCAGTCAGTCAGTCAGTCAGTCACTGAGTCAGTTCGTTATGCAGACAGTCACAACACTCTTGTCCGTGACCGCATCCATATGGCAAATGCTTGACTTGACTCGACATCGGCCAGTCGACGTTGTTCACTGCCAGCGTTAAAATTACAAGATATGAGTACACTTGGGAATGAACGACAAACGACGGCAAACGGCAACAGCGAGTCAAGAGTGGCGAAAGATACAATATGGCAAGCACGTACGTAAGAACTTTGTTCAAAGGAACTTTGTTATTGACGCGGTGGGCACACGCAGCAGCTTGTGTTGGCCTCCTGTGCTCGCCTGTTCAAAATTCGACCGCCTGCCTCGCTGTGGCGTGTTGTCGTTCACTGACGTCGTCCGTCCATCGCCTAGGTTTTCTATTATTATTTAATTACAGTTCAAATCCATGCACTAGCCACCACCAGCATGTCGCGGCTTCGTCTCGCATTCCACTTATAGTTCCGATTTTTCTTTTTTTTTTAAATTATTTTTATATACAGACATGCACATAGATTTGTACATAATTCTATATGGTTTTGTTGTATTTTTGTTTTTTCTTTTTTTTTTGTGTTTTTTTCTGTGCACTGAATCAGGTTTCACTAAGCGCTCTTCCAGGCCACTGCTGCTGCTGTTGTTGCTGTTGATGAGGTGCCTGACAATTTGTTGCAGTTTTTGTTATATCCGGTCGGTTGTTGTTGCCGCTATTTGGACTATGGACTTAGTGTGCAGCCAGCAGCGAGCGGGTGTCTTGGCAGTCTTCGTGGCAAGTGTGTCATTAGGCTGGTAATCAGGCCATGTGAGTATCATTAAAAATAAAATTAATTCCATTTGGGTTGCACTTCAAAACGTATTAGTGAAGAATGAAGAGCATGAGGGTAATGCCGGGTAATAGTTTTGTTAGGTTTTTTTTTTCTTCCGTTCCTTATTTTGCTGCAATCAATTATAATTGCATTTGCACCCTGTATAAGTGTAGTTTTGTTTTTCATATAACGTTATGTGAGTCACTAGTGAAGCACGTTATACTTATTGCGGGTAGTGCCTTCACATTTGGAAAAATTTTGATTACACCGGTTAACAGCCATTTTGCCCACCATATCTCACTATCATTTTCGCATGGACTTTGGATCCCTAAACACGAAAATCACATATAAAAATTTATGAATGGTATCGTTTTCGAGACATACATTTTTGAACATTTTTTTTTTTTTTAATTTTCCATTGCTGTTTTACAACATCCGATTACAATTTTTTTCAAAATATGAAAACATTCCGACTCCTCTGTCTGTTGTAGCTTTTGTTGGCTCCCGGAATTTGCGCCCTATTAACTTAAGCTCGAAAAACAAAATGGCAAAAAAGCCCGGTTTTCGATAGCATGGAAAAAACGCTCGTATTTGAAATGGCAATTAGCCCGAAAGAAGGAAATTACGCCTGAATGGTTTGGAAATGAAGCCCGAAAATTTCCGAAAGATTTCCTTAATTTCATTTGTTTGTAATGTTATTCTATGAACAAGAGGCTCATGGATAATATGTAAGGTTCATAAAATATATAGATAATAATATAAGGTTCAAACCGTTTTATCATCATGATTTGGAAAATTCTTATATTTTTGGGAATAAAAAAAATTTGAGTGTTTTTCTATATTTTAATTTGGCAAAAATGCCGGAATTTTTCGGCCCTAAACTCGAAGCTTATTTTTCGGGTCTTTCTGTCTGTCTTCGTTTTCAAATGTCCGGAAAGAAGACCCAACATTTTTGGGCGCAAACACCCGAAAAAATCATATAAACGTCTTAAAGTTCGGTTACTTTTCGTAGGAATGAATGATTTTGTATGTAGAATTTTATGCTTTTTTGTCATTTTCTCTTTTTCGGGCGTAAATTCCGGGAGCTGCTTTCATAGCTTGTTTCTATTAAAGGGTGTTTTCTTAAGAGCTTGAGAACTTTAAATAATAATACAAGACAGAAATATTGTTGGAATGAATTTTTTACTATTATAATCTGGTAGATAATTTCACGGTATTTATTTTTCCGAGCGAGGGGCCAGTTAACAGGACCACTTCTGGAAATAAAGTTGTCAGCAAATTTATTTTGCAATAAATTGATGGTTAAGCGCGCTGTATCGCAAGTTGCGCCGTCTTGTTGGAACGAAATATCGTCGATGTTTAGCTGATTGATTTTTGGAAACAAAAACCATTTTTACCGCAAAATTTAATACAAACTCATTTTTGCGAATTCAGTTCCATTTTTAAAATCGTACAAAATCGAAAACTTCGATTTTTTATTATAATCTCTCTTTAAGAAAGGGTTTTCCATTAAGGACTTGAAAACTTTTTTTTTAAATAGAACGAATACCACACAGAAAAAAAAGAGTAGAACTTTTACCTAAAAATGTAGTCAATTCAGCTAAAGTAATCCGGTGATTTTCAGTCAACGAATTTGATTAGGTGCGCTACCAATTTCTAAATGTTAATTATATGCAATTATATTGGGTAGTTTAACTGCGAGAGTAGCTAAAAAAACCTAAATATTTAGGTGTACCTTCAACCATAAAATAGATAAGACACATAATTTATTAGAAGAATTAGCTAATTTTTTTTAAACTATGACCACTTCAGATTAGGCAAGCCACCTACTAAGTGTAGAAAAATCAACTAATTATTTAGATAGCATTCCCACTTAAGAGTGGGAATGCCGTGCAAAAAATATGTTTTTTGTTTTGCAATTTCTATTTTGAAGTCAAACTTTCCTTAGGTGACTTTACTTCATTTCGTCACATGATAGAGAAGAAAGATTTGTTTTATAGTAGATAGAATGAGAGAGATATATATATATACATTGTATAAATGACTGAAAAATTTCTTTGCCACCGCTGAGATTCGAACCTGTGATCTCAAGATTTCAACAACCAACGCCTTATCTATTGAGCTAAATTTCCAATACAGGAATTTACTCTACATACCAATTAATCAAATTGCTGTAGATACCCAGTGGAAACATAATTTCAGAGTTGTGGACCTCATATTTTTATATACATTTTGTTCACAAATTATCAAACGGCGTAACAGCACAGCGGTAAAGCGTTTGACTATAACGCAAGCGGCCCGAGTTCAATTCTCGCGTTAGACTTTACTTTTTGTAAAATTTTCTCACTTTGTTTTTATTTATGTTTTTTATAGGAGAGCGCTGTGCTCCTATAAAATTCAAATACGGGGAAAAAACAAGTTGTAAGGAAAGCATTTGATTTATCCACGTAAATATTTATATAAAATTTATACTGAGGCCTGGATAATGCTAATATGCGTTATTTCCCTAGTGTACAAACAAATCGACAACTTGCATTAGGTAAAATAACTAGAAGAATTAGATGATTTAATAAGCAAAATTTTAGTTGAATTAACTAATTGTAATTAGGTGAATTACCTAATGCATGATTGTTAAATTAACTGTGTAAGTAGAAAAGTTGTTGAAAAGATTAGGTGAAATAGAAACTTTCACATTAGCTAAACTAGTTTAGGTAATAAATCAATTCTTTTATTTTCTGTGCATTTGAGATATTTTTAAAAAACTTTATTATCGGCTTGAAGTACAATCAAAACATTTATGAATGAAACTCAACTTCGTTCATATGGTCACCGCGGCCACATATGCAGCGGTTGCTTCGTTGGACCCAATTTTCTATGACTCGGCCACACATTTCGGCCGAAACTCGCCACTATTTCACGTTCATTGTTGACTCTGATATCTTCCAACGTCATCGGCTTGTTGGCATAGATAGTAGCCCCAAAGAAAATAGTCTAGAGGCGTTAAATCACACGAACGAGGCGGCAAATCGACTGGCCATTTTCTTGAGAGAACATTCTGATCAAACTTACTCTTCAATAAATCGATTGTAACGTGTGCTGTGTGGCTTGTGGCACCGTAATGTTGGAACCACATGTCGTCCAAGTTCATATCTCCAATTCAGACAAAAAATAATCGGTAATCATGGTGCGATAACGATGGCCATTCACAGTAACGTTACGATCGAAAAAATATGGTCCAATGACGCCGACGACATGCAAACCGCACCAAACAGTTATTTTTTGTGGATGAAGTGGTGATTCATGAAGCACATGTGAATTTTCACCCGACCAATAACGCATATTTTGCTTATTGACGAACCCATTGAGCCAAAAATGAGCTTCGCCACTGAAGATGATTTTGCGATGAAATTCCCCATCTTGGCGCATCTTTTCCAGAGCCCAATCGGAGAACGTACGTCACTTAAAATGGTCCATTGGCTTCAATTCTTGAGTCAGCTTGATCTTGTGTGGGTGTAAGCCAAGATCCTTACGCAAAATTCACCATAAAGTGGTTTGGACGATGCCCAATTCTTGAGATCGCCGTGGAATTGACTGTTTTGTATCGTTTGCTACGGACGCCTGAACGGCAGCGATATATTCGACCAACCCGTTGTCTAACTGCCACGGCAACATCACACAACGAATATGTAGACTCAAATTTTTGCACTAAACTTGTTATTGTCTGTCTACTAGGGCAAGAATTACTACCGAAAATTGCAGTTAACGCTTTTAAAGTTGCGATCACCGACTCCGAATTTCGGTAGTAAATTTTTATAATTTTCAGACGTTGTTCGTTCGTGTACTTTAAAAAAAATAAATAAATAACTGGCCATTTCAGCCCTTGAAAGGACTTTGACCTAGCTTCTTATGATCAATTGTGTTGTGCGTGTTATTAAGTTTGTACACAATTGACCGAGAAATGGACCTACAGGCTTAACGCCGACTCCGAACGGCGATGAACGGAATTGTCTTATACTCAAGAAGCTTTACATGGCATTTTAATAACTCTCTGAGGTTTGCCATTGTCTACAGAGAGTTGACGGCCGTACAGAAAAATTATTTTAATTCAAATAATTTTCTGTCGCTGCTGGGGTTCGAACCTGGTCTCCAGGTTTGTTGACATAGCGGACACGTACTTTAACCAACTACGCCACGGACGACACAGCTTTTCAACTGCATGGGTTATATATCGAGTAATTATAATATTGCCATAAAAATTCACCGCATATGGAGCAGCATGTCTTTGATAATCATATTGAAAACATCAACCTTAAACAAAAAGACTAACACTGACTGCTGATAAGTAACAGAGTTATAATGTACAACGTTTTAAAGTATATTTCAAACTTTTGAGAGTAACAAAAGAGTACACAGAGTATATTTCTGTATTGCATTTATTTTTCTTATACCTTTATGTTTTTGATACAAAATTCTACATATCACATAGTCTTATGATACATATTAACCCTCTCCAGCCCTCCCTTAAAGCCCCCCTGTTCAGATGTAGGGAATAAATATACAAAAATCATAAAATTTGTATGAGAGCCCACCTAAGGAGTTGTCGGAGGGAATAGGTCCCCATGCAAAAAATGTTCCTTTTTTGCATGGGGGTCGGTCAAACATATTAACCCTCTCCGACCCTCCCTTAAAGCTCCCCCTGTTCAGATGTAGGGAATAAATACACAAAAATCATGAAATTTTTGCAACAAAGTGGTGCAAGTGTGGTGTTTTGAGTTTTATGTTTTAAGAAAAAAAAAATAAATCTGGACAAATGATTTTTATTTTTGAGCGTAAAGTAACAATTGAGAAAAAACAGCGAAAAAATAAAAATTCGAAATAATTCTTATTCTTGAAAGGAACAATAAAAATCGTAACAAAAATTATTTTATTGTTGAGCAATAAAATAAAAATCTAAAAATAATAATAAAACTTTTAGTTTTTCGATATCGCTTATAATAATTACGATCCCTGATTAAAACAGATTTAATTTACTCTTGCCATTATATGAAATGGGTCTTTTTTAGTAAGACTATATTAACCCTTTGATGACCGCTCCTGAACCGCGGAAAAATTCGTTAATCCGACAACGGATTCGTGTTAAGCGACTCCAAACTACTAAAAAAAAGTGTCGCAAAAAACAATTTTTGTACTTGCAAAAGTGTGAAAAATCATGGGACCTATATGTCCCAATAGTCGTCAACGGTAAAAATGTATACCACTATTTTCTCTCGTTGACAATATGCGAACGAAAAGTTTGAGGTTGAATTTTGATTTACTTCATGAGAACTCGTTGTTTTCAATCTGTTTTAAAGGTTTACAAATGAAAGTTTAAAAAATAACCTTTGCAATGATGGTACTTTGACCTCTATGGTACTTTGACCTCTACCAATAGTCATGGTTTAGGAGATATTCACAAAATATTTAAAAAGATTTTTAAAAAACCCCAAAAATTCTATCATAATATCTACAAAAAAATTGTTGGGATTTTTTAACGAATTGTTGACCTATTTTGGAAATATCTTTTTGACCAATAGTCGTAGAGTGGCCAAAGTACCACCATTAGAAAGAAAAGTACACTTTTAATTTTGAGTTTTTATTTCAGTATTACTACGAACACGATCGCATATCACAGACCAAATTCTACTTGCGTCTTTTCTGCGATCGCTTTGATTTGAGTGTGCACAATCAGTTGCGGATCATCAGGATTCATCAGAGGGGGGAAGGACTGAGCTAACATTTTTATAGTCCAAGGTGGAGGCTGAAACGGCTTTTAGCGCTTTTTTCAATTTTTATTCCCACACAAAAAATTCTTCAAGGGGGATGGCGGCTAAAGCCTTATTAACCCGTATATAAATCCGCCGCTGTGCACTGTGGTTACAACAAAACTTCTACTTTGAATAATGATCCATTTTCTATATCTGCATCGGAAGTCCGCGGGCAACTGGCTACTCAAATGATCAATACGGTCACCAACCGCTGTTGTGTTGTTGTAAGAAAGGTACCTAAGAGATTTAAACTTGCGGATATCACTTCTCTGTCCGATAATTCTGCAAAAGTGCAACGAGACGTAAGGATGTATTTTCTGCTCAAAACAACACAAAGGCCATCGAATAATTACTATTTGTGCCTTTTGCAAAAACCGTTTTGCTTCGCCAATGATCGAAATAACTTCAAATTTCATCATTAGAAAATGAAAATTCAATGCATTGATCAAAAATACAAACAAATTTATTTTCATTTCAAATAAATTCACTTTTCAACAAAATTCAATATGTCTTAGATTTTTACCGTTGACGACCATTGCGACATATAGGTCCCGTCAGATTTGGTGGTCGCATGGATAGCCCGAGTGGACTATCTTTTTTTGCTATTTTTTGTTAAAAAATGGAAGGTTGCCCGCAACTTCCACAAACATATTTTACCTATAGCTCCTCCTACCCCCAAAATATTGCAGCAAGAAGAAGGGGGGGGAAAAAGTAAAGATTTTTCGACTTTGGGGTGGTCTGGTAGGCAAAGGGGTGAATCTACCCTTAAAAATTAAATACTTTCTGGAAGCCACATTCATTCCCTGTTGAATAATACCTTGTTAAGAAAAATCGTTTGCATAGTTTTTCCAGGAAAAATTATTCGAAAGTAAAAGGGTCACCGGTGTCCCAATGGTCGTCAAAGGGTTAAAGAGTAAACCAATTAACCACCTAAAAATCAACTTTTTTGAGTTAAAGTTTGAAGTCTATCGTGCGTAGTGGCCACACACATATTTCTTTTAATATAATCTCTCTTTAATAGTTATAATATTTTCTGGATATATAATAATGTTGTTGTTCTGTAACTAATACATTGAATTTTCTAAAGCAATTGTTGCTTTTTTGTTTCATAAGCTATAACTTCAAATAAATATATACACTTCAGTACAAAAAATTAGTTTGTTGACTTATTTTTTATAGCCACTGTATCTAGGCAGCTCTTTGGCCCCACTAGTTTCCTATTTAAGTAAATCCGTAAAACTTTTACTTTCCTGAATATACACTAAGGGAAATAATGCATATTAACATTATCCACGCCTGAGTATCAATTTTATTTAAATATTTACGTGGATAAATCAAATATTTTCCCTACAACTCGTTTTTTTCCCGTATTTGAATTTTATTTATACCACAAACGTACACACATATTCCATACAAGCAAGCAGCAACAGCATCGCACACTTACACACATACTCCGACAAGCAGCGACAACATCGCACTCTGTTTCTGCAGTTTATTTTTTGCATTTGCAGTTCTTATAGTTCTCATAGTTCTCATTTAGTTATTGTTTCAGGAGTAATATATTATGCATGTTTGGCAAAGAAATTAAATTATGTAGGGTGAAGTGACAACTCGGTATTTTCAGGAATATCTTGGACCGATTGTCATTTACCTGCATAATTTGCTTCTGCCTAAACAATTTTGTACATTACTTTTTCGTTCTGTAATTTATACTATGTTTGACAGTTATACTAAAAATAGTATAAATTAGAGAACGAAAAAAGTGAAGCGATAATAAATTATACAGGCAATGGCATTTGATGAACGCAATATGAAGAAAATAATACCATAAAACCATTAATAACATATTCAATTTAAATATGTTTTTTTTTTAATTTCAATATTTTTATTCAAATTTTCTTTGAATGCGATAGTTTATTTTCAAATAGTAAATATTTGAAAGATATTTTAAAAAAATTCGTGCATAATTTTAATATATTTTTTATTAATTCTGTTTAAATATTTAAATATTTAATTTAATTAAAACAGTATTCAAATAAATTTTAAATATTTACGTAGTCGATTTATTCAAATGCGTTATTGGTGCAAAAATGACTCGCTTTTTGGATAAATTAAAAAAGTTTTTGGATAAATTTAATATTTTTTTCCCTTAGTGTAGGCAACAATCTCTAATCCCAGCATTTTTAGACATTTTAAAATACACATGGTCTAAAAACATAATTTTATAAATGCTTTATTAAAAAGATCTGTTCTTTACAGAGCTAAACTCGTCATGCACATGTTCACCATAATTTCTACCCTACCAAATAACAATGAAATATATTCAATTCTCACGTTGTACAATAACAATATTTTACTCATACCCGCCTATTCTTCGGTGCGAAGTACAAAATATCGAATTCATAATTTAAATAAATCAATGAATATGAATTCTAAACATCACACATAATTCTACTTTCTCGAATGGGGTGACGAAAATTCTAGCCTTATAAAAATTATAGAGTCTCACTTAATGTTTAAAATTCACTTCAAGTTTCTTAGAAACTCAAGTATCTGAATACAAACAATCGCTTGCATTCATTGGTAAAACTTGCAAACGACATGAAAATAATAAAAAAATAAAAAAAACAAAAACAAATGAAATTCAAGCTCATACAACAACAGCCTCTACAACATAAAAGAATTTAATTATTTTTCATTATTATTGAGCACGGTATTCATTCAATTCAATAAGAAAAAAAAGAGGGGAAAAAAACAAAATCGTTCCAAACATATAATGAAAAGTGTACCTATTCAAAAGGAGAAAAAAAAAATTAAAATGCAGCAATATAAGGCGAACGGAAGAGAGACAAACAAAGCAATGGCAAAAAATAATAATAATAAAAAAAAAACTTTGAAATTAGAATGTACTGAATTATGTGGGTTGTGACGGAAGGTGCTACCCTGACAAACCTACAAAGTTGGTCTCGAAACTTGAGTGTATGTGGAAGCATATCATGAGCCGATTGCCTGTCATGCACACATTATGCGCATTCAAAGATTATTTCACATTTTGTATTACAATGAGGCAAATACAAATATAAATACAAACAGAACTACAAACGAAGACAACAAAAATGAAAAATACAAAAATGGGAAAAAGCACAAGCTAACCAAGTAGGCTATCTACCAATCCATCTAGCTAACGCTCATCCTTCCTCGACTATGTAAGTTGAGTTGAGCCGCAACCAAACATGCTGAACCACACCGCACCGCACCATATCGAAAGGTACCGGTGCGCCAGAGCTAACCGCACTTAATCATATTCGATACAGATGAGCCCCAGTCGAAACGTGCCATGAATTTCCCATTCATAATGATTACCCAGGCTGTGGCATCTGAAGCTGCTGCTGCGCCAGCCATAGCGACGAAAAGCGAAAAGCTCTTCGAAATTGCGAAAGGCTGCCATGTCATATATTGTCAGTTATTTGGATTTATATTTTTGTGGTCGTTATAGTTGTTGTTTTTTGTTGTTGTTGTTGTTGTTGTTGTTGTTGTTATTGTTGCATATTTAAAACAAATTCTAATTCTATTGAAGTTTCAAGCGAGCCTCAAACCCAGTTCATGTTTAACCGCAAAATTTGCGCTGTTCCCCTGTGTCCAAGCCCAACGAATGACTTTCTTGTCCTATTATCTATCTGTCTGTCTATCTGCTCGCCTGTCCTTCCCATATTTATGCATGTCGTCTGTCTAGCTGTCCGTTGCTTAGCTTTCATAATAATGAATTGACGTTTTTTTTTTTTTACTTTAGCTGGATTTAGTGTCGCTGGCCGTGTGTTGTTTGATACTCTATGTCCATGCAGCCAACCATCCCCCGGCTCTGCCAGGCAGTTTTTTTTAATATTATTTTTAAAGGCTTTCGTGGCTTCTTAATCTCTGCAGTCATCGCTCTCGCTTTCCCTGCTTCCGCTACTGCGGTCATCGATGTATTCAGTTTCAGCATTCAGTTGAGGGCTGAGTATTGAGTCAGTTCGAACCATGTTGCTGCCCTGCCTCATTATACCGTGTGCCAAGAACGTCTCATTGTCTTCTGTTGTCGCTTCGTTTTCGCTCCATTGTGGGCAGAGCAGTGTGTGGATTCTCGTTTTTTTTTTTTTTAATACTTTTCAATGTTGATTTTTATTCCTTAGGTTCTGTGTAGAATTTTTAAGTTCGAACATATTTTAGCCATAAACAAAAAACACATTTGCTTTTCTTACATAACATGTTTGGAATATTTAGTTGTTGTTCTGTCTGCTGACCACTTTTTTATTTGTCCGATTTAATCTATTTTGATTTATTTTATCTGCGTGAACTTTAATTGCCAACGATTTTGAATTATTTTAATTTATTAAATGAACTGGCAGAGCATGTATCTAGAGCTAAACTTTTCGGGTATTAATAAATAAAGTCATCACTTTGGGAAAGATCATAAATTTTCTCGGAAAAAGTTATAAATCAAGGATAACATGACATTGGTGACTGATATCTATGCGATTTTGTCCATATTATATACCAGCTTTTGAAATTTGAGATTGAATTAAGAAACAAAGGCAAACCTAAGCAAGAACCACCGGTTCTTGACTTTGTAAACTTCAATTATTTACAGATCTACCGCCATAAGGAATTATGCGAAAAATGTATGTCTGAGTGTCTGATACAGTGTTGCCATATTTTTTTAAAAAAAAAACTTTAATTTCCAGAAAAAAAACTTGTTTTTTGGTGAAAAAACTTGATATTAAAAATTAACTAAAACATGTATTTTTAAAATGTGTGCTTTAAAATTTTTGGCAATTTGCTTTGTTCTCTCGTTGTCCCGTTATTTTGGCTACTTAATTTCTCAAGAAAATACGGAAGACTTGATCGTCAACTCTGAATATATGTAAGCTGAAACGTCAAGTTTAAAAAGGAATCCCAAAAATTGACCGCCAATACTCGAAAAAGGGAAACCGAGACAAAAGAACAGAAACAATGACAGCAACAATAATAGCAACAGCGCTGTCATAAAAATAAACTATGAAAAGGAGTGAAAATTAGTAGTAGCAGCTTCAAATGATACTTATGTTTTTGTAGTAACATACAATTTAGTTTATCTATTTGATTCATAGATTCACTAAAATAGAAAGCATGGTTTTAATGGGGGGAAATATACACAGAACTTTTTTTTAAAGCTTTAGGTCTCAAGAATATGTGATAAAAATTTCAAGTCGATATCTCAAAAAATAACAAAGTTATAGCCTAGTGAGTGAACCGCCT
This sequence comes from Pherbina coryleti, assembly GCA_943735915.1. NCBI lineage: Eukaryota > Metazoa > Arthropoda > Insecta > Diptera > Sciomyzidae > Pherbina > Pherbina coryleti. The sequence continues at coordinate 137,862,129 of OX030949.1, forward strand.
TCTAGAGCGCGCTGTGCTGGCCCTTATTTTCAAACGCGTTTTTCTCGAAACCATGTTTTCAAAGTCGGTGACCGAAATTTCTCGAAGCTCAGTGAACCGATCGTTTTATTTTTTTGCGGGCTTGTTTTATTCGTAATAATCTCGTACTTGTCATAGGATTTTTTTTTTCGTAGCTTTATTCATTTTTTATAGGCAAAATAATTAATTTTTGGTCGAAAATCGTTAATTTACGTTCGGAAGTCCACCACTTTGTGAAAAATCAATATTTTTAAAATCGCCTATGACAAGTACGAGTTTTAAGTATCTACTTTAATAATATATTTCATTTTTTTTGTTTCAGTTGAATTTAGGAGTAACAATTTTGGTCACCGCATTTTCAGAGCACTCTACAAAAAATGCTGTAATGCACTAAACATACTCTTGAATGTATATATTTAAAGGTATAGAAACTATCATTTAAAAATATCCCTTAGGTTTCCTTAAAAAAATGCACAAACATGACCTGTTTTCTTCTGCCGTTGGGTATATTTCCCCCTTAATCGTAAAAACTTGAAAAACTGGGTAAAATAAAAAAAATTTATTTTTTAGGGAAAAACTTGAAAACTTTCTACCACATGGCAACACTGGTCTGATAAGAAATATTATGCCTCAACAAAATAATAATAAAATAAAATAATAAAAATGCATTCGAAATGAATATTGCAGTAAAAAATCTTCGGTATTATAACTCTTTAAAGTTCGAAGTTTTAATTTTCAAAACATACCTATACCTCATATATATCTATACTCAAGGGCGTACACAGGGGGGTGCAGGGGGGGCATGTTCCCCCCCTAAAAACTAAAAAATTTTGTATATTTTTATTTCCTATGTGTATATGTTACATTTTTGTTTAAATGTTACAAAGTTTTAAACTCGGAAGTTCTGATTTCTTAGGTGGTACGAAACATAGTTTTATCTGAGTTTTGTCACTTTTTGTTAAGATTTCATAAACTACTTATGTGCATTGTTCATATAGCAAATTTGAGTTGCGCTACGACACGCTCCGTTACGTTTGCATAACCAGCCCTGAGTAGATCGATCAGCAACCGATTTCGTTCTCTAATTATCGTCTGTTGTGCAACTATTGTTAGTATTAATTGTGTTGTATATGTAGAGTTTAAATATTATTTGAGAAATCAATACGAAATTCTTTGATGTGTGAATGACAAAGTGTATCAACACATTGTTCCTCCCAAAAGTTGCGAGGCGGCCCGCAACCTTTGTTAGAAACAATATTCATAATTTTAAACAGAGTGTCAATCTTTTGAGACGAGTCGGTTTCAAAAAAGCCACTAAGTCCTGTCTGATTTCGTTGTCTAGTCGTCTGAGTCTAACGATGTCTGAGTCGTTATCTAACTACACTCAAAAAGAGAGCAAAAATAACTTACTCTCACCGAGTATTAGTTTACTTGCAATGATAGTTAAATCATTCTCATCTTAAGTCTAGCTACTGTCAATTATTTTTACTAATCAAAATCTAATCTATTCTTTAATATAATTGTAATAAAATATATAATAAAAAAAAATATATAATAAAATAAAAAATACCAAAAATATACATAAGTAATACACAAAAAAATGTTTAACAAATACTGTATGATAAAAAATAAGTACACTAAGGGAAATAACGCATATTAACATTATCCACGCCTGAGTATATATTTCATTTAAATATTTACGTGGATAAATCAAATATTTTCCTTACAACTCGTTTTTTTTCCCGTATTTAAATTTTATTTATGCCACACACTGACACACATATTCCATACAGCTGCCAAGCAGCAGCAGCATCGCACTCTGTTCCTCTGCGATGCTGCTGCAGTTTCTTCGCACCAGCAGTTGCAGGTTTCTTATAGTTCTCATTTAGTTAATGTTTCAAGGGTAAAATATCATGGATATTTGGCAAATACGATTTGTGAGTGCGGTGGTGAGTGCGATGCATGATGAATTCATGTAAGGTGGAGTGACAACTCTGTATTTTCTCAAGAATGTCACTCCACTCTACATGATTCATTATGCATCGCAATCACCACCGGACTCACAAATCATATTTTCACAAAAAGAAAATAAAATATACCACTAAATGGCGTTTGATATGGACGAAGCTCGTGGGAAATATTCAAATAAATTGTTTTTCAATTTCAATATTTTTATATAAATTTTCCTTAAATGCGATAGTTTTATTTTCAAATAGTAAATATTTGAAAGATATTTAAATATATTCGTGCATCATTTTAATAAATTTTTTATTAATTCTGTTTAAATATTTTTCCATTACAAAGTGGGAGCTTAACAATAGGAACTAAGGAAGCCGAAGAAATATATATAAAGATATTCAACCCGATGAAAAAAGTGGAAAACGACCTATTACTTAATGTCTGGTTAAAGCCGTGTAGACGCGTGGGTTTCCTTTAAGAATTCTCTTCGCTTACCACCAAGTTCATCAGAAGGATTTAAAAATAAAAATTATTCTACCGACCCTCTATACACTGAATGTTACACATTCGAAAAAAATAAGACTAATCAAAATAAATTTTATATAAACATAATATCAAAATAAACATTCATGTCTAATTAAGGTACTATTACCGTCTAGAATGCTAAAAAATAACATATATTCAACAATTTTTTTTTTCACTTTCTTTATTATATATGGTTATCAAAATTTTTTTGCTGTATTAAACAGTTCTTGAAGATTACAAAAAAATTTTTTTATTTTTATTTTCTATTAATTGTACATTTAATAGAGGGCGCTAAAATTTGCTTCCCAAAAAAAAAAAAAAAACACTGCTGCATGGCGGACAGTTAATTTCTGGAGCGGTAAGTCTGAAACATAAAATTCAAAAACAGTTACAAAAAGGAAGTGCTCAGTGCTCTCACGTGATAGTTTACCAGAAGAATTGAAAAAGCATTAAAAATGAAAAAATGGTGGACATTTGAAAATTTTTTCAAAACTCGCCTTTTTTTACCTTTTTCAAGACTCAAAAATTTTGTATATTTTTTTTGTGGTCAAATTGTGGATGCGTGTAAAGTTTTTTTTACACCTGCGAGCCGAGAGCGTGCTTCAATTGAGTCGTTATATCTCGGCACTGGCTTCGACTTTCGATTTAATATTTTAGACAGTTATTATTGAAGGTATAAAGAATCTAAAAAAGTAAAAAACAAAAATTCATTTCTTGGAAATCTAGACGGTAACAGTACCTTAAATATAAATATAATTTATAACAGTGTTTACAAAGCTTGTACAGAAAATGTCAGGCAATAAAATGTCAAAGGTAAGAATCCAGGCTCATTTTCATAAACGTGCACACCAATGCATACCTTTGTCCCCCCTCGAAAAATTCCTGCGGACGCCCATGTCTATACTTACTATTATAAAGGTGTATCAACAAGACGTATAAGATTTGTTTTTTTTTAATAAAACGAACAATTATTTGGATGCCTCTTATTATAGGCTGTGATATTTAAATATTAGATTATAAATAAGACATACGAGTGTTACTATTTATATTTCGGGAACTGGCAACACTAATCTCAATAGCTGAAATCTGGCATCACCATAATAAAGTTTGACATTTGTTAGCATAAATGTACTCACAACGTTTTGATGTACAAGTGCTATTTGTTTTTTTTTTTTACAGTGAGTAAAGAAAATCAATTTGTTCAAAAAATTAAAATTTCAAGAGAAGGTTTTCGTTGGATTATTTTTCACAACTTTCGACTTGGATTTTCTCAACAAAAATGTATCGATGAACTCAGTTGTTTGTATGACGATAAAGCACCATCAAAAACCACAGTATATCGCTGGTATAGTTAATTCAATCGTAGTCGTAGTTCGGTCGCCAACGAATTCCGTGAAGATCGTCCAAAATCGGTTGTTGTGCCACAAAACATCGATGCAGGACGTGAACTAATAATGCAAGATCGTCATGTGACATATCGTGAGCTATTTAGAGGCATCCTTGCACATTAGTTCCACTTCAATACATTCGATTTTGCATGAACACTTATCTGTAAAAAAACTTTACACTCGATGGATAGCCCATAATTTATCAATCGCTCAAAAAAAATCTCGCGTCGAATCCATTTCTCAGAGATACCACATTAAAACATGATGGCATTAGATGGCTCCTTATTAAGCCAACAAATGGGCTTTAAACTCCACAAAAATTAAGTGAGTATTCATTTGCTGTTCGAATGTCTTTTCCATGCAATTATAACACATGGAATATTGTTTTTCATGGAATTTATAACACGCTATGTATAGGTAAGGCTGGTTCTTAGCCATCGCGACAAAAAAGACAAATTTTAATGACGCTATAAGGCCGTGGATAGAGCCACTTCAAGATTGAAAATGCAACAATCATGCAACGGTGTTGCATGGAATTATAACTCATGAGTAGATGCGCCATGGTAAAGGTTGTAACCTCCTGCAACCCTGAGTATCATATACATATGATACTTGTAATTAAATCTTCGTGGCAACGCCATATATTGAGTAATAGTGGAGCTTTCTTGTTGAGGGCATAGAATAGACCTCTAGGGATAACTAATTACAGCTTTCGTCATTTAATTTAACTAATTTGTACTCATATGTAAATAAATTGATAACATTGAAATATCCCGTTATTTCACATTTAATCGATAAATTTGTATTATTATAACATCAAATCACTCAGTCATTCCAAAAAAACTTCAAAAATTCAAAAATTTATTGCTCGAGTCCCAAGAGGATAAAACAGAAATAAGGGGGGATAAAAAAAATAATGTTGATGTCGTCAGGAAGAGGAGATAGTAGCTTATGCAACAAAAATGCAATATTGTTGCATGGAATTATTCTCACTGAGTTGAAGTGTAACGAAAAATTTTATTTACGACAATAAAAAGTGGTCCTTTGGGTTCATAAAGAAAATTAAAAAAAAAAAAATGTTGAAGCTACAACACGACGCACAGTGGGTTCAGAGACCCCAAAAATGGAGATGAATTCACAGGGTCTACGTATCGAGACAAAAATGGTCACTAAGGGGGTTTTTGGGGTCGCTGATTACGAATCTGAAGTCAAAATTTTCAAATTCAAAATGGCGGCTTCAAAATGGCGTCCATGAGCAGGCTATCTTCTAAACTAAAGGGCTTAGGAACTTCAAATTTAGTATACAGGGGTTTTTGGGGTCGCTGATTACGAATCTGAAGTCAAAATTTTCAAATTCAAAATTATTTGATTAAAATAATGAGATCGAATCACAATTTAATTATGAAATATTTTTATAATTTTAACTTGATATTACACAAATAATTATTTAAATAATCAAAAAAAATTAAAAAAAAATAAAATAATTTTAATCATAAATAAATAATTATTTGTATTTCATTATTAAACAAAATTAGTAAAACACCAAAAAACACAAAATAACTTTTTTAATCCGAATAACTATTTGCCTCGTTTCATCACTATATTAATAAGTTAAATGACACTTCACAAACAATAACAATCACAAAAACATTAACAATAACAAAAATAATAAAAAAAACACGAATGTAAAACGAGAACAGAAAGAAGAAATACCACAATCGTTGTTATTGTACAAAATAAGACGTCCGCAACCTCACTTTGTTTACTAAAATCAAAATTCTGCCTAACGCGCAAATATGCGCACTATTAAACTTATATTTTTAGAAAGTACACATTCTAAATAATACGAAGAAAAAAAAAATTCATAATAGAACAATTCGGACACAACTATATGTCCATCTAAACATCAAAAATATGGACTTTTTAGGCATTTTTTCAATTCATCACAAAAAATATTTTTACACAACTTCACATCACTTTTTATATTTCATTGTATAGAGCAATACCTGAAGTTGAAGGTTCCATCATAAAACTTTTGATAATTTTGAGAAAAAAAATAAGAAATTCTTTGAAAATACCAAAAAAATGTTTTTTTGCACTTCGCGCCGAAATTAGAAAAATTTGCAAACTTTGACAGTTAACTGTCAGTAAACCAATCAATCAAACGAAAAAAAAATTACAGCTAGTGACGTAGAATTTTATGCACTTTCATTAGATACCAAATACTATTTAGAAAGCTCAAAAAAAAATTTTGAATTAATACCGAGAAAAGTGATGTTTCAACCCTCTGTGCGACGAAGGCAACTGCTTAATGCTTTTCCTATGGAGGTGAACGTGGTAAAAATGTCGCAGCGACATAGCAATGTTACTGACATCGGTATAGAATTATTTCTAAATTGACAAACGACAACAGTGTAAATATGAGGGTTTATGTATGCGTAAATGAAACAATAGTATGATATTTGCAGATGGTTGACTCTTTCTTCACGTCGCACAGTGTAATAATTGCAGCCAAAACTAACTTGTATTTTTTTTTTAATATCATGACATATATCAATCGACAGATAATTCTTCAACCAAGAGAATTCTGTGAATATTTTTTCTGTGAATTTAGCAGTTTTCATCTTTGCATATAATATACATTCTACAGATAAAATATAACTCTCGAAGGAGATGTTCACAGTACATAAAATTGTATATTTTTGAATAGTATAGAATCTAATGCCTTTGATGATATTTCTTTTTAAAAATATCCTTCAATTAGATCAGACATAAAAAAGAAACGAATCATATTTGATAGTTTTAGAAATGTCTGAATAATTACATATATTTTCAACATTTTATTATTCAACATCTGCCTTTTAAGTGATGTTAAATTTACTGAAATTAAAAAAACCGGAAATTATTTTCCAGCTATGAGAGTAAATAGCTCCAAAAAGCATTTTTTGTATTTTTTTTTTAATTTTTTATATGTTATTTATCAACTTATCTAAAAGATATGTTGAAAAGATAGAGTTGCGATTTTGCGTTGTTTTATTTTTACATAATTTTTCGTAAAGGGTATTTTTTGGTAATTTTTGGTAAAATTTACATAGAAAATCACGTTATTTCATTTTGGAAAAAAAATTTTTTTAAGCTTAAAGGAGTACTGTTTATATAGATATAAGTTTTTTTTTAAATTTTTAATTGCTTGGGTATTAACTCAAGAAAAACAAAATTTTCGTAAAACCTACTCCCGAACATTTCACCTGAAAAGATGTGGTCCGTAAGCGTAGAATTATCGGAAGGAGTTAAGATAAGTACATGAAACTTAGTACACATGTGCATATGCAACCAAATTCCTGCGCAAATGATAATTTTTTTTAAAACAGTTCACGAACAAGCCCACCTCCCATACAACCCACAATAAATACTATTAAATGGCTTATAATTGAGTTATATTTATATACATATATGTATAAGATTTGGTATGTGTGAATATATTATTTTTTTTTAAACTTTTTTGGTATGTATGAATATATTATTTTTTTTTTAAACTTTTTTAATAAATGGTGTTTTGAAAATTTAGTTTCAATTGGGGTAGCATAAAAGGAAGTTAGCATGTTTTATAAGGAATCTTTATTTGGGATAACGCCTTTTTTATAAAATCAGGTGAAAGTGTTTCAAAAACGTGGGTTATATGGGGGTATCCTAAAGAATGTATCAATTCAGGCTTTTTAGAGCAATGACTTAGTTGGGATAAAGTAAAGTTCTCTATGTTATTTTGTTCAAATGAAGTGATTATGATAAAAGTACTCGGGTCTTAAAAATTTACGTTTTATGAGGGGTACCCCGAATAATGGTCTGATTTTAGCCATTTTTGATAGGAATATTATTTGAAGTGGTTTTAGACCGCATATGAATTTTTTAAAAAATATTGAAGGATTCTAAAGATACATCGATTTTTAACTTTGTCTTATATGGGAGGTAGGCGGGGTCATTCTCCGATTTGGCCAATATTTAAAAATTTCTTAATCTATGCAAAAAAGTCGTCCACACCAAATTTCGTTGCTCAGCGGCAACTGCAAATAGTTTTGCCCACAGCTTATATGAAACGGTTACACTGTGCGTCACGTTTGAAAGTCGTGTAGTCTTCCATGTGTTCAGTGCATAAAGCTAAGGTTTTCGGTCACATGATAAAAAATGAAAAAAATAGAGATTAATGGCGGCGTGAGGCCTTTTGGGGAACCCCTTAAGTGACATAAATGCACCAAAAGCAATAGCAAAAGCAAAAATAAACATGAAAATAAAATTAAAAATACAAAATATAAAATAAAAATTAAAATAAGGACAAGTATTAGGTAGAATTTGGATAAGGATAAGGATTAGGAAAAAAGTTGAGGGCAATAATTTGGACAAAGATTAGGACCAAAGATTTAGATAAATATTAGAGCATGCAATTGAACAAGGATTAGAACAAGCAACCAGACAAGGTTTGAGAAAAGGATTATGAAAAGGATTGGAACAAGGATAGGGAAAAAAATGTAGACACACTTAAAACAATATTGGGAAAGAGGATAAGAAATGGGACAAGAAATAGAACATGAATTTACCCACACTAAGGACAATATTAAGGACAAAGATTAACCTTCGTATACTCGCGTCAAATAGTGTAACACGTATACCCGCGCATTGTCTGTGAGACCGGGATTCCTAGGACCATTTTAGCATGCTTTTAGTAACATATGATTATTAGCTAATTACATAATATTAGCTAATAAGAGTCTTTTAACGTTTTTTGAAAGAAGTCTCACTCTGAGAGACCAATGCGCGAGTTTACGAAGATTAAGATAATAATTGGGACAAGTTTTAGGAAAGGGATTTGAACAAAGATAAAGTCAGGAATTTGGGTATGGATTAAATCAAAAGTTTGGTCAAGCAGTAGGACAATTATTAAATTTAAATTTAAACCAAAGGACGGGCACAAGACTAAGATATGTTAGATACAAGACAAGATACATAAAGATATGTTGTTATGTCAAAACCTACGGGTGTATCCACGATACAGTCAACTTTTTGTTTTAACAATCAGAAATTAAAAGAATATCATAGGAATAAACCAAGAAAAGGAGAATGTTACAGACGCCAAACAAATCGCAAACATTTTGTGATAAACTTAACTGATGCATGCACTGAGAGCTTCTAAGCATATTTGAAGTGAATTCAAAAAAGTTTTTAAATTTAAAGTACCCTCTAATCAAAGATAAAATCTACTATTATATAAACATTGCTATGAGCATCCGCATAAATACTCGTAACCGCAGTAAATGGTCTGACTAAATTCAATGGCAAAACCATCATTTCCAAACACCTATTTAAATGAAATCACTTCAATAACGGTAAAGAGGTGGAAAACAGCAAGTTCTCTTAACTCAACGGTCTTTAATTCATATGATGCACATGAAACTATAACGACATTACAACCATTCCAACCAAGTAACCAGGCAAAAATGTGCTCATGTGGAAATAAGTGAGTTCCATTGTTGTTCTATTTGTTGCTGCCGCTACTGCTGCTGTTGCTAAGTACTGACGTGCTGCAACATAATAATATCCATTGAATAGTCCGGACATTAAACATGTTTTTCAATGACAAAGAAAAATGCACTAGAAATAATAATGAAAAAGTGTGTAAATTAAAAAAAAAAAAAGAAATAAATAAATAATAGCGTTAAAAATAAATATGAGAAAAATACTTCACGCTCGCATTCTTCTACGATTTCAATTATTACTATGTGTGTGCCCGCATTATTGCGCCCTTTTATCCATAGGCTACGTTCTTCTCCAGTCACTGTCTTCGCTGCGTTGTTTTTAGCGTTTTGTTGAAAGTGGTGGCATCACTTGACATGCAATTATTTTGTATTGTTTGAGTTCGATGGAAATATTTTCATGAATTGCATTTTTCAAGTACTTTGGTAAATAATAATTAAAAACACGCGCCGTTTTTCAATTGGTAACTGGAATATCAAGTTGATCACGCTTCACATATCTCGAGTTGTGACCTCGTAAGGAGAATGAAGTTCGCATTGAGAATAATTAATGGGAAAACATAATTTTTCATAAAATTTTATTTATTATGTTCATTTACATCAATAATATAATTTATCTTTTTTATCCGGCGTATAGAGTCGAACTCTTACGCTTATTTTTTTAAAAGCTTTTTCCGGTCATGTTCAATGGAATTTTTTCAAACAATGTAATGCTTAACTATCCTCTGAATTCACATAAATTAATAAAGCTTAAATTATTCGCTATTAAGTCAAACATTATTTGTTGATGGGAATTGTTTCAACTGAGATAACAATAATGATGACTTTAATAGATTTCATGTGATACTTTAATTCGAATTGGCCTTTTTCTAATAAATGCTCTTTAGTATCAGTCATTTTATTTCAATATATTTTGAATAATGATTTTAATTTCCGCTTGGCAATCAAAATATTTAAATGTCTCATAAAATATGTTTGATCAGATCTATTTCCTATCTAAGCCAAAAAAAAAAAACATTTAACTACATTAATATCGTTCTTTGCTGCACACGTATAAATGATATAAACGGTGTTTTTTTTTATATGCTGTAGTTTTTCTAATGGGGATATCTGATATCTGTGTTGACAGATCGACGCCATTTTTTCTTTATTTTTTTTATTTTATTCAATAAACATCGTACAAAAATGTACGACTGAGCACGTCTGCAAACATTTGAATTAAAAAAAAACGATTCTATAGCTCGATGTGAGTTAAAGACAGATCTTAAGATCTTAAAGACAGAGAAGTAATTGATTAAAAGAGGGAGGTAAGATTATTTTATTTTATTTTCTGATAAGAGAACCTTTTCAGAATATACTATGAAAAGATGAGATGAATTGGAGCAAAACTCTTGAAGTTACAGCCGTTTAAGCAACTGTCTCTCATACATGACTCATCCAGTGTTCAAAACTTTAAAGCGTTTCTCCCACAACTCATGTTTTAAAAGTCGGTGACCGTCATAACTTCAAAACTACTGCACCGATTCTATGAAAATTACCACTATTTCTGTACAAAATTTAACAGAGGTAACACTGGAGGGCTTTTCAAAATTTGTAATATATATAAATTACAATATATTAACCGATTTTTTTTTTTTTTTTTTTGGCAAAAATCGCGTTTTTCACTTGAAAGTGTTCCCAAAAAATTAAAAATTTAAATTTTGAAAAACTGTCCCAGGGAAAGCGATTATCTAACGAAAAATTTTGGTTTTTTTATTTCGGATGATCCAGCACCGAGTTATAAGGATCACCGCAATTCTACTTTTTTTCGAAGTGCTTCTGATTAATATGCCGTATTTTCTAATATTTCTCCATGAAAATTTCACAGAATATTCTTAGTATCAGTATCAGTATCAGTATCAGTATCAGTATCAGTATCAGTATCAGTATCAGTATCAGTATCAGTATCAGTATCAGTATCAGTATCAGTATCAGTATCAGTATCAGTATCAGTATCAGTATCAGTATCAGTATCAGTATCAGTATCAGTATCAGTATCAGTATCAGTATCAGTATCAGTATCAGTATCAGTATCAGTATCAGTATCAGTATCAGTATCAGTATCAGTATCAGTATCAGTATCAGTATCAGTATCAGTATCAGTATCAGTATCAGTATCAGTATCAGTATCAGTATCAGTATCAGTATCAGTATCAGTATCAGTATCAGTATCAGTATCAGTATCAGTATCAGTATCAGTATCAGTATCAGTATCAGTATCAGTATCAGTATCAGTATCAGTATCAGTATCAGTATCAGTATCAGTATCAGTATCAGTATCAGTATCAGTATCAGTATCAGTATCAGTATCAGTATCAGTATCAGTATCAGTATCAGTATCAGTATCAGTATCAGTATCAGTATCAGTATCAGTATCAGTATCAGTATCAGTATCAGTATCAGTATCAGTATCAGTATCAGTATCAGTATCAGTATCAGTATCAGTATCAGTATCAGTATCAGTATCAGTATCAGTATCAGTATCAGTATCAGTATCAGTATCAGTATCAGTATCAGTATCAGTATCAGTATCAGTATCAGTATCAGTATCAGTATCAGTATCAGTATCAGTATCAGTATCAGTATCAGTATCAGTATCAGTATCAGTATCAGTATCAGTATCAGTATCAGTATCAGTATCAGTATCAGTATCAGTATCAGTATCAGTATCAGTATCAGTATCAGTATCAGTATCAGTATCAGTATCAGTATCAGTATCAGTATCAGTATCAGTATCAGTATCAGTATCAGTATCAGTATCAGTATCAGTATCAGTATCACTATCAGTATCAGTATCAGTATCAGTATCAGTTTCAGTATCAGTATGAGCACAAAGGTCCCCGAACGTTTTGGTCTTCCGCTTGAGGTTATAGCGCCAGAAATTGTGGATAAAATGCATGGTGTAATATTGGACTATCGGTGAGTGAGAGTACATGATAATTGCAACTGAAAGAGTACGGACCTTTTTTGCATAAATTTTTGGACATAAGAAAAGTCAGATGGCCAGATGGGTGCCACATTTGCTCTCTGTAGAGAGCAAGCGCGACCATGTGACAATACCAGAGGAGTGTTTGGTGATACGGACTAATCTTAATTACGGACTCAATGATCTGATACACCACATTACACCAGAGACCAAAGAACTGTCGAAACAGTGGACTTTTTCTGGTGAATCGAAGCCGAAAACACCAAAGTTGGTTCGATCAACAAGGTTTATTTTGTTTTTTTTTTTTAATATTTATAGCTTCGTCCATATTAGCGTGCAAAGGAAAAAACGATCACTGGCGTTTATTATGCAGAACCATTGGTTCGATTCGACACAAATTTGATGAAAAAGCGCACGCATTTGGAAAACAAAAAAGTGGTCTACCACCAGGACAACACACCAGTGCGAAAATCCCCAGTTGAAATGATAAAATTGTATGCATTGCACTAAGAATTGGTTCGTCATCAACATATTCTTCATATTTCAAAACTGTAATAAATAGCCCGACAGAAAGAGAGGTCACCCAATGAGGTCTGTAAAAAAACGCCTATTTTTATCAAAATTGTATTATTCAGAAGGGATCGTAGATTAAAAAAAACATTTAACGGAGTGTAACAAGCTACAAGGAGATTATGTTAAGAAATAAAACACGTTTGACCAAAAAAAAATTATTTTTGATTGGATTTTGATTGTACGGCATTATTCACAGTCGGTAAAAAGTGGAACCCTGAAATTTTTTCAACAATAAGACATAACTTCTACCCTTGACGCACTAGTAAAAAAGTTAAATTGGTGGTCGAAACTTTTCAGAAAAGTGTGTTAGGCATAATGAGTGCTGCATACGCAGAACGGTTCGAGGCAGTTGTCCTCTGCAACCATCCAAAAGGACCAAAAATATCCTATCTAGCGGCGGCCAAGTATTTGTAAAAGACAAAGGCTTTTCTACAGAAGTGGGTACAACGCTTTAAGGAATCTAAAAACGTCGATGACCTTCCCGATTGTGGCTCAACAGGGAACGTGACTAAGAAGGATGAAAAAATTATAGTGAGTTTGTTTTCGCGGAATCCTAGCTTAAACTTGCGTCAAGAGCAAGCGAAATTGAGGCAAAAAGGTCTTAGGCACGTAACTATACGTAACCATTTGCATGCAAATATTTTGAAATGGCAAAGCACAATGAAGAAACCACTGCTGTCCGAAAAACACGTTACTAAAAGAATGGCTTGGGCAACAGAAAACATTGATCGCGATTGGAGTAACGTACTCTTCTCCGACTAATTTTCTGTTTGATGTTTTTCGATCGTACTGCGAGTTTGGTTTTCGTAGTCAAGTTATTTTGCTCAGCGCACCGTTAAACATCACATCACAATTCATCTTGGGGATGCTTCTCAAACAAGGGTTTCAGCACTTTGCACCTCTTTACCGAGAACCTTAATGCTGCCAGAAAGGTCAAAATTTATGAGAAAGCTTTATTACCGACTGCCAAATGCCAATTTATAATAAAAAACGAAGACTGGATTCTGCAGGAGGACAATGACCCCAAACACCGCAGCCTCCTCTGCACCGACTGGAAACGCGAAAACGGCAGCGTCACATTAGATTGGCCTGCACAATCCCCTGATGCTAACCCCATCGAAAACTTCTGGGGCTACATCAAGCCGAAGCTTCGAGGGAGACTCACCTATACTTTCCCAAGCTTTCCCGAGAAATTCGACGCATTTGAAGAGCTCTTCCTGTCGAATATTCCGAAATTTTATTAGAAAGTATGCCGCGGAGATGTTAAGCGATTATTAACGCTGGTGGTGATTGGACTTCTTATTAATATGATTGCGTCGTGTTCTTAAATAAATGTTCTTAAATAAATTTTTAGATAAATTATGCCGTTAACGCTCTTACTTAACAGACTGTACTATTGTTATGAAATATATAAAAAAATTCTCTTTTAACGGCTAGTAATAATATTAAAGATATATAACCCAGTATTTACAAAAATTATTTTTATTAAATATTCTTTGGCCTAACATATCCACATGACGTATCAACTTTTAGTTAACAGCTCAACTGTATTTTTATGTAAACCCATTCACTGTCGACGAAGGTATAAATATATGTTTATTATATCTTCTATTATTATTTGATATTTCATTCAATTTTCTTTTCTATAAATATAACGGATGTTAACGTCATAGTATGACTTTGTTTTTGTTTTTTTTTTGTTTTGTGTTTTAGAAACCAGAGTTCACATAAATATTAACCTTTCTGCAAATTTCATAGTTAAAGACTTTTTCAAAGACCAGCACATTTTCTCATCTAATATAAAAATATCCAAATCCACTTAAATAAAAAACCCGTTTGAAATTTCATTCTTTATTTCCCCTAACATTCAACTCATTCTGCCTCAACTGCCGACAAATGAAGATTTACATCGAAATGGCCTTCACGACAATGTGTCCCAAAAGTATTAATTAAAACTTATTTGTATTAAAATAACATAAAACACTGAAACCCTAAATCAAAATTAATTTGACACAAACGAGCACACGTAAAGGGGGAAGAAAGGAGAGACAGGCAATTTTTACGTAACAAGCGTTGCCAACATTACAGCCTGCCAGCCAGCCTGCCATGGTTAAGGTTTTCTTTTTCTTCCCGGACTCTGCCACCCTCCTCTTACTGTCTGGCTGACTGACAGAATGGCTGACTGCACCCTGCTCACTTGAATCCCTGTGTTATTAAGAGTTGGAAATTATAATTCGTCACTTTGACATCGTCAAGTAAGCATAAAAGCAAAAACGTAAAGAAGAAAAATTAAACCTACGTAATTAAGTCGAATGAAATTAATTTTCGAACAAACGACGATGAATCAACGAAAGAACCTGAAGTACGTCGCATCATGTTACGCTACTTTGTGCCTAATTACAAGTTACGTTGTAGTGGAACATTGACAAAAAAGAAAAAAAAAAGGAAAAAGTTCACAACGACAGCGTAAACGGCTTAAGTGACACAGCGTAATGATATGGTATTCGACATTTTCTTTGTTAATTTTATTAAATATTAAATTCGAGAAACGTTATACTTAAAAAAGTAATCAACTCCCATGCAACGTATGACGTTATGTTGATGACTGCTGTTGTTGTATAGCTTGATAGCTTACAATGTTAAACCGAGTTCCATTAATAATGGCCTATATTTTGTATATAAATTTAAAAAAAGAAATATGCTCACTTACGTTTCGTAACGCCATACAGGCAAGAGCGCAGCCAGCACTGCTCTTAGTTGGGTTCAGCGAATATATTTAGTAGAACCCTTTAAGATCTTTTATTGCCCTCACTTAAAACAGGGAACAACAATAAATCAGCTTTATGCCAGTCAATATAAATAAAGTAGATTTAAGTTCGAGTTCATAGTAAATTTATTTTGAAATGAGCTCAAAGCGGCCATAATTCAGCATAATATCTCCACATGGCTGTATCATATCCACACATGTGTCAAATCTACGCATTTAATTTGATTTATTTCCACATTTTCATTCGATACAGCAGAGATTAAAAACAGATAGAATATTTTACTAAAATTAACATGCAGAGTCAAGGTTTCTAACAAAGGGTTATCCATTTTAAAGGAAGAAAGTAAAATTGAAAAAAATACACTAAAAGTAAAGCTTTTGATAAAATTTTTATTTCGTTTTAACGTTTTGCCTTTGCTATTAAAGAAGAATAGAATATCATTGAAATGTCTTCCACGAGAGTTTTTGCAAGACTCAATCCTTTTGAGGTAATTTTCGATTTCATGTACAACTCGGGCACTAGCTCGGCCATGACTTGATGAATGTTGAATTTTAAGTACTCAAGAGTTTGAGGTTTACTCACGTAAGCAAGATCTTTGGAGTAACTCCTCAAAAAAATCCAGAGGCGTCAAATCGTACGATCTCGCAGGCCAATTGACATTGAAAAATCTCGAAATAAGTCGTCCTGGAAATTTCTGTTGCAACAGAGCCCTTATTGTTGCTGTTGTGTGGCTTGTGGCCCCATCTTGTTGAAACCACATATCATTCAGATCGATACCTTCAATTTCAGACAAAAAAAAAAAATTTGTTAATATACGGACTATAAGTGACACCAAGACCATAATGCACACCAGACACTCGCTTTTCCCATGTACGGTAATTTTGCTAATTCACATATCCACCTAGCATGAAATGGTAGTCGCTGAAGAAAATTTGATGGAATACTTTGCATATTTTTTTTTTAGATCATTTAAGCAATTTTAACAATGGTGGCCGTGGCGCAGAGGGAAGATTGAAATTCCTAATATTTGAAATGCGGAAACCTGCCGTATAGGCTTAATTCCACGTTGCTCCGTGGCAATGGGGTCGAGATTCATGAAATTGATGCCCAGGAGATAAATCTTCAGGACGTCTGTGCCATGCTAATAGAATATACGACGTCCATCATACCCCTACTGATACCTTCCATGACCCCAGATGCGACCAACGCCCTGTCATAGTAGTTTCAAAACCGGTTACACACCATACTTAAATACACTGTATGGATAGCAACCAATGCTGGAACGCAACAGTACCAATTATGGATGATTAGTTGGGTCACCATCCACATTTATTGGGCCACCATCCAAATCGAGACCCATCTGACATCTCTGACAATGTAGGTCATTGCCACCCGGTTGATTAGCGCAACTCCACGCCGATCACAGACCTGTTCGCGACATTAAAATACCACAACCAGCACGATACTCCCCGAAGGGCCAGCGCTGCGATAGTCTCCCCGGGCAAAAGGGATTAACCTCGACACGCACCAACACACAACGATACATTTGCATTCATCACTCATGACTGTGAAGGAAAAAGCCATCACTTTTGGACGTGCTACAGAGTAGACCACATCGCTTCTGACTGTGTGTGACACATGGTCGCCACTATTTGCACCTTTTCAAACTGGCACTCCGAGACTACTAAGATAAACTTTTCACCTTTTCACCTCGGAGTGACCTATTCTGACACCTCTTTATACAGCATTTTTGCATTATATAAACCATAGTTTTACCAGTCTTTTTAAGACTATCCAGAGGCCACAATGCCAATGTGCCGGTGGAGATTGTGACAGTACGTCTGTGGAGCGTAACGACTACCCCTGTACTAACAAATTTTAAGGATCATTGCTATTCCCTCGTAGGCATACGCTACCGTTGATCTAGTCAAACGGTCCACCTACTCCCCAGATTGGCCGACCAACTCCAGGATCTGAGTAGTCCCTTCTCATTTACACAGGATAGGGCGAATCCGTTGCCTGCGACCATCCTCCTTTATTCTGATTTTGAACAGGCTGCTCGTGGGAGCAGGCGGAGTTGCAGTGGGTAGAGTGCGTGACCCATACCCCAGAGAACCCTGGTTCAATTTCCATCTGACATATAAAGTTTTTTCAATTGAATTAATTTTTCTGTTCGGCCGTCACCTCTCTGCAGACAATGGCAAACCACAGAAAGTAAATAATGATATGTAAAGCTTCTTGAGAACATGATGCTCATTAGCCGTTCGGAGTCGGCATAAAACTAGTAGGTCCAGTGCTTGGTCATTTGTATACAAAACATTTAATAACACGCACAACATAATTTGATCATAAGAAGTTCAGTCCCAGTGCTTTCAAGGGCTGAAATGGCCAGTTTGGTGGTAAAATGTTCCATATTGTAAAAGGTTTTTAATCCGTTAACAAAAAATCATTTTGGATGACGTGAGCATTTGTCAACTGCCAAATGCCAGGGATGCATTTTCCAAATCCCGAAAGCCACTGTACTGCACTCGCCACTCGAAGTTCGTAGATCGTTCGAATTTGCATATCGCCTGCCAATAGGGGTTTTTCTTTTAAAAGTCAGACCAGAAGTCTGAGCAGATTTTGAGATTGTCAATCAACATCTGAGCTGATGTGATCAGACCTAACATCGATTTCTCTGAGGTGTTAAAGAAACAGTTAGTGTACATACCTGTCAATTTGTCTTTTGTCATAATTGGTATTTAAACATTTTGTGTGAAAGCTTGTCAATGCATCTCTGCTGTCAATTGCATTTAATAAAATAAAATATTTACAATCGTCTTAGTTAAAAAAATAAAAAGAGTGTGAGATGAATTATTCAATGATATTATTTGAAGCTTTCAATTTATTTTTTGATGAAGATGAATTAGAAGATGAATTAGACATGGGTTGTTGCGTGAAAATTTATAAAAATATAAATTATGCAGAAAGTGTGGTGCCAAGATTCTCGGACAGAACATTCAAGCAGCATTTTCGTGTGAATCCAATTGTTTTTGAAAGTTTATGCAGAGACTTGGATGGAATTTGGAGTCATGAAGTTGGGCCAGGACGAAAGCAAATTCCAATTGAATAACAATTGATAATAACCCTGTGGTATCTTGGAAATCAAGAGTCTATGAGGTATGATGTTGGAGCAGCAATATTTAAGCAAACCTACTTATGTTTGTTTTTATGTTTTTGTTAGATCAATCGGTAACCGATTTGGAGTGTGTATTGCGAGTGTATGGAGGTGCATTTTACTGACTTGCGACATGCTTATCAAGCTGAATAGAGTTCAAAGATATATCAGGTGGCCAAACACAACAGAAACCACCAAAACGTCGAGATTCTATGCAGAAAAATATCGTTTTAAAGGTGAATATATAGGATGACCAGTGTAAATATTTGTATTCTTACATTACACACTATACATTTTATATAATATTTGTATATAATAACAAATTACATTAACAATAACTAGGAATTGTTGGAAGTATTTATGGATGTCATATCCCGATTCGGGCACCAATAATTTCCCACAACTCATATATCAATAGGAAAGGATATCACTCGGTACTGCTTCAAGGTGTTTGCGACCATAAAATGATGTTTAATTACTGCTATACTGGCGAAGCTGGCTCAATCCATGACTCACTGTTGTTGACCAGATCTGGTCTCATTGCTAAAATTAATTCAGGTAACCAAAAATAACACATATTTGTCATTTAATAATGAAAATTATTCAAATAATTATTTTAGGTGAATTTAATATTGCTGCTGATCAACATTTGCTGGGAGATAGCGCTTACCCACTCAAAAATTGGATTATCACCCCTTTTAAGGACCTTGGCCATATTACCGAAGAGCAAAAAATTTTCAATAGGGTTCATTCCAAATGCAGAGCATCCATTGAACGTGCTTTTGGAATGCTAAAAGGAAGATTTCGTAGACTATTTGGAATCGATTGCCTAAAGCCGGCGTCAATCGTTAAATATATAGTTGCGTCATGCATTATGCATAACATATGCATTCAAAACAACGATAATCAAGAAGACTACACCATTGAGGATGACATTGATAGTTCTGGTTATGAAGATTTAAATGAATCTTTCGATATGCAAAATGCACACGCCAAGAGAAACAGTTTGTTAAATTCTTTATTTTAGAATATTTATAATTTTTTTAATGTGCATACATGCTAGTACTTAAAGAGACATTAAAAGAAAAAACCTAAACATCTTCACATGTGTTTTTATATCTTAATATCACGAATGGAAAACAAAACATTTAATAATATACAATAACAAATCAGTTTAAATGTGCACCTAAAAGCAATAAATGGTGTGGGTTAATTTCACCCAAGGGTATGATTGGATACTGTTTACTGGGATGATTCGGCTTAAAGTAGAAATCGAATCAAAACATAAACCATGAAATAATATGAGCAAAAAACATGATTTTGTTAATTTTTATTAGTAAAAAACATAAGGCATACATAAACATAGCAAACATAAAAAACAATTCACATCAAAAAAGTTAAATGAGATCGTAAGTCATTAAAAAAAAATTCTTCGTGAGAGCATAAACTAAAAATTAAGTAAATATTAAATAAAATATTTACATTTTTTCGATCATTTGTTGGAACAAATCAAAAAATTTACCGAATGTCGACATCCCTTCACGGTGGCGCCTTTCAATTGCAGCTTCTCGCTCGTCTATTTCCTTGCGTTGTCGCTTGCGTCTTCGGGAGAAGCTTGTGGGAAAACTGGTTCGCGCCCTCAGCTGACTCATCCAAGTCAATGGAATGTGTTTCAACAGGATGACAAGAAACATTGTCATCTTCAGTTGATATTGTTGCTGGAGGATTAATTTCCGGCGCTGTATACAGTATTTCATTAATTTCTTCGTAGAACTCCCAGCGCTTCCTGAAGTTTCCTGTAGATCCATTGCTTTCCCTTACTTTTTTATAGGTCTTTTTCAATCCTTTCCACTTAGTATCTATTTGCTCATAACTCAAATTGGTGTTATGGCTGCTGTTGATACGCCACCTTCTTCACACCAGTCTGTAACTGAGGGTAATTCTCCTTGATCAGGGTGATGAGAAGAATTGTGGCGTCTCTCGTCCACTTAAAGCCTTAAATAAACATATGTTTTAGAAAACTATCTAAAAACATATTTTATAATTTTCCTTACCGTCTACACTGATGCCCGCCATTTCTCGTTGTATTTTATATATTAATGACAGCTGATTGCTCGGCTGCCTCGGAAGAAAATTTCTGAGCTCATTGAGAACATCTGACAACAAATCAGACCTTGATCATATGCAAAAAAGAAACACAAATATTGAACACAGCTAAGCCAGACCTTAAAAAGAAATGCAGATCTATTTTTGACAACTCATGCTCAGCTCGGATGTAATCAAGAAAAACGCCTAATATGAACAATCCTCTGCTAGCCCTGATGGTCCATACTTCTACATATCTGAATCAAATAGTGCCTGCGCTTTTAACCCTCTTGTAAGAAGATCTGCTGGGGGGTTTTTTCCTTGACAATGCCGCCAGTCATAAATAATCGCCAATTGGTTAATTTTGATTACTCTGGACTTTACGTATGGCTTCAACTGCTTGCCATGACCGCTAATCCTGTTGAGTGTTATCGTAGAATCAGTCCAGATAAATTCAACAGATTCAACTTCAACGGCCAGTGCGTCTATCAAAAAATTCTTTAGCCTGGCTGCCATTAAGGCCGTTGTCGGCTCCAGTGTAGGGAGACTTAATTCGCTATTATCTGAACTTATCTCAATTGGTTCCACTCGATTTTAAGAATATATAAAGTTTTTATAAAGTGTTAAAAGTTTATTCAGCTCTTTCTCTTGCCTTATCCTCTCAGTAAATGTTCCTAGTAGTCCTAGCGTGTCGTAAATCTTTGCCATCGCGTTCATTACATCGCGTTCATTATATTACGTTTCCTCTAAGTGTCGATATGTATTCAATACAACTTCTCAGGTCGACATTGGTCTCGTCACTTTTTGTGCACCAATTAATATCTAATACCTTTGGTTGTGTAAATTCATCACGTTTGTCTAGTGGAAAATAATTTTTTTAATTAAGAATCATTTGTGTTCGACTTACGTAAGTTAAAATTACTCGTAGCTTCGCTCATGCTTCTATTAGCATGCTGTAGGCTTGGGTAGTTCATGAACGAACTAGTTCAATTGAACGATTCCCACTCATGAACTATGTGGACTAGTTCAGTATTTCTCGTTCTTTTAGTTCATTTTAGTTCAGTTGATATTGCAGCGAGTAGGAACAAAACGAACTAGATCAAAAATAACTAAATTTACCAAGCTATGGTTTGAGTCCTTGGTTTAAGACTAGGTTTGAGACTTTTTGTGTCTGCACTAATAGAAATGTTGAATTTGATGGCTATCACATATTCAAACCAATTTTGTTTCATTTGGTAATGAAACTGGACAGTAACGAGTAAACGAAACGAACTAAAAGATCAATCGAACTAAAAGACCTAACGAACTAAAAGAACGAATGAACTAAAAGAACTAACGAACTAAGAGAACAAACGAAATAAAATATGCAACGAACAAAATGAACGAACGAACTAAAAGAACTAAATGAACGAACTAGTTCATTACATACGATTGAACTAAAAAGAGCGATCTTTGTGGTGAACTAAAATGCCCAAGCCTAGCATGCTGGAATGTTTTAATAGCCACGTCGCAATTTCTCTCACTAAGTAGCAGATCATCAACATAAAAAGATCTCTTTAGCTTTTTGCAGATGTCACTAGGCCTACTGCTGTCTAAATGTTTGCGTATGGTCGCTGTTTAAATGAAGGGACTGAGTGCTACGCCAAATGCTACTCTCGTCATCCTAAACTTTGCTGCTGATGGCAGGGCTCTATCAACATTTAGTGTAAACTTATACCCTTTATATATGTATTAATTTTTTTTAAGGGTATTTGAGGGAAAAATTAATTTTTTACGATGGTTAAGCCTGCCTTTCTTCCATATTTCAAATTAAAAGTATGTTATAAATTTTGATTTATATTGGGTGATAATCCAAACTGTACGACAACAAACAAATTTTACTCTCGCCAAATTTATGTTAATTACAGATTCTGATTATGTTAATTACAGAATGATGTTAATTAAGAGGTTGTTTGAAAATTATAAAGGTACTAGCTTACCCGACAAACTTCGTTTTGCCCAAAATAAATCGACGTTGTCGTTCAATAGTCGCACGATGTGATCTGGCTTCAACACTTTGCTGAGCACGAACATCTCTTCTTCTCAATCGTTCTTGCTCATTGTAAGCTTCGTTGATCTCTTTTGACTGTCGCGCACGATTTTCAATCACTCTGATTCGCTTTCAATAGCACGTTCCTCTTCCGTTCGACTTTCTGCATTATTTCAGTGTAGCGTGGCATTCTGAGAACGCCGACCAATGTTACTATGACCTCTTCTTCGCATAGTAACAAATATTGAAATGTAACTGATTATCACTTAATATAAACCGCACATAAAGTTTTCACTAATCAATAACTTACCTTTGAAATAGCCAAAATAAAGAAAGCAAATGAACGAAAAAGATGCAATTGAAATTTGGAAATCAACTGGAAAAACAAAACAAATCTATTACTTATCTATTCCAATGGAAATGAGGTTAGGTTTTCGCCGGCGAACAAAAACAATGAACTCACTTTTTTGCGATCAAAATATCAATAATATCACTCAAAAAGTAAAATCCACAGATCCGCAATGATATATTTCGTAAATGTAAACGACTTCACTTGAAAAATCAATATTAAAATATCGGAAAATTATTTAACCATGACAGCACAACTGAAATTATCAAATCAGAAAGAATAAACAATATGCTGAATTATCAAACGGAATGACCGCCTACTGCGCCACCTGTTGAACTGTTATTAAAGATCGTAATTGCTGTTCTTTATTTACACGGTGTAAAATTATTCAAGTGGTAACTCCATTCTGAGTTTCAATGTTCTGTGACTTTTTTTTTATTTCTATAGTTATTCTGTCGAAAATTTAGTTTGTATGGGCGAAGCCATGCCACGTTTTCAATGCCGGTACCAGTTTTCCAGTAGAAATACCTGACCAATAAGTAACTTCATACTTCCAAGGCTATTACTTAGATAACAAAAATTTAAATTGTATGGGCGGAGCCACATCCCCTTTTCCAAAGCCTGTCTCAGTTTTCTAGTAGAAGGATATCATCAAGTGACAACTCCATACTAAATTACATTGTTATGCTTAATTTAAATCCAAATATATTCGATATCCAAAATTTTGCTTGTATGGGCGGACCCACATCCCCTATTCCAAAGCCTGTCTCAGTTTTCTAGTAGAAAGTTATCACCAAGTAGCAACTCCATACTGAGTAATATTGTTGTGCAACATTTAGATCCCAAGATATTCTTTATCAAAAATTAAGATTGTATGGGCGGAACCACATCCTCTTTTCCAAAGTCCGTCTTAGTTTTCAAGTAGATAGAAGGACATCACCCAATTAGTAATTCCATTCTTAGTTTTATTGTTATGCGACATTTATTTCCAAAGCTATTCTATATCATACCCCGTTGTCCAATACTTGCTCAATTTTGCTAGTTTAAGGACGCGACTAAATAGTCGCTCTTACCAAATTTCATTGATGTGTGACTTATAGCTTGAAAGTTATACCGAAAATTTGGTCTGTTGAAACAGTGCCACGCCCCACGTCCAACGCCCATACAATTTTATCTGTGGAATGGCACTTGTAAATTGAGGTAGAACACCGAATTCCGATGCTATGCGACCTATAATTTCAAAGCTATTCGCTATCGTAGATTTGGGTTGTATGGGAGGTGCCACGCCGCCTTGTCCAATGTTCCGTGAATTTTTTCCAAAACCTTCGCGTAACAATTACGAACAAACGCACAGAAGGAAGTATCCAATTTGGTCTAGTCGTTTTCAATTTTTAAGCATCCGAACAAACCACGATTCATTTTTATATATTAAGATTGCCATATTGTCTGCTATCCCAAAACTTTTCGAAAAAGTACCATGTGCAATCGAAAGATGTCAGTTTGTTGAGTTCCAAGGAATCTTGTCGAAAAAACTTCTGTCATATCCGGTGTAACACATGGTAGTGGTCCAACTTAATCCATTTTTTTTTAAAGCATCTTCATCTCAGATTTATCGAAGTTTTTTTAAAGGAATCCTACATCTTGTGTATGCGGACAACCTTAAAATATACCATGTCATGAAATCCGAAGCTGATGTTTGTTTTTTTGCAGTCCGAACTGTTTGCCTTTAAACAATGGTGTAATAAAAATAAACTCTATTTTAATGTTAATAAATGCCACGTTATAACTATCTCCAGTAAGTTTTTTGTAAAACATAACTGTTACTATCTTAATAGCATTGAAATTAACATAGTTTATCATATCACAGATCTTGGTGTAGCCTTAGACAAAAAACTACGACTTAATCTTCAACATGATAAAATTTTTTCTAGAGCTAATAAGCAGCTTGGATTCATAAAAAGACATGCTAAAGAGTTTAAGAATGTGTGGTTAACTAAACCCCCATACAGTGCACTAGTGCGTCCACTTCTTGAATAAGCCTGCATTATTTGGAATCCTGCTTTTGAGTCACATAATGAAAGATTCGAATCAATCCAGAAACTAAAGCTTTTTGCGCTTAGAGACTACTTTGATCCTCCTGACTTCAGAAGCTTGCCACGGTACTAACTTAGACTCGACCTTCTGAATTTGATGCCTCTCTCATTAAGGAGAACGTTACTAAGCTCATGCTTCACTTTTGATGTTTTAACTTGAGCTATAAACATCGATACATATATCAAGTATGATAACATTCAATGATCCTGTAAGTTAACAAGGCATATAAAACTGTGTAAAAAAATACCAACTCCATAGAGTTTATGCATACAATGAACCCATCAGTAGAGGTTGAAGAATATTAAATAATATCAGCGACTGTTAAGCGGTGAGTTATGGCTAAATGCACCTTCAAGCGTATCCTTTCAAAATCACTTTCCTCTAATTAAAATCAAACTAATCTTGCTCTCTATGTATACAACTCAAAATCTATCTTCCTCATTTCGTTGCCTTAAAATTATAAAAATGTCCTCTAATTTCAATGTTTCCACCTTTAACACCTATTACGATGACCATTCACCATCCATGCCTCTTTGACAGCTTAACACTATCTAAATACTCGTGATATAATGCAGCTGACTGATTTTCAAATTCCAGAAACAAACGTTATTAGGTTTCTAGGTCATTTAGTCCAAGCTACAGACATATTTCTTGCTGCTTAAAATTGTGGAAATACGTATTGAAACATGGAAATACGCGTGGTTTTAATCCGATTAGACTAATTTTCGAACTTGCTCTTCTAAAAACTTAAAACCTTGAAATTATGAATACCTATAAGCTTTATTCCAAATACCCACTCTACATTTGAAATGAAATTTATCAAAATTGGATGATAATCACGCCTATCTACCATACAAAGTGACTTTCCACAAAAATTTATCACATGCCACTTAAGGTTTGATATTACATACTTTTTATTTGAAATTAATTGAAATCGAAAGCCACTCCTACTTTCTATACATAAATTTCACAAAAAATAATGTATTGAATTGATATTTAAAACAAATGGCGACCGTGGCGTAGTTGGTTAAAGTGCGTGGCCGCTATGTCAAAGAACTTTGGAGACCCAGGTTCGAACCCCAGCAGCGACAGAAAATTATTTGAATTAAAATAATTTTTCTGTACGGCCGCCACCTCTCTGCAGACAATGGCAAACCTCAGAGAGCAATCAAAATGCCATGTAAAGCGTCTTGAGAACGAGAACATTCCGTTCATCGCCGTTCGGAGTCGGCGTTAAGCATGTAGGTCCGGTTCTCGGTCAATTGTGTACAAACTTAATAACACGCACAACACAATCATAAGAAGCTAGGTAAAAGTCCTTTCAAGGGCTGAAATGGCCAGTTATTTATTTATTTTTTTTTTAATGAGGTTAAAATTTCGACAAATTTAATGACATAACTTAGGGGATATTTTAGCGTTGGCCAGGGCAAAGATAAAACATTCCTTACTAGTTTATAACTAACTTACTTTCAAAAGAATCTTTATTCCAGAAAGAAAGATTTTATGTAAAACAACTCTAATAATAATTTTTAAGGATTTCATCAAAAATTTTAAGCAGAATTGAATACGTTTAACCATAGAAACACCATAGTAACACCGATTCAAACACGAATATACAGTAACACGAAGATTTTACTAAGGAAAAGCAGGGAAAAAACCCTATTTATTTCTTAGTTTCAGGGCAATTTAGTTTTGAATCCACTATTAATCTACAAGATTATACAAAATAATATCGCAATTCGATCAAAGCAATTAAGAATGAAAAATGATGGCAGCAACAACATTAAAAACACCAGCATGCATCCTTATCAGAGTCAAGATCCAAGAGAACCAACTAAAGACTAGCCTGAATAGCTATTAAATGCCTCGCGCACTCAAAAAATACTACCTCCAACATCAACAAGCAAAGCAACCACAACAACAACAACAACAACAACAACAACAACAACAACAACAACAACAACTTAAACAACAGAAACAACAACGTGTTCAACGCCAACAACAACAAAGTCAGTTAGTTCTTTGCTAGCAGATTTAGTTTAATGTGAACATATAAATGAAAGTGTGTCTGTCTATCTATCTCTCTAAATGGCTGTCTGTCCATGTATCTGTTTGCATGTTAGTCTGTCGTTTCTATTCGGTCGTTTGTCTGTCGCTATGATAAGCTGGTATTAACATACTTTCATTAAATATTTATCTACAACAATTCAAATATACCAACCCTCGAATTTACGCCATATACTTGGCAACATGTTGCCAGCCCAGCCCAGCCTAGCTAAGCCCACCACAGCACAGCATAGTATAGCGCAGCGCAGTGCGCTCATGTCATGTCATTACCAGCTAACGTACCCATAGGATTCCATTACCATTTCGAAATGGCATTTGGCGTATCCTAAGTCTTTAGTTTCTTCGTCATTTCATTAAATTTCAATAGTTGTTCAAATGCTGCAGATTGTCTCTCCTTCTATTGCTCTGCCCTGCCTCTTGTTCTGTCTTACCCTGCCCTGCCTAGATCTCTTTCATTTAAAGTTTTTAATTTTTTTTTTCATTTTTCGAAATTTTTTTTTTCTTCATTGTTTTTGTTGTATTTGGCTTTGGCTCAACGTGATACCGAAACGAAGCATGAAAAACAACCTGAGGCTGTAATCTCTACAGGATACTTTAATATCCTGCCTTTGAGTACAGCAAAAACCAAGGATGAAATTAAAGTGGTTGTCATGACATGGCATGGTGAAGCAGGGCGTACAGGACGATACTGCAAGGTAGGCAGACAAACAGCGGCAACACACTGTAACACGTTGTTGCTGTTGTTGTAACGAGCGCCCTTCTGCGCCGCGGCACAAGTAATAAAAATTTCCCAAAAATTTATGCATTATAAATAAAGCAGGGCATGAAGAAGAACATGTTCTGCCAAAATTATAAATCTTTGCCTTAATGTATGTCGTAATTGTTGTTTTTGCCGCTTGAATTTGTTGTTGTAATTGTTAGCACTCCCTCTCTCTCTCTCTCTCTGTCAGTTAGCTACGACGGATAGGGTAACTTTATGTTTCTTAATATTTATGTCGAATTTTAATTACTTTTCATTAAACAGAAATTTAAAAGTTTTCTTTATTGTTTCATTGCAAAATTTTTATGATTTTATTTCGAAAACTTTTATGATTAAGTCAAGAAGGTCGTGATTCTTATTTTCCTCTTCTTCATCTTCTTCTTCTTCTGCATTACTTCTGTTTTATGGCTTTTATTGTGTTGTTGGGTGCGTTAATGTCTTGAGTTGTTCAAAATTTATATTTGCTTGCTTAAATTTTCATGGTAAAGCTCTTTTACCCGGAATTAAGTAGGTATTAGTCAGAAATAGAGAATTTGGTATAGGTTTTAATTTTATGGCTATCATTTTTAGTTTTGAGTTTATAATTTGTTGAGTGGTACTAAAAAAATCAATGTACCACTCAATCCGCCAGTAGTTGTTATAAACACATACATTCCCTTATATATGTTAAATTTACATGCATACAAACGTATCAGTTGCTTTCGTTTTGACGGAGAATTACGTCATTCTCATCAACCGTACGTAGGATGGTTGATTGCAATCAGGCAACGATGTTTATGTTACACTTCGAGCCTTTAGTGTTCTTAAAGTACTGATCGTAGAATGCTGATTTAAGCATGTATTGGGCTATTTGATCCTCACTGGGAGATGCTATTAGCATAGTTTTTATGTATGAACTTAGTTACCTACTTAGTGCTTATATCTAACTCAAGAGGACATTGCAAGAGGTAAAGAATTTATTTGCAATCTGTTTTGTTTTAAATATCAAGCAAATTATTTAAAGAGTTTTAGATGTAACAGGCATTGCAAAACTTCATTAAGCATTACAATATAAAATACATGTTCACTACAAGTTTACAATAAATTTAGGTTCATACAAGGAAAAATACTAAGTTTAGTTTAGTTTTTAAAAATAGATTTAGATTTAGTTGCTATTTCTAGGTGGGCAGTTAATAATGATCTTTGTCTCAATGCTGATAAATCCTACATCCTTTTTGTATTTAGGGAAAAATTTGACTTCACTCAAATTCCAAATATTTACCTTGATGGCAAAAGCTTAGATATAGTTGATAGAGTGAAAAATTTAGGATTTTATGTTAATACCAGACTAACTTGTGCTGATCATATCAATTACACTTTACAAAGAAACTATTATACGCTGATATACTTGCGATTATCTAGTAAGTTCACCGCCATGTTAACCAAAAAGAGACTGGTTGTACAATTAATTCTTCCGTTGATAACGTATGTATTCCGAGCTTGTGTATAGCAATCTGGACTCCCATTCTGAGCACAAAATTCTGGTTGCTTTTAATAATGCAACGAGGTACGTATTCAATTTAAGGAAAAATGATCACACATCTATGCTGAGTAGAACAAGTTTGGGATGCAGCTTAATAGGTTATCTGAAGGCTAGGAACTGCTTTTTTTACTAATTAATTGTAAGTCTCCACAATACTTATATGAAAAACTACGTTTCAGTGTCTCTAACAGAACTAATAACTTAATTATACCTATATACTCATTAAGGTGGGTCACCCCATATGGAAAAAAAATATTTCAAAAGACCGCCCCTCATTTGAAAGCTTATGTTAAGAGGATTTTAGTAGCATACAAATTTTTTTTTTAGGTGGACCCGAAATCTGCCCCAAATGGTCTTTTTTGTATAACTTCATCAGTTTTTATTCGATCGTAAAAAAAAGTATGTCGTTGGATAGATGTCAACAAGGACTATAATTCGTTTTAACAACATTTTTACCTCCGAATCCATCTTTGACCAGATATTTCAACTTTTCGTCTTATTTCCTCAGTAACCCCAAAACTTCCATTTTTGTTTATAAGAAAATAAAAGTTCGTAAAAAATCATTAAACTTTTGTGAAGAAACTTTTTGATTTCATTCGTAGGGAAAAAAGTTACAGCGATTTTAATTTTCGGTCAAGTTTGGCTTCGTTTTTAGGACTTAGCTTTCGGTTCATCTTCGTTTGCCTTTGTTCATCTCCGTGTTTGTTCATTTTTTTTTTTTTCTTTTATGCGGCATTTTTTTAATTTTACGCTTTTTGTTGGTTCACGCACAAGACAAAACTGTTATAAAATTTTGGTTTTTTGTTTTTTATTTTTATCAAAACACCTGAAGAGGTGAAATCGTGCAAGCTGCAAGAAGCCTCATGTTCGCGACCTCAACTTTTACGCGCTGTATAGCCGTAAATATGGCTGCAAAAAAAAAAAAATATAAAAAAAAAATTGTTAATCTAAACTGGAAGATTAACTGACATTTTTTATTTCTCAAAAAATTGAAAATGGGCCTTAATTTATTTGATTATATTTAGCGGCAGTAAAAAACAGTTAAATTTAAAATATAACCGTTAGAACGATTCTGATGAAATAAAGAATGACAATACTCCTGACCAAGCAATAGCAGGAATATTTTGTTTGCTTGTGTGTGAGGTTGTGTGGTTTTCCTCTAGTTGCTGTTTTGCTTGTTGATTTGTTTTTATATGCAATAATAAATTGCAGACTAAACAGCTGGAGCAATTTTGTTGGCATTTAGTATAAAGATTCTCCTGACTCAAGATTAAAAGATAGGCTATGAGAAGTTTCAAAAACTTTCGATAGAGGGCGCTTCAAGTTATCTATATATATAAAAAAGGAGCTTATGTTTGTAAGAC
This sequence comes from Pherbina coryleti, assembly GCA_943735915.1. Taxonomy (NCBI): domain Eukaryota; kingdom Metazoa; phylum Arthropoda; class Insecta; order Diptera; family Sciomyzidae; genus Pherbina; species Pherbina coryleti. The sequence goes on from OX030949.1 coordinate 137,893,277, forward strand.
CGCAATAGATCCCTAAACTACTCATCCGATTAGCATGAAAATTTGTGTATAGAAGTTTTTTGGTACGGTGCGTGTTTGTGGGCTTTCAATTTTGATCGACCTTGAACACCAGAGGGCGCTGTAGTACAAATTTTTTACAAAACTGCCTAAAAACTCACAAACCGCTTATGCGATTAGAATGAAAAGTTGTATACAGTGGTTTTCATTTACGTTGAGTGTCTTGCTGCTTTCTTTTTTGACCTATCTTGAACACCAGAGGGCGCTATAGTACAATTTTTTTTCAAAATCACCTAAAACTCCCAAACCGCTCATGCGATTAGAATAAAAATTGGTATATAGTAGTTCTCAGGTACGATGAGTTTTTTGACAGCATCTTCTTTGAACCACCTTGGACACCAGATGGTGGTGTAGTACAAATTTTTTGCAAAATCGTATATTTTTAGTTGTTTTCTTACATATGCAAATATTTACAAAATATAAAATATTTCTTAAATTTAGTAAAATTAAAAAATTTTCGTTATTTTGACATCAACAACATGAACTTAAAGCTTCGTCAAATTGCTATGAAAATCTTACTGCAAAAATACCGTTATTTGAGGATATATATTTTAAATATTGTTTTCAAAAAAGCTCTGAAATTTTTGAGTTTTCTTCAAAAAAAGGCTCAAAATTTGTTTTTGTTGTAAAACTAATTTAAATTCAAACTCGCAAATTTTAAACTTTATTTAAAAGCTATAACATTTATGAGCAAAAATTGTTTAAATTTTACGCCAAAATTAAAAACCGTTTTTTTGATTAAAAAAACAAGGCCTACCCTTGATTTTTTCGAACAAAATTTTTTTTTCCAATATTGTGTTTTTATATTTTTGAAAAAATATAAAAGCTAAAATATTAATTTTTTAGAAAGAATTATCTTAGTATCTCTTACTAATCAAAAGTTATAGCCAATAATCTATATACCAAAAGCAAAACGCTGTCTGTGTGATGGCTGGAAACTTCAAAATTACTGAGCCGATAGAGCTGAAATTTTGGCAGTATATTTTTTTCAAGTACGAGATGGTTTAAATTTCTGTCACACCCCCATTTACCGCCCACAAATCAATAAAAATGCTATATTTCCTACGGTTTTCGTCGATTGGGCTACATTTTGATAATTTAGTTTGTATGCTCACTGTCGGCAACTGTACTAAAACTGGGCAATGTCCATCTACTAGAAAACTGGGATGGTCATTATAAAAGGGGGTGTGGCTCCGCCCATACAATTAAAATTTGTATTATCGAATAGCTTTGAAAGTAAAAGTAAAAGTATTTATATACAAACTCAAAATGGAGTTAATATTTGGTGATCTCCTGCTACTGGGAAACTGTAACGGGCAGTGGAAAATGACAGTAGTGTTAAACTAGGGGTCTAAGAAAAGTTTCGAATATAATTATTATGTTGCAATATAATTGCTAGGTGCAGCAACGAGCGCCGGGAAAAAGCTTGTAATATATATATATGACTCCATAGTGCCTGATCGACTGGACCGATTTTAAGGAAACTTTGTATTAAAAACGAAACCAAATGAAGCTGAACCGAAGATTAACGAACAAACACGGAGATGAACGAAGGCAAACGATGATGAACCGAAAGCTAAATCCTAAAAACGAAGCCAAACTTAACCGAAAATTAAATTCGCTGTAACTTTTTTCCCTACGAATGAAATCAAAAAGTTTCTTCACAAAAGTTTAATGATTTTTTACGAACTTTTATTTTCTTAAAAACAAAAATGGTAGTTTTGGGGTTACTGAGGAAATAAGACGAAAAGTTGAAATATCTGGTCAAAGATGGAATCGGAGGTAAAATGTTGTTAAAACGACTTATAGTCCTTGTTGAGATCTATCCAACGACATACTTTTTTTTACGATCGAATAAAAACTGATGAAGTTATTCAAAAAATACCATTTGGGGTAGATTTCGGGTTCACCTAAAAAAAAAAATTGTATGCTACTAAAATCCTCTTAACATAAGCTTTCAAATGAGGGGCGGTCTTTTGATATTTTTTTTGGTGACCCACCTTAATACTCATGCTTACATTCTAAAGAACGGCTTACATTCTCTTTCTTTAAATATGAAGTCAATTGCCAGCACAAGCAAATTTAAGCTTTTAGCTATGTCTTATTTCTCGAATTCTTAATCTTCTTCTATCGCTCATACATCTCTCACTATCTCAAAATCTTATTGCCATAATATTGCATTTTTAATTTGCTCAACCGTATGAACATTATTTTATTTTTATTTTTTTTTTGTTTAGCTTATTCATTTTTGTTGTATTGCACTGAACAACAAAATCAATTTTTCTTTTTTTAAATTACAAGGTTCCGACAATGGATTCTGGTAGAGGGAGCAAAAAATCAATATAGGGTAGAAGGGGGAGGATTCGCCACTGGGGCACATTTGCCACCCCACCTTATCTCAGGACTGAAAGAAGCTTTCAAATTGAAACAATCGATAATTTGTGTATTTATCGACGATCTTTTATCCACTCAACTTTGACAGTTGTACTTTGCGTGTATTCACGAGCAGACGTGTTTTTGTGTTTTTTGCTTGACTGAAAAAATATTTATATGTAAGAATATTATGTTATAACTTTCTTAGGCATCAAGTGTAAACAAAGTTGACTTTTTATGTAATTCCAGAATTATTTAACTAATGAGTTAGCAATAGCTTACATGTTGAATTGGTCAAACTTTTGCAAAAAAAAAGCAATTTTGTCATAGTGCAGTTGGGCCATTTTGCCGGCGTATGTACCCCGTGAAGTGGATAAATTACCGGAAGAATAGCTAAAAATTTAAATTTTTTGTTTCATTTACACACTTACCTGGCTTAAACAAGCATGGTTCGCAAATACCAAAGAAGAACTTTTACAAAACATGTCTTTGTTTTAAAACAAATTATCTAATTATAATTTATACCTACACTGAAAAAAAAAGTTAGCTTAAAATTAAACACAATGTGTTCACAAAATGTGTTGTTAATTTGAGTTTTTTTTCATATGTTTTTCAAAATTTTTAAATACATTTGCTCTTACTTTGACGAAATTTGTTGCAAGCTATTTTTTAAACACAAATATCGTCAAATTAATAACAATTGTCGTCAATTTTAAAACATTTTTTTTTCAGTGTAGGTTTTTTTTTAGTGATATTAAATAAAAATACGATAATAAAACTTTTAAAAAATATTCATTCCTCCATAACCGTGAATTTTCTTTCTTGGCGGTTCAGCCTGACCCCATTGGCGAATGTACCCCATAGGTGGGGTACTTTCGCCACTTCAGAGAACTTTTGAAAGCAACAAAAAAATAATATAAATTATTAAGATAGTTAGGATATTAGAATGAGAAATTAAAAATAATAAATACGACTTTCTACATTTGAGGATATTTTTATATAAATAGTTATGGTTTGATTTGAAGAGCATTTAAAAAAAAAGTGGCGTGTACGTGTATCGGCGTTTTGAAAGCTTACGTATGAGTCTTATTTTAGGGGGCATTTAATTTTCCCCCTTTTTGAACATTTTTGAAATGAATCGGCATAGGAAATCATGTTATCCTTACATTTTGGGTATACGATATGTTCTGAGGACTTATGTAAAATACTACGTGGAATATTTTTGTGGAACATTTTAACCCCCTAACTTCTCAATTTATGGGTCTTTTTTGACCTTTTTGTGATAAAAGGCGAAAAAGACCTATAAAACAAGGAAATAATGGGTTAAAATGTTCCAAAAAAAAAAATTTACCCTCCACCAGAATCCATTGTCAGAACCTTGTTATTTTTTTTCGTGTTGTATAGTGTAATTGTATTGTATTTCTATTTTGTTATGGTTTATTATTATTGTATTTTTATTTTTATTCCCTTTATTTTTCTGTTGTTTATTTATTTTATCTCATTTCTTTATTTTAATATTTTTCTATTTTTTTGTAAAGTGTTGAAGATATTCATGAATCTTACTGTACTAATTTCGAATATTAATAAATAAATAAATAAGTATATATAAGTAAAAGTAAGTTATTTTCTGAATCAAGTCTGTAGATCAAGTGTGTGAAATCTTTTAAGTCTTTTTACTTCATGAGTGTCATCGAGAAGTGAGATAGTCAATGGATTGTTATGGTCACTTAGCCTCTGCAAGTATCTTTCGCTGAACTTTCTGATCTCGTCCTTTACTTTTGGTATGTCAAAGTCTATTTTTATAGATATATTTGTAACAAACCAAGGAACATTTATTATAAGTATCAGTGTTTTTGATTTATAGCGTTCGAGAATCTCAATGTTGGAGTTGCTAGTAAATAGTAAATAGGTTTAAATATAGTTTTGTATATTTATACCCCTACGTTTAAAAAACGTAAACGGGTTATATTCATTTTGTCACTCCGTTTGTAACGCCCATAAGGAGGCGTGGTAGGTATAGAAAAGTATATATATTCTTGATCAGCATCACCAGCCGAGTTGATTTGGCCATGTCCGTCTGTCTGTCCGTCTGTCTGTGATCACGATTACAGCCGTTATTTTAAAGCTATCATCACGAAATTCGATATTTAAGCTTTTATCTAAAAAATAAAGGTCAAGTTCGAAAGTGAGCCAAATCGGATGAAAACCAAGCCTAGCTCCCATACAAAGGGACTTTAATAAAAAGGTAAAATCTCTCTAAAATCCACAAAAATTAATATATGGACTTGAAATTTTGCATATGATATTTTTTTTTATAACATGTACTCTGTGTGTGAAATTCAACCAAATTGAGTGAAAACCACGCCTACCTCCCATACAAAGTGACTTTATCAAAAAACAAAAGAGAATATTTTCTGTTAAATTTATAACGAAAACGTTTTTACAGATAAACATTTTATTGATTGCTTAAGAATTTGAAAATATTTTGATTCGGCCGTGGGTGTATTTTAACTTCGGCCCAGTCGAAGATCATTTCTTACTAGTATATATCTCGTTTTGAACTAATCTAGAGGCTTCCGAAGGAGATGTGTCTGTACCTATAACAGCAGTATCATCTGTATATGTTGCAACAGTTACACTGTCATTTGTAGGGATGTCTGATGTAAAGCGTATAAAGAATAGGGCCTAAAACACTACCCTGAGGAATTCCAGCTCCTATTTTATAAATGCTTGAAGTTTCATCTTTTACTTTGACGCAGAAGTATCTATCGGATAGAAAAATTTTTAAGACGAATTAAAATGTTAGGGGCAGAACTTTTTTCATTTTGCAAAGCAGTCTTTGATGCCAGACTCTGTTAAATGCTTATTGAACGTCTAAATTACAGCACTGCAATATTTTTTGTTTTCAAAAGAATCTTATATGACTTTAACAATGCGATGAGTTTGCTCAGGAGTTTCATGTTTATTCTTTAATCCGAATTGATATTTAGGAATGGAATTTCTTTCCAGTACTGGATTTAATCGTCGCAAAAATATTTTTTCAAATATCTTGGAGAATAGAACCAGCAAACTTATAGGTCTGTACGATAAAACATCATTTTCAGGTTTGTTAGGTTTAGGTATTGGTGGCGTCCGTGGCGTAGTTGGTTAAAGTTCGTGGCCGCTATGTCAACGAACTTTGGAGACCCAGGTTCGAACCCCTAGCAGCGACAGAAAATTATTTGAATTAAATAATTTTTCTGTACGGCCGCCACCTCTCTGCAGACAATGGCAAACCTCAGAGAGTAATCAAAATGCCATGTAAAGCTTCTTGAGAACGAGAACATTCCGTTCATCGCCGTTCGGAGTCGGCGTTAAGCATGTAGGTCCGGTTCTCGGTCAATTGTGTACAAACTTAATAACACGTACAACACAATTGATCATAAGAAGCTAGGTCCAAGTCCTTTGAAGGGCTGAAATGGCCAGTTATTAATTTAATTAATTAAAGGTTTATGTATCATAATGATTTCCGCGAATTTCGACTGCGATGAAAAATGATGACTAACCTCAAGATTGCTTTGAAAATGTAAGAAAAATAAGATACTCCTTTTACTAAAAAGTTTGCTCAAATTGGCATCAATTTGATCGAAACCGGGTGATTTTTTCTTGTGTAATAAGACTTGTATTTCATTATAAACTTCCTTTGAAGATATATGCTTTATGGTTAAGTCCATTTGACAGGGACTTACTGTCAAACTGCTGCGTCTTTTTTTTTCTGGGTTGGTACATCTGTCATCTGGTACTCAAATATCTGTTTGTCAAATATTTGTCGGTAGTTTGTGCGTAATAGCTTTGTAAACAAGCTAGTGTTTGTTGTGTTCTATAATTTTGCAATGTCGGATTTAGTTCAGCAAAGAGTTTCTCTAAAATTTTGTGTTTTTAACAAAATATCATGCGTGAAAGCGTTGAAAATGTGAACGGTAGCCTATGCTAACGGAGACTTGACAATCTCGAAAATTCAAGCGTACGAGTGGTACAAAGAGTTTAAAGCGGACCATATTTTGGTTGATGAGTTGCCTCGTTCCGGTCATCAATCCACCAGTGTGACTGACGAAAACATCGAAAAATTTAAGAAATTTTATCCTCGCAGATAGTCGTGTGAGCATACGGGATAAAGTAGCCAGAAGCGACCAGAATTGTCGAGAAACAACTTGTTCCTTGTCGACATGGGTCGTTGTGACTTTTTCTTATCCAGCCTGATACTGATACTGAAGCTATGGTTGAATTAACAGTGGACAGTTTATTTCCCACTTAGTCTCGGTGATATTAGACCTAGACTTTTTTTTTTTTGTGGCTACGTAAAGTTCAAAGTCTACATGGATAAGCCGATTATGTTACATGCTTGTTAGTTTACATTCCTCGCATCATTCAAAATGGTCGAACGTGTCATCGGATATTAGAGAGAGCTCAAATTCCACTGTGGAATCGAATTGTTCCTTGTGGGTGAAGTTCAGGGTTCGCTCGCACTTGATGCACTTTTGCTACTTGTATAGAAGTCCGAATTTAGGGAGAACTTTTAACAAATTGGACTCTCTCTCTGATTCAATAACGCACATTTTGGGGTTGTTCTCTGACAGCGAGATCGTTGTTGCCGGCGATTTTAATGTCCACAACCCGGCTTGGTTATGCCATTCGGGGGCAACAACACCTGAGGGACAATATGTTGAGCTCTTTGCTGAATCGAACCAACTGATTCAACTAGTGAAGGAACCAACTTTCATCCCTAGAGTTGGTCTGCAAAGCCACAAAATCCTAGATCTTTTCTGACTTCTCATCATGAAAAATATGAAATGGTTGTCCATGCACCTCTTGGTAGTTCGGACCACTGTACCATATCCGCTACTTTTCCATACTCTAGCCTATGCACTTCTACGCCTAAAGCCCCGAAGAGGATCGCTTGGTTTTATGGAAAAGCAAATTGGACTGCGTTAAATAATTTTTACCGTAATTTCAATTGGAAATTATGTTTCGCTGATAGAAATGTAAATGCCGCGGCTCTAATGGTACAAGAAATAATTTTATTGGGCATGAGGTCTTTCATCCCCAATAAAATAAGAAGTATTAAACCAAAAGACCACTCCTGGTTTAATGAGACTTGCAGGATTGCAGTCAGGTCCAAAGAGGAAGCCTTTCAGAATTGGCATTCCAGCAAGAGCGCTGATTCTTGAAGACTTCGCATTGAGGCTAGGAATCGCTGTAATGCAGCTTTAAAACGCGAAAAGTTTCTTCACGAAACTCGCATCAGAGAACAGGGGCTCCTCTGCCCCAAAGGGAGCAAAAACTTTTGGTCATTCGTTAAAGAGTTAAAAATCAGGCGTCCTCGTCGATTCCTACTCTTTTAAAGGGTGACCAAATCTTCACTGACTCGGCTGATAAAGTGAACCTATTGGCTGAAATGTTTGCACAAAATTCCACAATTCCGGCTAGCAATCAGCCACCGCCTTCTTTAGAGGATAGATCATCTTCAATGCAGGAGATATATTTTCGAACGAGAGCGGTCAAAAGAGTCCTTGAAACCTCAACATAAACAAATCTTCCGGCCCGGATGGTATACCACCAATTGTGCTTAAAATGTGTGCTTCTACACTGGCCCGACCATTGCGTAACCTTTTCAACATCTCATACAGGACAGGAGTGTTTCCATCTTGTTGAAAGGTTGCGAATGTTCAGCCGGTACCTAAGAAGGGCGATGCCACGAACCCTGAAAACTACCGACCCATAGCGATATGCTCTACGCTCTCCAAATTCATGGAGAGTGTAATCAACTTCCACCTTATGAACTATCTGGAGCGCAACGAATTGCTGAGTGACCGTCAATATGGCTTCCGAAGGGCTCGCTCTACTGGAGACCTAATGGAGTTCCTCATGGAGAAATGGAACCAATGTGTTCACTTCTTTGGTGAAAGCCGGGTTGTTGCTCTAGATATTTCTAAGGCGTTTGACCGAGTGTGGCAAAAAGCACTCGTGTCAAAACTAATTGCATATGGTGTTGGTGCTAACTTTGCTCGATGAATCACATGTTTTCTTAAGGACAGGTCGATTCGTGTCGTGGTCGACGGCATTCGTCTAGTGAACATGCCATCGTTGCTGGAGTGCCGCAGGGTTCAGTCATATCGCCAACTTTGTTTCTGGTTTTTATCAACGACCTTCTGTCGTTGACTCATAACCCAATTTACTCGTTTGCGGATGACAGCAGCATTTGTCATTCATATTCTTTCAAAAAACGTCCGAGCTCTTTGGAGATTGAGAGAAAGAGGCTTTATATGAATGACTCACTGCTTAATGACTTGCAAAAAATCACCGAGTGGGGGCTTGCTAATAGAGTTGAGTTTAATGCTAGCAAGACCCAGTGCTGTCTGTTTACTCACAAACGAGTGATTTGCCCCTTATCACCCCTCAATATGAACGGTGTGGATCTCGCTGAGTCAGATGCTCTTGACGTTCTGGGCATATCAATCAGATCTGATCTTCGCTGGAACGATCACATTTTTGATGTGTCGAAAGAAGCGGCCAAGTGCCTAGGTTTAATTCAACGACGTGCTATATATCTGATAGGGGATGAAAACATTTCATCTTCTCTCAACTCTCTTGGGCATCGACGCAATGTTGGTAGCTTAAGCCTTTTGTACAGGTACTACCATGGGAAGTGTTCAAGGGAGATACATGACCTGACGCCATCAGCTCGTGTGTTTCCCAGGTCCACTCGGGCCGCGCACCAAGCCCATCTCTATACCATTGCCTTGATGCCCAATAGAACCTCGCATTACCGAGATTTAAAACTAATCTTCACCGACACTACTCTATCTTTCCACCTTCCAACTAACTATCACCCTTCTTCCGAATCAACACAATGCTTTCGCATTTTAGGGGGCATCCCCTGAGCGTTGGTTTAGTTAAAAAAAAAAAAATATGTTAAGGAGTAATTTATTTACCCAAGAAAAGTTCTGTTTAAAGATATTAAAAGTTTTGCATGAAAAATAATGGGCAATGGTTTCATAGCAATAGGCTAACTATTGCGTAGTTTTTAGAAATAAGAGCATTTTCAGAGAAAATATCAAAAAAATTCAAGATATCAAAAGTCACAAGAATTATTTTTATCAATTAACGCCACAGTTGGTAGTAATTGTTCCCATGTAAAAATAAATTTTCAATTAATTTCACGAAAGTGAAGCACATTATTAAGATTTCATCTATCAACAAGAGATGCCCATTAAAAATACTTTTTAAATATGTATATCTTAAGTGCAATAAAACTACTGTGATAAGAACAAAAATTTAAAAAGTAAGATGATCCTAAATTTGATCTTAATCCCTTTTGTATCCATTAATTTTACTAGCTGCACGCATCAATATACTAAGACTTCGCAAGTATGTAGGTACCTAAATATAATTTAATGTTTCGCATCACAACGAAATAATCTCAGGTTACACATTAATTCCTCCGTGTCGGTCTACCGGCTGATGTATGAGCAACAGCAGCGTGGTTGCATAGAATGCCAGCCAACAACACAGGTCCTGACTGGGATCGACCGACGAAGCGACCGTTCTTCCATACGGCTTACATTAGGCGCACAACATCTGCTGTCATTGGTGTGTATGTGTGTTTATTTACAGCTTCGCATGCTCAACATCAATCATATAAAATATTTCCCTTCACTCGGCTTTATCTTTTTCATTTTATTTTCACAGTTTTAAGATTTTTATTTTCTTTTTTTTTTTTTTTTGTTCCTCCGGCATTTCTTTTTTGTTTTTTTTTTTTGTTCAATTCGTCACATCATAAAAGTGAGTTTCCCGCAGGATACACTCACAGCCTTAGCTTTGCTCGCTTGGGTAAAACGCACTTGTAAAGGTCGCGTTGTAAAGTTCACGATTGATGCAGGGGAAAAACGAGCTGCACCTTGCGTTTGTATTGCTTACTGTATTATTTACAATTCCCCGTTGAACTTACCGTTTCTTGAAAACTGTGTGAAATTTCTTGAATTTATTGTTTAAGTGTAGAAATTTGCACCTTTTCTTGAGTTATCGTTGCTGTTGAAAAGAATGCCGCTCACAATTAATTTGAAATGAAAATGGTTTTATTTACAGGATCTCATTTTATTTGCGTTGCATTTGTTTTTTCCGTTAATTTGTTGGTTCTCAATGTTTGTTGAAATAATTTTTTTTTTTCAATATCAACATGCTTAAGAGAAGGTACCAGTTAGTATTGAGGTGAACTGAAATTTATATTTTTTATTTTAATTTTAACACCATGATTTTTGGAAAAGTTCTAAGTTTTGAGGTTTTTTGATTTTTTTACGGTTAAATTCATTTTTTTGGCAAATAATAATCATTACTCAGATTCATCTAATAGTGCTTCTTGAGAGAGGAAAAAATACTTAAGCAAAATTAATAATCAACTTATCTTAACTGGTAGCTTCGACAGTTTTGAACCCGTCAAGTTCTTAGACAAGATATCAAAGTTTTCATTCTTTATCCTTCACATTTTATGTGGATGATAAATAAGCGATTCACGAGGATTTGCTTCTGATTGCAGCTGATCTTTTTTTTTATATGTTTTAAAATTGTTTTTCTTAGTTTACAATAAATTGACATCCTCTGAAGATGTCGGGAAACGTCGGGAAAACAATGTTAATAAAATTTTATTTATTTAACATTCAAAACAACTGGTCAAAAACAGCCCAAAAACACTCAACTATTGTGAAAAATAAAAAGAATTGGTCGATAGATTATTTTCATAAAATATTAAATTGACTAGGTACCTACATATCTTAAATAGTTTGTTGTTTTCTTTTTAATTTAAGGCATTCTCAATGGACCCGTTATTACAAAGCTAATAGCAAGTTAAAAATTTAAAGACGTGCTTTCTTCTAAAGAAAGATTTGCCTGGGAATCAATTGAAAGTGTCATTACCGGATTTTTGGGACAGCACCGCATGGCTGGTTATGTGGTCTTTTTTGCATCGTTATTTTGATTTTTTTTTTTTTTTCAAAACAATTGGTCACTAAGTCTGATGAGCATGGTAAAAGATTTCACCAAATCATAATGCCCATAAACTAGGAGCAATGGAAAAAATTTGATTTAGTGTTCGGTAAAATTTGCTTGTTCTTCAAAACTACTCAAATTATAAACGCTGCATTAACTTCGAAAATCAAAATAAAACGGAATGGGAAGAACGCTTTTATGTTCAATTCGCTTTTGATGACATCCTTTTTAAAAAATATTTAGCAAAATATTTATTCCATACACCTGAGCATATGACCTTTAAAAGAGTGCCGGAGAGGGCTAATATGTATTACCGACCCCTATTACTTTTGCAAAAGGAATATTTTTGTCTTTGACACATATTCCCTCCGACCACTTCTTAGGGGGGCTCCCATACAAATTTTATTGTGTTTGTGCCGGAAAGGGTTAATATGAATCACTGACCCCCATTACTTTTGCAAAAGGAACATTTTTGCCTTTAACACCTATTTTCTCCGAACACTCCTTAGGGGGGCTCCCAAACAAATTTTATGGTTTTTGTTTATTTATTCCATACACCTCAGCATATGACCTTTAAGAGAGTGCCGGAGAGGGTTAATATGTATGACAGACCCCCATTACTTTTGCAAAAGGAACATTTTTGCCTCCGACACCTATTCCCTCCGACCACTCCTTAGGGGGGCTCCCATACAAATTTTATGGTTTTGTCGATAAAACCGGAAACTGTCGATAAATAGGTAGCAAACAAAAACATCAAACATTTAAGCAAACAAAAACATCAAATATTGGCTTTATATTTCATGTAATTGTGTAAAATTTATATAAGTTAGACAGTTCTAACATGAATTTTTGGCGCATTGAGGATCAAGCAGACCAACAAGTGCTAACATCAACATAATAATAAATAAATAAATAAATAACTGGCCATTTCAGCCCTTGAAAGGACTTTGACCTAGCTTCTTATGATCAATTGTGTTGTGCGTGTTATTAAGTTTGTACACAATTGACCGAGAAATGGACCTACAGGCTTAACGCCGACTCCGAACGGCGATGAACGGAATGTTCTTATTCTCTAGAAGCTTTACATGGCATTTTTATTACTCTCTGAGGTTTGCCTTTGTCTGCAGAAAGGTGGCGGCCGTACAGAAAAATTATTTTAATTCAAATAATTTTCTGTCGCTGCTGGGGTTCGAACCTGGGTCTCCAAAGTTCGTTGACATAGCGGCCACGCACTTTAACCAACTACGCCACGGACGCCACAACATCAACATCACAAGGCTCAAAAAGAGATATAAATACCGACACCTGATCACTATCAACCACCCTACTTACCTCCGAGAATGATGTATTCTACGTCAAAATGCTTAACAATATTTTAAATACATTTTTGGCATTAGTTTTACTATATATTTTCAAAAAGAGTAAATAATATCCAATATTTCCTAGTTTTTGAGTTATGACACAAAATATTGTTAAAATAATATTTATTTTCTTTTCATTTCAATCCATTTAGCCACGAAAAAGTGATTTTTTCTATCACCTATAATGTTTGAGGCGATTCTTTGGCAAACATTTCTCTACATTGCGTCCGAAAAAATTATATTAAAATATCGAGCCGTTTGCACGTTATGTGGCTATAACCCCAAATGTAAAGTCGAAAAAGTCTTGGGGTAGCCATCCTAAAACAAGAAAACTTCAAAAGCTTTTTAAAATAGAACTAACTTTTCGAAACCCTTTGGCAAATCGTGTCTATTTGGGGTCTTCTTTCACCCTTTTATACAATTTTCTGCAATCCCCGAGATGTGTTGCACTGTATTATCTAATCACAATTAATTTACCAAAATTAATTTATTCTTAAATTTATCACCAGATATCATGTAATCTTTTAAAATCAGATAAGTGTAGTTTATGTTTATTTTAAAATATAATATAATAATAATATATAAGAAAAAGAATAAAAGTTTATAAAAGAAAAAGAAAAAGTAAAGCTCTTAATATTGAAAAAAAAAATTGTTTATTTGGATAAATCAAATTCGTCTCAATTCTGGGAAAACAAATTTCTCAAATCGAGAAAATTATTCTTATTTTCAGCAAATTAAAAAAAAAATTTTTTTCGGTAAGTTTTTTTCATAGAAGGAAGAAAGATACGTTTTCAGATTTTACACATGTATTTATTAACATTTAAAGAATACAAATAAAATTGACGTTGTGCAGGATATCACCATTCTGGAACATTTGAGGGAAAAAAAAGCCCTGATTATTGTTAAGCCGGGAGTAGAATGATTGCGTATGCGTTTTTCATCCGTTTACTCGCTAGAGCAATTTACGCAAGAAAATGATGGTAGAGTTCAATTATTGCGTTTTACGTTCGGATTAAGCAGGGCTACAAAAATATAAAACATTTGGTATGTTCTTAATGTTGAGTTTTTATTGTATTTACACAAAAATACTTACATTGTCTTCATTTATAAGTAAAAAAATCTTAAATCCTGAGTATAAAAAAGTTCTTTTCAGAAATTAATAATGAAAAAATTATAGACATTCTTAATTCTTAAGATTTATTCACAAAAGCCATCCCTAAAAGGGCTGACACATCGGCGAATCTGTTCGTCGAACAATATGGCGGCGCGAACGTGTGTGCAAAAGCTAGCGTTCAAATTGAACGAACCTGTTCGTCACACAAGCCATTGATTTTTGTTACTGTTTGTCATCATTTTCGGCAGCATCCCTTGTTCGACAGAGAAAATCAAAAATTTTTGTAAACACGGCCAACCGTGTGACAAACTGTCGAACATCGCTTCTTAACTAACGAACTTGTGTGAACATGGCAACCGTGTGACGAACAGATTCGCCGATGTGTAAGCCCTTTAAAAGTAATGAGTTTCTAACTCGTTTCTTTTATTTATTCTATCTGTTCGTTATAAGTAACTAGCTGTCAAAAAAGTTGAAAATACTTCAACTTTTCTTGCGTAACTATTTAGCGTTTTGCCTGCGTAACGTTCACAACCATTGAACTCGCTCCCATAAGCTTTCATATACTTCGATTTTATAACGCCAGCAAGTAAACGGATGAAAAACGCATACGCAATCATTCTACTCCTGGCTTTAAGCATAACGACCTCTAATAGTAAGTAGAAGCAACATTTTTAGTATTCTTCTTTGGATAGCCAATACACACTCCTGAGTTGGTATTGCGTATTGGCTAATAGCTACTGTAGGATATGAAGTTCCTTTAAAAAGATTATTGTGATCTGCAACATAGCTTTAGTTAATACTTAATATTGAATCAGAGACATTTTGCAACGAAGGCTTATGGTTTGGAGGTTAGAGCATGGAACTCTAAATCGAAGGGATATACATAGGTTCAATTCGTACGGTGGGCAAGAAATTATTTTTGACGTAAGGAAGTTACGTTTTAATTTAACATTTTCTTGTTTCTATTGCAACAAGACAAAAACAACATCAATTCTATCAAAAAGGTGTCGGAAAAAAGTGTCGTCTTTTGAAATTTCACTCCAGCAAATCACAGAATGAGGCGTGAAAAGCTTCGCTTCAATTAAAATCATTTTGTTTCTAAAAATAAATAAACTGAAAATTTCAGCCCTTGAAAGGACTTTGACCGAACTTCTTATGATCATCAAATTGTGTTGTGTGTGTTATTAAATATTTTAACGCAATTGATCGAGAACTGGACCTACTAGTTTTATTCCGACTCCGAACGGCTAATGTGCATGTTCTCAAGAAGTTTTTCATGGCATTATTTACTTTCTGAGGTTTGCCATTGTCTACAGAGAGGTGACGGCCGAGCAAAAAAATTAATTCAATTGAAAAAACTTTCTGTGTCAGATGGAATTGAACCATTGAAGTGTTCTCTGGCGTATGGGTCACGCACTCTACCCACTGCACCACGGCCGCCAAGAAATACGAGTAGTCCAACCGTGTACAAATACGACCACTTCCAATTCAACCCTCAACTTTTAAAAACTATTAAAAAGTATTATACAGTACACTCTCACAAATTAGAACTCTCACAAATTCGAATCCAGAAATTAGAACCTGCCATTTCAATACTGAACGCTCTGAAATTAGAACCTGTGGTTCGTGGTTCTATTTTCTGGACATTTCTTTATTTATTAAATTCATAAGTGATCCTTGCTCATTGATGTAAACATAAAAATAGAAATTATATGAGTTCTATGTTAAAAATAACATTAAATTTCAATGAATAAAAATTTTCTTGCGTTAACATAAATTTTTTTAACCAGTTTCATTATTTTCTTTTAAATTTCTGTGAAAAAAAAACTTCCAGAAATTAAAACCACCCATTGAACAAAGTGATTATAATTTGTGAGAGTCTACTGTATGTGAGTAAGAGAGAGAATATTTTAAATGTGAGTATATGCAACTATGGGGAGAGAACGTTCTGGGAGCGTTGAGAGCGAAAATTGAGAGCAAAGGCTTATGTAGCAACACAAAACCCAACAACAATTCAGAGACAAAAGACAAACAGAAAAAACACAGAAGCTTTAAATGTAGTGATGCCCATACCCGGTATATGAGATCGAATTAAGTTTTGTACCAATAAATCCGCTCACTTAAAACATACGTAAAATTAGGTACAGTGTATTTCTTGATTGGTATAACCCGACTTGTTTCCATGCTTATTTATCGAAAATAGAGCCCCATTTAATATTAATATTACAAGCTTTTTGAACGTACACCTTTTTAAAAAATGATACTGCATAGTATTAAGGTGAGAATAGTATTGGTGAGAAGGCTAAATTTTAATATTAGCCTTTCTGACTGTCAGAAACATATGGTTCATACCGTTATCTTCAAAATAAACAAAAGTACTTTTAACTAATTAAATCGAGGTCTTTTAAAGATATCAAATTTGAATTTGTATATATCTTTTCCATATTTATATTAGAAACAAATTTGAGCTTTAGGCCAAGTGTGTTGACAACAAGGCAACATGAAAACAACAACCAAAAACAACAACAACGGCTCTGAATAGAGCAAATCACACAGCAGACTAGACAGACTGTTTAGTGGCCGCTACACCAACGCATTAGTAGTCTTGCATGACTTTTCACTGTGATCACGAAAGGGTGGAAACAATTATAATGAAATAAAATATTTATTTTTAAAAATATGGGATTTTTGAAATTCGGATTAAATAGAGGATACTCCGAAAAATTATCTGTTTATAACCATTTTTGGTTCGAATATTTCTTGATGTGATTTTTTATACATGAATTTTTTTTTTAAATACTTAAAGAGTCCAAAGATACATACATTTTTAAATTTTTCTTATATGGGAGGTAGGCGTGGCCATTGTCCGGTTTGGTTAATCTATGTAACAAAATCGTCCACACCAAATTCCGTTGCTCTGCGGCAACTGTAAATAATTATGGCTACAACTTATATGAAACCGTAACACTGTGCGACGTATAGTAGTCCTTAGCGGCCGCTGCTGTAAAAGAGATATTATAAACCATGCGATGCCGTTATGGTATTTTTCAAGAGTACCCTTAACAAAAGCCAACGCCCAGGTCGACACATCAAAGCACAGCAGGTGAACAGGTGTTTTTGAATATAAATACAGCCCGATGTTATCGAGATATCAAAAACAGTTGCTGGCTAAGAGTTGAAATGAATCTCTTATTGAAATGAGATTCTTATGCATACGATTCAAATTTTTAAGATGAAATCAATGGCTCAACCCTAAATCGACGTAGTCGTTGTCAGTCAGTCACACCCACGCACAACATGGCATGAAAGGCATGAGTGTTTAAATTAAAATGCAACATAAAAGGGGGGAACGAATTTCTGTCCCGGGAACGCATCGATATGAAAACTTTGAATTAATTTGACTGACTTTGATAGCAGCAGCAGCAAAGCGGTGGAGGGCGCAAAACGATAAAGATGAAATCCTGTTAAAGTTTTCGACACATATTAAAGAATACAAAAAACCAACAACAACCATTCTAAGAACCCAAGCAAACGCACATCCAACCGTTAAGCACAAAACTTAGAGAAATGCTGGCAGAGGGAGAGGGTTATGTGGAAATAAAAAATATAACCCAATTGAACACATTCTATGCAAACGAACGAACAAACGTCAGTTTCTATCTCGGAAGAAAACAGCAAGGATGTGGAGGATATTCATACAGAATAGACGCATCGCTAGGTGATGCGCACAACTAACACGTACATCGTTGCTGTCTACGAGTATAAACGTAAATCTGTTTTTGACGACTCCAAACATCATCAGCTGACGTAGCCAATACGGATCATTGCGGACGCTGCTAAATCGGGATTGTGTCGAGTCATAATGAAATAATAATAATTACAGATGAACAGAACAGAACAGAATAGAACAACATCACAGCTGAACGAAGCAGCAGCAGCAGCAACGTTTGTTCTAGTGCTGACGCAAGTCTGAGAACTTAAGCTGATACTCGTATTTAAGCAATCTTTCGGGTTATTCCAAGGGCATTGAAAGTGTGTTTGCCTTGGGCATTAAGTGTTTCGCTCCTAAGGCCTAAGCAAATAACTACAACAACAAAAACAACAACTACAGAAAAAATATATAAAACCTATACAATGCCAACAGCTTGGCTCTAATAACAGACGCGCACCAAGCATCTCATCATCATCATCATCATCATCATCATCATCATCATCATCGTACCTACCCTGCCAAGAGACCAATTAAAGAGTTCTACTTACTTTCTGCCATCCTTACTTATGTTTACAATTTTACATGTTTTGGCAAAAAGGATGAATTGACGCTTAGAGCCTTGTAAGCAGTTAAATGGAAATTGATGGTTGTTAGGATTTTTATTGATATAAAGTATTGTATTTGCAGAGCGTTTTCTTTGATTTCCCTCATTAGCTTAGCGGCTTAAGTCGTTGTGAGAGTGTGAGTCTGAGTGCGAGTGCGAGTGTGCGTAAAAGTGTGTTTGTGTTCTTGCGTGTGGGTTGGCGGATGTCAGGCACAAAGAATTTGAATCTATTTTTTAATATTCACAGAGTGTAGGAAAAATCAATTAAGTTAAATCCAACAGCGTTAGAGAAGAAGGAAAATTATTCTTTGGCAAGAATGAATTAACTTGAATAAAGATTTTAATTTAAATCTATTCTAGTAAAGAATTATCTTCGGCTAGTTCTAAGCCCACAGCTGTCTTTAAGCATATTCGAATGGAAAATTTTTAGCCAAATTTCCACCTCATTGTAAATTTTAAATAACAAACCTTTTGTGTATAAAATTGAGTCCACGCATTAATTTTTATGGACTTTAAAAAGACTTTATTATTTTGATGACATCACATTCTATGTTATTTGACATACTAGGCTGGTAAATTAGTTCTTGGTCTGATCGAGAAAAACATAATGTTTGGGCAAAATTAATTTCATATTATTCAACATACTCTCCTTTTAACTAGATTCATTTAGTCCAGCGATCTTTGAACATATCGTTACCTTTTGTACAGTACAGTTTTTTCAAAACTTCAAAATACGTATCGGTTTCCGATACTTCTACGGTTTCCGAATTCAACTTCTTCATTTGATGTAAATCTTTCTCTTGTGAGCCGTCTTTTAAGATTGGGAAAAAGAGAATAGTGAGTATTTAAACAAAAGATGTCATTTTAAATTTCCTACCATTTTTTTTTTGTCACCATGCAACTCTCATTTGATAACGTTTGACATAGAAAAACTAGGAAATTTTTAGATATACTATAGCAATAACGCAATACTCGCATAACGCATTGACATAGTGAAAAAAAAGATAGTGATAACTCCCGTTGCTAAGCCCTACCTCCCGTTGCTGGGGAGAATATATGGAAAATATTGTCTTAATCATTCAGCATAATATTTATAAAAAAGAGAGAATAAAAAAAATCAAAATCAAAATCATAATTAAAATGAAAATGAATAGGACAAGTTTTGGGAAAGGATGCGGTTTTAATAAGAGGGATAAAGACACTTTGTACGAAAGACACAAATAGTACGAACGTGTGTGTTTATGATACAACCATCAGCATCCCAGTGGGCAATTATACTAGGCCTTAACAAAAGAAAGCATGCTAAGACTACTACTATTGGCATCTTTATACCTCCTAATATCGCTGTACCAATGAGCACTTCTAGAAGCCCTTCCTATGGATTAGGCTCAAACATTTTTTATTTCTGTGCAACGCAAAACATAAAAGAAGTGAAACATATCATAAAGTGTTAGCCCAAGGAGAGCACAGCGCTCTCCTATAAAAAACATAAATAAAAACAAAGCAAGAAAATTTTATTTTTTGTCACATGCGCGCATTGAACTCTGACCGCTGGCGTTATAGTCAAACATTTTACCGCTCTGCTATTTCACCGTTTGATAACTTGTGAACAAAATGTATATAAAAATATGAGGTCCACAACTCTGAAATTATTTTTCCGCTGGGCATCTACAGCAATTTGATTAATTAGTATGTAGAGTACATTCGTGTATGGAGAATTTAGCTCTATAGATAAGGCGTTGTTTTTGAAATCTTGAGGTTGCAGGTTCGACGCTTAGCGGTGACAAAGAAATTTTTTCAGTCATATATATACACTATATATATTTCTCTCATTCTCCCTACTATCAAACATATCTTTCTTCTATATCGTGTGACGAAATGAAGTAAAGTGACCTAAGAAAGTTTCACTTCAAAATAGAAATTGCAAAACAAAAGACAGTTTACTGCCATATTTTTTGCCCTCATAAAGAAGGTCTTTTAACATGTATTCTCAAAAAAGAGCTTCTGGCAGGCCTCTTTACAGTCGCGAGAGAGGAAGGCCTACAAAATTTTCTCGTTTCATATAAAAAAGTTAATGGGCTTGGATATGAGTGCGGAAGGTCTTCAAAATCCATATGAAGGCCTGCAAGTAGCGCTTCGAAGCCCTACTTTTGCCCACTGGGATGTTACTCTTATGTCATATCTACACAGATAGTTTAGTTTGAGTTCAACCATAGCTGTTTACACAGAGCTGCGTCGGCAGAATCGTGTTTAGCGTGACATTTATTTGTTCACTTTTGTGTTCTCATATTTTTTCGGCACTGCTATCGCCGCACAGTGGTTGAGCCCCATACAAGAAATGTCAAAAAATAGAAGTAGTCGTCGTAAATCAATAAAATTAGGCATATGAGTTCAGTTTGACTGTATCAAGATAATAACAAAATTTTTTTGATATCCGCCCACAAGCACGCCTACCTCCCATATAACATAAAAATTAAAAACGCTATATTTTTTCTATGGCTTATCCTATGATGAAACCACATTATCAGAAATCTTAAATTAAAGTATTTAATAAAAAAAAACTTTTTTCCGCTATGCCACCTCCCCCAAAAAATTGTTCACTCCACTTGTTTTCCAAATTTTAACTTTTGAGGTGATATAGCATCTAAGCCGTTAAAATAAGATGTTCATGTTACTGTAAGATATTCTTTTAAAATTATTTTGTAAGACAATGCTAACAAAATTTTCAAAATAAAGCTGCCCGTTTCGTTATTATTTAAAAAATTTGAATGAACCTTTTGCATTTTGCAACATATTGATAATTATTGCAGAAGCGATGATAGCAACTTTCAAAATTTACTTGATTATACTTTTAGGGATAATGTAAAACCTGCTATCAATCTTCATATCCTTAGTTCATGTTGTAGCTTTTTATGCGTATAAACACATCGAGCCATTACCGCCAAAATAATGTATCCCACCCCATAATCGATTTTGTTTTTTTATCGAAATCGATGCAAATATCTATTTAAAATTATTAAAATTAAATGTATTACATGTAAAATTAATGTAATTTAATTAAAATGTATTTAATTAAATAAAATTAAATGATTTTATTTAAAAAAAACCTTCCCCTGTAAAATTTCGAGTTTGTGGGATACATTTTTTCGGCGGTTATGGCTCGACATGCTAATGTTTCAGAAAGATTTTCATCTTTTTTTATAGTTTTTTATAGTCGCAAAAAAAATATAAAAATTCGTTTGTGAACTTTAAATGGTCAATAAGACAGTGCAATATTGCTGGTACCATAATAAACAAGATAAAATATGTCACACTTTTGAACGTAGAGTTTGCCTTAACAAGCCAAGCCTGAAAGTATACTAAGAATTATTTCTAAAGAACTAAGCCTTGAGACTGAGCTACTCTATATTTTTCTCAAAACAGTTTTAGTTGTGGTCATATCTTGTGAAAAAAAGCTCAAAATAACTCACTTTTATTATTTGAAACATTTGCTTAAAAGATCAATAAATATATTCCGTTGAAAGATTTTTTGGCGCAACTTGGAGCTCACAAAGTAACATTCTGCTGAAAAATAAATTAACATTTTTTTTTTTTCATATCCACGTTTTTTTCATATCTAAATTTGAGTTTTTTTAAAAAATAGAGGTATACAATATAATAGTCAGAACAGTTTTTGAACATTTTCTTAAATAAATAAAAAAAAAAGGAGGGGAATATCTCTTCCCGTTTTTTTGAGGTAACTCTGTAAAGATATCAACTTTTTACATAATTTTTCCAGTTTTTTGCATTGTTCGAGCTTAAGGGCCTCTAGACAAAAAACCAATAAATATTATTCAAAAATATTTTGGATTTAAGCTAACTGAACAATTCTTAAGCGATGTAAATTAAAAAAATGTTAAAAAGAGAACATGAATTTTGGTATTTATTTCCACCTTTCAACCACTGTGCACCGTGACATCAATTCCAATTAAGGACACGGCTGCGGCTAAATCTGCGTACCCATGCGAGTTCTTCCTTGTGCTGCTCAAATCGGAATTTTTATCGGCCCATACTGATATGAAGACCTCATCTTTTACACTTGCCCAAGTTCTTTTCTTCGCTTTTTTGTTAATTTTTTTGCTAATTAAATTGCACAATTTTAAAACAGCTCTTTTTGACATTTTTCACCACAAAAATAATAAGTTGCATCTGAACGTGCCTTTTATTAAAGAACATTAGCATACTTTCAGGCCTTTCTCAAATTCAGTTTTGATAAACACAGAAGCAAAATTGAGTTTAGTTGAGTTTCATCCTGCAAAATTGTACTGGAGAACTTAAAAGTTTATTTTGCGTTCAATGGCAAAACTCAACTTTGTACTAGAAACTCAAACTAAACTCTCTGTGTAGACATGGCATTAGATATAAGGTTATACATATTTTCAAGAGTTTATTTTTGTGAAAATTTATTATATTTTAAAAAATTTTTGCACATAAGCGTCTGCAAATAGGCGAAAGAGCATTTATCCATAGATTATAAAAAACGAAAATGGTGGTTATATTGTTGCCAAATGTATTACTATTAAATTTATTTGTCTACATTAAGTTTTATTTACCATATTGTCAATATTTTATGAATTAAATGGATATTTAAGAAATCCCCATTTTTTATGATGATTAGATTATCTTTTGCAGACAATGGCAAACCTCAGAGAGTATTCAAAATGCCATGTAAAGCTTCTTGAGAACAAGAACATTCCGTTCATCGCCGTTCGGAGCCGGCGTTAAACATGTAGGTCCGGTTCTCGGTGAATTGTGTACAAACTTAATAACACGCACAACACAATTGATCATAAGAAGCTAGGTCAAAGTCCTTTCAAGGGCTGAAATGGCCAGTTATTTATTTTTTATTTTTTTTTAGATTATCTTTAAAATTCGTAAGAACCCACATTTTTACATTTTTATAGCAGATTAATATCACATTCACTTAGAAAATAATTGTATTAAAAAATGATCTATCTATTTATTTTTACTTGTTTCACGATTAAACAAGCACAACAAGCAACCAATTTCTTTACGATATATTAAAAGATCATGTATTCGTCGCACTATAGTCAAATACGCACTTACGTATTTCTTTGAATTTTCTTTGATTTATTTCTAGAAAAACCGAATAATTGTTGTTATAATATTACACTGTTAAAAGTTAAAGAATTCCATATTGAAGGAAATATAAAATCAATTTATATTTTATATGTATTGTTCATATGGAAAATCATGAACAAAATTATGAAACTATATAATTTTAATGCAACCATTGATAAGCAACAAAATGTATAAAACTAAATCGGAAAATGTGTGTTGTTTATTAAAAAATTTGCCGAAATTCCAAATTTTATTTTGTAATTATAATAGCACTCTTTTAAACAACACTGTTTTATTATTTTTACTTTATGAAAATAAAAAATTTTTAACAAAACTAAATGACGTCCTTAAAAATCTATTCCCACTTCTATTATTAATCATTTAACTTTTGGATAACTACACATTTACTTAGTAAAATTTTTCGAAATCACAGCATTTTGAATGCTTTAAAAAGTTTGCATAAGTTGTTTCAATAGGGAGAGAAGAATACTACATAACTTTTGCCAATTGAACTAAAATGAAGCCTTTTTTATATTATGGCTGTATTTTCAATAGTTTGCAAATAAATGTTAATTAAGTTTTGAATACCTCACGAATCTTAAAAATTCTATTTACTTATTTTTACTTATTTGCTATGCATTTACTTTTTTCAGACGGAATATCATATTCTGCGAAAACTATAAAGTTTAACAGGATTTAAATAGAATTGCAATCTGCTGAGGATACTTTTTCGTTATTATACTTGGCATTAGTTGAACTTTATTCTTTATTTAGCAGATTATTTCTGTGGCAATATGATTGACTAGCTTAAATCAACATAAGCGAAAAACTGAAATTTTACATATTATTATTAGCCTCTTCAATGTGCGCAATTGTCTCCAATCTGTTTTAAATTCGACTCTTAAAAAGAAAATTATGCCGACATTTCTAATGACGATACATAAATTTTACTTGTTAAAATATAATAACTCACAACTATGTTTTTTTACTTAAGCTGCTCTGTCATATTGCCACGGATTTATAATAGTAACTATGAAATTACTTGTAACATCATACATAAATTGTTGCACCATCTGATTTAACCATAACATCAGTTTATAACCAGTTTGTTTGCTGGGTTGTGATCACAGCTGATGCTCGTTACTTTGCAACTGTAAAAAATTACTCGCTATATTTTGACATTTCAATTGAACAGCTGATGTGACTAAATTTGTCATAATTTTCAACTGCAGTGGTTTTAAGTTTTCTGGCTCGTTGGAGGTGTTTTCTGAATAATTTTTCAGAGTAAAAAGCAACATGCACGGACGCCTCAAAGTACGTTCGACCGAAGAAGAAAAGGAGCGCAAAAAGAAGGAGCAGGCCTTGAAGGTGAAAGCTTATCGATCAGCCATGACCAAAATTCAGACAAAGCGCATAAAACAGGAGCTGGATGATGAAATGTTGACGCTCACGGCGCAAATACTGCTACGCAATCCAGATGTGGCTACACTATGGAACATACGGCGTGAATGCATACTCAAAAAAACCCACGACATGACTGATAACGCAGCAAAACAGCAGGTATTCGACGCAGATTTGGGGCTGACTGAGCAGTGCCTCATGGTCAATCCAAAGTCCTACGGCGGCTGGCATCAGCGTTGTTGGGTTTTAGAAAACTGTCCGGAGGCCAACTGGGAGCGTGAAGTACTGCTGTGCAATAAATACTTAAAGCTAGACGAGCGCAATTTCCACACCTGGGACTATCGCCGATTTGTTGTGGCCAAAGCGTGCGTTGGCAAACAGCAAGAGCTGGACTTTTGTACAGAAAAGATTAAAATAAACTTCTCCAACTACTCATCCTGGCACTATCGCAGTCAACTTTTGCCTGTGCTGTATCCCTACGAAGGCAATAGTTTGTCGTGTCGACCCATGAGCGAAGATAAACTGAAGGAGGAACTAGAAATGGTGTTAACAGCTGCTTTCACCGATCCAAACGATAGCAGCGCTTGGTTCTATCAACGTTGGCTACTAGGCTATTCGCGCCCAGAGCTAGATGTTTGTGCGTTTCGCATGAATGAGCAGCTGGCGGTGTTGGCTTTTACAAAACCAATATCGCGTCAGCAATTTAAGTTTATTTTCGCTAACGACATCGCCAATGAGTATTTAAATAAGCTTAAATGGCAGCCGCAGCAGCAAATTGAAACTGATACCATTTGGGTGGCTGCTATGACCACTGAAGAAGCCCCTAATTTTGCAGCAACCATGTCGCCAACACTAGAAATAAACTTACTTGATGACGTGTGTGCAAAGCAACTGAAACTCGTGTCTTGCACTGGTGGTCTTTGTTATTTTAGGCCACCCAATCATTCTGTGGCTTTCTCCGCAGACGTTATCAACGAGTTGGAGACGCAGCTAGAGTCCTGCAACAGCCTCTTGGAATTTGAACCAGACAGTAAGTGGACATTGCTTACATCATCCTTGCTTATGCGCGCTATTGATTGCAAGCGTTACCACAACAAATCTCTGGAATATATGCAAAAATTACAAAAAGTTGATGCACTACGCGAAGGATACTACAAAGACTTGGCCTCAAAGTGGATGTTGGAAAACATTTTGCATGCTTGGCAAACATCGCCAGATTTCCCTACCAAGCTTGACTTAACGCAAGCGGAGCATTTGTCAACTATTTACTATGGTCAATACCTATGCATTGCCGATGCAGTCGAAGTACCCCCAGCCTTAAAAAACTCAGCTGGAAAAAGCCTGCTTTCATTTCAAAAGCTGTTGCAATAGGCCTATTTAACAGCAGTTATGTATGTATTTCAGTTGTTACTATTAATAAAATAAGTTATAAATAATATTTTACAACTATTTGCAGCGATAATTAATGGAAGCAAACGTACGTTGACGGAATTATACAATCATAGAGTTTCAAAGTTTAAGCTTTAGTTTTAAATAAATTACGTAAAGTTGAAGCTATATTCATAAAATATTTAAGTATTTTGTGTCTTAACAACATTCCGAGTTTTAAATGAAATTGTTAATTAGTACGTGTACGCTTACAAGTTATGTCAATAAGTTTTATAGTATTTTGTATAAAAAATATTAAAACAGTAGATTATAATCCACGAAGCATTATTAATTAATGCCATATTTGTTGTTGTTGCACATTAAACAAAATGTATGAACATGATATTAAAAAGACCTAATTGGTCAATTCAACCCTTGAAATGATTTTGACCGAGCTTCTTAGATCAAATTGTGTTGTACGTGTTATAAAATTTATGTACATAAATGATCGATAACTGAACCTACTTGTTTTATGCCGACACCGAAAAGCTCTCTGAGGTTTGCTCTTGTCTGCAGAGAGGTGACGGCTGATCAGAAAAATTAATTGCAATTGAAAAAAATATTAAACTTTTTAAGATTTTATTATAAATTCTCAATATATTCGAAAATAATCTTAACCTTGTCGTTATTGTAAATTTTTTCCTTCAAAATTTAAACTTGTCACATGTTTTCCTTTAATCTTGACTAAAATGGCACAGACAACATCATCTATGAAATGCATGTTTTTAAAATATTTTTCTACAAATGGACAAGAGCCGTCTATTCTTACCAACGCTTAGAGTTTTTAAATTTGACACATGGGTAAACTTATGGCCTTACAAATATCGTTAAGGTTGGAGAACGGGTCTTGGTACCTTCATCCTTCTCTTATACTTATTAAGAAGCTCACGTCTTAAAATTTAGATTAAAAGTAAATTCAACCAAAACTTACCAAAAGTCAGATTCCAAAAATTGGGTCAGATTCAACTACTGAGTTTGGTGCATCGATATTGCATTTTTGTAGCTTCGTGGCCTGATGATATCATTTATTGTTTTTATATTTGTAATGAAGCCAAAAAAGGAATCTTACTGACGATTAATAATATATACCGAAGCGCCTAAATAATTAATAACCGAAGCGAGTAATAATTGCATGCAAACCCGTTACATTTTTGATGTACTAAAGGAATGATTACATCATAATTTTTTTATTTTTTAAAGATTTTTTAGAGATAAAGGTATCATTCTTTTCTTCTCAAACTGGCCCTCAGCCTAATTCTAATTCTTACATTTTTCCTAATAATTCTCCTATTTCTTGTCGAAACTCTGGTTTCAATCCATGTCCAAATCCACAAACATTTTCCTTCTTCGAACTCTTTTCCATATCCATGTCTCACTTCTTTTCCAAATCTTTGTCCCAAATCTTTTCATTAATGTATCCAATCCTTATCCTTTTCCCAATTTTGTCCAGAATATTCTTTAAAGTGTGTCTTAATCTTTATCCTAATCCTTTTCCCAATCCTTGTCTGAGTTCGTGTCCTAATTCTTGTCAAATTCCATGCTTAAATCTTTGTTGAAGCCTAATTCATGTTCAAATTCTTGCATCGTCCATTTTTAAATCCTTATCAAAATCCGTGTCCTACACTTGTCGTCATTTAAAATTTAATTAAATTAATTTTTTTCGTTTTATTTTTGGTGTTGCTTTTGCATTTGCTGCAATAAGGCTACTTTAAAGAATTCCATGAGATGCATCATGACGTTTATAATTTGTTTTTTTTCTGTTCTTTATCATTTTATCGAAAACCTCAGCTTACCTGTCGTTCCATAAAATGTACCGTAGCGCCAATAGTCACTGAGTTATAATTCCATGCAACGTATTTTTATTGTAACATTTTTAAAGCATTAAGCGGTTGCTTCTGTGGTGCCGTGGCCCCAAAATTTATTTTTGCACTTTCGCTGTTAAAACAAAAAACCAATTTTTAATGTCCTAAAATAAAATTGTTCCGAGCACTTCTCAGCGAATATTTCCATGCAACAATATTGCATTTTTGTTGCATAAGCTGCCACCTTCGCGACCTGAAGACGTCATAATTGCTATTTTTATTTTTGTCATAAGACCAATTATAATATCTTTATTTCTGTTTTATAGCATTTACTCTGTCGAATATACTCACCGAGTAAAATGTCCATGCAACGCCACACAGTGGTTGAGACCCATACAAAAAGTGTAAATAAATAGAAGAATTCGTCCTAGATCAATAAAATTTGACACATCAGTTGAAATTTAATATATGAGATCACAGTCAAGAATATTTTTAAATCCGCCCACAACCACGCCCACCTAACATGTAAGACAAAAATTTAAAACACTATATTTATACCCCTACGTTTAAAAAACGTAAACGGGAATATTTATTTTGTCACTCCGTTTGTAACGCCCATAAGTGGCAGGTATAGAAAAGTATATATATTCTTGATCAGCATCACCACCCGAGTCGATTTAGCCATGTCCGTATGTCTGTCCTATTAATTTTCAAGATATCATCACGAAATTCGATACTTAAGCTTTTGTCTAAAAGATAAAGGTGAAGTTCGAAAATCAGCCAAATCGGATGCAAACCACGCCTACCCCCCATACAATGTAACTTTATCAAAACGGTAAAATCTCTTAGAATTCCACAAAAATTAATATAAGGACTTGAAATTCTTCATATAAGCTTTGATATATAGTATGTACTCTCAGTATGAAATTCAACTAATTCAGATGAAAACCACGCCTACCTCCCATACAGAGTGACTTTATCAAAAATGTAAAATTTCTTTAAATTCCACGAAAATTAATACATGGACTTGTAACTTTGCATATGAACTATGATGTGAAAACCACACCCACCTCCCATACAAAGTGACTTTATCAAAAAACAAAAGCGAATATTTTCTGTTTTTACAAATAAACACTTTATTGACTGCTTAAGACTTTGAATATACTTTGGTTCGGCCGTAGGGGTATTTTAACTTCGGCCCAGTCGAAGATCATTTCTTACTAGTTTTTTTTTGTTATTGAGCCTATATAAAAGCCTCTCGCTCAAAACTCTTAAATATATGTGTAGAATAAAAAATAGATTTTATGCTACGTCCACCTCCCATACAAAATTGTTCAGTGACTATCAGAACGGTAAAATCTTTTAGAATTCCTCAAAACTTAATACATATATGAAATTGATTAAGTTTTTTCATATATTGAAATTGAGCAAATGAACTTTGATATTTAATATACACTCTGAGTATGAAATTCAACCAAATTGGATGAAAACCACGCCTACCTCCCATGCAAAGTGACTTTGTCAAAAAAAAACAAAATCGAATATTTTTTGTTATAACTAACTGCTTAAGATTTTGAATATACTTTGGTTCGTCTGTGGGGTATTTAACTTTGGCCCAGTCGAAGATTATTTCTAACTAGTTTTTAATAAGTTTATGCACTACTTTCTAATTGTTGTCACTTTGGTTTTAATAACAGTCATACTTCCCCTTGTTTCCGAAGTTACATGCTTCGACTTAATTATTACAAAAAATTTCTTTGCAACACAAAATCTTGAATCTCGACAATCTTGGGAATCTTCAAACTACTTTTTAATAAGTCACAACGAGAAGCTTTCAAGACCAAATTACAACGTAAACTTTACGCGTAATGATTGTATCACTCTTGCTAGGATAAGACTCAGCAAAACATTATTTAGTACCAAACATATATTCACGAAAACTGAACCTATTAAATGTAACCTTTGCGATACAACTATGTCTGTTCATCACATTTTGACAGAATGCCCCCTATCCAAATGTAACCTGCAACTGGAATACCTGTTGGACTGTAGTAGAAAAGAAGCTCTTGATTCTGTTAAAAGTGCTTTGAGAAAACAAAACCTTCTCTCTGAAGTATAAATTAAAATCGGTGCATCATGGCCATAGTAGCCTTGCACCCCCAAATATTTTATAAATTAATTTGTAAAATATTTCACAATAAATAAATAAATAAATAAATAAATAATTAAACCCTAAAAGTATGCATAATTTTTTTTTATTTGCATATAACATTGCTAATTTGTATTGACCTATGTCCGAATTTTTAAAAACTTTGTTCGGCGGCCGCAATCGTGTACCAACTTTCTTTACATATATTTAAAGAGGAAATTCCCAGATTTTATAATATCATAGTGAGACGACAGATGTAGACCGAGCTTAATATATATTTTTCATAGCGAATAGTATCACTCTTATAATAAATTGCTGCAAATGAATGAGGTTCACTACATTTTTGTTTTTTAACAACAAAATGGACCGCTCTTTTTTGAGATTTTTTCTTATTTTTTTTTTATTTTTTTATAAAAAGCAAATTTTTGAACGCTATGCCTAGTGAAAGTTGAAATTTTAAAAATCACTTGCACTGAATAATTTGGTATGGGAGATGGGCGAGGCATAAAATATATTGTTTTTATTCCACACATATATTTTAAAGTAATTGTCTTCAATATAGACTCAATAACGAAAAAAATATGGTTTTAAATTTTTGTCTTATATGGTAGATAGGCGTGGTTGTCGTCGGATTTAAAAATAATTTTCACTGTGATCTCACATCGTTAATTTCAACTGATGTATCAAAGTTTATTGATCTACAACGAGTCCTTCTATTTATTGATACTTTTTTTGTGGGGCTCGACTACCGGTCAGGGTTTCATCAACTAAGGACGTCATATTAACAAAGAATAAACAAACTTTTCCATAGCTGCCACGCGCCCTTATGTGCGGTACATTGCGCATGAGGGTATAAAAATTAGAATGAACCGCAGGCAATTCAGTAAAAATTGATCACATTTGAATTGAAATTTAAACACTTTTTGAATAGCCCAAAGAAATCAGAGCATACTTTTTGGGCTATGCTATATTCAGTGTTTATGTCATTTTCATATGAAACTGGGTTGTTGTAGTAGCTGTATAAAACTATGCCTGAAAGCATGCTATAAACAATTTTTATAGATATCTCTGATCCCTGAGACGAAGCAAGTTGTTATATTTTCCAAAACGGGTGTATTGTCAAACAAAAGGTCAATGCATCCAAGCCCTGCACAGATTCTTTTTAACTTTTTGAGTTAAAGTGTATCAAAAAACAAACTGCTTAAAACAAAAAATCTCATAAAATGCTTGAAAAAACAAATAAAATTCTCTCAGTTTTCGCCCACTTATTATTTTATTTTTTTAAAGAAATATATGTACCTCCATCAATAGTTGAAACAACCTGTACCAATAGCAAAACAAACTTCATCCATAGTTGAAACTACATTTATCAATAGTTGAAGATATAACAAACAATAGTAACACACATAGTAAGAATTTTCTTTAATAGTTGAATAAATATGATCATCAACAAAAATAATGACCAACTTGCAGGACCAAAACCACTGCCGTGATACGACCACAAATTAAATTTAATTTTATTAAGCCGAACAACTAGGCTCATTCCTCGATTTAACTCCGAATATTATAAAAGTAAAAAATCAGTTTATAAGGGGAAATAAAATAGTTTTAATTTATATTTTCAGCATTTCGGTTTAAAGAAATGTTACAATGAATAAACTGAAGATTAAGCAGTTAATATATGTATATAATATATAAACTATATATAAACACACATATATCTGCCTATATATATATATATATATAAATATAATACACAAAATTCTGTTATTCAGCATAAAACTAAAACATAAAAACTAACAAAAATTAAAAATAAAATACCACTCGCAGCTAAACTTAGAAAGATTTTTGATAAAATCTGCATTCATTTTAACGCATATAACGAGCAAAATTAAAGAATAGTTAAAATAATGTTTTCAAATCAGCACTTAATATAGGCAAAAAAAAAAAAAAAAAGATTTTACTTATACGCTAACAAAAACAAGTTAACTTTTCTTTTATCATTTAAATTATTAAGTTTTTAGTTGATTTCTTTAAAATTTACACTAAATTGGCTGGCTTTTATTTAAGTACCAGCAGCTAAACATCAATACACTACAAGAGTTGGTTTTTTTTTTTGTTATTTTCAAAATGTATACATGTAATTATAAAATTTTGTAAATTTGCATGTTGCACAATAATAAAAACAATAGAACATTAATGAAATGTATGCAAATATGTGGACATGAGTTAACAAAATAAATTCTTTCTTCTCGTGTGACATACAATAAAACTTGGCGTTAAGGTTTTACAATAATTGAACAGTGTTTATTTTTTGTCAATATTTTTTCTCATATATTATTTATAAATAAGTTAGTTCATGGTTAGCATAATAAATTCCTCAATATTTGTTATACACATTGTGTTGGTCCATTTGTTTTGTTTTAGTTGCTTGCTTGCTGGTTTGCAAATCTTAAAGATTTTTTGAAGAAAACGTTTACAATTGTAAGTGTTGTATAATTTGAAAGCAAACGATTATTAGAGTTTTATTTCTTTCAGCAGGTTTATTTTGTTGTTTAAAGTGGATTTCAGAACTATTGTAATATTCCTTCTTTTTAACTACTTTCTTCAAATTGTTTGCACTTTTATTAAATTCAATTCGATTTTGAGTTTGGTTAAATCAAAAACTTGCTTAAATTTATTGATTTTCTTATTCATGTTTTTGCTACTCTAACAGTAAATATTAATCAATAATTTAGGTTTCTTATAGGTTTTATATATATATAGATACGATTTAAAAATCTTTTCTTTTTCTTTAGGTTATTTCAAATACATGGAATGCACAGTTAGCTTAATTTATACATATTTAGTTTGTTTTTTTTTTCTCTAATTATATTATATAAGAAGTTTTAATAAAAGTTTAAATATATATAAAAAAGTATTCGTTATAATTTTATTTGTTTTTTTTTTAAAGCCATAGCATGGCATAGAAATCTTTTGTTTGTTGGTTTATTTACCGTTACATATTTTAAGGCTGTTAAATTGATTAAACATTGATAAATAGTTTAATTAGTTAAATTGGACCATTTGTTAATTTGTTTATAATGAAAATTACAAACGTTGTTGTAAGATGTGAAAGTGCACGAATTTAAATTAGTTGCTAGGTGATCAATCAGTGAGTTGTTGTTGCTTTATTTAATTAATCTAGTAAAATTCATTTTTTAATTTTAAAAAAGCTGTTTTCAACTTTTTAATTATGAAAAATAGTCTACACATTGATTTTATTTTTTGTTTTTCTTTTAACTATGTAACAACATTTGATTAATTTTTTTTTTTCAATAATTTTTAAGTTAACAACATGTTGACACATACAACTCCGGCTGTATATATGTATGTTTAGATAAATACTCGTATATATAACAATGCAATTTCTTAAAAATTCATTTAACACACATTAATATGTATATAACTTCAACTATATACTATATAATGTGTTGTTGTAATTGTTGGCTTGCTTTTCTTTGCTTCTAATTGATTAATTTTGGATGAATTTATGTGTGTGTGTGTGCTTGTGTATTTGTGTGTTTTAATTAAACTTTAGTTTTGCATTGTTTTAAATCTATTGCCTTGCATCATAGCAAATTCGTTAAGTTGGCGTTCTAAACTTGTGTTTTTGTGTGTATGTTTGTGTTGGTGTGTGTGTGTGTTGGTGTGTGTGTGTGTTGGTGTGTGTGTGTCTGTATGTACTAATGCACTGCATCAATGTCTCTTTGGGCACGCGATATTTTCAGCTTATCCCGCGGCGTATTATCCTCGCCTGATTCGAGAGCAAACATTTTCATTTTTTCCTTGAAAGAAAGTTTTTCTGGCACAGCTTCGTTAGAACGTTGCTGCTGTTGTTGTTGCTTCTCAGCTAAGCGACGCGTGCGTGGATCTCTGTAGACGAAAATAATTATTAAATAAGTTCGCGCAAACTTAAATACTGCAAGCGAATAGAACGTTTACCTATAAACTTCTTGAGCTCCAATCACACCCGGCGTCGATTGCACTGATGTATTCCACATGGCAGCATCTGGTGTTGCTGGCATTGATGGCAACATGGAAGCGTCCAAACTATGCTGCAGGTACTGAAAGTAAACCAAAATAATTCAATTGAAGAGTTTCAAGCATAAAAAAAAAATTTATGAAAACATTCCATAATTCCACAAGGGTGAAAATTTATTAACTCTTTGGTAAATGAAAACATTCTCGGATATAAGCAGGAAACATTTCATAGAATGTAGGAAGCATTCCCTTTCGTTGGACACTCCATTTCTTCTTATACATACTATGTCATTGAAGGGAAACATTCCTCTCAATTGCCTTAGGAATTAATGTGGAAACAACAACAGCTATCTACTCGACTACCGAGGCTGTCTTATTCGAGATTTTTTTATTCGAAATAAATTGAAATTGAAATTGCCCCGAAACTAGCAAAAGTTTCCACATGCATTCCTTAGGAAGAGGTTTGGAAACAATATCAATTTAAAACTTCTCATATACTGTACATGTCCAAATATCAAACAAGCTGAAGACATATCATTTCAGCATAATTCGAGGAAGCTCAATTTAATGGCGTTAACCGTTTTCAATCCTTCGACCCGTTTTGGAGAAATTCAAGGTTACTTTTAGGATCATTTTGGGGACACAGAAGTTTGTTACTTTAGGTTAATTTGGAATTTTATTTAGCGCCAGTATATCAGGGGAATATTATTGCATCTTGTTCTTGTTTGAACAAAGCTTTTATACGAAAAAAATGCCTTTCTTTGATTATAGGGTCAATTTGGACCATAAGGGTTGGGTTTCGAGAGTTAAATTGATGTAAGAAAATATTCTTTGGGTAATGGTTAATGCTTCACTTGTTGACATGAAGTCGATAAAGTGAATGAAAAAAAGTTTTTCTAATAAAAACTGC
Organism: Pherbina coryleti; assembly: GCA_943735915.1. Taxonomy (NCBI): domain Eukaryota; kingdom Metazoa; phylum Arthropoda; class Insecta; order Diptera; family Sciomyzidae; genus Pherbina; species Pherbina coryleti. The sequence continues at coordinate 137,928,353 of OX030949.1, forward strand.
ATTAACATGGACTTGACCTTGAACCATGAATTTCTCGAAAACGGGTCGAAGGATTAAAAAACGGTTAACGCCATTAAATTCAGCGCCCACGAATTATGCTGTAATGAAATGTCCCTAGCTTTTTTGGAAAAAAGTGCCCGATTCATGCACAGTGCTATTAAAAATGTTGAAAGGATGCGTGATATATTTCATCATTGGGCTGATTAAATAAACTTTACTTACGCTGGCATCCTCGCGTATTGTGTCCAAATCATTTGACAGTTGACTGTCCGACTGTTGATACTGTTCGCTATATTGTTGCTGTTGCTGTTGTTGCTGCTGCAGTTGCATGGCCGAAACATAATTGTTCTCTTCATCGTGGAAGGAAACGCGTTTGTTGTCACGCAACAGGGCAATGTGAGCTGCATTGTTGTTGTTGTTGTTACTATGGGCAAACGCCAAATCGTACGCTGCGGAAATTTGCTGCTGTTGCTGCATAAGTGTTGGCGTAGCAGCTGATGTCATCAAATTATTGCTGATGCTGTTGTTATTGTTGCTCAACAAGAGGCTGGCCTTTTTAATGCTAGCGTGTTGCTGCTGCTGCTGCTGCTGCTGTTGATTTAGCGCATCCGCATTGCTCGTGGCTGTCTTTAGCAAGCCTATCGCTGAGCTGCTGCTAGAACGCAGTTTTTGTTGTTGCTGTGACATAATCAAATAGGAGCTGTTGCGCTCTGGTGGTGGTGGGGGAGGCACTGCAGGGCTATCAACATCACTAGCTGTATTGGCAGCAGTTAGATTAAGCTGCGCCAAGTCTTTGGCTATATTTGAGATGGGATGCTCTGTGTGAAGATGGCGATCATCTGCAAAACTGGCAGATTTCTGTGATTTGGACGGAGATGATGTAGAGGTGGGTGCGGCGTTCGCAGAGCCATCATAGCGATTATTTTTTAAAATACTCTTCGGCTGCATAACTGTTGTGGTTGCAGCTGCTGATGAGCCAGAAGTGTTTTGCGTGATCAAAGTGGCTGCAGTAGCATTCGAGCTATTCGTGGAAACTGTATAGGTGGGCGTTTCGCTGCTAACGGTTGTAGACACAGTTGAAGTGCCCTCTTCGCTGGCGGGTGAAATTTTGTCACTATTGCTCACACTTTCGAGCACGGAGGCAATTTTAATTTCCGTCTGGCGGAAGTTAGTCACAGGCGTTTGTATGGCATTCGTTTGGCTGGCCAAACGGAAAACTTCTTGAACTCCGACATCTTTTTCATAGGATTGCTCACTCTCGTCTTCTTGTTCTTCGGTCTCTTGGGCACGTCGCTCAAAGTCACGTTCGAGTATTAGAGTCTTTAGTTGCTCCTCTTGTTGCGCGGTGCGTTGAGGTTGAGACGAGAGTTCGCTGATTTGTTGCTCACGCCAGTGACGTATGTGCTCGCGACGCACCTCGAACTGTAGAAGAAAAGAGCACAAAATTGACTTGAGTTATAAAACAAAATTTATAAAACTAATTTACCTCTTTTTCACGCTCCTCACGTTCCCAGGGATTGACGCCCATATAATTTTTCTGGTTCTGCAAAGTCGAACTGGCACTAGCACCGGGTACGTAGCTGCCTTTGGGTGGTTCTAAGCTGCTGGCCACATAATTCATGCCTGGCGTCAGCTGCTGCGTGGCTTTAAACAAGGGATGTGTGGTTGTAGGTGGCAACGGCGGTTTATCCTCCAGATGATGATGTTGTTGTTGCTGCTGTTGTTGCTGCTGTTGTTGCTGCTGTTGCTGGTACATGCTATGCTGCTGCTGTTGTTGCAAGATATATTGTTGTTGTTGTTGTTGTTGCTGCTGTTGTTGCAAACGACTTTGTTGCGGCTTGGGCGCAGTTGGTGGCAGAAGTTGTTGTTGTTGCTGATGCTTTGATGGTGACAACTGTTGCATGCCTGGCTTGGGCGGCAGAGTAACGAAGTTTTGTTGTTGCTGCTGCAGCAGATGATTCGGTGAGTGTTGTGCGCTATCTAAACCACTCTGATGTTGTTGGTGCTGCTGTTGTTGTTGCATTAAATCATGTCGTGGATTGCGGCGCAGCGTTTGACCTGCTGCTGGTGAATGTTGTTGCTGCAAATAGTCGCTGCCGCTGCCATTTTGAAATTGCATTTGTAGCTCAGAACCTACCACGCCTCCGTGTGTCATGTTAACATTTTGCATGCTCTGACTGGCCGAAATATTGCTACTAGCAGCAGCGTGTTGCTGATAAAGCGGACCACCACTTGCACCACCAACCGTGCCAGCGCCGGCAATGTTGGGCATAGAAGGTGCCAACAGCTGCTGCAGACGCAAACTGTGCTGATTCTGCATGTCACGATTGAAATTTTGCGTGCTCTTCGAGCGTGAGCCCATGGTGAGTGATGAGTGCGGCTGCATTTGTTGCAAGTGATAATGTTGCTGCTGCTGTTGATGGTGTTGTTGTTGTTGACTGGCAGCTGCAGCGCCACTGCTCGCACCACCATTCAAATTGCTGCTACTGGCGCTGATGTTGTGTGTGTGATGTGTAAATTGTTGTTGCTGTTGCAAAGGCATTTGTTGATGTTGCTGTTGTTGTTGATTATTGCTTGTTGTTGCTGCTGCTGTTGCGGTATTGCTGTGATAATAGGCTGAGGCTGGACGGCTCGGTGGTATGTTAGAGCTCAGTGGTGATGACATGGCTGATGATTGTAGCTGCTGCTGCTGTTGCTGTTGCTGATGGTGCAACTGTTGCTGGTATTGTTGCATTTGTGCTGCAGTTGGTGTGCCATTTATTGGTGACAACATGGGATTCGGTACGTTGTGTGGCGAATTTCCATTGTAGGTATTCATTGCGGAATGTGCTGGATGTTGGGGTCTGCAATTAATAGAAATACAATATTGATTTATAATAAAAGTGGAAACTTTTAGATGAACGCACAAAATAAAAATAAAATCCAGTGATATTATATACAAAACAATAAAAGCATGAAATCCTGATATAGAATCGGATATATTGCTTGAAAAAATATTCTTTATTCGACCAACATTAGGACGCAAGCAAATGCCAACCTTGCAAATGGTCAGCAAAATCAATATTTTTTTTTTTAAATTTATCTCAAATGTTTCTTCAAGGAAAAAGTTTGAAATATAAGAAAGTCATTCCCTCAAAATTAAGCTACGAGTTCTTTAGGTTTGAAAATTTTTTTTATTTTTTGTTTTTATACTAAACCAACGCTCAAGGGATGCCCCCTATAAATGCGAAAGCATTGTCTTGATTCGGAAGAAGGGTGATAGTTAGTTGGAGGATGGAAAGATGGAGTAGTGTCGGTGAAGATAAGTTTTAAATCGTTTGTTCTTGTACTGCTCAAGCGACGAGTGCTCTTTGTAGTGTTATGCTTAATTTCAGTGATGAGAGTAAAACAGCATACGCTTGCACCACAAATGAGTGTTTTGAAACGCATCCCGTATAAAATCCAACTGTCCCAGAAAATTAAAGCAAACAACTATAGACAATGCCGTGTGTTCACTACGGTCAAAAACTATAAAAAAAATTATTAAGCATGTTCTGAAATCCACCTCGGAATTGAATCGGAATCGGATTTAATTTCCGATTCCGATTTAAAAAGGTTTTCTCCATTCCAAGCGGAAAGCAATCAATGCAATCGGATTCGAACATGCTGCTTTCTGAACGCATCAACTAAATGACAGCAAATCTGACACTTGCTCATAAGAAAAATAAAAACTTCAATTGAAGTAAAATGAATATTTTATAAATATAAGTATTACAGTGATTGCTGCATTATTTCTTGAAAATTATTATTGAAGAATTTTAATACCCTTTATAAATTTTATAATCGCAACATATTTGAATAAAATGTATCATATATTTTTATCATTTATAAAAATACTCACATTTTTAAAGATGGTTAAAAAGCCGTCAATAAAAAAATTACATTAAAATAGTAATGCCAAGTAAATGCCAAAACTAAAACATTGCAGCATTTCAGGAAAGTAACACTTTCACTGCTTTTTTAATGAAAAAGCATTGAATTATTTACAATCTGTCAAGAAAAATTTGATCGGATTGGATTTCAGTTGAATTCCGATAAATCGGATTACAGAACACCTGCAATCCGCCAAAAAAACAAATATCGGATTCGAAGATCATCGGAAGTAAATCCGATTCCGACGTGAATCGGATTTCAGAACATGCCCGAATAACCGTATTTAGCAACAAGGCCAATTTTTGGATAGATGGATATTAAAAGCATTTTAACTACGTTATATTCTAGTTACTTTCTTAAAATATTCTTTTATATAAAATAAACTATTTTATTTACATTTAAAAATTTAATGTCTTTATGGCAAGACCATATTATTATGCCTATGTTTTTCTTTTTTTGCTCGTTTTTAAGTCTGGTCTGATTTGTCTTAAGGGGGGTTATATACCCAGAACTAACCCCCCAGCCCGCCTTAATACCCCTTAATTTTAATTTAATTCAAACCTTAATTTTACTCCTAACCTCCTCTGCACTTATAATGTTGTAATTATTTCTAAATCTATCTCTATATCTATAAATGTCTCTATCCCTGTCTCTATTTTAATCTCTATCTCTATCTCTATCTCTATCTCTATCTCTATCTCTATCTCTATCTCTATCTCTATCTCTATCTCTATCTCTATCTCTATCTCTATCTCTAACTCTATCTTATTCTTACCCTTATTATTTTCTTTATTACCATTAGCATTATTTTTATCCTGAACATCACTGCCCTTGTCCATATTATCCTTATTCTTATACTTATCCCTTTCAACATTATCATTATTATCTTCCTTTTCATGTTCATTCTAATCCTAATGATTCACTCGTCGTAATCATTACTTATTCGATTCTTTTTTTCAAAAAGGTAAAATAATTGATTAAGTACGGTTCTTTTCTGTTTGGCTCAGTAATCAAAAGATTACGATTACAAATAATCAAAAAATAATAACGATTACTTGAGATTACGCGAAATAATCAAAAGTAATCAAAATAATAATTCGATTACTTTTCGAGATTATTTCGATTCTTTTTTGATTATTTTAAGAAATGCAGTCTAAAATACAAAAAATTTTGTTAAATTTTATTTAAAAAACAAAGTTATGTATTTCATTATAAAGCAAAGATTATCAAAAAAGAAGAAATAGAAAAATAATGTATTATAGTACAACACAAACGAAATAAAAATAAAACCTTTTTACTCTAAATTACTATTTGCCTTCATAAGAACTAATTTTTCAAAAGAAAAATCTGACAATGATTGCCGTCTTGGAGTGTTTACTATGACGGCAAAAGAAAATAGTCTTTCAACATCCGCTGAGGATATTCAAGGCGTGTTGAATGAAAAAAATGGTTCCTCCAACAAGGCATACTTTTGCCAAATTATTTCAACACTTGAATTGTCATGCAAGTAGCAGAAGAGTTGGTGTGTCAGTTGGGATCGATAATCGGGTTTAACGGTGTCCTGTGGAAAACCAGTTGTGTAAATTTCTTCATAAATTTCACAAAATATTCCGTATTTTAGACTGAAATTCTCAAAATAATCAAAAAAAAATAAAAAATAATCTCTAAAAGTAATCGAATTATTTTTTTGATTACTTTTGATTCTTTTTGATTATTTTGCGTAATCTCAAATAATCGTTATTATTTTTTGATTATTAGTAATCGTAATCAATTACTAATCATAAACTTCTAACTCAAGGATTATATAATCATTACAAATCCTTTATTAAATAATCTAATTGATTTCTAATCGTAATCGCAATTTTACAGCTATGTTCTAATCCTTATTATCTTAATTTATCTTCATATTTAGATTTATAATTTATTTTATATAAAGTTGTTCATGTCCCTTTTTAAATGCACCCTCTTTTGTGTAGGCGTGTCAAGCTCAGGCTATGTTTTCACAGCTTCTACTGTTTGGAGATATTAAGCCAAGGACTTTGAGCAAGGACTCAATATAAAATAAATCTTGGCAAAGATTTTAAATGATTGCTTGATTCGTTTTCTCAAAAAAAAAAAAAAAAAAAAAAAAAAATTGGTGAAATTGCTTTTGCTATTTTTACAGCTCTGTTGAGGAGAATGTCCCTTAATGCACTGTAAAGGACACGCAGCAAAAATTCTATTAAGTTTCTGCTGTCAATTCGTTTGATCCCATTTGCTGCTGCACAACCGCTGTATTTTTGTGCGAAGCTGTGTGTCGTTATTATTGTTTTCTGATGAACTGCAAGGTAAAGAGCTGCGATTCTTTGCTAATCTTGCTTTGCTAGCTAAGATTAACCGATACTTTACTGCACTGTCGCCATATTAATTTACACAGCAGGACTCAAGCTCTACGGCGACAGTAACAAAAAGCTTTCAAATAAAGAAGAGATATTTTTTATTTGCTTCACTTTATATGTAACATTTGTATTCAATATCAAGGCTACAATGAAATACAGTAAACGGAAGTACTGTACAGTAGTGAAATGTGATGAGTAAAAGATTATATGCAGCATATAAGCCACTTTTTTAACATAAAAAAAAACATTTGATAAATTTTGATTTAAGTTTTGATTTTTTTATCTTTTTTAGCTTACAAACTAATAGAAGCTTTTTTCAACTAGCAACATTTAAGACTTTGCATTGGTAGTAAAAATTGATTGTGAAGTGCGAGGAATGTGAAAAAACACATTTAAAATATGTACGAAAGTTTGTGTGGTGCATAAATAAGACGGAGGTTTCGAATTTGAGGAACATCCAAAGAAATGTGATTATAACTTGCACTGCAACACAACAATTACTCACGTACGTACGTTAGTCAATTCTAGAAGTTGATATTCTCGCTTAATAGGTATAAAACCATAGAGTAATTTTTTTAAACGAAATGAAATCCTATAAAAATTAATCATTAATTAAACGAGACAGCACAAAATTTTTAAAAATAGATTAACACTTGAACTACAATGTCGATTAATGAAACTACAAACCTTTCTGCTAAGATCGGTTGACTCTGATTTTGGGCACGATAGACGCTTAGATTTTGATAGAAACCCTGTTCGTTGTTGTTGACAAGGCTGTGAGTGCTGCGTGACTTGGAGTTGGCCATGGCTATAGAAAAGAAGAAGGAAAAGAATATTTTTTAAATTTTAAAGAAATTTTATTTTTATAACTTAAACAAACAACTTACAAATAGTACCACTTCCGGTGTGATGATGAAGTGCTGGAACAGATTTACTATTTGGCAAATGTGTGTTGGGTATGAGGGGACCAAGGCTTTTGGAATCAGCACCCATACGTGTTAGATCGCGTTCAGACATGCGACGATTACCTGTTGTCGTTATGTGGTTAAAGTGATTTTTAAGGTTTGGTGGTAGTGTTGGTGATGAGGAGAGAGAGAGATACAATGTGTGAATTATTTAAGAGGTAGAGGGATTAAGAATAATTATAAGTGCAAATGAAACAACAATAAGACAACAATAAAATACCTACGTAAATAAATTTATTAAAATGATTTAAAGATTTTTATAAATTAACTAAATAAATAAAAAGAAGATTTAACCCAAATACAGCATCAAAAGTAGCGAACATTTTTTAATAAAGAAGAAGATATTTTCAAATAATTTTCATAAAAAACTTGAACTCATAAAACAACAAAAGCTATGTGCAGTTACGATTGGCTGTTGGAGCGACATTTTCGGCAGCGTTTAAGTAAAATGGCGTTTAATGAACAAATATACTATGGTCGCAAGAATTTCGGGTACTCAAGTAGAATTAAATTTATTTTGATAAATTTAAATTTTCTTATACATTCTTATATAAAATAAAGTCGAATGAAGAACCTTTTTTGAATTAATATTAAATTGATCATAAGAAGCTAGGTCAAAGTCCTTTCAAGGGCTGAAATGGCCAGTTATTTATTTTTTTTTATTAAAAAAAAGCACAACACCAATCTAAGCGCATGTATTCAGTGGAGCCCCTTTAACCATGAAAAATTAAATAAGTTTCATGTCGATCAAGTAGATCGGTCCAATTTTCTTTTATATCACAGTTTGGCCGATTTGTCATTAATAGCTTAATACCTCTGAAGAAATTGTCCATCTAAGTTTATTGATTCGAACTGATTAATCGCACATTTGGCCAGCGCCTTCAAGATCTTATTTGGAGCTTTTCAGTAGAGTTAAAAGTAGTGTGATCTATTTGTCTTAAGCATCGACTCAATGTTGCTCTTCTAAGCTTTTGGCATAGGTTTTATCATTGGAAGTGTTTGAGGAAAATAGTGGAGCTGTTGGCTTCATATTGTGTGAATTCAGGTCAAGAGAAATACGCGCCCTGACGCCATCAGCTGGAGTTTTTTTCCAGGTCTTCTCGGGTAGTTATGTTCATCCCTATAACATTTCCTTGATGTCAAAAAAACATCGCAGTGAAAAAATCTCCATGCGACCATTTTCCTCGACAATTTAAAACTGTCATTCGAAATTAATAAATTAGACTTCGTAATAGCTATTAAACTAGAGCTTCTAACTTCACGTGAACACGTGTAAAACGTTTTCAAGTTCGTTTTTTAAAAAACGAACCACACGGAGTTCGAATTTCCTTGAAGAAGTGTTGTTCGAAACACGTGTTTGATCTGAAGCTCTATATGAAACCCATACCTCATATTACTGAGTGTTGGAATTCATTCGTAGTAGAGCCCCCGATTTCGCGTGAACTCAGGTGCCATTAGGTTTGTAATTGCCAGGTGGGTCTTTAGTACTAAAATGGGTTCTTCGGGTTCGTTGGTCAAATATAGAAGGCAAATGGATTGGGATGATTGGGATTTTTCTAGGTTACTGCTGGGGCATGGTTTCATTTATATGTTCCGCAGTTCGGAGAAAATGAATGGTTCTAAGACCAATCGAAAGCAATGAGATTATCTGAAGAAGGTGTGTGTGGTTGACAGGTCATGGGGTAAAACATGAGCCCGAATTGACCTTTTGGGTAAATTTCTATGATTCTATGGAAAATTGTATTTACTACGATTATCGCAATTCACAAGTGAGCAATTTAGACTTTAATGGGTTCCATAAATACCTTAAACAAACTAGATAATCATATGGTCAGTCAGAAGCATTGCGATAATCACAGGTCAAAGGCGGGTCAGAGCAACTATTATGGGTTTCATGGGCATCTTTGTCAAAAAATGAATTATCTCAGGTTCAATTCAATTGACCTTTTGAAGAAATTTTGATAATTCTATGGTAAATTTAATGTGCTGGTGTATTCTAAATTCACGGGTGGGTTATTTAGACATTTATGCGTTCCATAGATCCCTTGAACTAACAAGATGACCCTATGGTCAGTTGAAAGCAGTGGCATTATCTCATGTCACAGGTGGGTCACTGGAAATTTTTTAGATACCATGGGGAAATTTGTGAAAAAAATTAATATTCTCAAGTCATAGAGACTTATTTTTTATAAAAAATGTGTACATTTAGTGTTTTAGAAGAGTTTAAGAGAATGTAGAATTTATGGCGTATATTTCATACTCTATAAGGAGTGTATTTCATACATCACAAACTGATGAGAATGTTTTAAGTATTAAGGGGGACTTTTTAACAAGGTTGTATTGGATGCATGAAATAAGTATGAAAAAATAATTTTGTAAAAAGAATTGTAATTCTGGCCCAAAATACTTATAAGCTCTTCTGACCCATTTAAGAAAGTAGAAATCTGTGATGTGATATTTTTGTCAACGGGTTTGAATTTCTAAGATCCAATTAAGATTCAATAATTGTTGACATCCTGGCATAGTATTGGTTAAGAACAACATGGTTATTTGACTATGAGATTTGCGCCATGGAGCAATGGTGGTATTGAGCAAACTTTCATACTAATGAAAAAAGTTATTGAGATGTTCTTTCACTCGGACTAATAAAAAATTTAACTTCAATCAAAATTAAAAAAAGTAAATCAAAATTCATATATAAGGAGTTTCAATGGAGAATGTAGTACTTAAAAAAAAAACTTGGAAATAATCCCGAGCTGCTTATAAATCTAAAAATGTCACTCCCACAGCCTATGACTAAGGTTTAACGATCGCGTCGTGTTCTCACAACCACCTCTTGTGCCTGCTCTGTCATCTTGGTTCGGCTGCATCCGAATCATCGGATGATTCTGCTGTCGCACATTTAGTTGAGCTACAATGAGGACAGCTGGAGCAAACAGCTGATGCTGCCGCTATAGAGCACGTAGAACTGGCCAAGGAGAGCAACCATTTTGGACCTTCAGATTGTTGCTGTTTCTGATGCTGCTGCTGTTGCTTGCGTTTAACACTACGCACTGAGTTGGGTTTGGCTGTGGACATTATGCTCATGCGACGTTTAAGATCGCAACATTTCAATTCGGGACAGCTGTTTGTTGTGGTGGTGGAACAAGTAGCTGAGGTGCTGGGCAGAACTTTACAATTGGCACAACATGGACAGTCACAAGTAACAGAGGTGCAAATGGATAGTTTATTAAGTGCTGGATTAGTTTTAGAAGTAGATGATGATGATGACGATGATGATAATGATGATTGCTGTTGATGTTTTTCGTCAAGATTTATTCGTTGTTTGTCTTGCTGTAGTAGTTGTGGCTCGCCGCTTTGAAAATCAATATCAAAGTGGGAGAGGCGACGCCCACAGTTAACTTCAGCTGTTGATTGTGTTTGAAAGGAGCTCATTTGCTCATTTTTGGCAAATTCTAGCGAATAATCTTTGCCGCTCGAGCCATGCAAACTCCATTCTTTCAATTGCTTCAAAATATCCACCTGTTCGCGCTGCGTGAGCTTCTTAACTGGCGTTGTTTGGCTGGAAGGCTTTGCGCACAATTGTGAGGTGGACTTGGAAAGCGTAGCAGAGGCGCTAAGCTTCTTGCTAGCATCAAAACTCAGATGACGCTCAAAGAAGTCAGCCATCTGTCGGACTTTGCCATCGCCAAATGACTTGGCATCGAAATCGTTGGGCTCGTTCGAGGGCGAAGGTGATTCGACAATGATGCGGGTTGTACTAAGGACAGCACCTGATGCAGCTGAGGTTGGTGGCGAGCAGTTGCTGGGCGAAGGCGGCGCATAGCAAGCGGGAAAATGTATGTTTGCATGACTCAGCGAGCGTCCGGGACAAAAATAGTTTATTTCGGAGGAACTTTCGATTTCACAGAGAGTAGGAACTTTGATTGTTACAATGGTGTTGGTGGTATTGAAATGTTTTTTGCTATTTGTTGTTGTTGTTGCAGTTGGTGGTGAAGTATTTGTGCCAATGTTAAAGCCACCAGCAGAATTGCTGGCACTTTTATTTGGCATGTATGGCGAGGCAGACCTTTTGTTAAGATTTGTGCGACTGCCACCGGAAGTGGAGCGATTGGCATTTAATTCTCGGCGCGGTTTCACATCTGTTTGACGGCTGGATAGCGTACTCCGATTAGCAGAGTTTAGTAGCTTTTCGAGGGATTCACTCGAGGAGCGCTGACTGTTGGTGCCGCTGCCATTTCCATCGACACCACCGCCCGAAGTGGAGCGATTCGAATTCAGTTCACGACGTATTTTCTGTATTAGTGGCATCTTTTCATACTTTTCTTGCTCCAGCGATTCACCGATCAGTGAACATTGACTGCCAATACCATCGCGGGAGCAAAAATTGCTAATAGCATCATGGGTATGAAATTTGCGGTTTATGACCTCTTCGCGCTCTAAACTTACGCTGTTACGTTTGCGTGCTTGCGCCGCCGTCTCCTCCAGATCAAAGCTGACCGTCTTGCGATAGCCTGCAACACTGCGGCGCGAGTTAGTCATAATGCCACCACTGGCATTATTGGCCATTTGCTTGACCTCATCTAGCTGTTGTGGCTGATAGCTCGTCATATCTGCTGGCCTTTCCTCGTCTGACGGCAAGTTATCATCAATAAATGGAATCTCATCTGAGTCAGCCACTGAGGCGATGCCATCTTCGTTCAGCGGCTGATGCACCTCAGTATATGAGAAATTCGTGATTGACTCGTTCGAAGTCTGTTTTACATTTGGATCCGGATCTTTGTACTCCTCAATATATATGGAGGGTGGTGGTGTATGGGCACGCGGGTTAAACGCAGTGGCGCTGTTGGCACGCGCACGCATTGGACTGTAGTTTAGGTTGCTGCTGCTGTTGTTCAGGTTGTTGTTGGTGTTGTTGTTACTGATACCCATGTTGCCAATGCCATCATTGGGTATGTACAAGCTGCTGGCTGAACGCGCTATCGGCCGCGTGTCACGATACCTGGGATCGATGTGCAGCTGATAACCTTGAGCACAGCGTTGCTCCAGCAGCGAAGAGGCGCTAAGTCTGCGCATTGGGGGCGAACTCGAGGGCATATAGGCTATTGATTCGCGTCTACTGCGATTCAGGCTGTCATCGGAAACTGACGCAAAGTAGCCATTGTGATTGAGTGAGTGGCGACGTGGCTGCGGATCATATTGAAAAAGTTGGCTCGGTTCTACTTGAATGGTAGTTTACCATTTAGCATTTAGCATTAATTAAAGTAGCATGAGGAGGAGTTAAGTTAATTGGCAGCATGTAAGGAATGTCATTAAGATGCGATTAGCGTTTAATTACAAACTAGTTAATGTTATGGAAATACAAACTAAATCGAACTAGAGCAATGAAAGCAGAGCGTTCTATGCTTACAATTTTAAGGACATGAATATCAGCTCTACGAATGTAATTGCAAACAGCTGGTATTTATGTCCTGTAGTGACCGACCTCCACCTTATTCTCAACAAATGATGATTTGCTTACCACGCTGTATGACGGGGCTTGGCTGTTGCAACAACGTCGCAAGTCCATGATAGATGGCGCCTTGCTTGGCCACCTCCAAGGTGACCACTGGGCCAGTGCGTACCAAATAGTCTGCAGCTCTAAAACGAAGAAAAAATAAACATTTATGTTATATAAAAAATATTGTAATAGAACAAATTAAGAAATTTGCATGCTTGAATTAAATTTTAAAAACATGTTTAGCATTTGCCCGATAAGGATTCTTACTTGGCATATTAAAAATAAAATGGTACTCCAGTGTTATACAATTTGTGTGGCTGTGAATTTTTAATAATGAAGTTAGCCCAGTTTGAATTTTTTATGTTTATTTATCGCTGTTCATAATCCCTAAGTTAAAGCTAACAGCATGTAACAAGCTGGCTAGGTTAACATTTTCAGAAAAGTATCAGTTTTAGAAAGAAGAATGGTGCAGTAATATTTTTATAACAATTATAATTGTACTGGCACGAAAAGCATCAGAAGAAGCAAGAAAGGATGTCCCTTAACTTTGAAGGCGGATACTCATGGGTCGGAGATGAAGTTTTTTTAAAAAAAAATATAAAAGAATTAATAAAGTCAATGCCTCTTCATCTTCAAGAAGTTATTAACAAAGGATCACACACTAAACACAAATAATTTGAAATTATAACAATTGACAAAAATTTTTTTTGTCTTTCCAGGCACCACAAATAACGATTATCGCTATCAATCAATCATTTTATAATAATTATTTTTTTATCGAAATATTTAAGAAAAAGTGAGACCTTATTGCACATCTGCGGAGCAAGACCTTTCTATTGATACCCCATTTATGAAAATCGCATTTACGGTATAGATTTGATGGTCATCACAAAAAAACAAGTGCGTAGTAATAATATAGATAGAAAGATAGATGTTTTGATAGTTATTTTTCAATCAGAAATAAAAGTTATTATTCGACCGTTATTTTTTCGATATATAATTTAAAAAAGAATCGATTACAAATAATTGGTTTAAGGTGATTTCTGTCTTAAAAATCATAAAAAAAATATTGTCAAAATAGGATTCTCTGACTAACTAGCTTCATATTAGTACATTTAAAATTATTTTACATCCTTTTATATATGATCTTTTGATCTAAAAATAATAGTTATTTTTCACCCCTGGTTTTATAATTTGTTTGTCATTTTTAGATATATAAAGTTTACACAGACAATTTACGGTCTACATTATTTCTGACTAAATGAGTACATAAACAAACAGAATTGCCGAATTTGGAGCGATGAACATCCGCACGAGATATTGGGGACTCCATTACATCCAACACAGGTTTTATGTTTTTAAATGAGGACGAATCCAACGTGAAATTATTGAGGGTTACCAAACATGATCTCGATGCGCATTAAAACGATTTTCTTGTGTTTTATTTCAATTCGAAGTGCTATACCTCTAAAAAAACACCCGTTATAATCTATAGCTTTAAAAATAACATACTTAAATTTCAAGTGTATATCTCAAACAGTTTTTGAGTTACAGCCAACTAAAGAGCGTTGGAAATTTTAAACGCGCTTTTCTCAAACTACAAAATTTACTGCAGTTATAACTGGAAGATAAATAGTCTGATCGATTTGATTATTGTTGCAGCTTCTTATATAGCTACACTTTTCCGATAGAATAATAAATGTAATTTTGGCAGGCCAAAAATAATCAAATTGCCACGCGAAATTTGAAACTGTTTTAAAAACTCCGCTATTTTGTAAACTTTCATTTTTTTTCCATCGAGGATCATAGAACAGGCAATATTTTCTAGTTCAATAAACTTTTTGGTTTTTTTTTATTGCAGGCACTGTGAAGATCTCTATCACTGCCGTAGTAGGGGACTTTTTTTGTGCCTTGGAGATTGCGAATAGCTCGCTGAATTTTTAATTTTTTGGTCAAAAAATGTTATTATGTTTTTATTATTATCCACAAATATATTCTTAAAATATGTAAACATTCCATGGAGTAGTTTTCTTAAAAAACAAAGTCACATTTTTGTCAAGCGGTCACACTAGTGGTGCCCCTTAAACGTGTTTTTCTCGAAACATACTTTTTCAAAGCCACACTACACGCAAGAATAGGGTCAAAGATAACGTAAATTTTACAACTTTTTTCCGCGCTTCATAACTTTCTTATTATTGCATATTTTTATTCCATTTTGGTACAAGATAAGCATTTATCGGTCTATTTTCGAATGATTTCTTTTTCTAGACGATCCAGAGCTCACACCATAGCTCACGGTGTGGCCCGATTTCCTCCTTTTGTTTTTTTTTTAAAAACACTAACTTTAACGCCATCTGGCATATTAAAAATAAAATGGTACTCCAGCGGTATACAATTTGTGTAGCTGTGAATTTTTATAATGAAGTTAGCCCAGTTTGAATTTTTTATGTTTATTTATCGCTGTTCATAATCCCTAAGTTAAAGCTAACAGCATGTTACAAGCTGGCTAGGTTAACATTTTCAGAAAAGTATCAGTTTTAGGAAGAAGAATGGTGCAGTAATACTTTTATAACAATTATAATTGTACTGGCACGAAAAGCATCAGAAGAAGCAAGAAAGGATGTCCCTTTACTTTGAAGGCGGATACTCATGGGTCGGAGATGAAGTTTTTTTAAAAAAAATATAAAAGAATTAATATGCCTCTTCATCTTCAAGAAGTTATTAACAAAGGATCACGGATCAAGGAAATGTATATATCAGTACCAGCTCGCTAATATATTAGGATAAGTGGATAGGCTGTTATTATGTTTAATATTTCACATAACAATATAATTCGAAAATAAAACAAGCTAGAATTTTAAAACAAATTTTATTTCAATCAAGAAAGACAAATCCATATTTACGCTTTTTAAATTATTATGTTTTTTATTTTTTTAATGAAATTTGCAATGTAGGCTTGCTGCTGTTTCAATACACATGCTTTTAAAGCTTTATTCCAATCTATAGAAGTATTAAGCCTGTCCAGCTTCACGATTTTTAACGTGTTTGATCATAGTAGGCTCTTCTTCTATGTTGCCTGTACTATTTGATTCTAAACTGCAACATAAATTATTGCCAGACTCATTAATTCAGCCAAGAATTAATGCAAAAAACCGCAGTCAAAATAATAAAAATAGCGGGACTTAGAAGCCTATAAGTACAATGTAGCCTTTAGATAAAATTGTGCATGAGAGGGTTAAATTAGTAAATGTGCCAATTGTTTTCAGTTCTCTTTGGCATACTGCAGCATAGCCCTAGAACATCATAGCATAATTTCCAAATTTCGAATAGAAGTTAATAGCTCAGTTTTCATTAAATAAAAGAATAAAGAAAAATTGCACCAATAAGAATGTTCATGTTAAAGTACAGTACACTCACAGAAATTAGAATTCTCACAAATTCGAACTGTCCAGAAATTAGAAATTGCTATTTCAATACTAAACGCTCTGAAATTAGAACCTGGTTCTAATTTCTGAACGTTGCTCTACACCTAATATAGCTAAAACGGTTATTATTTCTTGCTATTACAGTGCTTATTAAATTTTCAGCCTGAAAGTATGCATAGAAAATTTCAACACACAAGAGGCAAGCGTGCTGCTCTTCACCTAATAACGGCAAAATTGTAATAATTTTTTGCTATCATTGCTTTTTAAAATTTTCGGCCTAAAAGTATGCACAAACAATTTTTTTGCAGAGTGTTGCGAATCCATCGAACAAATTGTAATTTTTTTCTCCAATCAACTTACCGCTCCTGGGTTATGCCAATTAGGCTTTGGCCATCTACTCTGAGTAGCTGATCACCAGCCTGTAAACGTCCATCTGCATCTGCAGCGCCACCAGGCACAACACTCTTGATGTAAATGCCCAAACGTTCCTGCCCAGCGCCTTTGGCTGCAACAATCGAAAGACCCATGCCGTTGGCATTCTTATGCAGCTTGATTACCTGCATCTCGGGTTGAGGCATCTTATTCGACATGGCACTCGAAGAACGTGCCTGTTATTTTTTAAAATTAATTCTGTTCATATAATATTCAGATAAACTTTATTCACTCACATTAAATTGATGCATATAGACCGTCCACAAGCCAATGGATGTGGGCTGCGCAGCCAAGCGACACATGCCCTGCTGTTGCAATGGATTTAAGAAATCAACCAAACCAGATGGTATGCCACGCACCACATCGCAGCTGAAGCCATCGTCAGGCAACAGCAAGGCCAAATGCAGCTCTGGCGACTCTTCCAGTCGCACCTCGCGGCCATCGGCACGTGTCAATTCGTCGGCAACAGATTCGGCCATGCGTATTGCTGTATCCACCAGGTTTCGTGGAATCTTTTCCTGCTGCAGCAGTGCTGCCATTTGCAATGAATTCAGCCGGAAGCAGGAACAAGCTAGTTGTTGAATTTCTTCGACCGATGACTTGGGTGCCTGCAAAAACTGCGCGCACTGATTGATTTTCGCCAAATGGCAGTCAGCTGCTAACTCTAGTCCTTGACGCTCTGCCCAAAGTTCCAGCAGCTGCAGGCGTTCGATCATTACTTTACCCCATTCGGCGGTGCACATGTGCGAGTTTCCAACTATCTGCAAAAGCAAAATAAAAGAAAAACCAATTAGCAATTTTTTTTAACAAGAAAAAAAAAATGTGAAAAACTCAACAAAAAAAAAATTAAGAAAAAATATCAACAAACTTTTCACGCTCACCGTATTAAAGCATATCACATTGATGTAGTGGAAGAGCTGCGAGAACAATTGTATTGTCAACGCTGCATTTACTCGACAGCGACGCAGCAGCGCCATTGCCGAACCCAAAACGGTGAGCACCAAGCCTGCCGCCGAGTCATGATCGATTGTCTCGGAGAGAAATTGATTAAGTGTCTGCGAAAGTTCAACGCGAAAGCAATTCACCAAATTGCGAAAAGCTGTTTGCACACTCTCTGCGAGCACCTCCTGCGCCTGTACACTGAAGGCGCTGATGTGACGATCGGATTTGAGAAAATGTAAGAATTCCGAACTATTGGCCATCCAGAAGGCCAGTATGCGTGGATCCGAATACTGCTCTTGAACAACGGTGTAAATTAAATTGGCCACGTGATGCAGGAATATTGTTAGTTTGTGGGCGCGCTCAGTAGGCTGCAATTCTGGACGGTAGTGGGTTGATGCGCGATATCTAAATTAGAATAAATAAGAGATAAAATAAAAAATCAGAGGATTTTTGATAAAAATGCTATTAGTTGATTATTTTGCTCGTAATTGATGCCCTTCTTAAAAATGTTGCATATATTTAAGGCCATTTTTAAAGATCGCTCTTACAATGATAGGGATATAAATTAAAAATTTCATATTTTCTGTTTTTTTTTTTACAAAACGAAAGAGAAGAAAGATGATTACAAAATATTGAAGTCGATAGAGATATGAACTGGGAAATACTTAATTGTAAAAAGTAAACATTTTTAAATTTCGAATTGTGCCCCTTTTGCAGTTATCTATCGCTTTACTGGACTTCCGCCGATCGTAAATATTTATTTAAATTTTTGTAGAGACGGTTGACAATATGAATTTGAACATTTTCAATAAAAATATTTTAAAATGTTCTATTTCAAAAAGCCTTGTGCAGAGTTTCATTTTATTGGTTTGTTTGAGTGATATTTTTGAAGATAACTTCTTACAATTTAAATAACGCAGTTTTTGTTTTTGGTTTGGTGGTTGTCAACGATTTCGTTCATTTTCGTAATTGACTCTATGTTTGAATATCAAAATTTATCAAATTATGCCTCTTCTCCATGAATAGAATAAATGAATGTGTTTAAAAAATGAAGTTTACTGTTCGAGGAACCAATAATTATGGAAGATTTTTTGTTTTTTTTTTTTATATTTTTAATTTTTAATTTATTTTTTCTTTTATACGCATATCGATCGTTGTTTTTTTTTTGCATTTTTACAGAAGTTTTATGGAGTGTCACAGGTCTGTGGTATCGAATTTAAATTGTGCACATAAATGAATTCCAAGTTGCTATGGGAAAAAACCATGACATGTAGTGGAATGTCATTCGGCATCGTTCAATTCCCTTTGCAAATTCCAACAAAGATCCACCAACACTGAATATAGTTATTCCTGACTGAACCAATCTCTCCAACCAATCTGGGTCGAATCTCCCATCATGATTCAGACGGCAATTGACGATGAAAGTGATCCTGGTGGTGATGCAAAAAATTCACTCTCAGAGACATATGAACGTTGATATTTTCGAAAGCTTGCAGCATATCTTCCACAAACACAAACTAATTGTCCTTCTGATGGCTACCAAGAGCATTTTGGATCAAAATTTTCAAGCAATGAGTTCTCCTCTTTAAGATCTTTCATCTTTAAATTGTTGAAATTTTCGTCCTTCACCAATTTGCGCATGTCTGGACTATTAAGTACTCCTGATAGCTCGTTTGAGCGTATGAATGATGCGGATACAGCAAAAAAAATAATGGCTGAAATGCACCTGATTGGAAATTTCACCACTAGAGCTTGCCCTACGATGGAATGCACCCCCATCAAAGATGCTCGCAAGCACCAATTGAGGTGGGTTTCAACAAGCAAATGTCGTACGTACCGTCAAATTCATTTCCATTTTTTTTAAAAAACCAACATTTCTGGACAATTTAAATAATTGAATTGAATAACAAAAACAAAAATGCGACGTTTTGTTGCAAACAAAATTGTTGACGTAGAATTTCATTACCTTTAATTTTTTCATCAATCATCAATCATTGTCAGGATTAACAGCTATGGAAACAGGCTTAGAATAGCTCAAAAATCGAACAATAATTTTTTTTATTTAGTTTTGTGTCAATCTAGCTTAAAGCAAGGACAAAGTTGTACTCGGAGGACCATCAACCCAATCCGGTCATAGCGCATAACCAAAATTGAACTACAAAAGTGTTTATTGCCATTTGTCACGGCCGTGGCCGAGTGCGCTTAAAAGTGCGCGAACAATTCGATGTTTATTTGAGATCAGGTTCAAACCCCAGTTGACACTGAACATTTATTCGATCGTCACCTCTTTGCAGACAATGGCCCACTTCAGAGAATAAATAATGCCATAAAACTTCTTAAGACATGCACATTAGCCATTCGAAAGTAGCTTGGCAGTTGTCCAATGTTGACATTTGTCATTTATTTATTTACCATGGAACGTTACACAGAGAAAAAAAAACAGGAGAACAGAATTCGTTGAATTTTATTAAGCAAAATTCGTGTTCAATCGCAGTTACGATGCGCATAATTCGATAAAATTTTCCTTTCGGCTCAGTGCAAGATGGAAAGACACCGAAACAACTTCGCCCCGAACTTTCTAAAGAAATATTGACGCAGTGAAGGAACGTATTGAAAACGAACCAATCACATCAATTCGTCACCGTGCTTAAGACAACAACGTCTCCACTTCCACACTGTATCAAACTTTGACGAAAGATTTGGCGCTGCATGCGAACAAGCTTCAATTGACTAAATTACTGGAGTCAGTGGACCACCAGCAGCGCTGTACGTCCTTTGATTGGGTCTTGAAAACATTAATAGTGGCGATAATTTTTGGAAAAATCGTGTGTTCTAACGTAGCTCATTTTCACATTGGAACCAACGTTAAGAAGCAGAATTGCCGCAATTGAGGCCCAAAAACCCGCGAGTGATTCAGGAGATGCCAATGCACCCACAACAAGCGATTGTTTGGTGCGGATTGTGGATCGGAGGCGTAGCAGGGCTGTACTTTTTCAAAAATAACGACGGAATAGTCGTTGCAGTCACTGCAATGCGCTAGAGAGACATGATAAACAAATAAATACGGAAATAAAGGATCACTACCTTCTACAGTTTGGTGTTACGTGTCGTAGAAGTCGCGAAACAATAGAGTTATTGCGTATGTAGTTATCTGGTCGTGCAATTTCCCTTTTTGGGGTCACCAATTGGAAACCAAGGTTTTGCGATTAAGCACCGTTAGACTTTTTCCTTTGGGGTTATGTTGAGAGTAAGGTCTATGCCAATTCCAACTGCAACTAATTCCAACTCTCAAAGCGAACAATGAAGACACCATCAGAGCCTAAACAAAATCAAAGCGATTAGCGATTGGTGATATTTTCAAGCAATAGAATGCATGAAAATGTATGAACACGTCCGAAATCAAATCACTGGTCGTCAATCGCGACGAACATTCGCCAGATTAGAATCTATTCTATTTTTTCTCTGGCGACCTGGTGATCCTATTTTTGAGTGGTGTCAAACATGACAAGTGTTGCCGTATTTTTCCTAATGATGGTGAACGTTTAGTGCTATTTTCTTAAGTTTATTATCATCTGACATTTGTTGTCTGTGTTTGTGTTTTCTGCACGTCAATTATGCATGCACAAAACAAAACAAAACATTTTGACAGTTCAGTCTGAATAGTTCGCTAAACGCTATCATTCTGAGCGTTTGGACGTGTTCTGAGCAATTGGCGAGAAGAGAGGATCGCCAATCGCCAATAGCTTTGCTTCTGTTTGGGCTCTCACCGAAATAAAGGCTCAATTATGCGAAAGATTGAGCGAAAATTTCAAAAAAAGGATAAAGTTTGAAAGCTAACCCGAGGCGGCCATTTTTAAAAATATTGTATTTCATAAATTATTTTCATGTGCCTCCTTTATACTCCAATAAAAAATATAAGAGAAACACAAACAAGTGTGTTTTATTTAATACAACAAATTCTACACCTCTTGTTGATGCACCATATACGAGGGTTGCTATTTATATATCTGGCTTTGGCAACAGTAAGTGACAACACTGAACAACTGACGTTTCCATTGGAAACTTGACATTGTAGAACATACCCTTCTTCAGAAGATTTTACATTTGAGCGCGATTTATGTTGTATAAAGTTAATTGAAAATTTTATCTCGGGCAAAAAATGGAATTAAATCGTGAACATTTTCGTGCGATTTTTTTTAATAACTTTTGACGTGGTTTATCACGACAAGAATGCATCGATGAACTTAATTCTTTACACGGCGATAAAGCACCATTCTACAGCACTTTAAAACATGCACTTTAAAACATGTATAACGAATTCAATCGTGGCCGACGTTTGCTCCAGGACGAATTTCGTGAAGGTCGTCCAAAATCGGTTGTTGCCAGCATCGATCTTTTAGACTGTGTGTGAACTGATGAAGCAAGATCGTCATGTGACATAGCATGAGATTTAGGCATCTTTAGAGATTTATTATGACATGCATCAATAAAATATTGTATGATCATTTGGCCCTAATAACATAACATAATCTAAAAAAACGATATAAAAAAGGCTCATGTCGATTGATGCAAGTATATGTTTATAAAAAAATAGGATCAAGGTGCATCAAACGCTGTATACAACATCTTCACAGGTGAGGAATTATGTATTAATGCCTATGAGCCCGAAATAAAACAGAAATTGACTGTATGGGTCTTCCATAATGAGCTAAATCTAACAAAAGTTGTTCCAAACCAAATCGAAGCAAATGGTTGCCTGTTGCTGCGGCATTAACGATCATGTGGCTTAAGAACAACGTTGGACGATCAATTTTAAATGGTACACGACCATTTTCTTTTTTTTTGCCACAAGTCATGGGATATATTCGGAAAGTCAAAGAAGAAACGAATCATTCTGCATCATGACAATGGGAGCCATACACAATTTTTTTTTTTAAGCTTCGAACCAAGGATTTCAGGTGGAATACCTATTCAGTCAAGTCTGTCTTGGTTCGAAATGGGGTGATAGATTAGTGGGAAGGAAAGGGCAGTCAATTGAAACACGTGTAGGATGTTCTAAGCGTGATGGAAAGCCAAAGAAACATGTGGATTTGAATCAGGGGCAAGTGTTATGCCTTTACCTCAGTCAATTCAAGTTATAAGGCAATCTCATCCTCAAACTTCTCTACCATCAACTAAAACCTCACGTCGTAAATATTGATGAATTTTCAATTTCAGTTGATTAAAAATGAGGATAGAAAATTGCAAATTCGAAAGGTTTAAAGCGTAGAACCATGGCCTGGCCGGCAATATAACCCGGGATCTCTGGGGTAGCAGTCGAACAGCCAAAAATCGAATTGATGGGTCATTCGCTGTACAGCCCTGATTTGGCACCAAGGTTCAGTTCTCCATAATTTGTGTACAAATCATTTCATAACACGCACAACACAACATATCATAAGTAGCTCGGTCAAATGGTCAAATTTTTTTTTTAGATATAAGACTGCATTTACAACTTTCAAGTTTCTAATGTTACTGTGTAAACATAACATTTAGTTAGGCTTAAAAATAAAAAAAAATACAACAAAGCTAAAGCTTCACACAGGGTTAAAAATTTTGATCCATTTTTAGCGCAACAATCATGCAACATTTATAAAGTTTATTATTTATATAGAAAAAAATGGCATAGCATGCATTGAAATGTGGAACTCTTTCTTACCTGGCACAAAGGTACAGTGAATAGACAGGCGCCAATTTAAAATGTGGCGCATTAACATCCAACTCGCTGATGACATTTCTCAGAAATAACTCCTGATGTGTTTCAGGAAACTCCAAGACTGCAGGAAGTATAGGTTCTTGTCCTTGATTTTCCGAGCTGCCGCTGGGCAATTTGGGAGATCTTTAGAAAGTGATGAAGAATTCGTTAGTAAAATATTATTTAATTCAGGAAGTACATAAAAATCGGTTAAACATTACAAAAAAAAAATCAACATTTAATTGCGTACATTTAAAACAAATCAATTTAGCACAAAGAAAAAATAAAATATTAGAGATATTAGACTGCAATTAAAGGAAAACGAGACGAATTATGAACGAACTAAACGAAAATGTGCTTTGAATTTCGAAAATGTGTCGCAGTGTTTGAAGAATGTGTCGGATTTTGATTGATTGTTTTCGGAGGCTGAATAGACTGAAATTAGCTTAATATCGTAAAATTACGATATTATGTGCAATTTTCAACGTTATTACCTTTCCTGACTGTTTGATCCACCTGATTTGAGACTCGATATGGATTTTGTTTCATTCTCTTGCTGATTAGCGGCTGCGGTAGCGGCAGCGTTGTTGTTTTCACCAACACCTTGACCTTCATGATAGTGGGCATGATGATGATCATGTTGGGGTGCGGTTTGACGCATTGCTTTGTTATCTTCATTGGAATCGCGTAAGTTCAAGGAATGTTCCGAGTTGCCACCACCAACGCCGCCACCCCCACCTCCTCCACTAATGCCGCCACCGCCACTGTTGTTGTTGTTGCTGTTGGTATTACCATGATTTTGTGCACCATCGTATTCGCTTTTATGTGTCTGGATTTTGTGTAATTTGTAGGGATGCATAAACATAAAGTAGAAAAAAACAAAACAATAGAAATAATGAGGTCATCAAATTCTGGTTGTTTGTTGTAACTTACCGAACTTAAGCCGCCATCTTCATCATTCCATGATCCTGGTGATGTAGGTGAACGACTGTTGTTGTTTGTATTTGTTTGATATTGATGTTGTTGTTGTTGTTGTTGTTGTTGTTGTTGTGTAGTGTGGTGTGTGTGTTGTTAGTGTTTAGGGTGTAATTGTATTGGTGTTGTGTTTGAGGGGGGTGCATGATAAATGTTTTAGACAAAACAAACACAACAACACGTAAAATGAACATAAAATCAAATAAAAGGAAAAAATAAAATGTTTTAAAAATAAGTAAAATACACATAAACAATAAAATACAAGCAACGAAGAGTTGTAAAATTTACAAAGAGAAACGACAACAAAATTCAAGACATTAAATAAGCTTGTGTTATCGTAAACGAACAACATTGAAATGAAGATCGTAAAAAGCCTTATTTTTAAGCAATAAATTTTTAGCCATTTAGCCATAATAAAAAGAAAAATTGAACTCACCTTTCATACAAGCACGCCGAGTCGAGCTGTGACTGCGAGAGGGCCAAATTGTAACGTCCATCCGAGGGTGAATCAATAAAGCGATATGAAGCCACGCGACCAAACATGACCACAGAACCGTTCTGAAAGGCAAACAAAAAAAAATTTAATGATTTTATTATTGCAGGACTTTTCAATTATTGAAAAAAAAATTGGTAAAAATTGCACACAACCAGCTTGTAACACATCGATTATCGAACTAATGCTAGGGGCGTTTTTCGTTAAAGTTCTGATTCTGATGCTGTCGAGATTGCAACGCAATCGACAAACGCCTTGAGCTGTGTGTGAATTTTTGAAGCACTTTGTTTTACGAAAACAGCAACAAGACTAACAACAATTCCCGCTCACTCATTCACTTGTTGTTGCTGGCTGTGAACGCCCCTTTACAAATAACAAAAATACTTTTTAGTAACAATAACAATAAAAATAAAAAAAAATAAAAAAATAAAAAGAAAGAGTAAACTAAGCTAAACAAGCAGGTTTATATCGTCGCATCGATATTGAAATACAAAAACAACAACATGTGTGCAACTTATCAACCCATGTTGTTGTCAATATTTGATATAACTACTATCATCAGCAACGATGACATGAATTCTGACGGGTTGAAAACATTGTGATTTTTTGTGTTTTTTTTTTTTTTTGTTTTGTCAGGAATTCTTTAGTATTGTTGTCTCAGAAAAGCTATCATTATGTCATGTCACACACATACACACGTTCGTATCGTTTTTGTATATATATTTTTTTTACTCTACGCAATTTTTATGCGTATAAAAAATCAGAATAATTCCTATTGGTTCGTTTTTCTTTTTTTTTTTGCTTTCTATTCCATTCACAGAGTTCAATGGACCGGAAAATTAGTAAAATCAGTTATTCGACCAAAATGTTTCGAAAGTGTTTAACGCAATTTTGGCAAATTCTCAGAGAAATCTTAATTGAATCGAATTACTAGCAATTATTGTTGTCTCATTAGGAGTTTTTATCAAATTACACAGTAAAAAGATTTTTAAAATTAAAACAATTTTTGGATCTATGACTAGATTTTTTTTTAACTCTTCAGTTTATTATCAGTTTATTTCACAAAGTTTTCTTTCTGTAGATTTAGGTAGATTTAAAAGCTTTAAACTTTTCGGTTTCAGAAAGAAAATCTTAAGATTTTATAAATACATCACAGTGGGCCTGAACCAAATGGCACCACTTCGTTCTTTGCGGGATTTAGTTCCTTAGGACGCACTTAAGAGCCCTGTAAAGTTTAAAAATCATCAACAGAGCCCTATTTCAAGAAACGTCGAATAAATAATAACTTTGTAAAAAAATTACATTCGTTAATACAAGGTGGGGCAATAGTAATCACCCAATGTTCCTTTGCAGTATTTTTTTTTTTTAATGTAAAATTTGTGAAATTTGTTTATTTAATCCATTAGAATTTATTCCATCAAGTTGAAAAAATGATATCGGCCAAGTGAACGCCGCCAGAGTTGATGACCATACGGGCTCCTTTTATAGCATTTTCCATCATTCTTGCCAGAACTTCGGGCGACAGGTTCTCACATTCTTGGCGATCATGGCTCTGTTACGCGTGCCGTCCACAGTCGTCGTTCGCGCGCGGCGTTCTCAAAAAAAAAAAAAAAAAATGGCCCCATGACTCCTCCTGCGTAAACAGCACACCACGCAGTAACTTTAAGCGGGTGTAATGGTTGTTCGTGGGTGATACACGAATTTTCGGTGCCTCAGAAACGATTATTTTGTTTATTCACGTAACCGCAAAGATGGAAATGAGCCTAATCGCTCATCATAATTTTCGATGAAAAATCGTCCGCCTCTTCGTTGAGATTCAGGATGGCTTTAGCGTAGATTACACGCGGTTGGCGGTCAACAGCTAACAGCTGATGCACTGTCTGCACTTTGTAAGGGAACATCTTCAAATCTTTCACCAAAATTCTGCGTAGGGACCGCTGACTAATGCCCAATTGCGTGGCACGTCGTCTGGTCGATGTTCAGGGCTCTTCTTTAATATTTTGGGTAACAGCAGCGATATTCTCAGAAGAACGGTTGCTCCGGGGCCGGCCAGTCTTAGGAAGATCTCGTGTTGTCCCAGACTCTTCAAGGCGAGTGGCCAAACTACGCAGTGTTTGTCCAGTTGGTGTCTGTCGGCTAGGAAATCTGCGACAAAATTCACGCTGCGCCAACACAACGGACAAATTGTTGCGCAAAAAACTGGAAACAATTATTCCGCGTTCTTGCGGAATAAAACGATTCATGGCTTGTTGATTTGTATTCGGTGTTTGTTTGCTTCAAAAATGTCAAAACTGAAATGACATTTGGCGCCATTTGCAAAAGTGTTCCAATAATGTGATTACTTTTGTTACACCTTGTACAAGGGTTGTCTTTTAAATCTTGCGCCTGAAAAAATGAAAATTTTTTGAAAATTCTTTTCTTGTTTTTCAAAGTATTCTTCAAGATATACTTTTGCATGCGTTTGAACCAATTTTCGAAACAGTTTTGTCACTCTGAAGTTGGTGCCTCCGAAACCAGTTTTTTGAAGGCTTCGGGCATAGAAAAACATTGGCCACGATTTTTTTTTTAAACAAAAAAGGAGTCATTGAGTGCCAAGTCGGGTCAGTAAGGCCTATCATGACCTATCAATTCCACGTTTCGAGTGCTCAAAAATTTTTTTGTTAGAGCTGATGTATGGGAACTCGCATTGTTGTCCTTCGGTGGTTGGTTTTCCTCGATTCTCTGAAGACTCCGGCAAAAAATGGTTGTGTATAATTCAACATTAACATCCGTTGCTCAAGAGGTACAGTTGCAAAACATGTTGCATTTGCTTGGATGTGCTCCGTTCGCGGACAATTTTTGTCGGATTTTGCTTACCTTGAAAGACCCAAACAGTGGATTGCTGCTTTAATTTGAGCTCATAAACGTAGATCAAAGATTCATCATATTTATATGGTGATGTCATAGAAGTGTTTCAAACCACCCTCGTTGTTCAGCATTTCCTTGTACTAATTGAGACGAGCTTTTTTTGAGGAACAATTCATGGGAGTATCCAACGGGAACAAATCTTCCTGACTCCTAAATGCTCATGTAAAATCGAATGTATGCTAGTCCCACTAATGTCCAAACATGACTCTATCTAACGGTATTTCAAGTGCTGGTCTGCTTCCAACTGTTCACGCACAGCATCGATGTATTCTGCAACAACAGACGTTTTTGGGTGACCTTCACGAAATGCGTCTTGCAGAACGATAACCACGCTCGAACTCATTGAACCAGCGTTTTATAGGCGGTGAGTGTGCTGCTTTATCACCGAGAGTCAAACTGAAGTTGATCTATGCACTCTTTTCTCGTCAATCCACGTCGAAAATCATAAAATAATCATCACCCGAAAATGTTTACGCGTTATAGCCCGAACACAATGTGGGGGACTAACGGCAAGCGCCAATTGTCACTTTTCGTTTACATGTATTTCTTATGGGACAAATTTTGGAGACTTGTCGCTCAACATTGTCGCCCGACATTGCCGTCGATTTCAATTTAATTCTAATTTGACAGGCAGCAAAAGCGAGTTTCTGCCATTATTTACATTTGTTATTATTGGTCGCATTCAGCAAGCTGAACTCTTGTGAAATTTATGGTAACGATACCTTAGTGGGGACTGTTTTGCTTGAACTGTATTTAGAGCTGTAAAATAGAATTTTAAGTACAACTGAATAACGACATAAGAATCCATAAATGAATGCAAAATTGATTTATAAATAAAATTATTAATTCACATTTATTTTAAAAAACTTGACTAACTATTCATTTCAATTATTTTTGTTGTTAAGAATAATGAACAAATTTTTTATTCATATGAATGCTCATCACAAAGAATGCAGTTCACAAAGAATTTCAGAATTTTCAATTATTACTTTTTTTTATCCATTTTTCATTATTAATTTTTATTCATTATTCATTTTATATTCATTATTCATTAGTTATTCATTATTAATTTGTTATTTATTACTAATTTCTTATTCATTATTAATTTTTTATTCATTAAATAATATAAAATTTTTTAAAATCCAATGTGAAATAACATTTTTATTTATGAAAAAGTTTTGCATTCATTGAATGGATTCTTATTTCGTTATTTACTCATTCACCTTTTTGAAAATAAGATCAAATTGAATGGATTTCTTTTTCAGTTCTGACTGTGTTGTTATTCTAAACGGCAACTGTTGAGTCAGCTGAATGAAGCCATTGTTTTTTGTTTACTATGCTTGCTGCTGTCGCGTTTATTATAATCAAGTCGCTCAACATTTCTCTATAACGACAGAGTGGAGACACGCTGTTCGTCGCATGTCGCGCGCATTGTGTTTGGGCTATTAATTCCATTTTTTGCTGAAATACAATTTTCAAAACCACTGTAAACAACACAATAAGTGCACATACGCCAAAACGTTGTGAGTACGTTTCATGCTAGAAAATTAAAATATTCGAATGGAACTGTCAAAATTCACCTGGCTTAGTGTTGTAGAGGCGCAAGACTTTAAAGGCAGCTCTCGTATATGTATCTATTTATTAACAAGTTTTCAGAGAAGAATATCAAAATTAGGTGAAATAAAGGTCGCTTGGCAGTTATTATATGTTGATATTTTTTATTTATAATTCCGGAAATTTTGGTTTTATTGTGTGTAACGTTTCACAGCGAAAGAAAGGACAGAATTCGTTAAATGTTATTACGCGCTCAATCGCAGTTGACTGGCGCCCAACGTGTTATAAAGTGTTAAGTTTTGCTGGAAAAATATAAACACTAACCCAACGTGTTATAAAGTGTTAAGTTTTGCTAAAAAATATAAACACTAAACCAACTTGTTATGAAGTGTTAAGTTTTGCTAAAAAATATAAACACTAAACCAACGTGTATTAAGTGTTAAGTTTTGCTAAAAAATATAAACACTAAACCAACGTGTATTAAGTTTTGTTGAAAAAATATAAACACTAAAACCAAGCTCGAACATATTATCGGGAAAAAACAAAGAAGCGTTAAGTTTTGGACTAAAACATAAACGCGGAAAATAGTGAAAAGTTTGCTTAAATGTGCTACACGAACTAGCGGCATTAAAAGAACAAAAAGCGTTAAGTTTTGATAAAAAACATAAACGTATAAAAAGAATAAAAGCTTAAACGTTAGTTTCAGCTAACTTCGCGAGTGTGTGCGACGTAGGATCCGAAGTAGCGAAGAGAGAGCAAAACGGACAAAATCCAGTCGACCAGCGAAGGATTTACCAACGTCAACTTAATATCAACGATTTTCAACGAAATGATGACAATAATATATTTGTAAGAATATGATTTTTATATTGTAACGAAATAATAAGTTAAATTTAAGAGAAATTATAAATTTAAAACAGTTAAAAAAAAAAAAAAAAACAAATAGAAATATCTAAAAATCACTCCTAGCAATATAAGACAGTGAATTTCAGTAAAAATAAAAGGAAAATAAAAAGATTAAAAAGCATAGGTTAAATTAAATTAAACTGCACAAAGGATTTAAAAAATAATTCGTATAGAAAATAAAATGTGCTTACTTAACATTTTATAGAAGTATCTAAAATAATTTATACAAAATAATAAAATTTAAAATTTAAAATAATAGAAAAAACAATAATAATTTAGTAGTCTTTTACGTTCTTAAAGAAAAATAACCAAAATGTCAAACCCAAATAACCTTATAAGGCCACCGGTTCTAAATAGTCAAGGTGCTCAAATAACACCAGGCCAAATTACCCCAGAAATTCAAGCCTTAATCCGGCAGGCTGTCGAACAACAATGTGCAGCCTCAATTAATTCATTTATAAATCCCATTCCTACCCAGCTAACTGACGAAATAATCACAACTGGAAACATTGACGACTGTGACAAAATACCGGACATCGTACGTTGTTTGAGGGAATTTTCAGGAGATATTTCAGAATTTGCTTCATGGAGGAAATCTGTAGAAAGAATAATGTCCCTATACGAAAGTAAAAGAGGATCATCAAGATATTTCGGCATACTTAGTGTAATACGGAATAAAATAATTGGACAGGCTAACGTAGTGTTGGAATCCTATAATACGCCCTTAAATTGGGAAGCTATTAAAATATGCCTTACCACCCATTATGCAGACAAGAGAGACATTGGTACATTAGAGTACCAAATGGCGAATCTCGTGCAAGGCACTAGATCTTTGCAAGAATTCTATCAATCAGTTTATGAACACTTCTCATTAATTTTAAATAAAATTTCTTGCATGAACATAAGCAAGGACGCTGAAAAAACTTTAACGGACTCCTACAGAAACAAAGCTCTAGACACGTTCATAAGGGGTTTGAACGGTGAACTCCCGAGACTATTAGCCATAAACGAACCATCAGATCTACCACAAGCCCTCTATCTTTGCCAAAAGCTAGAAAATCAAAACTACAGAACCAATTATGCTTTAGGAAATAGGAAAACTATAATTCCACCACCTATACCTCAGAGAAAGCTAATTCCTCCTTTAACAAAAAATTTCTACCCACAACTGGCACATTTTCCAAGAAATGCAACCGTTCAACATACTCCTCGACCCTTCCAAAATAATATATGGCAACCACAGCGCCAACAATTCTATGCCCCTCTGGCACAACCCAATTTATTTAGACCAACAAACCCTCCACCGAGACCATTCGCTGCTAAACCACAGCCACGGCCAGAAGCCATGGAAGTAGATCAAAGTATCCAGAGTAGAGCACTAAATTATGTAAATCGTCCCAAGCCAAACGATTTCTATGGTAAACGACCAGGTGAGAATACGCCCCAAATAGGACCGAGAAAGCTTCAGAGAAATTTTAATATAGAACAAACGTACCCTGATCAGTACCAATATACCAACTTATGTAACGACATGAATAATTTCCGACTAGACGACGCAAGACGATACAATCCCATTGAACAAATAAATAATACAGAGACAATTCAAGAATACCAAGCTTCAGAAACTCGACGAGACATGGAACAAACATTTAATGAGTACATGCAATATTACGAGAATCAACAAGATCAATTCGGGACACAGGAAACCCAAACAGAAACCGCAGTTCCTTTTTCCGACCTAACAGATATACATTTTTTAGAATGAGTGACTCCTCACTGCCTTATATTCAAGTCAAGACAGTAGGAGGTAGAATACTTAAAATACTAATTGACACGGGTTCAAATAAGAACTATATCAAACCTTCCGTCGTACCTAAAGCGTTTGCCAATAAAGAACCTTTCTTTGCAACTTCCATAGCAGGTAACATTAAAATAACACACTTCACTCGTGTAAATCTTTTCAATATACCACAACTCGAAACTAAGTTCTATTTACTGCCCACCTTAAAATCATTTGATGCCATTTTGGGAAATGACAGCCTTAAGGAATTATCCGCTGTTATTCATACCAAACATAATTACATGCAAATATTCAATGGTACAAAAATATTAATTAGACAATGTCAATCAAAAGCAGTCCATACAATAGACATAAAAAATGAACAAATGACAGATAAACAGAAAAAAGCATGCGAATTACTTGTTGAGAAATACAAAAATCTTTTTGCAGAGCCCAATGAAAAATTAACCTACACAAGTAGAGTCAAAGGTGAAATCAGGACTACTTCAGATTCTCCTGTTTATACACGAAGCTATCCATATCCCGTTTCTCTAAGGGATGAAGTTCAAAAACAAATACAAATCCTTTTAAGAGATGGTATAATAAGACCATCCCGATCCCCGTACAATGCCCCTGTGTGGATTGTACCAAAAAAACCTGACTCAAATGGCAATAAGCAACATAGATTAGTAGTAGATTATCGTAAACTTAATCAAATCACCATTCCTGACCGTTACCCGATCCCCGAAATAAATGACGTCCTAGCACAATTAGGGAAATGCAAATATTTTTCGGTACTTGACCTCAAAAGTGGTTTCCATCAGATACCACTAAAGGAAACAGACATAGAAAAAACTGCTTTTTCCATTAACAATGGAAAATTCGAGTTTACAAGGCTCCCCTTTGGTTTAAAGAATGCACCTGCAATCTTTCAAAGGACCCTTGATGATATTTTGCGCGAACACATAGGATTGTTCTGTTTCGTCTATATCGACGATATTATTATATTTAGTAAATCGGAAAATGATCACATAGAACATATTCAACACATTTTCAAAACCTTAAGTGAATCAAATATGAAAGTTCAATTAGACAAATGCAAGTTCTTCCAAAATGAAGTGGAATTCCTTGGATTCTTAGTTTCGTCAAATGGTATAAGAACAAATCCGAAAAAAATTGAAACTATTAAAACATTTCCTCTACCAAAGACACTTAAAGAACACGTTCGTTCTTAGGCATGTCAGGACATTATCGACGTTTTATAAAAGATTATGCGAAAATTGCTAAACCCCTGACATCCCTTTTAAGAGGGGAGGATGGACGAGTGTAAAAGAAAGACTCAAAAAAAACTTTAATTACGCTAAACGAAGACGCACTCGATGCTATAGAAAAAAATTAAAAACATCCTCACTTCCAATGATTTGCTACTATCATATCCAGATTTTTAGAAGCCATTCCAACTTACTACTGACGCTTCAAATTTTGCGCTTGGAGCTGTCTTGTCCCAAGAAAACAGACCCATCACATTTATATCCCGCACACTGTCAAAAACCGAAGAGCACTACGCAGCTAATGAGAGAGAACTATTAGCCATAATCTGGTCGCTAAATGCTTTAAGAAACTATCTGTATGGATCGGCAAAAGTTGAAATCTATACGGACCATCAGCCACTCACATATGCCTTGAGCAATAGAAATAATAACGGAAAAATGAAACGTTGGAAGTCTATTCTCGAAGAGTACAACTACGAAATAAGATACAAACCAGGAAAAGCGAACGTAGTTGCCGATGCCCTTTCTAGACCTCCTCAAAACGTCCCAATAAATTCTTTAACCGCCACTATTGATAGTCACGAAAGCTCAGCTGAAAACCTTATTCCATCAATAGAAGCCCCTATCAACGTATTCAAGAACCAACTTTTTATTTTAACCGGTGAAGCTGATAATTATAATTTCACTATAACTTTCCCAACATACCATGGACACGTTATAATAAAGCCTCAATATACACAAGAAGATTTGATAGAAACATTTAGAAGCTATTTGAATCCCAGCGTTATTAACGGACTGTTAACTAGCGAAGAAATAATGGGAAGAATACAAGCAATTTACCCTTTACATTTTAGTTCCTATAGAATTTGTTATACACAGAAGCAGGTCGATGATATTGTCAACGAATCAGAACAAGAAGAGAAGATATTACAAGAACATAGAAGAGCTCATAGAAGTTATAAGGAAAACAAAATTAAGCTACTTGACAAAATTTACTTTCCTAAAATGACAGAGGAAATTAAGAAACTCTTAAAGGAGTGCACAATATGCAAAGAAAATAAGTATGAGCGACACCCCACAGTACAGAAAATACTAGCGACACCAATACCAGAACATCCAGGGCAGATATTACATATTGACTTATATAACACCGAAGGAAAAATAGTATTAACAGACAAGTTCTCTAAATACGCCCAAGCACGACTAGTAAAATCCAAAGCAATAGAACATGTAAAGGAACCATTAAGAGAAATATTATTATCATTTGGAAAACCTAAAAACGTTGTAATTGACAACGAAAAATCGTTTAATTCTGCCACCATTACCCATATGTTGAACGAACAACTCGGAATCCAAATCTTCACAACACCACCTTATTCCAGTACTATTAATGGGCAAGTAGAACGTTTTCATAGTACTCTTACCGAAATTTTAAGATGCTTAAAAGCTGAAGATCGCTATTCTTCTTTCCCAGCACTACTTTTCTCAGCAGTATTTGAATATAACAATTCTATACACTCGACAACCAATAGAAAACCTATAGAACTTTTTATGGGACGAACGCTAGGTGACACAGACGAAGAACAAGAAAAGAAAAGATTAGAAAATATCCAACGGTTGAAGGACAAACAAGAAAAAGACATGCTAAATCATAATAAAAAAAGAAAAACACCAATAAATTTTTCAGAAGGCGATACCATATATGTAAAAATAAACTCAAGATTAGGATCCAAACTGACTCCTAGATACAAAAAGGAAATTGTAGCTCAAAATAGACAAAAGACAGTAATAACGGTTACAGGACGAACGGTACACAAAGATCGAATTAAAAAATGAAAAATATTATTCTTCACATTTACAGATTACTCATCGGAATACTTACGGCAGAGGGAGAAATTCAAATACTTGACTACACGCATTCTCAACTAGTAACAATTAACACTGGGACCGCAAAATTACAAGATGGAACCTTCCGTTTGATACACACCATAGAAATTGAACAGTACGAATCTATAGCTAATAATATAGAAGCCCACATAAATGAATTTGTTAGCAAAAATAACCCTACCTACGCATTCCTCTATCACGAAATATCAGAAATCCGTAATTACCTTTATAGGTTAAAAATTAAAAATAAAAAATCAAAAAGATCAATAAATGCCATAGGCACAATGTGGAAGTGGATTTCCGGAAATCCTGACCACGAAGATTTCAAAATAGTCGAAAACAAAATAAACAATGTTTTAAAAAATAATGAAAAACAGATTATTATAAATAGATTAACCATTGAAAAAATAAATGAACTCAAAAATGTCACTAATTTGATTATGAAAACTATTAGATCTAAGGAAGACATAAAACAAGATTTAATTCTAAGTTACAAATTTAAGTTGGAAATGTTAAAAGAAGACTTAAGAAATATAGAATTCTCCATAAGTTGGGCAAAAGCCAATGTAATCAATACGTATATCCTAGCAAACGAAGAGATAAAAATGGTAGAAAGATTACTTGAAAGGAATGATATTCCCTATGTTAATTTAGATGAAGCTCTTGAATTCTCCGATATTAAAATAGCAACAAATAACGAAACAATCCTTTATATCGTTACTTTGCCAACAGTAAAAACAGACACATGTAAATCTCTTCTAATAAAAGCAGTTAAGAAACAAAATTTAATTAATGACATAAAATACGAAAACATTTTAAATTGTAATAGTAATATTTTTGGAGTCAATACAAATTGTAAAAAATATAATGAACTCACTATTTGTAATAGTAAGAATATTGTTAATCTGAATAATTCAACTTGTATTAGTAACTTATTAGAGAGTCGTAAACCCAATTGCACGGTGATCAACAACCAGCACGTCGCCTCTGTAGAAGAAATTATGCCTGGATTAATATTCCTAAACCAATTTAACGGAAAAGTCAATATTGATGGAGAAATTACGAATTTAAGCGGCACATTTATCATACGCCACCATAACAGCACAATTAATATTAACGGAAAAATTTATTTGCATCACGAAGTATCCTATGTAAAACCCTTACCAGCCATTCTTCAACTTCAAAACCAACAAAACGAAATAGAGGAAGTCCTTTCATTAAAATTTATCAACGAACTGCAAATAAATAACACCCAACATATCAATCAACTCGAATTTAAAAATAGGCTTAGTTACACAACTAATTTTAGCCTATTGGCAGTCATCATTGCAGCATTTCTGTTCTTAATAATAAGGAGATACCTAAAAAATAAAACAGCTAAAGTCCAAATAACAAATAACTTTAAGGACGATTCCATAGACACGACACCGAATGCAGTATCAGTTCAAACCAATCAGTTTGAGGTTAACTACGCATCATAGGTCAAACGAGGACGTTTGAACTTAACGACGGAGGAGTTAATACGTAAAATATTCAAAATAAAATTAAATAAAGTAATTGGATCCCTGCAATATATTTCTCTGGAATACTGACAAAGTGTGCAGTGCTGACGCAGCGTCTACTGCGCTTTCATGAGAACCAAGCAACAACAACAACAACATTAAAAGATCGATGACTAAACATCCACTGCAGTTTGAATTATTTAAGGTAGCATAAGTTATCAAACTTAGAAAATAATAAAATTGTATTCAGTTGATTTAAACTCATAATAAAGACCGGGTCATAGACCGGAATAAAAAAACTTTTTTTTTAATTAATTCGGCAAGTACGAATTTAACTGATATGCAAAATTCCAGCAAATTTCCCCTCGTAATCATGTGAGTTTTTAGACTATGTGAGTGAGCAACATGTGAGTACGTGAGCAACATAATGTATGTGAGGGTTAATGCAAGATCCGAAGACACAACTTCACCCCGGACGTTTGACCGAGAATATCAACGCAGTGAAAGGAAAATGTTGCAAACGACCCCAGCATCTCAATTCGTCTCAATAAAAAAAAACTCGGCCTTTCTAGACCCAAACTGAAGCGAATGTTGACAAAAAATTTTCGTTTCTCGTACGTTTGACTCGTACGTTCTCCGACTAGAATAATGGATAGTGACGGTGATTTTTGCAAAAAAAATCGTATTTTCAAGCGAAGCTTATTCACATTGGTGGCTACGTTTATAAGCAAAATTTTCGCAGTTGGGGATTCCAAACTCGCGAATTATTCAGGAGATCCGAATGCATTCACAGCGTGTGACTGTTTGGTGCGGGTTATGGGCCGGGGGCGTCATAAGGTCGTACTTTTTCGAAATTGAAGTTTGAAGAGCCGTTACAGTCAGTGGAGTGCGCTACAGAAACATAATAAATAATATATGGACATAGAGGACCTAAGGAAATTCGCGAAACACTTAAGTTCCCTGATTGGAGACATTAACAATTTGAAAAAAGGAAATTAATTTATAATTCAATCAAAATGTAAGAGCAATTTAAACAACTGTTGGTTTTATTCAAAAAACAAATTGTATACCTCTCCTCTTTACCTTTGGGGCTACGTAAAGTCCAGATGCTACATGAACATGCCTGGGACGAAATAGCATTCGCCAAATACCAATCGAAATGCTCGAACGCAAAATATCGTTTCGCATAGGACAATTGGACCCGAATTCAACTGAGAATAGGAGAGTACTCTATCGATGTAATAACGTTTTACATTTTACCGCGCATGTTTTTAAAAAAGTTGATAAAAATTTTTTTCAAAATGTATCGGCGTTGCATGGAATTGTTACCCAATGAGTACAGGTGTTATGATTAAAGTAATGACACGACAGTAAAGGTTAGTTCGTAGACTTTATGACAAAAATAACGCGGAGGTAGCCGCTTAGCAACGAAACTGCAAATTTGTTACATGAAACTATAACGTGAAAAGTATAAGTTCTACGTTAAAAATTGTATACGCCAGTAAAGACTGGCTCTTAGATGACAAAAATCCTGATGACAAAAATAGACAAAAATGGCGTCATAAGGCCGCAAAGACACCCGCTATAAAATCGAGAATGCATCAATCATGCAACGGCTTTGCATGGAATTATTACTCTGTGAGTATATGCGAGGCATTATAAATGCTATAAAACGAAAATTGAGGATTTATATTTGATCGTACGACAAAAAAAATCAAATTATTAATTATGACATCGTCAGGTCGAGTAGGTAGCAGTTTATGCAACAAAAAAGAAATATTGTTGCATGAAATTATTACTCGTTGAGTAGAAGTACTAAGAAAAATTTCTTTTTAACGCAGCAAAAAATTTTGCTTTTACAAAAATAAAAAATGGCATCATGAGGCCTCTCAGGCAGGGTGCGGAAAAATTCGCTCACGAACGATTAAAAATTCAATCTTCTCATGGAAACTCATTTTGCGATTGTATTTTATTATGATAAATTCTTTTGAAATCGAACGTTCACGAAAACATTGCCTTCGTGTTCTCTCACGAGAGACTAAATGCAATGATTTTTTGCTCCCGCGCTCAACTTACGAACAATCGCTTTTGGTAGCTCACTCATGAGAAATATGTTTACATAAAATAACTGCATATATCGTGAACGTTCAATATCTTAAGTATTTATCATAATATAATACAATCGCAAAATAAGTTACCGTGAAAAGATTGAATTTTTAATCGTTCGTGAGCGACTTTTTGAAAGTTCAGGAGTAAAGCGCAGAGGGAAGAAATCTTTAAATTGATTCTCTTGTGAAACGGACTCAGCAGATAGACGCAATCGATTACTTAAATTGCTTTGTTGTGTATTCGCTTGGTAATTTGAAAAATGTACAGAGTATCAAATATATTAATAGGCTAAAATGATTGCCTATTATAAAGAAACAAATTTTTGTATTATTTAATTATTTTGTATCAGTTGAAGAGTGTTTTTCTTTTCGTTTTGTTTTTGATTTTTTTTTTTAATTATATAATTACAAAATTTTATATTTCTTTGCTGTCAGAGTAAACATTTAGCACTGCAAAAATACGCTCACGAACGATTAAAGATTCAATCTTCACAATATGAGTTACGTATCGAATTTTAAAATGAGCGTTCACAACCAAAGAACGATCATGAGTGAGCGAGCCAACGACGCTTGCAGCGAAGTTTTTCGTTCGTGATATTTACGAACTTTGCTTTTGATGGTGAGTGATTGTAAATGCTTTTGTTCGTCGCACAACTTTCTCACTCATGAGAAATTGAAAGCATGAAATTATAAGCAGTGATTAATTGTGAGAACAATCGTATTTTGATCGTTCTCCGCACCCTGCTCTCAGGTAACCCCAAATGCACCAAATGAAATTTGTTTTTGTTTTGAACTTGTCAGGATCTAGTAAGACTTTTTTTTAATTTTTGGGATCTTTTTCTTTTATTTTACTTTTAGAGTTATTTTGAAAAATTAATATTTTTAGTATAATTTTTAAAAAAATCAGCCCTTTATAAATTCTATTAAATTTGGCTTAAGGACGAAAGAAACTGTGGAGAATACAAACATAATGTAAAAAAATAAGAAAGTTATTTTTAGCACTTCAATTAAATATAGTTATGCAATAACAAAATAAACAGACTCTATCGAATATATTCAACATAAGCAAAGTCTGCTTCCGTTCAGCAGCTGCTGTCCCACGCTTAAAAAAAGGCCAAACGTCAGCAATCTCACGCTTATGTAGAATACATTCGATAACGGCAAAAGAAACCAAGCGTCAACAACTTTATGCTGACTTAGATATTAAGAGCTTAGTTTGTAAAGTTTGAAAAGAATTGAAAAATAAAGTTCAGTCTACATTTGGAAAGCAAATGAAGTTGTTTTTCTTAATTGGCGCAGTCGGTATTCGGCCATAAAATTAGTGCAGTTATATTGTAACTAAGACAATTGAGTAATGACATTTTTAATGCAGTTGTAGTGCAGAAATGGTCAAAGAAAAAATCCAGTTAAGCAGTTAAATTGTTTACTTTCCTGGAATATTGTGAATTAAATCGACGCAGTGTTAATGCAGCGATCGTTGGAACAAATCAAAACGCAAGCGAAAGACAAACATTCAAAGAATTTTAGTCATCTTTAAACCAGTGCAGTATTACTGTAATAATTGTGAGAAGTATTAATCAGTAACGAAAATACTTTAACAAATAACCCTGGAAAACTTTTCGATCATTTGAAAAAAAAAAAAAACAAAACAACTTCTACAAACAAGTTTCAACGAGAATTAAAACATCATCCAAATTTAGAAAACAACCACAACAACACAAAACAGCATCCAATTTAATGCGGAGAGGAGCCATTGAGTTGCAGTACAAGATTTAAGTTCGAATTAAAGGTATAGAATAAGTTATTCTTAGTGAACAAAAAAAAAAAAAAAAAAATAAATTGATAACAATGAATTCTGAAGTACAAAACACGTTACAATACATTGCAAAAAGCATTAGCTTTATGACTCCATTTGATGGAAACAAATTTTACTTAAGTAGCTTTATAACTAGAATTGAAGCAATGATACCAATGATCGAAACTCTAAGCAATGATTTCAAGTTAGTGGTTCTAGGCTACATTTCCGACAAAATTGTAGGGAAAGCCAAGGAAACTTTGATAAGGCAAGGCACATTAGAATCTTGGCCTGACCTTAAGCGGGCGTTAATTAAAAGCCATGGGGAAAGAGAGCCGACATCAGAACTGTTAGATGAGCTAATGGTGTCTAGATGCACCTATACTGTAGAAGATTTCTATAATAAAATAAATTCACTGTTGGCAAGAATTATAAACTCAATAAATTTAAATGAGGACAATACCTCATATGAAATAGCTGCTATAAAAAGACTAGCAATGAAACATTTTGTAGAGGGTCTTCCTCCTTTAGCAAAAAATCTAATTGGATGTCAAAATCCAGAATGCATGGAAGATGCTTACGACTTATTAGCGCGATTTAACTATTTGTGTCATACAAAACCAAGAGGTAACAATTTAGTTAATGACAATAAGACTAGCTCTAACGTAAACAAACAAAAAAATACGAGTAGTAATAACACTTTTTTTCGACAACAGGACGAAAGGAACAGGTTTTCCAACACGGATCATGCGACAAATCACTACGGAAGGAACAGGTACCCTAGCGGAGGCCAACCTAGACATTTTAATACGACAAATAGTTATGAAAGAAATAGACCCTCTAACTCAGACCAAAATCGAAATTCTTATACATTTAACAACTATGAAGGAAATAGTAGTTTTAATAGGAATAACGCACCAAGATACGGAGCCAATAGTTTCCAATCGAGGAATTTTAACAGTAGTAATCGTAGAGCAAACCATTCAAACAATGTCGTGGAGCAAATGGATATATCAGTAAACGAATTAGATGGTAATAACCAAACACAACAGGGCTTCGAAAATCCACGTACACACAGAAATCAGACAAATTTTCGGTCAAGTGCAGAAAACAACTACCTTATATAGTAATAAAAAACGATATACGCAATATGAAGTTTATTATCGATAGTGGTGCTGAACAAAGTATTATAAATCCTCATATTTGTAACAAAAAATGGGAAGTTCCAATTCCAAGTAAATCACTTAAAGCTTTGAATTGTGAGATTAGAACACATATATGTTACAGTATCCCTATTTTTAATGAATTCAAAGAAGACAAGAGTTATAAAGTAGAATTTTTAGAACACAATTTCCATAATGACTTCGATGGAATCATAGGTAACAACATTCTAGACAAACTTGAATCGGTTATTGACTATAAAAACCGACTACTTAAAACACGAAACGCAGAAAACCGAATTTATCTTAATAAAGAAGAAGAAGATTATGATAGAAATATTAAAAATAACGAGTTTGTTTTTAATCAAGAGATATATTTTAACGAAATGCCAGTAGAAACCTTTGCTCGACACTTAAATGGAAAAGACACGAATAAGCTTAAAAATTTATTGAACTCATTCAAGGACGTATTTTTTAGGGAGGGTGATAACCTTTCTATGACTAACGAGATTAAACACAAAATCCTCACGAAAAATGATATTCCAGTTTACGCTAAATGTTATAGATACCCCGAAGTTCATAGACGCGAGGTAGATCGACAAATAAAAGAAATGTTGAATCAAGGAATAATAAAACCAAGTAATAGCCCTTACAACGCACCCATTTGGGTTGTTCCAAAAAAAGTAGACTCATTTGGACAACAAAAATGGAGGCTTGTAGTAGACTACAGGAAGCTAAACGAGCAAACTGTAGACGACAGGTTTCCCATACCAAATATGGAAGAACTCTTCGATAAGCTTGGAAAGTGCAACTATTTTTCAACTCTAGATCTGGCGAAAGGTTTTCACCAGATAGAGGTTTCACCTGAAGATAGCCATAAAACAGCTTTCTCCACATCCAGTGGACATTATGAGTTCTTAAGAATGCCGTTTGGGCTCAAAAATGCCCCATCAACGTTTCAAAGGTTGATGAATTGTATTCTGGAACCCTACATAAATAAGATATGTGTGGTCTACATGGACGACATTCTTATATTTTCAACAAGTTTCGAAGAACACTTGGTAGCCATTTCTAAAATTTTGAAAAAACTTAGAGAGAAAAATCTCAAAATTCAGGTTGATAAGTGCAATTTTGCAGCACAAACGACAAAATTTTTAGGCCATGTAGTTACCATGGACGGAATTAAACCCGACAATACAAAGATTGAGGCAATACAAAAAATTAAAGTGCCTTCCTCAGTTAAGGAAATCAAACAATTTCTAGGTATCACCGGGTTTTATCGGAAGTTTATTAAGGATTACGCCAAGGTGGCATACCCTTTAATTAAATATTTGAAAAAAGATTCAAAAATAAATAAATGCGATCCTGAATTTCTATCTGCATTTAATAAATTGAAAACGCTTTTAGTTACCGAACCAATACTGAAGTGTCCTGATTTCGAAAAGAAATTTACACTGACAACGGACGCGTCGAACTTTGCTATTGGGGCCGTACTAAGCCAAAATGGCCACCCAGTATGCTACGCATCGCGAACACTTAACGAACATGAAAAAAGGTACTCGCCTATTGAAAAGGAACTTCTCGCCATTATATGGTCAGTAAAATACTTTAGAACGTATTTATACGGAAGGAAGTTTACCATCTGTACCGATCATAAACCGCTGATATGGTTACATAACATAAAAGAGCCAAATCTGAAATTACAACGCTGGAAGATCATGTTAAACGAATATGACTTCGACATAACCTATATCAAGGGTAAAACGAATCAAGTTGCAGACGGGTTAAGTAGAATAGATAATCATGGTAATGATGGAAAAGTCGTTGACGCCATTTTGTTCAACTCAGAGGATTCAGAAGGTGATAATGTTGAGATTAATTCTACGGACGCAACAATACATAGTGCAGCGGAAGACGACATAGATTACATTCATATTACAGAAAAACCTATAAACATTTATAGAAATCAAATTTACATACAAAAGGGAAACATAGAAAAAATTCTAACGAAAACCGTGAACGCAAAATCTCACAACTATATCACTGTAAACGAAAAAAGTAATTTAAAAGTAATCTTACAAAAGGTTTTCAAAAATAAAGGCACAATGTGCATCTACTGCGAAGATGACCAACTTTTTATACGGGTGCAAGATATTTTTGTCCAATTTTTCTCAAGAAATGTTAATTTAAAACTATTAAAGTCCAATATTAAACTAATAGACATAACCGATGACGAGCAAATTTTATCCCTGATAAAAGAAGAGCACTACAAGAAAAATCATAGAGGAATTCAAGAAGTTTTTAATGAATTAAAAGTGAAATATTACTACCCAAACTTAATAAAATTAATAACAAAATTTGTAAATAATTGTGAGACATGCTCACTAGCAAAACATGACCGCCACCCAGTTAAAATTCCATTGAAAATAACGGAAACGCCAAGTAACTTTAATGATATTGTCCACATCGACATATGGTTTCCTTACAGAAATATAATGTATTTAACAACTATAGATAAGTTCAGTAAATACGCAACCGCGCACAAATTAAAGGATCGAACATGGGTATCAATACTTTACACGCTAAAGGAACGCATCCGGTTTCTCGGTAAGATGAAAAAGCTAGTTTTCGATAACGAAAGGTGCATCCTCCATAACTCTGTAGAGCTATTTCTTAAAGAAAATTCCATTATTTCCCATGCGACAACAGCTCATAATAAGACAGGAAATTCAGATATAGAGCGGCTTCATGGTACTCTTAATGAACATCTAAGGATTTTGGAAGTCGAAAAATGTACAGACAGCATAGATGATAAAATTTTTAAGATAATC
Organism: Pherbina coryleti; assembly: GCA_943735915.1. Taxonomy (NCBI): domain Eukaryota; kingdom Metazoa; phylum Arthropoda; class Insecta; order Diptera; family Sciomyzidae; genus Pherbina; species Pherbina coryleti. The sequence goes on from OX030949.1 coordinate 137,972,810, forward strand.
ACCGTATACAATAACACCATTCACTCAACTACGAAAATGCGACCTATCGATTTTATTGAAAACAATCTAACTAGTGATCAGATTAGCAATCTAGCACAACGGTTTGAGGAAGAAAAGCGAACGCGAACAAACAAATTAAACGATAATCGTAGAAGTAATTTTGAATTGGTAGGAAATATAGTTCAGAATAGGGCCATAGGGAAGAATACACCCAAATACAAAAAACTTGTTAACTATAAACGAGATGGAAACTACATTATAGACACTAGTACGAAACGGAACACTAGATATTATGCAAATCAACTTAAAAGGAAGTACAACTACCAAACAAATTAATTTATTTGCTCTTTTTCAGATGTTTCTTCTCTTTTTAATTTTTCCCCTGACTCTGGGAAAATTCATTGAGATATTGCCAGTGGACAACAAGTATGGATTTACAGTACTCAGATTAGAACAGAAAATAATAGTAGAAAACTATACCAAGATTTTGCACATAGTCGAACTAAGCGAATACAGTAACATACTTAAGACACTTGAAAACAACATTCAACAGTTAAACATGCCCAACAGCAATGACTTTGACTTTTTGACTAGAGAATTAGTGCTAGCAAATAATACTTTAAATACAATCATCCCTGTTACCCATACGGAAAAGCGTGGTAAAAGAGGATTATTTAATATTGCTGGGAAAGCTATAAAATTTTTATACGGGACAATGGACAATGATGACGCCGAAGAAATTTACAGCCATTTGCAGAACTTAGATAAAAACTCAAGACAAATGACTGATCAAATCAACAAACAAGTTATAATTAATAATGATCTAATAAAAAACTTAAAACAAGTGACCGAACACGTTAACAAGCAACAGGTAAAACTAAACGAATTTCTTGGAAATCTAACTATTATGACGAACAAAGTCCTTAGCTTTGCGGAGAAATCCAAATTTATTTTTCAGATTTACTCAGACTTAATACTTATAAACAGGCAATTAGACAAAATAATGGATACTATTTTAATGAGCAAGCTCAACGTGCTCCCACATGACATAATGACTGATCAAGAAAAGAATAAATTTAACATAACTATTGACAAACTAAGATTCATTAAGTCAAACGTACTGTACTTTGGAAACGCGCTTATATTTTGCATCAGTATACCAAACTTTACTACTGAAATTTATTATAACGCATTAATTATTCCAATTCCAAATGAAAATAAAGAAGAGTTAGATCATGAAATTGCTAGAGTAATAACTCAACAAAACAAAGTTTATCTTAGTGAAGAGAATGTAATTACAAAAAAATCTTTAAAAATTCATAATAATGATTGTCTAAAAAATGTCCTAAAGCTAAGTAATGTATGTAAATTAAAGAATAACAATGTATCCTCACTTGAAGAGCTAAATGAAGGTTTAATTGTAACAAAAAATTTGGAACTAACTAAAATCGATCAAAACTGTATTGAAGAAGACATATTAATCAAAAACAACAACATTATAAAATTCAGTGAATGTAGATTGCTACTAAATGAGCTTATGTTTGAAAACCGTATTGAGAATTTTACTAGTAGTATACTTATGCCAGTAATTCATGTTAACTTTACCAAAATAATTAATAACTTTACTTTGGAACAACTCCACATCGATAATATTAAAAATAGAGAATTAATTAAATACATTGAATTCCAAAATAAAACTACTACGGGTTCGACAATTGTAATAATTTTATCGCTAATGATTATTTTTATTATTATCTATAAGACAAAAACCTGTAAGAATAAAAAACAAAACACAGTAATAATAAAAAATAAGTCATGTAAAAATCCCAATCCATTTGCAAAGAGTGCAAATATTCCAAGGGTTGGAGGAGTTATGCAATAACAAAATAAACAGACTCTATCGAATATATTCAACATAAGCAAAGTCTGCTTCCGTTCAGCAGCTGCTGTCCCACGCTTAAAAAAAGGCCAAACGTCAGCAATCTCACGCTTATGTAGAATACATTCGATAACGGCAAAAGAAACCAAGCGTCAACAACTTTATGCTGACTTAGATATTAAGAGCTTAGTTTGTAAAGTTTGAAAAGAATTGAAAAATAAAGTTCAGTCTACATTTGGAAAGCAAATGAAGTTGTTTTTCTTAATTATATCGTTGAAGGTATTTTGACACCCTGTTGAATTGAGCAGCTTCATCTACATGCTTTTTATTTATTGCAGCATAAAAATGCAAATGACGTCATCAAAAGAAGGTAAAAAAAAACACATCTAATTGAAATGGAAAGCACTAAAGTTGGAAATTTTTTTGGGAAATAAGTCAAGGAATGACGCAAGTACATTTCAAACTCTCCCAACTCCCCATTTACAGTCATCAAGCGCAGTGAAGCAGCTACGCATGTACGTCACACACATATACACACTTTTATGCAAACATATGTATATAAATATACAAATACTTACATGCAATATAGTTGGTTGCGTTATGTGATGTCCATTGACAAAGGTCAAAGCATCGGTATGCAATGGAGTCACCGTGCAGACACCCTCTAGCAGAGAAATGAGGCAATGTCGCGGTTGTATGGAGGGTCCAAAAAGCTGAAGGCAATTCGTATTCGCAGAGCCAACCTGAAACAAAAATATGTGTATGTTTAATAAAAACTATTTGGTATGTGGTGTATAGTGGAAACAAATGACTTACCTCAATTGGATCGCTGCCCAGCTTGATGCGCCGTCCACCATCGCCGCTGTGTGTGACCTCAACCAAGACGGGTCCCTCACGATCATTCGCTATGCTATTCGCGCCATTCGATGTACCCAGCGGTTTTTTCTTGCGTCGACGTGGCTGTGAATCCGCTGGACGTCTTCTCACATGAAACATGATCGAACCTATGAGAGTGCAAAAAATAAAAATTCAGTAAGTCTCGAGGCAGATATTTTCATACAAGCTAAACTGGAAATATATGCCAAATAAAGTTAGATCTGATATAGAGCAAAAAAAAAAAACAACACAAAATGAGTCAAAATAAATATAGAGCTTTTGCTCTAATTTCAAAAACAACAGCCATTAAGGATGGGCAAAACCACGCTGCAGTCTCTGCCCACCCTATCGCTAGAGCTCGTTCAGTGTTCAATATTTATTTACTTGATGGATTCATTGATGTGTAGCCGCTACTGAACAAACTGCATTAACGTCGCTATGCAGTAAAGTTAAATGAATAAAATTTTAGCTAGCAGCATAATGCTTAAATTCTGCTCCAGTCGCAAATTTCAAATGAAATGGAAATCATTTGATGTGCTCTGGTGGCGTACGCACGCAATACACAGAATGTTGTTGTTATTGTGCAGCTGCTAGAAGTGAAGGCAACAAAATTCTTTGCACACCCTACAGTGGGAGTCATAAAATTCTTGCAAGAATTAAGCTTAAATGGCAGCAATCAATTCCAACTAAACTGTTGCGAATTATATAGTTGAGTGGAAATGAGTAATAAAATAAGGGATTCCACTCTGAGAATATATGTATGTATATTTCTTTTAAAAGTTATGTTGATTCACTGTTTTATTTCGTCATTATGTTTGGTGGGTATAACCTAATTAAACTACAGCAACTTTTTTCCCCACACTGTAGTTTTGCTAGACAGTTATTTTAATTTTCTTTTTTTATCGTCAACATTTGAAAATTGTTTGTCTGTGCCTTGCATAGAACAGCGAGTATTCACTCTAAATGAATGCCATACTGTTTATTTTTCCAATTTTGACTTTTCTTACCCCCCACTCTTTCCCATTCTTCCTTCTTCTTTATGTTTAACGAAGCATGAAAATATGTGGAAATGTTTTTTTTTCAGATAGCTTTTGTTTACTTGAGTCGTCTACGTCGTCATCAGCATCAGTCTAAAAATTTGCAAAGCATCTGAAATCTTTGGAACGCATGCAGCATCATCATCATTAAACGATCCTCGTGGATAATGACTTTTGTTTAGTATGTTTTTTTTTTGTTTGTTTATAAATGTTTTGGGTTTATTGAGTTTTTTTTTAAATCAAGATTTTGCGAAATTCGAGTTAAGCAAATGAAATGTGAGAGCTATTTAATCAATTTTTATCGTTTTTTTTTTTGTTATTGCCAACGGAAGTTGGAAGAAAAATTAGAAATATATTTAAGTTAAAATTATTTGTTTTAAGTCGATGGTATTCAAGATTTTTGTAAACTGCAAGAGGGAATAAAACACTTGGAAATTTGTGAGAGTTCGAACAACTCTTTAAAATAAGTTATTGTTATTCTCAGTTAAATTTTTTTTGAGGTCGTTGATCGGTGATATCGATAATAAAGTTCAATATGCATTTTGACAGGCAGTTACTGTCAATCTAACACGTTGCATGGAAGTTTTACTCAATGAGTATAGGTGTTTTGATGAAAATAATGACACGTCAGTAAAGGTTAATTCTTTAACTTTATGTCAAAAATAAAGTCCTCGAAGAGAGCCGCTACATGATTGAAAATGCATCAATAATGCAACCGCGTTGCATGGAATTATTACTCAGTGAGTATATCCACCTCAATAAATATTATAAAACAGAAATGAAGGACCTTTACCTGCCTCACTAAATGCTGCCTCACGTCAGAAATAAGGTCACCAGGTAGCAGCTTATAAAAGAAAAATGTAATGTTGTTGCATGTTATTATTACACACTAAGTGGAAGTACTAAGAAAACTTTTATTTTACTAGAGCAGAAAATTGTTCACTTGATGGTCAGTGAAAATGCAACAACAATGAAAAAACGTTGCATGGAATTATAAGTTCATGACTATTGGCGCTATGGTAAATTTATGGAACGACAGAAAATATGAGGTTTTCGGTTACATGATTCAAAAAAAAAAAAAAATAAAATTAATGGCGTTAAGAGGTCTCTCAGGGAACCCCTAAAGTAACCTAACTGCACCAAAAGCAAAACAAAAATTAAAATCAGAAATAAAATAAAAATTATTTAAGCAAAAAAAAAAAAAACAATTAGTATACCACGTTTTTAAAACGAACTATGTATGTATAAATTAATTTCTCCTAGATTGGGGCTTTTAGTTCTTCTAAAAACGTGGGGCGCATGCTATAGAGAATATTAAGGAGTTAAGAATACCTTGGTTAAGGAAGCATTTGTTGACGAACATATTCTAACAACATACATACATTCTAACAACATACATATATCTAACAAATAAGTTCTCAATAATTCATCATTGATAGGCATAGATACGAAAATGTTTAACTCTAAATTATTTTGATAACATCGAGAACATTAAAATCGAAGAATTCTGAAACCCAAGTAGAACTTACTGGACTGAACACAATAGATCTCTGCAAACTTGAATCATTCATGCAAGGATTCTTATTCTGATACTTAAGGGCCCTGGGTTAAGAAATTATTTGCGTACTAACGAACTAGAAATGTCAATAACACTCCTAACTATTCTCTAAAGCATGCGTCTCATGTTTTTAGGAGAACTAAATGCCCCACTCTAGGAGAAATTATTTTATACTTTTTAGTTCGTTTTAAAAACGTGGTATATTAAATTTTTTTTTTTTACTAAAATAATTATTTTCTGGTTTTTAGTATTTGTCAAATTTTACGATAGATTTTGAAGGTGTTATGTTTTTATCAGTACAAAATTTGTTTAAAAACCCGAAATTGCTCCATAAATATTAAAAATGAAACATAACAAAAAACCGGGAAAAAATTCATTACCATTGCTGAGGCTCGAACTCACAACCTCACGATTATAAAAAAAGGACCGTATGCTCTGAGCTACAGAACTCATATTAAAACGTATTCTAAATAGCAATAAATCAATTAATTATATATCATAAAATAAACAAAACAAATTATTTAATCTACTTTCTTACAATCAGTGGTGAGTTATTAAAAATTTGAATTTGTTTCATAAAAAAAACAAAAAAAAATCGTTCACATTGTTGAGTCTCGAACTAGCGTTTATAAAGCGGTCGCATTACGCTCTAAGCTACAGAACTCACACCAATTTTTTTTCTAAATGAGGTAACTAATACACTAAAGGTAACACTTCAGTTGTGAATTTTTGATATTTAAAAATGTCAATGAGTTTTTCAGTTGATGTATGTATCAAATAATTTCACATTTTAGCCAAACAAATAAACGTACAGACAAGAAAATAAGTTAATATTGTGTTGTCATCCAGTACTGAGCTACATTTTAAGTTTCAAAACTCTGGATCAACGGGAAGTTGGTTAATAATGGATTCCAAGATTTGTACGGGACAGATAAATGAAGTGAAGCTAATAACAACGTCTTAATTTATAAAAAGAAATTTAAAATTAAAATAAAGACAATTATTAGACCAAGGACAAGGTTCTAGATAAGGATAAGGGGAACGAATCAGAAAAAGGATGTGGCCATGGAATTGGACAAAGATTATAATCAGGAATAAGATGAATAGGACAAAAATTTGAAAAAAGATTAAAGCATGTAATTGGACAAAGATCAGGAGGATAATTCAGCCATTTTCTTTTTTTAATAATAAAAATTTTGTAAATTATTATAGCTTTTAAAAAAGCTTTTATCTAAGAAATACAGGTTAATTTCGAAAATGGGTCAAATCGGATGAAAACCACGCCTACTTCCCAAATAAAGTGACTTTATCAAAACGGTAAAATCTCTTAGAATTAAAAAAAAAATAATACATGGACTTGTAATTTTGCATATGCACTTTGATATAAAACATGTACTCTGTATATGAAATTCAACCAAATCGAGTGAAAACCACACCCACCTCTCATACAAAGTGACTTTATCAAAAATGTAAAAATCTCAAAAAGAAACAAAAGCGAATACTTTCTGTTAAAACTACGACGAAAATGTTTTTACAAATAAACATTTTATTTACTGCTATTTTAACTTTGGCCCAGTGGAAGATCATTTCTTACTAGTTTTTTTTTATAATTTATTCTGTTTGGGTTTCTTTAAGTTTCATGCTTTTATTACTTGAATTTCTTTTATTCCGTTCATTTGACTTAAATTTTTTACCTCTACTTTAAATTTTTTATAATAGGATTTTACTTAAAATATTATTCTTATTTCTATTAATTTTATTTTGTGTTAATTTAGCATAACGTAATAAGACATTATTTGTTTTTTTTTAAAATTTTATTTCCTTTATTATTATATTTTTTCCGATTATTTTTCTAATATGTTTTTTCTCTAGCTTAAATTTTTTATTAGTTTTTAATTTTAATATTGAATTCTTACTTTTTTGAAATTAAATTTTTTTAGTTAGTTTTGTAAATTTAACATAAAATAATAATTAAGCATTTTAAACGTTTTTCTATTTTTTTTTTTTTCTTATTTTGTATTTTTATTGTTTTTTATTTTTTATTTTAATTTTTTTTTCTCTTCCTTCCTAGTTCTATTTATTTTAGGTTTTTATTTTATTAAATATTGTTTTTGTTGTATTATTTTAGTACCTATTATCTAATTATACTTTTTATATCTTTAATTTTTTTATAAATATTATTTTATTTAGTACTCGTTCATAAACTACGATACCAATTTTTTTACCCCCCTCCCCCTTGGTGCATTTGAACCCCCTCCGTTACTTATCGTAGTGCTTTTCAAAACCCCTTCCCACTAAATTGGTAACGTAGTTTATGAAACGGCCATTATATATTTGTAAGTTTTTGCGTGTAACTCGTTATTGTATTTGGGTTTTCTAAAATTATTTTATACATATATTTTTGACGTAGAATACGTCATTCTCGGAGGTAAGTAGGGTGGTTGATAGTGATCAGGTGTCGGTATTTAGATAACTTTTTGAGCCTTTGGTGGGCCTAAAGTACTGATCGTACAATGTTGATGTTAGCACTTGTTGGTCTGCTTGATCCTCAATGCGACAAAAATTAATGTTAGAACTCTCTAACTTATATAAATTTTACACAATTACATGAAATATAAAGCCAACATTTGATGATTTTGTTTGCTTAAACTTGCTACCTATTTATCGACAAAACCATAAAATTTGTATGGGAGCCCCCCTAAGGAGTGGTCGGAGGGAATAGGTGTCAAAGGCAAAAATGTTCCTTTTGCAAAAGTAATGGGGGTCGGTCAGACATATTAACCCTCTCCGGCACTCTCTTAAAGGTCATATGCTCAGGTGTATGGAATAAATAAACAAAAACCATAAAATTTGTATGGGAGCCCCCCTAAGGAGTGGTCGGAAGAAATAGGTGTTAAAGGCAAAAATGTTCCTTTTGCAAAAGTAATGGGGGTCAGTGATACATATTAACCCTTTCCGGCACAAACACAATAAAATTTGTATGGGAGCCCCCCTAAGGAGTGGTCGGAGGAAATAAGTGTCAAAGGCAAAAATATTCCTTTTGCAAAAGTAATGGGGATTGGTCATACATATTAACCCTCTCCGGCACTCTTTTAAAGGTCATATGCTCAGGTGTATGGAATAAATAAACAAAAACCATAAAATTTGTATGGGAGCCCCCCTAAGGAGTGGTCGGACGAAATAGGTGTTAAGGGCAAAAATGTTCCTTTTGCATAAGTAATGGGGGTCGGTGATACATATTAACCCTTTCCGGCATAAACACAATAAACTTTGTATGGGAGCCCCCCTAAGGAGTGGTCGGAGGGAATAGGTGTCAAAGGAAAATATGTTCCTTTTGGAAAAGTAATGGGGGTCTGTGGTACATATTAACCCTTTCCGGCACAAAAACCATAAAATTTGTATGGGAGCCCCCCTAAGGAGTGATCGGAAGGAAAAGGTGTCAAAAGGAAAAATGTTCCTTTTGCAAAAATAATGGGGGTTGGTCATACATATTAACCCTCTCCGGCACTCTTTTAAAGGTCATATGCTCAGGTGTATGGAATAAATATTTTGCTAAATAGTTTTTAAAAAAGATGTCATCAAAAGCGAATTGAATAATTCTACGTCTTGTGTTACGACATAGTCGAAACTACTGTATCTTTTTGTTTTACTTTTATAACTTTTGCTTTTTTATATTTTCGTCTGTAATGCTATTTTGCTATTTAAATTTTCATTACATTTGTGATTTGTTATTTTACTTCCCACTTTTTTCTTTTTTTGTCAATTTGTTACTTTTATATAATTTATAGCATTATTTTATAAATTTTTTTATTTTTTATGTTATGGAACAACAAGATGAAAAACCAAGATTGATAACAAAATACGTCGACGACTTATTTGGAATTATTAAAGCGGGCAAAATTTATGAAACGTTAAATAATTTAAATAAATTCCATAAGAATATGAAAATTACAAAAGAAGAAGAGAAATAACCCTACTTAGACACCTTAATTATAAATAGAGACAATAAATTAAATAAATTACACCAGCAAGCATTCAAAAAGGACGATAATGAACACGGCGAACAATTTCATTAGAAAGGTACTGACGATCAGCGACCAAGATTTTTATAAGAACAATATTAGGAAGATATTGAAATTGAAAAAAAAGAATAGTTCTTTCTAACGCAGAAAGATAACGTTATATTTAAAAAAAAAAAACACCAAAATAAAGAAACGGGTCAAGCTCCGCAGAACCTTCAAAAATCGATGGCGTATGTACCAGGACTATCGGAAAAACTTATTGGATCTAATTGCTATGACAAGAACAAATATAAAATCGGCACACGCACAGATAATCTTGGACAATTATACAGCAATACAAAAAGTAAAATGAACAAAAATGACAAATTAAATCTAAGATACAAAATAACATGCAAAGGAGACGGAAATATGCAACAAAGTATATGTGGGTAGTACAAATATGAAATTATAAATCACGCAACAAATCATTGCAACAAATAACAGCATTAGCGGCCCACTGTACAACACCACTAACCACTGTCGAGACTTTGACAACGTACAAATTTTGCAACAAGAGACGAATTACGCGAGAAGATTCATGTTCAAAATGCTACATAAGTATCATAAACATACCACCAAAACGAAGAATAAATTTCCAAACAGACACAGAAAGATGCCACTCAAAGCTACAAACACCTAATTACAAACAAACCACAATATTAAAATCAGTATACAACGAAACGGCGAAAACGCAAATGCTGCAATATAGTTTAAGGCAATATCTGTTCTTTTGTTTTCCTTCGACGTCTACCAAAATTGTTAAGTGTTAAACTTCAAATAAGAACTAAAATTCAATTCATCAATAAAACTTAAAACACAATGAATCTAGCTCGTATGGTGTAGGTATAGGACTGCTAGAGCACATTCTTGTGCACCTTATTTAGATGGAACATTTTGGTCCGGCACAGTATTTAAGTATTTATGTATGAAATGATTGATTTCTGAGTGGAAAAACTGAAATGTGTTTCATATAAATAATGTATGAAGCACTTCAATAATTATGCCTTAAAAGTATTTCGGAGTTGCTATGAGAATATATTTCTAACATCGAATGGTCATTCAATAAAACCTCCCATTTCCTAATAAAAAAAAGTGGAATTATGTTATTTTGGTACAAATATGAGTATAATTATAATTATTTGGAAAAAACAGAAACACCTTCCTACAAATGTACATTAATTAACACCTTAATGTCTCCCGATTTAAAGAAATCGTTTTCTTATCGCCTGCGCGTTAACTTCTGTAAGCATTAAAATAATTTATTGAATAGACACAATCACCAACAATCTGTTACAAACAAACAAAACTGGAATTAATATGAAAATAATTTCATAATTGAAATATAATGGACTAAAATAAAGGCAATAAGAACAATATTGAATGAACAAATAATCGAACATGTTTGCTTAAGTGTCTTAATGTTTGAAGTTTGAGCACCCAGCCGGAAAAATTAGCTGAATCTAATAGATTGTGCTGATAGTTTTGATGGGCGAAAATGCTTTTAATATGTTTATGCAGGTTGGGTAGGTCTGCTGTTGGCTTATTGTTTATTGACCAAATTTATATTGACCAAAACAAAAACAAAAAATATATATAAAATATTACAATAAACATTTTACTTATACTTGCGAGGGTACTATTTATATTTCGGGAATAGCAAATAATAACAAACATGTTTACATGAAAATGGCTTTCTTGTTTTTCAAAATATTCCCCTTGATGATCAAAACACATTTGCATTCGTTCAAACAATTTTTCATAGCAGTTTTTTTCATTCCTCTTGAGACACCTCCAAAACATGGTTTTTGAACACTTCAACTGCTTCTGGGGCACTCGTAAATCACGCAGTTTACCTTTGATATTCGGGAACAAGAAGAAGTCATTGGGTACCAAATCAGGACTGTATGGAGGATGAGTCATCAATTGACGAGATGTGTGGGAGCTCACATTGTCATGATGGAGAATGATTCGTCTTTGGCGGTTGGTTTTGCGAATTTCTCCGAAGGCTTCCGGCAAACAAATGGTCGTGTACCATTCAAAATTGACCGTCCTACGTTGCTCAAGCGGAACAGTGGCCACATGACCCATTCGGTGGAAGAAACTAGGCGTGGTCATTTTAGTTCACTACAAAGATCACTCTTTTTAACTCAATCGTATGTAATGAACTAGTTCGTTCATTTAGTTATTTTAGTTCGTTCGTTTTTTTTGTTCGTTGCAAGTTATATTTCGTTCGTTGTATGTATTAGTTCATTAGTTATTTTAGTTCGTTCGTTCTTTTAGTTCGGTAGGTTTTTTAGTTCGTTTGGACAAATCAAGGACTCAAACCATAGCTTGGTAAATTAAGATTTTTTTCTCTCTTTCATTTTGTTCCTACTCGCTCCAAAATCAATTGAACTAAAAGAACGAGAAACACTGAACTAGTTCACATAGTTCATGAGTGGGAATCGTTCAATTGAACTAGTTCGTTCATGAACTACCCAAGCCTAGAAGAAACAGGCGACCATTTGCTTCGCAGTGCTTCATGCGCAAACAACTTTTGTTGGATTTGCCTCGTCTTGGAATACCCACACGGTCGATTATTGTTTTGTTTCCGGCTCATACGCATATATCCATGATTCGTCACCTGTCACGATTTTATACACGTCTTTTGAAGTACCACGATTGAAATTTTTAATCATTTCCTTACACCAATCGACGCGAGACTTTTTTTGGGCGATTGATAAATTATGGGCTATCCAACGAGAGCAAATTTTTTTACAGATAAGTGTTCATGAAAAATCGAATGTATTGAAATGGAACTAATGTGCAAGGATGCCTCTAAATAGCTCACGACATGTCACATGACGATCTTGCATTATTAGTTCACGTACTGCATCGATGTTTTGTGGTACAACAACCGATTTTGGACGATCTTCACGGAATTCGTCGGCGACCGAACTACGACCACGATTGAGTGCACTATACCAGCTATATACTGTAGCTTTTGATGGTGCTTTATCGTCATACAAAGAACTGACTTCATCGACACATTCTTTTTGAGATAATCCACGTCGAAAGTTGTGAAAAATTATCCAACGAAAACCTTGTCTTGAAATTTTCATTTTTTGAACGAATTGATTTTCTTAACTCACTGTAAACAAAACAAATAGCACTTGTACATCAAAACGTTGTGACTACATTTATGCTAATAAATGTCAAACTTTATTATGATGATGCCAGATTTTAGCTATTGTCATTAATGTTGCCAGTTCCCGAAATATAAATAGTACCCCTCGTATATAATGATCCTAAGTTCCTTATAGATTAATATCGTATATGTTTTGTTTAAGATAAAGCTGGTTGTTTCCTATTGTTTTTGGTTCATACTGCTTACTCTTAGATGGGCTTAAATGGGTTACAAAATATTACGAAAAACTGGAAGTGGTGCTCGTTAAATTAACTCTGAGTTAAAAGACAGAATGACTTAAAAATGAACACTGGTTGAATTAATAAAAAAAATAAAAATCAATAAATAACTGGCGATTTCAGCCCTTGAAAGGACTTTGACCTAGGTTCTTATGATCAATTGTGTTGTGCGTGTTAATAAGTTTGTACACAATTGACCGAGAACTGGACCTACATGTTTAACGCCGACTCCGAACGGCGATGAACAGACTGTTCTTGTTCTCAAGAAGCTTTACATGGCATTTTGTTTACTCTCTGAAGTTTGCCATTGCCTGCAGAGAGGTGGCGGCCGTACAGAAAAATTATTTTATTTCAAATAATTTTCTGTCGCTGCTGGGGTTCGAACCCTGGTCTCCAGGTTCGTTGACATAGCGGCCACGCACTTTAACCAACTACGCCACGGACGCCACGGACGCCACGGTTGAATTAATTAACTTACCAAAAAATTAAAAGTCATTAAAAGTCAAAATAAAAGTCATCCTACGATAGAAAAAAGCGCACGTGCTAGTATTGCCTTTTAAGTCTTGCGCCTAACAATAAAATAACAGTGGTTTATCAGTAGAAAAGCTTTTATTAGTATTCTAAGTATTCTCCAAGATAATCAGTACACTTTTATTGATTCGTTTGAACCAATTTTCGAAACAGTCCGTTGCTCAAGTGGTATAATTGCGATATGACTGGTTTTTCTGTAAAAACTGGCAACCATTTGCTTGGAACATCCGCGGACAACGTTTGTCGGGGTTTGCTTACTTTGAAAAACCAAGTTTTGGTGTTTCGAACCAACTCCGCTGTATTTTTTCAGTATTTCTTTGGAGCAATGGGCACCAAACCTTTTTTTGAGGAACCGCCAAATTATGTTGTATCCAACGGAAACAAATTCCTTTTACGCCTAAATGCTCATGTAAAATCGAATATATGCTACTAATGCCCAAGAATGACTATCTCACGTTATATAACATGCGGGTTTGCTTCCGACAGTTTACGCATAAAATTTTCAAACCACTGTAAGCAACACAATAAGCGCACATACATCACAACATTGTATGTTTACGCTAGAAAATGTCAAATTTTCAAATAGAGCTGCCAAAATTCATTCGGCAATGCAGCGCAGGGCGCAGGGCAGCCCTCGTATATGTCGTGAGAATGAGAAGTGTTTAAAAAGAAGGAGAATTTTTATTTTTTAAAAGGAATTTTATTTATTTATCTACTGATTACACTAAGGGAAATAACGCATATTAGCATTATCCACGCCTCAGTATAAATTTTATTTAAATATTTACGTGGATAAATCAAATGTTTTCCTTACAACTCGTTTTTTTCCCGTATTTGAATTTTATTTATACCACACACCTACACACACATTCCATACAGCGGCCAAGCAGCCGCCAAGCAACAGCAGCGTCGCACTCTGTTCCTGCAGTTTAGTTTGTGTTACAAGGATAATATATAATGCACGTTTGGTCAATATGATTTGTGATTGCGATGGGTGATGTGTGCGATGATGAATTTATGTAGGGTGGAGTGACAACTCGATATTTTCTCAAAAATATCTTGCAACGGTTGTCACTTACCTGCATATTTGCTTCATACTTTCTCTTACTTTTTCTTCCTCTTTTCTTCCTCTTTTCTTCCTCTTTTCTTCTTCTTTTCTTCCTCTTTTCTTCCTCGTTTCTTCCTCCTCTTCAACTTAAATATGTTGTTTTTTAAAATCAATATTTTTATATAAATTTTCTTTAAATGCGATAGTTTTATTTTCAAATAGTAAATATTTGAAAGATATTTAAATATATTCGTGCATACTTTTAATATATTTTTTTATTAATTTTATTTTAATATTTTATTTAATAAAAAAGTATTTAAATAAATTTTAAATATTTACGTAGTCGGTTTAAGTAAATGCGTTATTGGTGCAAAAATGACTCGCTTTTTGGATAAATTAAAAAAGTTTTTGGATAAATTTAATATTTTTTTCCCTTAGTGTAGGAGTCTATTGATTAGTTATTCCCTTCAAAGCTTACCCATTAGATATTATGCATTTGTTACAGTGCTTCCCCAAATCTAACAATCCCCAAAATACTTCTGGAATGCGTTCTTTGGTTGCTTTTAATCTCATCTATTCTTACAAAACGACAGCTCTTTCATGCTATTTTTATTTTTGGGAACAATAAAAAAGTCAGACGGGGTCATGTTCTGGCGAATGTGGATGCAAGGGCATGTTTACAATGTTGTGTTCTGCAAAAAATTCACAAACAAGTAATGAAGTGTAAACAGATACATTCTCGTAAGCAAAAGCCATAGTTTTTTCCCACAAATCCGGAAGTTTTCTTCGAATTGCTTCAAGCAAACGGTGTTGAACTTAAAGATAGTATTCCCCAATGACTGTTTGACCTTGTGGCAAAAATTCATGGCGAACTTTGCCATTAAAGTCGAAAAATACAGTTAGCATAACCTTGACATTTGACTGAACTGGTCTAGTTTACCTCGGTTTTAGCGAACAAGAATGCCTCCACTGAAAATATTGCGCCTTAGTTTCGACATTATGACCATAAACCAAAGTGTCATCAACCGTTATGATACATTTTAATAGTTCTGCATCGCTGTTGACTCCTAAGCAACTTCCATGCGCCGATGTTTTTGCTCGAAGTTGGAACACTTTTGGAACAAATTTTGCTATAACACGCTTCGTAACCAAAACATCCGAAAATTGATATTTGACATGTGCCAATTGATATGCAAACATCATCAGCAACATCTCTGATTGTGAATCAACGATCATTCATAACCGGCTATGGGCATCACTATATTTAAAGCGTTTGTGTTGTTTCTGTGTTTGTCTTTTGTCTTTGATTTGTTGTTGCGTTTTGTGTTGCTACATAAGCCTTTGCTCTCAATTCTTGCTCTCAACGCTCCCAGAGCGCCCACTGCCTATAGCTGTTCATAACCAATTCCTTTACCTTTTTCAAGTTTTCATCGGTTGTTAATGTACTAGGACGATTTGATGCGCTCGTCATCTTTACGGCCATCTTGTAAATGCTTTTACCACTCATAAACTCTGGCTTTACTCATAGCAGATTCAACTAATGCAAAATTCTAAGACTTTGTTGGACATAATGCCATTTTTATAATAAACTTTAATGTAAAATCTCTGATCCATTATTTCTTAAAAAATTAAAAATAACCAATTTTTTTGATTATACGTGTCATTTGTTCAACAGCTGACAAAAAAGTTAACAACCAATATGGTTGAAAATGTATAGATACTTTTAAGATATGCATGCAATAACAACAACAGAAATGGCATGCCAATCGGACCAACACACCCCGTGAAATTTCAAAATTCCCGTTACTTTTTGAGCACACCTCATAGTTTTACAAATGATTTTAATAAATTTCTAAAATTCTGATTTAAAATATATATAAAATATTAAAGCTCTAATTATGCCACAAGAAAGGCGATCCCACCATTTGTGCCAACTACCGTGGGATAAGCCTTCTTAATATCGCATATAAAGTCCTGTCGAGTTTATTATGTGAAAGTCTGAAGCCCATACTAAACCAGCTGATTGAACCTTATCAGTGTGGCTTCAGACCTGGCAAATACACCATAGACAAGATATTTACGCTACGACCAATCTTGGAGAAGACCCTAGAGAAACAAATCGACACGCACCATCTTTTTGTCGATTACAAATCCGCCTTGGACAGTCCAATAAGGAATCATCTTTACTCCACCATGTCTGAATTTGGTATTCCTGTAAAACTCATCCGTCTTTGCAGAATGACACTGAGCAACACCAGCAGCAAAGTTAAGACTGGGAAGGATCTCACTCATCCATTCGATACCAAACGAGGTTTCAGACAAGGTGATTCCTTATCGCGTGACTTTTTCAACCTTATGATGGAGAAGATCATCCGAGCTGCTGATTTCAGACGTAGTGGCATGATATTCTACAAAAGTATTATGTTGCTGACGTATGCTGGTGATATCGATACCATTGGGCATAATACACGCGAAATCAGTGCAGCATTCTCCAGATTAGCAAAAGAGTCGAGTCGAATCGGTCTTGCACTGAACGCAGATAAGACGAAATACCTAGTGTCAACAAACAAACAGTCCCAGCGTCTTGGAAACCACGTCAATGTTGACAATATCTCCTTCGAGGTTATTAAGGACTTCGTCTACCTGGGATCCAGCATAAACTCCTTCAACGATGTCAGTATTGAGATTAAACGAAGGATAACTCTTGCCAACAGGTGTTACTTTGGGCTGAGAAGGCAATTGAGAAGCAGAGGAGAAGCGACGAACAAAACTCACGCTCTATAAGTCACTTATCATGCCCGTCCTATTATATGCAGCACAAACCTGGACGTTGAGCAGTTCTGATGAAAAGACTTTGGGAGCCTTTGAGAGAAAGAAACTTCCTAAGATTTTCGGTCCGATCTGCGTCAATGGCTAGTACCGAATTCGATGGAGCCACGAGCTGTATGCTAACATCGACATAGTTAAGCGATTAAAATCGAGTGGCTCCGCTGGCTAGGTCATGTTGAGCGAATGGAAAACGACGCTCCAGTAAAAAAAATATTCGATTCGGTGCCCGGTGGTGGTCAAAGCAGAAGAGTACGCTTCCTCATCTTCCTTGGAAGTATTATGTGTTGGATAACCTGACTACACTTGGTGTTTCCAACTGGCGCCAGCAAGCGAAAAACAAAAATGACTGGCGCAATTACTTATACGAAGCCAAAACCGACCAACGGTTGTAAGCGCAAGAGAAGAAGAAGAATTGTGGGTAGAATGAAAGTATGACAAACATCTACTATGGACTTTACTGATATACTGATGTAAGTAGGAGTTATGCTCGTTATGAGAGCATGCCTTCAGATAGTATCGTAGTAGAAGTGTTGGAAAAGCAGGAAGCCAATTCAGATTGTCGTGTTCTATTTGCAACTTACGTAAAATTGACGGATATTTCAGTTTTAATGCATGGTTCACAAACGACCTTCAGTACTTGAAGTTCAAGACACGATGAATAACAGTCAATATGAGTGTATCATGTAGCATCAATTTCAATAGATTATAATGGCGGTTAGATACGAGAGAAATTTGATAAGTCATTGATTTTTGGAATAATAGCTATTTTTTTCGGCAAAAAAACGTTAGACCGTCGAGCCAGGTTTGGAAATTGGGAATGGTCGCAAGTTGCTTAATTTGGAGAGCATGGTGGATAGAGTAGCAGTTCGTGGGCCAATTTATGGATTTAAGCCCAATTGAAAATAGTCGCAAGGACCTAAATCTGGAGAGCCCAATTTATGGATTTTTGCCATGGCGACTACAGAGGTGTGCGCCGATGCGTTGTCATGGTGGAAGAGCACTTTTTGCTTCGCCAAATGTGGTCGTTTTTGCTTCAAATCAATGTGAAATCTGTCCAAGCTATGATTAATATTCGCCAGTGATAGTTTTACGCTTTTCAAGGTAATATACTCCGCATGCATTCCAAAAAAAACTGTCGCCATGACCATGTTGGCCGGCAGATCCATCTTGGCCTTCTTTGATGAACATTCACCCGGAGAAGGACACTGCTTTGGCTGTTCCTTGGTCTCTGGTGTGTTGTGATGTATCCATGTTTTATCTACGGTTGCGAAACGGCGCAAAAACTACTTCGGATTGCAGTTCAACATCGCCAAACAATCCTTTGAAATGTTCACACTGCTTCGCTTATGGCCGAGTGTGAGAAATCGCGGCACCCATCACGCGGATAGCTTTTTCATGTTCAAATATGCATGTAAAATGTGATGTACCTGCTCACATGAGATGCCTGCAGCCTCAGCCACCGCACGCAATTTTATTCTCCGATCGTCCAATATCATTCCATGTGTTTTATAGACGATTTCTGTAGTGACGACCTCTTTTGGGCGACCCGTACGATTAGCGTTCAAAACGTGCTGGTACGACCGTTACGGAATTCAGTAAATCAATGCTAAACCATTGAAATTTATGGTGCAGAGTCCTCATAGTATTTAAAAAGCCTTTCATTGGCTTTTGTGATGGTTTTTTTTTTACGGAAAAAAGAATGCTTGATAAGAACACGAAATTCACTTTTTTCTATGTTCATCGATATTCACGAAGTTGTCTGCTTTCTATGCCTGTCAAACACAAACTAAAAGTCACAGCTTGCTCAAAAATTTAACAGTAGTCTATTAACAGATGGTAGTTGACAGGACCAGGGTCTGTTAAAATAAGTGTTAATTAAAGAGAATTGTAGTGGGACCGGTTTAAATGTGGTAAATTTATGAAATAATAAACGGAAGAGAGAATTGAGAGGATAAAATTGAGTTGACGAATTTTCAAATTCTTTAGTTTTTTGAATTTTTCAGAATTAAGTGAGGTTTTATTTGAATTTTCGAAAAATTCTTGAGCTTTTTTTTTTAATTTTTTCTGTATTAAGTGAGTTTTTAGCGAACTTTCGATAAAATCTTAGACAAAAGTAGAAATTGCTAGAAAAATTTAAAAAAAAATGTTGATGAAGAAGTTAAATAAATATAAATAAAAAATAAACTGGCCATATCAGCCCTTGAAAGGACTTTGACCGAACTTCTTAAGATCAAATTGTATTGTGCGTGTTCTTAAATGTTTGTACACAATTGGTCGAGAACTGGACCCACTAGTTTTATGCCGACTGCAAACGGCTAATGTGCATGTTCTCAAGAAGCTTTACATGGCCTTATTTACTCTCTGAAGTTTGCCATTGTCTGCAGAGAGGTGACGGCCGAACAGAAAAATAAATTTAATTGAAAAAACTTTCTGTGTCGGATGGAATTGAACCAGGGTTCTTTGGGGTATGGGTCACGCACTCTACCCACTGTGACACGGCCGCCACAAGAAAAAAAAGTTAGACAGCAAAAAACAGAATAAAATCGATTTTTATTTAATATTTATTTTTGGTTTTAAATCTTCACGTTGAACCTTTACTTCAAAGGTTTTGAGAAATATTAATTCTCATTCTGGGAGACTCAGTCCCAATTTCAATTTTTAAGAAAATAAATTTAAATAAAGTACTCGTTCGAATAGATAAGTATCTATTGAGTAGAGAGGGTCTGACATGAAAATGACAGACGATGTTATAAAATTGCTCTGAAAATAAGTACCTGATATTCAACAAATACAAATTTTATAGGAACGTGATATTCATACATAATATCTTCAAGGAAAATAAAAAGAAATCCTGACATTTAAAACCAACATACAATGGAGCGTGTTATATGAGAATAATGCCTGAAACAAATGAGCCAAAACCAAGTTAGTAAGTCACTCCAAACAAGAAAAAAAAAAACAACGGTTAAACACATAAAGATAACTACAAAAGGAAAAACAAAGAAATGTAAAAGTTGAATTACAACCAAAAAACTTACACCACCACAAAGACAAATTCAGTGCACGTTCTCAACCAAAATAAATCCTTGGCAGTTGACATTTTAACTGGAATCCAAGAGCTGAGATTGAGAATGGGATTGGGATAGGGATAGGGATTGGGACTGAGTGGTGTAAAACAAAGCATAATTGCAGCAGTTGAAAGTCGAGAAGGGGAAAAAATAACACAGACAAAATTTAATTTATACGAAAAAGAGAAACATAAAAAAAACGGAAGTCAAAGCTAGGAAAACAGAAAAAAAAAAAAATATGAGGAAAAATTGCCCGAGGCAAGCAACAAATATTAAATTCAACTCAATGATGAATGGAATGATATTAGGAAGCACCACCCAACATGCGCAGGAAGTGTTTTAAAGTAAAGGACAACAATTGTCAAATTTGGGTGGCATGGGTGGAGGAGACTTTAGGCCATAGCGCCAGTCATCGCTATCGGCTAAGTGCATTTAAATGGAAAATTAATATTGTACAAGCACACTTAATGATGATGGAATCATGGTAAATGATGATTTGGACTAAATGAAGCAATGATCAAGCAAGCGAACAATAGATAATGGCTTAAGGGACGCCCAATCAATTAGCTACGTTTTAAGGTTAAAACACTTAGAAAGCAATAAGTTAAGAAAATATCATAAATAAATGAACACAAGATAAGAAAGGAATTCGAGATGTGGACACAAATATTACAACAGAAGGGTGAGAAGAAGAAGAAAGAAGCAGTATAGTAGAGTGTGGGCGGCGTTTGGCCAAGGTACACATTTTAAGTGGAGTTTTTTTTTTCAATTAAATTTCGATGAATCTGAAGTGGAGGTTGAATAATGAATGTTGAATGAATTGGATGATAGCAACCACCAATAAAATAAAAGCAACAAAAACAACATACCTCTGGAGTTATATTGATTGTTTAAAAGGCTTCTCGAGTGTTGTTGGTGCCAGCCAGCAGCATCAGCATCAAGTTGTGCTACAGCTGTTTTTCATTATTATTATTTTTAATATAATTTTGTACAATAAGCAGATGAATTTTACAACAAAAACAACGACATCGACTACACGATTCCATATTAAATATGGCAGACAGTCGTTGGCAGTACCATGGTAATGACTTTCACATACAGCAGCGTCGTAGCCGAGAAAATATCGATTTTCATAAAGCAGAATTTTTGTTTTCGTTGTTGTTGTTGTTGTTGTTGTTGTTGTTGTTGCTATTCAAGTCGTTGTTTTTATTGAAATTATACTCGCGAAGCACCGAAAACATATTTGTTGTGTCCTTTTTTAGTGTTTTAATTGAACTATGCAGGAGTTGTTCGTTCCACTAGTTACTGCTTGCTGAGATGTATTTAGATGATGGCAAGGAACATAAAGGATGTCAAAGCAAGACCACTAAGTAAAACTACGGAAAATTAAGCACCGTGTTGAAAGTGCGTTTCATACTTAGGCACCGGAAATGGATGTGATGTGCTCAAGTTTATTAAAGCTAGGCAATAGAAAGGTTTTTAAACACTTTATGTAAAACTAACAAAATTTTGCTGCTCAGCGGGAGCGGCAGAGAGAACAAATGGGCTACACAATCCGTCTTGACGCACGCAAAGGATAACGTGTCAACGTAAATGTACGTGTCCCGGCCAAAGGAATGTTAACCGTTTCGCTGTGTGTTGATAACTGAGCGAACGAAACGGATTATTATTTATATGAAAAGAAATAAATTGTGTTAAGTTGAGCTGGTTCTGGTGCGCTTTGTTTGTATTTGTTGTTGTTCTTGTCGTCGTAGTCGTCCTCGTCCTCACCAGCCTCGTCCTCAATTGGAATTGTATGAAAATGTGGTAGTTAAAAAACAAAATTAAAACAGAGGGTGATAAAACAAAACAAAAAAATAAATGCCAAAAAATTAGATGAAATACAATAGAAGCAAACAAAAGTACTCAAAAATAAACACACACAAAAACACACACACCCACAAATACACTAACATATTTCATAAAGGTCGAAAGAAAACGCACAAAAAAAGCCCCACAAAATAAATGTTAATTCAAACAAACTTGCAAACAAACAAAGAAAACAACAAACAAAGAGAGAAACAAAACTGGAAAGTGAAGAAGTCATAAAAAGCAGCCAAGATAATAATTTCACTAACAAACTACCCACCAATCCACCAAATACCCACCAATCCATCCACCACCCACCAATCCACCCACCACTAGCTGTCCAACTTACACAATATACACAGTAGTTGTTCTTAGCACCTACGTATTCACCACTTATGTACACTCACAGTCACACTTGTCGCTGGCAGCAGCAGCAGCAGCAGTAAGCAGCGTCTCCGTTTAATATGCAACATTTACACTGAGCTCAAAAGTATGCTAGAGTTATTATTTGAGTAGGGCATGAAAGATGATTCATGATAGTCTTGTTCTTTAGTCAACTTTCTTCATGCATGTTCTTAGTGAACTTTGAAGCTTAACTTTTCTTTTCTTTTCTGGTTTGTTTGAATAGAAACTTATTTCTTTCTACTCGTATGCAAGAAATAAGTTCTTTCTTCTTTTTAGTCTAATATAGGCATTAATTAACTCTTAAGCTTTAGAGAGGCCTTTATTCATTCATTCATTTTTGACGTAGAATACGTCGTTCTCGGAGGTAAGTAGGGTGGTTGATAGTGATCAAGTGTCGGTATTTACATTACTTTTTGAGCCTTTGGTGGGCCTAAAGTACTAATCGTACAATGTTGATCTTAGCACTTGTTGGTCTGCTTGATCCTCAATGCGACAAAAATTCATGTTAGAACTGTCTAACTTATATCAATTTTACACAATTACATGAAATATAAAGCCAACATTTGATGTTTTTGTTTGCTTAAACTTGCAACCTATTTATCGACGGCTTCCGGTTCTTTCGACGGCGAAGACAGCGCCATCTAGCGTGAAGACATAAATCTTATAATTAAAAAAAAGCATACTTTTGGGGGCATGTTGTTTTTAACAGACTCGCGTAGCCCAATAATACTGAGTAATTTTGAGGGGCATGCTTTTTTAACAGAATCTGTTATTGAAATGTCAAACGCAGCCAATTAAATATCCGGGCATATTATCGACAGTGAAATTTTGACACATGGGTTGTTGAACTTGATAGCATTGAACAAATTTTGTTTGCTTGTTTAAGTTTTCTACCTATTTATGGACAGTTTCCGGTTTTATCGACAAAAGCATAAAATTTGTATGGGAGCCAGAGACCTGCAATTATTCATGTTTTTGAGTCATTGGTTGACTAACACAAGAATGAGTGTTAGTGGATTTAAGTCAAAGAAGAATTTGCACTCATATCCATTTATACTCGTTCGCTCACTTCACACAAAGCAACAAAGAATAAGTTATCTGCTGATATGAACCGGTGCAGTGCTCAACTCTCTTAATCACTCAATGTATTTACTTTGCATACCGTAATGACTCACAACACCAATAAACACCATGAGTTCAGTGCAATGACTTAAGTACTTAGAATCTTTTTTAGTTCAGCTTTCTTGTTATTTGATTTTTTTTGAAACAAACTATAATTGTTTTGCAAAAAGCATAAGGTACAATACAAAATAATACTCCACTCATTCATTTTCTCACACGAAAAAGTTAACAAATCAGCAAAAATAATAAGCAACGACAAAACACAAAGTAATACTCAACTCACTCATAC
Organism: Pherbina coryleti; assembly: GCA_943735915.1. Classification (NCBI taxonomy): domain Eukaryota; kingdom Metazoa; phylum Arthropoda; class Insecta; order Diptera; family Sciomyzidae; genus Pherbina; species Pherbina coryleti. The sequence goes on from OX030949.1 coordinate 137,996,766, forward strand.
TTATTTTCCTCTCACATGAACAAGTGAGTGATTAACCCAGAACCAATAGAGTACTAATTTGTCGATACACATGTGTGTAGAAGTACTATGAGTATTTTTGGGTTTTGGTGGGAATGAGTCAAAGTATTTTGTTGAGTTGGTATAAGTACACACTTGCACCAATAATCATGGCTCATGACTTAAGTATAATTATTTCATTAGTACTCATTGCAGATCTCTGATGGAAGCGCCCCTAAGGACTGGTCGGAGGGAATAGGTGTCAAAGGCAAAAATGTTCCTTTTGCAAAAGTAATGGGGGTTGGTGATACATATTAACCCTCTCCGGCACTCTCTTAAAGGTCATATCCTCAGGTGTATGGAATAAATATTTTTAAAAAAGATGTCATCAAAAGCGAATTGAATAATTCTACGTCTTGTGTTACGACATAGTCGAAACTACTGTATCTTTTTTTTTTTTGACATTTATAATTTACCCCTTCCGAACGACTTCACACGAACTTCTCTAAATTTAAGAAATTATAAGATTCTAAAGTTAAAGTTTCAATTCGATTTTTACAGAGCTTGCGACTGGAAGCAAACTCTCTAACGATATATCTCTCTAGTTGATCTTGAAGCTGTTGTTAAGTCTTTGCGAAATGAAATTCAGAAATTTTTTTTCGGAAAGTAAAGTTTTGACTCTACGAGTACAAATAAGCTTTCGCAACTAGTTTGCGGTTTAAATAGTGTACGGAAAGTTTAAGATTTACTTTTTTAAATGGGGCGGGCCGCTTTTCTTAAACGAGGATATCCAAATTGAACAATCCTTGAAAATTTAAAAATAAATGACGCCTAATTAAATAAAATAAAAAAAAAACTAGTAAGAAATGATCTTCGACTGGGCCGAAGTTAAAATACCCCCACGTCCGAACCGAAGTATATTCAAAGTCTTAAGCCGTCAATAAAATGTTTATTTGTATAAAACATTTTTGTTATACCTACATAGTTTTAACAGAAAATATTCGCTTTCATTTTTTATAAAATCACTTTGTATGGGGGGTGGGTGTGGTTTTCACTCGATTTGGTTGAATTTTATACACAAAGTGCATGTTATATATTAAAGTTAATAAGCAAAATTTCAAGTCCATATATTATTTTTTGTGGAATTTAAAGAGATTTTACCTTTTTGATGAAGTCACTTTGTATGGGAGGTAGGCGTGGTTTTTATGCGATTTGGTTGAATTTCATACTTAGAGTGCACTTTAAATATCGGAGCTCATATGCAAAATTTCAAGTCCATATATTAATTTTTGTGGAATTCTAAGAGATTTTACCGTTTTGATAAAGGCACTTTGTATGGGAGGTAGGCGTGGTTTTCATCCGATTTGGCTCATTTACGAACTTGACGTTAGTTTTTTAGATTAAAGCTTAAATATTGAATTTCGTGATGATAGCTTGAAAATTACGGCTGTAATCGTGACGACAGACGGACAGACAGACGGACATGGCTAAATCAACTCGGGTGAAGATGCTGATCAATAATATATATACTTTTCTATACCTACCACGCCTCCTTATGGGCGTTACAAACGGAGTGACAAAATTAATATACCCCCATTTACGTTTTTTAAACGTGGGGGTATAAATATATGTGTGTGGTCACCACGAACGGTAGAAGTGAAACTTTAACCCAAAAAAGTTGATTTTTAAGTGGTTAATTGATTTACTCTTTAATATTAATAGTCTTACTAAAAAAGTCCCATTTCATATAATGAGATATACTCTTCTCTTCACTTAAGTCTGTTTTAATCAGGGATCGTAATTATTATAAGCGATATCCTAGAACTCAAAGTTAAATTATTATTTTTAGATTTTTATTTTATTGCTCAACAATAAAAAATATCTTACGATTTTTATTGTTTTGATCAGAAATAAGTTATTTTTTGATTTTTATTTTTCTGTTCAAGGATAAGAATAATTTTTGAGTTTTATTTGTCCAGTATTATTTTTTTTTTTCTCAAACATATAACTCCAAACATCACACAGCTTTGTTGCTGGCACATGCCAAGTTTTATTCCCTACACCTGAATAGGGGGGCTTTAAGGTAGGTCTGTAAACTATGTGATATATAGAATTTTGTATCAAAAACATAAATATATAAGCAAAATAAATACAATACAGAAATATAATCTGTGTACTCTTGGTGATTTCTTGGTGAAGACACTGTATATTTAACAGCCACTACGATCTGCCTTTCTGCGGTTATACAAAGAGTGTGCATGATCGGCAAATCCTGTACACACTCTATTGAGATCCAGTCGAATGTTGTGATTTGAAATTACTGCACAAAATTTACAATATACTTTAATCGGTGCCTTGTGTAAATTTAACACACACTTTTCAACTTCAAGCTGTTATTTTTTAATATAATTTCTGCAAATCGACCGAGCTAGGATTTTGACTGGTTTTTTAAAAATCTTTTTTTTTAAATAAATAAAGTAATGAATAATAAATAATTTTTAACGACTAGATCGTATTAATTTCATTCATCGATAAAAATATGGCTCTTGAAAAAGTGTGTAAAATTTACACACAAGGAACTTATTCGTTTCTAGAAATCAGGGACCGATGAAGGTTAAAATGTTGTACAGTACAACTCTGTTAGTTAGCAGCAGGGTTCGGAGAAATAAGAATGTTCTCACAATTAATCACTGCTAATAATTTCATGCTTTCAATTTCTCATGAGTGAGAAAGTTATGCGACGAACAAAAGCATTTACGATCGCTCACCATCAAAAGCAAAGTTCGTAAATATCACGAACGAAAAAACTTCGCTGCAAGCGTCGTTGGCTCGCTCACTCATGATCGTTCTTTGGTTGTGAACGCTCATTTTAAAATTCGATACGTAACTCATATTGTGAAGATTGAATCTTTAATCGTTCGTGAGCGTATTTTTGCAGTGATCAATTTTTACTCTGACAGCGAAAAAATAAGTAAAATTTTGTGATTATATAATTAAAAAAAAAATCAAAAACAAAACGAAAAGAAAAACACTTCAACTGATACAAAATAATTAAATAATACAAAAATTTGTTTCTTTATAATAGGCAATAATTTTTGCCTAATAATATATTTGATACTCTGTACATTTTTCAAATTAACGAAGCGAATACACAACAAAGCAATTTAAGTAATCAATTGCGTCTATCTGCATTCGTCCGTTTCACAAATGAATAAATTTAAAGATCTTTCGTCTGCGCTATACTCATGAACTTTAAAAAAGTCGCTCACGAACGATTAAAAATTCAATCTTCTCACGATAACTCATTTTGCGATTGTATTTCATTATGATAAATTCTTTAGATTCTGTGGCGACCGTGGCGTAGTTGGTTAAAGTGTGTGGCCGCTATGTCAACGAGACCCAGGTTCGAACCCCAGCAGCGACAGAAAATTATTTGAATTAAAAAAATTTTTCTGTACGGCCGCCACCTATCTGCAGACAATGGCAAACCTCAGAGAGTAATCAAAATGTCACGTAAAGCTTCTTGAGAATAAGAACATTCCGTTCATCACCGTTCGGAGTCGGCGTTAAGCATGTAGGTGCGGTTCTCGGTCAATTGTGTACAAACTTAATAACACGCACAACACAATTGATCATAAGAAGCTAGGTCAAAGTCCTTTCAAGGGCTGAAATGGCCAGTTATTTATTTTTTTTTATTTTTTATTTAAATTCTTTAGATATTGAACGTTCACGATATATGCAGTTATTTTATGTAAACATTTTTCTCATGAGTGAGCTACTAAAAGCGATTGTTCGTAATTTGAGCACGGGAGCAAAAAATCGTTGCATTTAGTCTCTCGTGAGAGAACACGAAGGCAATGTTTTCGTGAACGTTCGATTTCAAAAGAATTTATCATAATAAAATACAATCGCAAAATGAGTTTCCATGAGAAGATTGAATTTTTAATCGTTCATGAGCGAATTTTTCCGCACCCTGGTTAGCAGCAGTCAGTGTTTGTCTTTTCGTTTATGGTTGATGTTTTCAATATGAATATCAAAGACATGCTCCAGATGCAATTAATTTTTTCAGCAATATTATAATTACTCAATGTATGAACCATGGAGTTGAAAAGCTACTGTGTCCATATTATATTATAATTTTTTAATTCTGCCTAACACTATGTGAAAATCACGCCGAAGCGTTTCACGGCGAAATGTTTCATCGGCGAATTGATTCATCGGTTTTAATTAAGGCCCCTATTAGGTACGACAACTTAACTTAAGTTGAGTGTGTAATTTGTAAATTTGTATTGTCTATTACACATTTGAGGTACATATGTGTCTATCGACTGACAAGTATGTATCTCAGAGATGTGTATGTATTTTTTGTGGTATTAGGTTTAACAATGCAACTATGTCTCGAGTGTAAAAACTGTCAAAAACTTACATCTGCTTTGAGCTAGTTGTATAGCGTCTTTAGAGGTGCCCAAGCCCTATGCACTTGGTGCACATTTGTTTTTGTAAAAGCACTTAGGCATAGGCTGTGTATTCTAATATACACACACAGCACTCCGCACTAAGCAATACAAAATACACAAACAAATTTGTCTCTTTTGTTTTTGATCTTTTTTCGTTGCTTATACCGAAGTGCAAGCAACAACACTTTCGTATGCTTTGTTGGTACATTTTGGTGACAGTGATCTTCTACGTAGATTTTGTTGTTATCTAACATAGTATGCTTTCGTTTACGAAAGGTTGCAGGATTTTATATGTATTAGTGTTTGCACTTCCATAAGAAAGTTTTGGGCACTCCTGCTCTATACTATTATTTCCTTGCTTTATTACTTGTGAACAAAATACATATACACAAAAATTGAAATCAATGCGAACAGCTGATTCATTTCAACGAAAGTGTCAAAATTTCGGTGTAATCATACTCCAATAGAAACAGCAATTTTACACCACAGCTCAACTGAAAATGTATGTTATGCGTAATATGGCAAAAAAGTTCAGTTGAGGTGTCTTAACTCACGTCAACTTAAGTTGAGTTGTCGTACCTAATAGGGGCCTAACATCGCGGCTAAAGAAGTTTCACTTAAAAAAAAACATATTGCAATCGGAACCGTCTGAACATGCTAAAAATGAATAGAAGGAATAATTGGAAATATGTCTGACTGTGAATATAGTTCCGCGAACTATACAGGTTAGGAACGACCCATCTCTAGTCTCGATTTCAACCAATTAATGCCGATGGTAATCATCACTAGCCATTTATAAGTTGGTACTATGGATTTCAGTGATGAGGTGTACTATTAATAATAGTATTATTTATTTATTATATATAAGGAATGGACTTAGTTATTCCTAAAATAAGGTAGGAATACACCTGGAATCAAGGAAGTGATTCACACAAGGACAACCAACAACCTGATAACAGTTTGACGGTACACTAAGGGAAAAAATATTAAATTTATCTAAAAACTTTTTTAATTTATCCAAAAAGCGAGTAATTTTTGCACCAATAACGCATTTACTTAAATCGACTTAAATTTTAAAATATTTAAACAGAATTAATAAAAAATATATTAAAATTATGCACGAATATATTTAAATATCTTTCAAATATTTACTTTTTGAAAATAAAACCATTGCATTCAAGGAAAATTTATATAAAAATATTGAAATTGAAAACCAATTTATTTGAATATTTCCCACCAGCTGCGTTCATCAAATACCATTTGTTGGTATATTTTATTTTCTGTTTTACTTTTTCCGTTCTTTAATTTATACTATTTTTGACAGTTGGTGCAATGTAAGGGCACCAAATGTCAAAAATAGTATAATCTAAAAAAAGAAAAATTAAGATAGAGAATAAGAAGCAAATTATGCAGGTAAATGACAACCGGTTCAAGATGTTGTTGAGAAAATACCGAGTTGTCACTCCACCCTACATAATTACATCATGCATTGCAATCACAATCGCACTCACAAATCATATTTCCCAAAAATCCAGGCTATATTACCCTTGCAACATTAACTAAATGAGAACTATAAGAAACCTGCAACTGCAAGAAATATACTGCAGGAACAGAGTGCGATGCTGTTGCTGCTTATCGGAATATATGTGTACGTGTGCGATGCTGTTGCTGCTTGCTTGTATGGAATATGTGTGTACGTGTGTGGTATAAATAAAATTCAAATACGGGAAAAAACGAGTTGTAATGAAAGCATTTGATTTAACCGCGTAAATATTTAAATAAAATTTATACTCAGGCGTGGATAATGCTAATATGCATTATTTCCCTTAGTGTAGTAACATTATGGTACTAATAACCTGAAAACTCATTTTCTGGGTACCATTTCCTTGAACCTTCGACTCCTCGCCATGGAACACGTAATATCAAGCTCAAACGCCAGCTAACCACGATAAAAACCGAAGAATATCTGTTATTCTCGCTGACTTAAGCTTCAAACATACGTATCATCACTTGTCAAAGCCTTAAACCAATCATTTGATCGTCTAGCCATGGTTTTTAAAGTGACAACTTTACGTTTTGCCTCGCAAGTTGAAAAATTAATTTTTCTAAAATGCATCAGCGTTGCATGGAAGTATTACTCGATGAATATATGCGCTACGGTTAATGTTATGAAGCGACAATAGAGGATTTTTACTTTTCGGCTGGCATTGCGACAAAACTAAAAAAAATATATAAATTTCATATTAAAACAAGTTTGCAAGTTTGCCCTGAAAATGCAACAAAAATTCAAAAACGTTGCATGTAATTATAAATCTGTGACTGGGGAGGTGAGGAGGGACAGCCAATTTTATGGAAAGACAATAAAGTTCAATAAATGTCAGGACAGTGATTGTGCAGTTTTCCAGCAAATGATAAACATAAAAATTAATGGCCTTCTAGGAACCACCTAAACCACTCACGTATATGCACTAAGGAGGTCCTAAGTTGTAAGGAACCAAAAAAAAAATTTTATAGTTTGAGTTACTCGAATAAGTAATAAATCTCAGATGTGAATTCGATCAAAGATGATTTAAAAGTGCTGCAACCATGATTTGTTAGTCGAAAGGATTTATATAGGAAAAAAAAAGTGCTCTTTTTTTGTCAAAAATGTTTTTTTTCGAACAGATCGAATGTGGGTATTTAAAAAACAAAAGAAATTTCGTAAAATTCAAAATTTGGAAATATTTTTCAAAACTTGACTTATTTTGTGCAAAACAATAAAAAAAACCCAAAATTTGGATAAGAAGGTTATCTATTTTCAGTTTGTTTTTTTTTTTTTGTTTTTTGGTAAATCCCTAAAGTGCCTTTTTGTTGTATATCGAAATAATAAAATAATCATTAAAATTTGGAAAACATGTATTCCTCACTCGGAATGACTTGAATAATTCTTACTGTTTTTTTTAATCCACTTTTTTTTGTTGGATTTTGATAATTTTATGAAAAATATCCCCAAAAGCCCAAATATACAATATTAAAAGAAAAAAATTGACATATTACTTAAGCATAGTCGTTGAACGTATACATGGCAGATATTTGGACTTGAGACTCGTAATAAATGACCTCAAAAACGTTAGACCTCGAACATTTTCATTAGAACTTTAAAGCTATGCCAGAATATCATCCAAAAAACTACAGAATAGGTTAAAAGTCTGTTTCTGCTATTTATGTAGATAGGCTTAAGAGATATGAGATTGGAAAAATATTTGTCTTAAAAACTCCAACTATTTTATCAACAATTTTATTTAATTTGGACATTCACTGCAAGGATATAGAAATATAAAAGGTCCGCCAAATAACTTTTTTTTTTTTGAAAATGCTATAACAAAAAACTACTGAATATTTTCTCAAATTTCTTTTTTTATTTGAATGTACAATCCTTCCGGCTAATAATGGAAAATAATTTCATTCAAATGGCTGCCTCGGCTGGCCATGCAGTAGCCTACACGATCGGTCCAATTTTTAAGCACATTATCGATTGTGTGCAGCTGTATTTCACCAATGGCTTCACGAATATTGTTCTTTAAAGCGTCAATTGTCTCTGGCTTGTCGGCGTAACACTTATCTTTGAGGGCACCCCACAAATAATAGTCCAACGGTGTCAAATCGCAGCTCCGAGATGGCCAAACGACATCAGCTCTAAGGCTGATAATGCGATCTTCAAAAACAGGGCGCAAAACATCGAGTGTAGCTTCGGCTGTGTGGCACGTAGCGCCGTCCTGTTGAAACCAAATGTTGCCAATATCCTCCTCTTCAATTTTTGTGAACAAAAATTCGTTCAACATGGCCCGATAACGATGGCCATTGACTGTAACGGCCACTCCTTGCTCATTTTCGAAGAAAAATGGCCCAATTATGCCTCTGGACTAAAATCCGCAGCAAACAGTGACTCGTTTTGGGTGCATCGGCTTTTCAATGTATGCGTGCGGGTTTTCTGTGCCCCAAATGCGACAATTTTGCTTGTTTACATACCCGCCAAGATCAAAATGAGCTTCATCTGAAAAGATGATTTTTTTGGTAAAATCGGCATCTTTTTTGAAGTCGATCGCAGCCCCACTTAGCGAAGCGAAAACGCATTGGATGGTCAGTTGGCTTCAACTCCTGAACCAATTGGACTTTGTATGGCGTCATACCAAGGTCTTTATGCAAAATTCGTCTCAATGATGTCTCCGAAATGTTCAATTGTTGAGAACGACGGTGAATTCATGTTGATGCCGCTTAACGCACACTTTCTGCCACAGCAGCAATATTCTCGGGTGTACGCACTGTTTTTGGCTTTTCACGCTTTGGTTTATCGATGAGGATGCCAGTTTCTTTCACTTTTTTCACAAGATAACGAACATACGGAGCTGACGGTGCTTCTGTTCTTCCAAAATCCGTCGCAATTTTCGCACACATTCTGCAACATTATCATGATTTTCAAAGTAATGTCGCAATATTTCCCAGCGTTGTTCAAGCATATACACAACCATATTCGTTCAGCGGAAGGATAAAACTAATTATCTGTCAAATCAGACATGTGCTAAGTGTTACCATTCACGAAATAAGCACTAGTTGAAAAAAAAAAGTTAGATGGTGGACCCTTTATATATTAAAAAAGTATTAAAATCCGATATTTTTTGAGAGATGGAAGGGAGTTTTGAACCTTGAAATCAATGGTGCACACCCAAAAGCAGTATATTGTTCTGATTTTATTTGAACATTTTTCATGTAACCTTAAAAAATTGAACTCAAAAAGGAGCCTGATATTGTGTCTTTTTTGCCATTAATGGGTTAAATGGATCTATCAGCCAATTGGACCGATGCATTGTTGAGACAAACAAGGTCGTTAAGGAAGCACATGTTTCATTCAACATACGAGTTGAAAACTCTTCTAGCATTTATCATCTGCTCTCAATGCTACGTGCTGAGAAAATAGTGCACAATGAATTATTACTTTGACGTGAGGGATTAATTCGACCATTTATTTCGTTCTTCAATATCGAATAAGTACGTGCTCTTTATGTGCACTCTTTTGCCGGAACCCAGTGCAATGATGTCTGAGTGGCATATTAAAAATTCTTGGAGCATATTGTGAAGTCTACTATCATACAAAATTGTGAACATTGTGAAGCACCTACAAGTAGGTAAAGTAATTTTAGTGCAATACGAGGGGTGCCTTTAAAGTTTTGCGCCTCGGCAACACTAACCATTGCTAGATGAATTTCGACAGTTCCATTCGAAAATTTGACATTTTCTAGTATAATCGTACACACAACGTTTTGATAAATTGAATTGTAGATTGAATTGAATTGAATTGTATTTTAGCAAAAAAATGGAATTAACACGTGTACATTTTCGGGTGATGATTTTTTTACGATTTTCAACGTGGATTGGCAAGAAAAGAATGGATAAATCAACTTAGTTCGACTTTTGGTGATGAAGCACCGCATTGCAATCATTATACATTGATTGCAAAGGAGATTACTTTAAAGGAAACAAAATTAATATCGATGAATAATTGAACCGTTTCCGTTTTATTAAAGAATAACGGGTAGTTTTTGATCAGAAGGTAAGTAAACTTGACTTGACTTGACTTGACATAGATCAATTATAATTCTTACAATAATTAAAAAAAGATAAAAAAGATTAATGCAGTTAACGTTTGAAGTGTTTGTGGCCGTGTTTCCATCTAGGATATTACTCAGTCAGCCCAGGTCGGAACGTGAACTTGAGATATTTTAAAAAACTTTATTATCGGCTTGAAGTACAATCAAACATTTATGAATGGAACTCAACTTCTTTCATATGGCCACCGCGGGCACGTATGCAGCGGTCGATTCATTAGACCCAATTTTCGATGACTCGGCCACACATTTCGGCAGAAACGGCCACTATTTCGCGTTCAATGTTGGCTCTCAGCTCTTCCAACGTCATCGGTTTTTTGGCATAGACCAATGACTTGACGTAGTCCCAAAGAAAATAGTCTAGAGGCATTAAATCGCACGAACGAGGCGGTCAATTGACTGGCCCATTTCTTGAGATATCACGCTCATCAAACTTACTCTTCAATAAATCGATTGTAACGTGTGCTGTGTGGCTTGTAGCTCCGTCCTGTTGGAACCACATGTCGTCCAAGTCCATATCTTCTAATTCGGGCTAAAAGTAACGTTATGATCGTTATCGTCGACGAAAAAATATGGTCCAATGACGCCACCAGCATGTAAACCGCACCAAACAGCTATTTTTTGTAGATGAAGTGGTGATTCATGAAGCATATGTGGATTTTCACCCGACCAATAACGCATATTTTGCTTATTGACGAACCCATTGACCCAAAAATGAGCTTCGTCACTGAAGATCATCTTGGCGCATCTTTTCCAGAGCCCAATCGGAGAACGTACGTAACTTCAAATGGTCCATCGGCTTTAATTCTGGAGTCAGCTTGATCTTGTGTGAGTGTAAACCAAGATCCTAACGCAAAATTCGCCATAAAGTGATCTGGGTGATGCCCAATTCTTGAGAACGCCGTGGAATTGACTGTTTTGTATCGTTTGCGACGGACGCCTGAATGGCAGCGATATTTTCGACACTTCGACCAACCCGTTGTCTCACTGGCACGGCAACATCACACAATGAATATGTAGACTCAATTTTTGCACTAAACTTGTTATTGTCTGTCTATTAGGGCAAGAATTACGGCCGAAAATTGCAGTTAGCTCTCTTAAAGTTTCGATCACCGACTTTGAATCTCGGTAGTAAATTTTTATAATTTGCAGACGTTGTCCGTTCGTGTTCTTTACCGTGATGAAAATGTTGAGTTTACTTAATAAATTGACAGAGTCAGTTTGATGATTAGTGAAAGGGTGCGTTCAGAAATTTATTTCAAAGTTGTCAAGTCCCTATTGGAAAACCCTGTAGTTATACAGTTTTTTGTCTTATGAATGATACCAGAAAGAGCCGCCCTGAGAGCGGGGATTGAACTGTCTTAAATACCCAGTAGGAAAGGCAATCATCCCAAGATTTATAAATTATGTACAAAACCATCTCTGAAGTATGAAAGTATTTTGCCAATGAGTACAAAATATCATTTATTAACCTCCAAATAGATTAATTTAACGTTTCAAAATCTATTGAGAGTTGTCAAAGTTATTCAAAGTCTTTTAGTCAGATTGAGATGCCGCACCCTGTATTAAATTTATAATTTCACTGAGAACGTGTAAAGGCTTTTGGGCCGTTACAATATGAAAAAGATAAAAATAAGCCATTTCAGTTCATGAAAGGAGTTTGATCGGGCTTCTTATGATCAATTCAGTATTATTAAATTTTTGTATACAAATAATCAAGAACTGGACCTACAAGTATTATGAACACTCCGAACGACCTATGTTCAGGTTCTCAATAAGCTTACTACCCAGCATTTATTTTGGAGTCAATTGAAAAAGTGAACTAGTTCATTACGAACGCAGTTCGAAGTAGCTCTGAAAAAGTACAAAAGGCGTTCAGTGTAGAACAGTTCACTTTACTTTTGTTTTCAAAAGTATTGATGAAAAAAAATAAAAGCGTTCTGACTATAAAATTTCTGGCGTAAAATTTCTTCTGGATTGTGGATGGAAAAGATCGTAGAAATCAGGTCTTTAAGACCTTTGCTCTAGTACACTAATTTTTTACACTTTTAAAATATTCAATTGAAGCCTTGTTAAAAATTAACCACTTTCAGGCTACTGCAAAAGCAACCTGTTTAAAAATGTTTCTAATGCAACTAGTTCAAATATGGAGAAGAAGGAGTGTGTATGGGGACAATTGTCTTTTCCTATAACATCAACCCGCAAAAAGCGTCAGTTCGTTCAATGTAAAAGGGTATTGTAGTGGAACTAGTACTGTTTTTTTTTGGAACTAGTTCAGAACTATTTAAAATTTGGTCCACTTTTCTGCTGGGTACTTACTCTTATTCTCTTACTCTCTTATTACTCTCACTTATTACTTAACTCTTTCAGCGAAAAATATTTTAAGCCCTTAAAGTGGCAAAAAATTTTTTTTTGGTTTTGGTCATTTTTATATTTTTATTTCATTTACACATTTTTATTTCATTTACACATTTACAATGAAATGTAACAGTGGTTTAAAAACTGTACCATCTTCGCGCAAAACAGTGAAATCAGCTGGTACAGTTTTTAAACCACTGGCGCTGAAAGAGTTAAGACATTATTTTCTCTGAGGTTTGCCATTGTGAGGAGAGAGGATCAGAAAATCAATTGCAATTGGAAAATGTTCTGTCAAAGATGGCGGGATTTTTCGGTACTTTGAAATCGAGCAGTCCACGCACGCTTATGCGTTCGTCACGGCCGCCACGAAAATAGGTTCATGTTATATAGAAATTTTTTTTTTCAAACAAGCATCACTTTGACTTGACTATTAAAATTAAATTAAATTTGAACTGAAAAACCTTAATCAATTGCTATCCGGTAATTTTATTTTTTTCGCTGTGTACGGATTATTCCGCTCTGTAAAGGAGAGAAAGATGACTTAATAAAACAATGGCAAGGATAACGATGACAAATAAAAACATTAAGTGACCAACACAAGACACAATGTTGCAGGAAAGCGGTTAGGAAACAATGCACGAAAGGAGGAAGAGTAAAATACGGCTTGATTGCCAAGACGTACAAACAGCGGATGCAGGGACGGAAGTAAGGACAAAAGCTGACTGCCCGACTTGGTTTGCTTCACATTTTACAAACATCAAGTGCACGAAAGGATAACAAATTGCCACCGAAATATTGCAGAGAAATTGCCAAGATAAAATGTAATGAAGATAAAATGTAAATATTAGTTGTGGCGAAGGAGAAAGAAAAGCTGAGTAGCAGGATTTGTAAAAGAAAAATTAAGAAAGGCTTCTGTGGGAGTATATTTACATAGGTGAGGGATTTGTTTATTTGTTTTTTATTTTTTTTTTTTTCAAATAGTAGGTTTATTGATAGGTATAGCATGTGCATGTGGGCACAGAGAGTGTAGGCGTTAAATTTAATGCGCGTTCATACGACAAACAGACAAAACTTTGTTGTCCAAAGTACTTCAAATGTCGACAAGTATTCGTGGAAATAGCTCAGCTGTCATTGAAGTTCGTCACTGTGACTTGATACATTTTTATACCCTTCACATGTGATGAAAGGTTGAATTAACTTTGTGCGTCTCTTCGCGTTACTGTCAGAGATGTATACGTCCTAAGAAAAAATAACATTTTGCTTGTAGCTTTCGATTTGAAAGAAGCGGTTGAGTTAATTGATTGTCGTTGAAATGCACATGTACGTGTCACACGGGCTTCAAGGTTATAAGAGTTTAAATTTAGTTTGAATTTGTAAAACACACGCCTACTGAAAGACATATTTAAAAAAAAAAAGAGTTTTGAAGAAATTTATAAAATAACGAATATATAGATAGATATAAGCTGTTAATGAAATTATTTGACTGTTTGAGGTTTTGAAGTTCAAGCGATCCTAGACTTTGTGTAAACTGAAATATTTTTAAAAACGGTCTATTAGGTTGTGTGAAAATAGACCTATAAACTGAAATTTTATGCACATACCTAAAATAGTGAAAAATTGGAATTGTAAGTAAATTTTTAATATTATGGCCCAAGATGTGCCTGTTCTGATCACTTTTGTAAAAACTTTCAAGTCATATAGACGAACATATAGATTTGCAAGGTTTTACTTCTGGGAACCTGTGAGCTGAGGAGTTTGTGCAGAGTCCAAAACTGAGATTAGAATTGGGCTATCATGTCAGAGTTATGAGGTGTTTGAGGTTATGTACGCGAAAAATGATTTTTTGGTCTGCTGTTGAGAATATGCAACAGTAATTAGTAATATGCAACTGCGAAATCACAATGGAGTGGTTTTGGTACTCCTGGACCCTTTTTTAAAACAAAAAATCAAAATTTTAGCTCGTAACTTTTTTTTCCAGCATACTCAAAAAAAAAAAAACAGAATCAAAAATATGATTTCGAAAAAGGACTCAGGAGAACCAAAAGCATTGGTTTTAAAAAAAAAAAAAAAAAAAAAAATGTATGTATAAATACTTTCTAAGAGTCCCTCTAGGTTTTGGTTATTTGAGGAATCTTAATTTCGATCCGGCTGAATCTGCTGATTACATAAGTTTTTTTTTTTACTTTTTTTCTTCAAACTGAATCATTTCTAGCGTAACATCTTCTATCATTTAAAATGATCTCAAGAATGGTCATCTACGATTTTTCATTGCAGATGGCATTAAAATTTAAAACCCTGCACTGTTATAGCCATAGACAGAATTCCTTAAGTTATTTTTAAATAGCCATCACTTTAAAGGAAAAAGCTATGATGAGGAGTCAATTTGATTGAGAGGAGTAGTTATTAATAATGCAGTTGGTATAAAGGACTTTAAAAACACAACCGCAGGAATTTTGATGTGACAATGGATCTGTATTGATGACTTTATTATTTTTCGTATTATTTTCCGTTTCCCATCCCCTGTTCCTATCCTGTCCAAATTCTTGTTTTAATACATGTCTAACCATTTATTAAATGTACCATGTCTTGTACTCACCATTGTCGAAATCCTTTCCCTAGTCCTTATCCCACTTCTTGTCATAATCTTTATCCCTATTCATGTTCTAAGTGTTCTCCAACTTCTTGCCCCAGTCCTTGTCATAACTCTTATCTTATTCCTGGTTCTTATCCATTTCCAAACCCTAGGACCTCATTTCTGTCTTATGATATTTATACCCCTACGTTTAAAAAACGTAAACGGGGTATATTAATTTTGTCACTCCGTTTGTAACACCCATAAGGAGGCGTGGTAGGTAAAGAAATTATATATACTAGTATCGCCTGTGGCCGAAATTCGACCAACATTAAAAAAGGTATTGTAATTGAATTTTATACAAATTTTAAATTCTTACCTTGACGCCATTAGGAAAATGTGAGGTAGGGCAAGAAGGAAGATTGAGTTAATGACAAAAATGAAATCAAAATTTGAAATTCGTTTTAAATCATTACCGATTACAAAATTTTTCCGATAAGATAATTAACTTAAAACAAAGAAGTATGGTTCTATTTAAAAAAAATCAATAGTTATGAGGTGGGTTCAATGAAAAACTTCCATATGATCTATATTCTTTGTGAATACTCTCTCATCATTCGCCAAATGATCTTGTTACCTATGTTCAGAAACATAAAACTTTAAGCTATAAAAAGATCTAACTCTACTTGTTGCGACACATAATTGACCATGTATAAAAACTGGCTGTATAAAATAAGACCCCAACTTTTTCGAATGTTTGCCCCTGAGACTTATTAATAGTCATTGCAAATGCAATGACAATTGAAAATTATTTTCTTTGACACTGAAATGGTAGAAAAGTGCTGCAATATGTTAAGTTTATACGTGAAATCAGAATACTCGTACATCGTGCGATCCCTGTTAAAACTTCTCAAGCAATAGCATTCTTATGTAAACATTTTACACGCATTCTTGTTCCATTAACTAATGTTTTCTTTGTATTTAAATTTCTAATGATTGAAATATTTGAAAAATTTTTTCACACAAATTATTTTTTAAGCTGTAGAACTTTGCAAAAAATACAAAAACAACATTTTGAAAAATGTAATTTTCATCAAAAAAATTATAGGGGGTAGCTCATGATTTTCGATGACAGAAACACTTAATTAAATCATGTGTCAAAATGAAGCAATTGTAGCAAATAAATGATATGGTATATGAAAGAGTGTGAGAGAAGAAAATAGAAAAACAAAAAAAAAATTACAAAAAAAGAATGTCTGGTCTAATTTTTAAGCAAAAATTGAATATTTTAGAGTGTTTTTGAAAACAGCATAAGAAATTGAATTAGTGAGATAACGGGAAATCTTTTCTTATTTCTCAAAAGTAATTTAATTAAACTTTCAGACAAAGAAAATTTAGGGAAAATCGATTGAAAAATGGCTGAAATATTTGCATGCAAAATTAAAATTTGAACTATCAATTGTTTTTTCTCATTCTGAGGCAATGACATTGCTTTAAGAAATGCATTGCATGGAAAAAATCTACAGGTTTCGAAATATCGCAATACTTTTGATGTCATAATAACGGGAAATTTTTTTACATACTATTCGTGGGAAAATATTAGCAAAAAAGTTTTCGTATACCGTTATTTTTCTCAACCAACGAATTTTCATACAAAAAACATTGTACTGAAAACATCTATAGTTTTCAAGATATCACAATAATTTTGATGTCAAAATAACGGAAATTTTTCAAAATTTACTATTTGTAAGCAATTTTACCATCACAATATATATTGACACTTGTTACATGAAATAGTGCTTATTGTAGGGTAACCGTAAACGATGGTGAAAAATATTAAATTTTTTTTGCACATCTTATAAATGTCTAAATTTCTCTCTTATATCATTTTTTTCCATCTCTTATAGTTTAGCTTTTATTTAATAAATGCTCTTTTTCCGCTCATATTTGAGTTCAAAGGTCACAATCTTATATTCAATAATACTGTGCAGCCAGACCTTTCATCTGATATCACATTCTTCATTTTACCTCTTCCCAGTTCTGAGATCCCTAACTAAAATTGATATAAACTTTCAACGTTAATATTTCGGGTCAAAAATCTAACATAATTCAGCACATCTATGGTGCAGTACCTTTCGAATGATGTACGTTTCATTGTCCTTATTCTAAAATAAATATTGAAAAAGTGTACGACAACATTCGATGTTTCCGTATTAATATATAAGATTCTTGATCAGCATCACCACCCGAGTCGATTTAGCCATGTCCGTCTGTCCGTCTGTCTGTCTGTGATCACGATTACAGCCGTAATGTTCAAGCTATCATCACGAAATTCAATATTTAAGCTTGTATCTAAAAAATAAAGGTCAAGTTCGAAAATGAGCCAAATCGGATGAAAACCACGCCTACTTCCCATACAAAGTGACTTTATAAAAACGGTAAAATCTCTTAGAATTTCAGAAAAATTAATATATGGAATGTCAATATTAACACATGAGCTTTGCTATTTAATATACACTCTGAATATGAAATTCAACCAAATCAGATGAAAACCACGCCTACCTCCCATGCAAAGTGACTTTATCAAAAATGTAAAATCTCTTTAAATTCCACAAAAATTAATATATGGACTTGTAATTTTGCATATGAACTTTGATATGTAACATGTACACTGTGTATGAAATTCAACCAAATCGAGTGAAAACCACACCCACCTCCCATACAAAGTGACTTTATCAAAAAACAAAAGAGAATATTTTCTGTTAAAACTATGACGAAATTGTTTACAAATAAAAATTTTTTTAACTGCTTAAGACTTTGAATATATTTCAATTCGGACGAAGGGGTGTTTTAACTTCGGCCCAGTCGAATATCATTTCTTACTAGTTTACTTTATTTTTGTCCTATTTCTTGTTCCTGTCCTAATTTAATTCGTTTTATTTGTTGATATTTTTATTATTATTTTTTATATTTATTTTAGCTTTTATTTGAATAATTTATTGTTATTTTTATTAATTTGTCTTTTTCTTTTATTTCCTAAATAATTTAATTTAATTTTACTTGAATTTCAATTTCAATTTCAATTTCAATTTCAATTTCAATTTCAATTTCAATTTCAATTTTAATTTTAATTTTAATTTTAATTTTAATTTTAATTTTAATTTTAATATTAATTTTAATTTTAATTTTAATTTTTATTTTAATTTTAATTTTAATTTTAATTTTAATTTTAATTTTAATTTTAATTTAATTTTAATTTTAATTTTAATTTTAATTTAATTTTAATTTTAATTTTAATTTTAATTTTAATTTTAATTTTAATTTTAATTTTAATTTTAATTTTAATTTTAATTTTAATTTTAATTTTAATTTTAATTTTAATTTTAATTTTAATTTTAATTTTAATTTTAATTTTAATTTAATTTTAATTTTAATTTTAATTTTAATTTTAATTTTAATTTTCATTTTAATTTTAATTTTAATTTTAATTTTAATTTTAATTTTAATTTTAATTTTAATTTTAATTTTAATTTTAATTTTAATTTAAAATTTTAATTTTAATTTTAATTCGCGCAACGATGGCGCATTTACGTTACATGCTGCGTCCTCATAAAAGTCATAAAAGTCGGAAAACCATTGTAGGAAGGACCGGCTATAAAATACATACGTTAAAAGAGTTTTTAATTTGCAGGACCGTGTAGTTCAGTGTCAGTCACCATGACCGTTTTCATTTTCTTGAACTAAGTTTTCAATATTTACGTCATATATAATAAGCACTTGATGAACATTGCATTTAATTTGACAAATGAGCCCGTTCTAGATGCAAATTAAAATGGTGGAGGTTATTTAAAAGATGTTAAAAATAAGATGTGTTATTTTACACGTGACACCGTTTAAATTATTTATTCTTATATTATTCAAATTGTCAACAACATTTACTCAGAAGATATGTTCAATGTTTAATTTTTAATTTTGTGGCATATAAAGTAGGTCATACACACACTCTTGGTTGGGTGGAATGAGATGTGGAAAGGAAGCGCGAAAAAAATACCTTCAAGAGAATGAGTCTGTGAAGGGAGTTTTTGAATCAATCCCTAGAGTTTATATTTGAATGGTAATGTTGCTGTTATCATAGAAAAGGTAGGTTTAAGCTTTAGAAAGAAGGCTGAAATAGTGCTGTCATATAATCGTGTAAATGTAATAAACTGCAATTTGAGAATCCTGACATATATTTTATTAACTTCAATTTAAGCCGCATATAATTTAAGCCGTTCTTTTGCCATTGCAACGAATAGAACTTGTGATCCGATCTATATTCAACTTATTTTAATGAGTTACAAAAAGCTTTTATCCTGATTCTCAAGTGTAAAGCAAAAAGATGATAGCAACTGAGAAAATAATTCAAGCTAAATGCTTGCTCTATCCAAAGAAGCAACTTGATTGAATATTACCACTCTTGGTAATTATTTAGTGAATTTCGGGATCTACAAAGCCTGATGTATGTACCAGAAGAAGGATATGATCTTATATGAAACGAGAGGAAAATTAAACTCACCCATTGCAACCATGACGAGGATTTGAAATAATGTAGCCAAATATCTTAAAGATAAAGTTGCAAACAGCTACGCCACCACAATAATGGATGCTTTCCACCAAGTCGTCACTGTACCACTTCTTAACAAGTGTCTTTTTCTGATGCACAGTATCGCGAACTCATAGTACCAAGAGACAGAAAAAGTAAAAGTTTTCCAAATTTTTGTATTTTAAACTATTTTTAAAAATTTTGTAATTTAGTTTTTGAGGAGTTTATAGAAACTTATAAAAAATTATTGACATATAACTGCCAAGCCCACTTTCAATACAAACGAAACAAAATTTTAACCCAATAAACATTATTATGAGTGCTCATATTTATGATTCTAAAAAAAAGGGGAGTTCAGAAAATAATTTTTGTTATGAAAATTTTATGAGCGCTCCTAATTATGACTCTTAAAAAAGTCATATATATGAAGATTTCCAAGGTGCCTTAAATTATGAAGTTTTTAGAACTACGAGTATTTTCATGATCACATTGTATTCATGAATAGGAATACTCCTAATAATATCATAATTCAGCCCTTTGCTGGGTCATTAAATTAAAATTAAAATAAAAATAAAAATAAAAATAAAAATAAAAATTGGAATTGGAATTGGAATTGGAATTGAAATTAAAATTAACTTAAAATTTAAATGCAAACTAAAATTAAAATTAAAATTAAAATTAAAATTAAAATAAAAATGAAAATTAAAATTAAAATTATAGTTAAATTTAAAATTAAAATTAAAATTAAAATTAAAATTAAAACTAAAATTAAAATTAAAATTGAAATAAAATTAGGACAAAATTAAGGACTAGGATTAGAATAAGGATTAGGACAAGCATTAAGACTAGGATTGGGTAAGGATAAGGACACGGATTAGGACAAGAATTTAGACCAGAATTAAGACCATTAATAAGATAAGAATGAGGATAAGGATTTCGATAACGCTAGGGCCAAGAATTATCTAAGACGTAAATTGGGACAAGTGGAAAAATGATTAGGAAAGGGATTGGGATAAGGACTACGAGACAAATATTACAAAATATTAGTAATCACTGCAAATGCCTACGGATGTGTCCATAGTATTGCAAAAAAAAAAGTAGTCTATATGTGGGGACACCCTCTAAAAAGTTTCCGTTACTCGAAAAAGTTATGAAGCTCAGATATAAGTTCGATTGAAAAAGATTTAGAAGGTCAGCAGAAGTTCTATTCAAAAGAATTTATATGGTAAAAAAGAAGGCCCATCGAACAAAAAAAAAAACTCGGTGGCGATTTAAATAAAATGAAAAATGCACCAAGTCGGAGTGTGTTGTAAAAATTCTGATTCAAGAATATAACAGACGATTGACAAAGAATAAGGATGATTTGTAATGTCTATTGCAAGTCATGAAAGATTACTTAACTAGATTCCAATCATATTAAAAAAATGCGATAGTTAATGCACCGGAAAAACCTTAAATTTAACAGTAAAAACAGCTAAAAAAACAATTTTTTTGTGGACATTTTCCGATTTTTAATGATTTGTGTGTCTATTCGATAGGTTATAAAAAGTAACTTTAGAGATTTTCCAACAAATGATATGATACAACCTCCTGGTACCCTGGGTATCAAATTTGCTTCGTGGCAACGCCATCTATTGAGTAAAAGTTTAACTTTATTGTTGAAGGTATAGAATAGACCTTTAGTGATAAATAATTACAGCTTTCGTCGGTAGGAATTTTTGACAATTTTAATTATTTTTATTTAGAATATTTTAGATTTTTCCATGGCAATATCACGTAACACGGGGGTTACACGATCTGGCTTTGGTGGCTGAGAGCAGACATACGACTGGAACAGTAAAAACACTTTGGTGGCTGAGAGCAGACATACGTTCGCAAAGAGTTAAATTATAGATTTTGAGCAGCTCACGATTCTTAATTATATGATAGACTCGTTTTTTTTATATTTTTTATAACGGAGTTAATGTAAAACTTAATTTTAACACGAATAATATATGAACGTATCTATGTGATACTTTGGGTATTACTGAAATTAATGTTAACTGTTTACAATGTTAAAGGTTTATCTGACGAGGCAATTCGGAAAGATTTAATGGACTTCAATGCCTCCGAATATGAAGAGGAGAACTCTGACGTAAATGAGGATGACATACAGAACCAGGATATGGATAGAATCAAGGAACAACAAATTTTAACGGAATTAAATACCGAGTGGGATTCTTTCGATGATGAGACACTGCAACACATTTGCCGTTCGACGATAAATGTTTCTGCAGGTAGGACAGTAACTTGCAAACATTCGACAGATTTCAAACCCATATCCGTTGAACCAGCACTTGGTGCAGTATACATCTTTGAGTACACCCCAGGGCCTAATATCAATCTTTATCGCATCTACAGAAATTGCCGTACACCCTGAAGATACCTGTAGACGTTGGAGTAGAGAACAAAAAAATACATTGACGTAGCAAAGTCACTTTCAACTAAACTCTATAACTCTTACATGGTTGGTATTAATTTGCTTGATAGGGTTCTCGGAAAGTACGCAATGAGAGGTAGAAGAGGAAAGTGGACCGTGAGGGCAATTTTTCTTTTTGTAAATTTCGAGTCTGCTGCCTTTTGGATAGAGTAAAACCGGAACACTAAAGCTATTGGTAAAACTCCGTGCCAGTACTTTGATTTCAAAATGGAACTGGCAAAAACTTTGATTTACGCCTATCAAAATATAAACCCTGAAAGTCCTCATACTCAACGGGTTAGCCCAAGGCTTAATCCAGCAGGTTCAACGCGGTCTTAGAAAAGGCGTTTTATTACAGCCCTTCCGCACGAAGAAAAAAAGAAACATGCATGCCATGTACCAGAAGGCATGACAGATACTTGTCGGTAAACCGTTCCAATTGCAGATTACCCGGTTGTTAAGCTTTGACTTTTATAAAATGTCAGGATTGTGAAGTTTATTTATGTTTCAATTCGACAAGGAATTGTTATAAAATCTTTCATAACCAGAAAATGTAAAATTAAAACTAATAACTATATAAATAAATTGATAACATTGAAAAAGGCTGTTATTTTCTCTTCTGTGACCCAAAGTATCATATATGATCTCACCGGAAAATCCTGAAGCAGAAATTTATTTCATTTTTAATCGATAAATTTGCATTATTGTTACATCAAATCACTGTCATTCGTAAGAAACTGCTTGAATTCAAAATTTATTGCTCGGGTCCCAGGAGGATAAGTTCAGAAAGTATCAAAATGTATGCTTTTTGGATTGCAGTTAAAAATTACCTTGTCCAGATAATCATCAGTCATCAGCAAGGGCGTAGCCATGGGGGGAAGGGGGGAAACTGCCCCCTAAATCTGAGATTTTTAATATAATCGATGGCTTTGAAAGTAGTTTCTATATGTAATTCCTTTTTAATCCTTTTTAATATGTGGTTTTTCCTTTTTCTTTGAAACCAGATATGGTAAAAAGATATTATAAAGATATGGTAAAAAGAAATTTATAAGGTCTGGCCCTCCCCCCTAATTTTCATCCTGCTTACGCCCTTGGTCATCAGTGTATTTTTTTACAGCAATGTATTCGTACACTGAGAAAATTGAACGCCTTAAAATCAAAGAAAAAAGTTGTTAAGAGACTGTAACCAAAATATCTTTGCTACAAGGCAAAGATCGTTGCACTAATGATTTATTCTTTAAGGGGAGATACGCAGTCAGAACTTTTTTTTTTCAAAAAATTCTTAAAGCCTTAAATCTCAAGAATATGTGGTGAAAATTTCAAGTCGATATCTCAAAAAATAACAAAGTTATAGCCTACTGAGTGAACCGCCTTCTAGAGCGCGCAGTGCTGGCGCTTATTTTCAAACGCGTTTTTCTCGAAACCATGTTTTCAAAGTCGGTGACCAAGATTTCTCAAAGCTCAGTGAAGCGATCGTTTTGATTTTTTTTTTTTAGCTTCGTTCATTTTTTATAGGCAAAACTATGACGAATTTTTGGTCGAAAATCGTTTTTTTACGTTCGAAAGTCCGCCATTTTGTGAAAAATCAATATTTTCAAAAACGGCTATGACAAGTACGAGTTTTAAGTATCTACTTTAATAATATATTTCATTTTTTTGTTTCAGATGAATTAGGGAGGAGCAATCTTGGTCACCGCATTTCACCTTTTTTTCAGAGCGCTCTACAAAAACTGCTGTATCGACATTAATATTAAATTTTTTTAATAAAAAAAAAAAAACTAAAAATACTCTTGAATGTGTATATTTTTAGGTATAAAAACCCTCATTTAAAAATATCCCATAGGTTTC
This sequence comes from Pherbina coryleti, assembly GCA_943735915.1. NCBI lineage: Eukaryota > Metazoa > Arthropoda > Insecta > Diptera > Sciomyzidae > Pherbina > Pherbina coryleti. The sequence continues at coordinate 138,020,680 of OX030949.1, forward strand.
CTTAAAAAAATTCACAAACATGACCTTTTTTTTCGGCCTCTGGCTGCGTTGCTCCCCTTAACTAAACAACTGCTGCATCTTTGAAACAAAAGACTGAAGTTCTTTGAAGCTAAATCATTCAAAAAATATTTGCCGTAAAGATAAATTATTTACTATAACGATTTAATAACGATTTAAAAAAGTACGCGAAATCAACAAATTTTCTTTGTTTTCTTGAAGCTAAGCTTCGTTGTTTCAAAGACAGAGTCTTTAACTTTAAAGAATTTTTTCCACAAAATCATATTTCTCTAAAAAATACACACGCTTATAGTTCGCAGTTACTTTGTGGGCAATATGTACTATATAAGGCAATTGATGTATCAATATGTTTAAGTTGTAATTAGCACTAGATTAAATCGTATGGGTCAAGGGGAAGGTGGAAGGGGTGGGAAGGAGAATGCAGAAGGGGTGAGTAATAGAAAGAAAAGGCGGACATCCAAAGATATTATTAAGGAAATCGACTTTTTTAAAGACGTACATCTTTGTCACGTGGCGACCGTGGCGTAGTTGGTTAAAGTGCGTGGCCGCTATGTCAACGAACTTTGGGGACCCAGGTTCGAACCCCAGCAGCGACAGAAAATTATTTGAATTAAAATAATTTTTCTGTACGGCCGTCACCTCTCTGCAGACAATGGCAAACCTCAGAGAGTAATCAAAATGCCATGTAAAGTTTCTTGAGAACGAGAACATTCCGTTCATCGCCGTTCGGAGTCGGCGTTAAGCATGTAGGTCCGGTTCTCGGTCAATTGTGTACAAACTTAATAACACGCACAACACAATTGATCATAAGAAGCTAGGTCAAAGTCCTTTCAAGGGCTGAAATGGCCAGTTATTTATTTATTTTTTTTACATCTTTGTCACAAGAATTTAAGTCTTTGATATAAAGTATATTTTTCATGGGAACTTAACAATCTTTGTGCCTTTGCCGTAAGGATGTTTTATCTTTGGGCACAATCTAACCAATAAAAAGTCTTTGTGGCAAAGTGTATTTTCTTTGGTTTTACGATTTTTTTCCCTGAGTGTAGAGGGCGATTGTGTCAGTATACTCTAATTGTTTATCATGTCTCTCAAGCGTGCTCCATTGAATGTAACGACTCTTCCGCTAACATTTTCAGAAAATACCCCAAATGCAAAAATTTAAAAAAGTTTGAATTTATTTAGGTAACCGACATACGGACTGAAAATTTGATCATGAAAAGCTGTCCGTAGGATTTGCCAAAAATGGAGAGGTGGAGTCTGTGGTTGATGGCTATTTTGAGGAGCTCGACGGTTCTTACTATAAAGAGGGTGTCGAAGCTATTAAACATCGCTGGGTGTAAAGTGTATCGAGCTGAAAGGAGACTATGCAGAGAAATAAAGATATTTTTCTAAACTCTTTTGGCTTTTCTTTGTTAGGCGGGGTACTTCTGGGACTACCCTCATAACTGTGATTAGGAAAATAAAAAATTGTGATAAAATTCAACGAATTCTGTTCTTTCTTTCAGTGTATAGCATTTTGTGGTAAATTTCACGCGTTTGTAAATGGCAATGTCGCCAACATTTGACAACTTCCAAGGAGCTAGATATTAAATCAAATTACAGTGCAACCCTACACCTCTTGTTGATACATTTAATTTGAAAACTTAATAGAAAATGTGATATCAATAGTTATTTTTTTACCGCGGAAACTTTATAATAATTTTTTTAAATTTACTTGGTTTGCAGCGCAAGGACACTTTGAGTTTAAGAAAAACTTTAAATAGAGTTGATCAGTTATATAAAGCCCAGCGGACAGCGAGGAATGTGAAATAAGAAATTGAGTGCATCTAAAAACCATCATAGTTCGTTGTCCATTTCCACCATAAGAAATTGGAATTAAAACAAAGTGTAAAATCATTTTTGAAAGCCTTTGGGACATTTCGCTTTATTTCTCTTTTGAAAATTTTGGTAATTCAATCAATCGTTTAAACTCCCTTCAGCTCATTCATGTTGGCGAACTTGATTACATAACGAATAAACTTTGATGCTTTTGATGTTAAAGGAATTTGATTTAAAACTAACTATTCGGCAGAAGTCCTTGAGCAATCAAGTCGTTGTGGAGTCAAAGAGTTCTTTCTATTCTAAGCTGTTTAAGTGTTTTTTGGTTTTTTTTTTTGTTTTTGAAGGACATGTATCTGCAGCAAGAAAATACAAACACAAAGATAAACAAACGCATACATGCATGTATGCAACAGTGGAGGGAAAACCAAGCAAAACAAATATTTGTACAGATAGTTAAGGAATGGAGCTGGGAGTTATTGGGATGGAACAAAAAAAAAAAATATATGTATATAAATGTGACAACATTCTACGGTTCAGGCAATCATATTGGCAACACCAGGAGCAGCTAAAGCAAACAATCACTGACGCAGACACACACCCAAGTACACACACACATACGTGTCACTCAAGCGACATAATCAAATGAAAACGTAATGAAAATGCGAAAACGTTTATGTTCCATTTCATCGTTATTGTTTATGTTTTTGTTTTAATTTTTTTTTCAGGCTTGCTGTTGCTATGTGAAATGTCATATTTAAGTGTCTCCAAGGAAGCGTAACAAAATTAATTTCATTTATAGTGCATTTAAATTTAAGGCTACGTAGTTAAATAAATGACGTGGTGGCCATAAAATAGAAAAACTCTAAAATAAGGAAGCATTTTTGAGCACAGCTAAAAATGTGTCGGAATGTAGATAATTTTCTGGCTGGCTGTCCATCATCATTCATTGCCTAATGTCGGTTGCTTCAAGGTGATAATGTATTTTAGACAGGCCCGAGGTCAATTAAGTGAAATGACCAAAAAAACACCTAGCAACCAAGGAAGTAAGATCTTTGAGCTAGTTCATCCCTATAAGTGCGAATTGAAGCAGCACACCAAAAGGTTAATAGTTGGCCATAAATAATGCCAAAGGATGATGGCGATAATGAACATCAGATGATGATAATAATGAACATCAGATGATAATGATAATGAACATCAGATGATGATGGTAATGAAAATGAGATGATGATGATGATGATGATGATGATGATGATGATGATGATGATGATGATGATGATAATGATGAAGATGATGATGATGATGATGATGATGATGATGATGATGATGATGATGATGATGATGATGATGATGATGATGATGATGATGATAATGATGATGATGATGATGATGGTGGTGATGATGATGATGATGATGATGATGATGATGATGATGATGATGATGATGATGATGATGATGATGATGATGATGATGATGATGATGATGATGATGATGATGATGATGATGATGATGTTTTGTGTAGCTACATAAGCCTTTGCTCTCAACGCTCCCAAAGCGCTATCTGCCCATAGCTGATGATGATGATGAAGATAATGATGATGATGAAGATAATGATGATGATGATGATAATAATTATGATGATGATGATAATGATGTTCATCGAAAATCTAAACAAATTGAGAACGAAATCGCACAAAAAATCAAGGTTAGGCATTACGAGATCATAAACAGGGTGGCTTAATGTGGGTAATGAGTTAAAAGTATTATAAATAATCATCGGGGTTTATATTTGGACATTTGTTTAATCAACAAATGAAACGAACTAATGTGATTTGATGCCCGAGATAACATTGTTTTATAACCAAATATTTTGTATACCATGAGTATGTATGTATGTGTTTGTAGCTACAGTGTTGCGCAAAACAATAGCAACATAATCAGTGCGCTGCTACAAAATCTGGTATCTTTTTTAATATTGGGGATACACAAAAATTATTATAGGAACCAAATCGTATATTCATACATCATATAAAAAATATATCATATTAAAATTTGGTTTTGTTTTTTTTATTGAATGTAAAATTAATATGACTACATTCAATTTGTTTGAGTGCAGAACAAAAGCAACATAATTAATATTTGGTGTAAGACCCCTTATTCTTGATTACTGCTGCACATCTGCGCGGCATCGACTCTATTATATTAGATATAGTGGTATTAGGTATTTGTTCCCACTTAAGTTTCAAGAAAACCTTCGACCAGAAACTTTTTTCTTCAAAATCCTAAAACGATTTTATATGGGATTCAAGTGCCGGCCAATCAAGGCATGGAATCCCATTGTCTCTAATGTAATCTTTGATGAGCTTTGAAGTGTGTTTCGGGTCGTTGACGTGCTGAAACATCCACTGAAGCGGCATATTCCACTTTGCATGTGGTAGAATTTTGCTTTCTAAAATGTCTTCATATACAAATTGATCCATAATACCATCGATTTTATGAAATGGTCCGACTCCATCATGGGAAAAACAAGTCCAGACCATAATACCATCGCCTCCGTGCTTAAAATTTATTTTGCAGTTTTGGGCTTCAAGTCGTGTACCTGGGCGGTGCAGTACCGTGGACATCTCATCTGAATTAATCAAGTTGAACTTTGATTCATCGCTAAACAAAACGGTTTTCCATTTTTGAACGGTCCAATTTAGGTGCTCTTTTGCAAAACTGAGTCTAAAAACAAAAACTTGCAACTCGTTGTCACAATTTCAGACAGAGTTGTTTAAATTATAGCACCACACGTTCTTTGTTTATGTTTAGCTGTAAGCAAAGGTTTCTTTGCCAGTCTGTAACTCCTTAAATCGTTCTCAACGTCTCTTCTGCGAACAGTGCTGTGATGGATATCTAAATCAAGTGTCCGAACAACCTCTTTGGAGGTGGCAAATGGATTTCGCTTGAACACACCACAAATGTTCCTGTCATCATGTAGCGATGTCTTCCGCGAGCGCCCTCCTGAATGTACCGTTTTTACGTCTTTTGTGATGATATACTTCTTTATTAATATAAAAACTATTGACCCATTAATATCAATCTGTTTCGCGATAGATATTTGCGATTTTCCCTTTTTATATTCGGAAATAATTTGTTATTTTAGAGTTTTACAGTATTCATCAAGTGCCACTATAAATGGAACAGTCAATGTCACAATTAGCGCAAAAACAAAACTAAACTTTGATGTTTATGACTCACAAACAACATGTGCTTTACAATAAAAGAACTTTTACCAATAATTTTTGAAGCTTCTGTTCTCTTTTTACATTTTTCAAGTTTTGTTGCTTTTGTTTTGCACTCAAACAAATTGAATTTAGTCACATTAATAATAAATTTAATAAAAAAAAACAAAACCCAATTTGAATATGATTTGTTTTTTATATGATGTATGAATATGTGCTTTGGTTCCTATAATAACTTTTGTGTGTTCCCAATATTAAAAAAGATACACGATTTTGTAGCAGTGCACTGAATTTGTTGCTATTGTTTTGCGCAACACTGTATGTAAAAACCAAAGGTAGATATTATGTTATATAAATTACTATAATGATAAAATCACGACATTTACTTAATTAAATCCAACATCATTTGTTCAAAAATAACTGGGGCAAAAATAGTTATTAAGGTAAAAAGGAATCGAATGTAAATCAATCAGATTAAGCCTTGTTTAAGGACAAACACAAGAAACTACAATAATAAATATTGTACTTATTTGTCCTATCTGCCCTCACCTTACCAATTAATAATGGTCTCCTATCGAAATATGACAAGCTGAATAATTTCAAAACAATAGGAATAGTTGAAGTATTTCATTATATATGTATGCAGCAATGTCAAAGTACTGAAAATATTGTGATCCTTGAATGGGTAAACTAAGGGTAGTAATGATTCAATGTAATAGTGATGAAATTTTGACAGTTGGAATGAGAAAATATGCGTGATGTAATTGATTGTCACAAATAAATATATAGAACTGGTAGAAACTTCAAAAATAGTACAATAAACCACTTAAGAAACAAATTATAATAATCCGGATTATGTTGTTGTTGTCATATGTGGAATATTCATATCATCCATATATCATCAATCCACATCAACAAGAACTCAACAACAAACCAAAAATATAAATTAGCCATCTTTATAACCCTAGGGATGTCGACAGGATTACACTTTTCCAAAACCAGGATTTTCGGAATTGTGCATTTCAATCCCAGAATCCTAGAACTGAGCACAGAATTCATTTTCATTTATTTCGTTGTTTATTTATTTGTTTAATTAATTATTTATTTATTTATTTATGTATTTATTTATTTATTTATGTATTTATTTTTTAACATATTTATTTATTAATTTATTATATATTTATATATTATATAGCTTATATAGCTTATATATATATATATAGCTGGGGCCGTGGCGCAGTGGGTAGAGTGCGTGACCTATATGCCAGAGAATCTTGGTTCAATTCCATCTGACAGAAAGTTTTTCCAATTGAACTAATTTTCTGTTCGGCCGTCACCTCTAGAGGTGAGAGAGCTCTCTGCAGACAATGGCGAACCTCAGAGAGTAAATAATGTCATGTAAAGCTTATTGAGAACATGCACATTACCCGTTCCGAGTCGGCATAAAACTAGTAGGTTCAGTTCTCGATCAATTGTGGTCAAACATTTACAGCCCTATTCTGTCAGCTTAACTAAGCTCACCACATTAACAAAATAGTAAATATTAACAAATTGTTAAGGTTTCGTATTCTGGTGATAATTTAAAAGTTAATGACAGAAAACATTTTAACAACGAAAGATAGGTCAGTGTTAAGCCAAACAAATGCTGTGCAATAAAATAAAAAATAAAATATAAAAAAATGGATGAATTCTTACTTCTTTTAAGCGTTGATACTGAAGAATAAAAAAAAAACAAATTTTAAAGACTGCAAGACACTCGAACATGCTTGGCTATTAAAAAAATTAAATTTGAAACTTAAAACAATTTCTTACATTTTCCATTTTACTTGTAGAAAAATAAACACAAGCAATCAAAATAAGCAAGAAATAGCATAGCATAATAGCATAAAAGAACAGCTGACGCTTTATATACAAGGCATTTACATTTTCACCATGCGTGGTGAATTTTAACAACTTTTTAGAGCTTTGAAATTGTTAATGATATGCCAGAATACGAAAATTTACTATACATAACAAGAACATTAACAAGAGCTTTTTTACAATTCCGTGTTATGATAACAAGCAGAATAGAGCTTTTAATACACGCACAACACAATTTGATCATAAGAAGTTCGGTGAAAGTCCTTTCAAGGGCTGAAACGACCAGTTTATTTAATTTTTTCTTTTTTATATATAACGGGTTATAACGAAAAATCTGCACTAATTGCAGATGGTTGCAGTTTCAACACGGTTTGGTTTGCCACGAAGACATTGCGTAATTAAATGATTTATTGCATCATCTTTTGATCATATGATCATGGCAGCGTACTTGTTTCATTAGTCTTTAAAATGACTTCGCAGCATAAACATCACCGCGAGCGTATTGTACATTTTTTATCAACAGCGTTTAGAGAAGGGAAAAAAGTCGCATTCGAACATTTTATGGAGAAGGGCGTGGCAAAAAGGGCGATATATTCTATCCTGAGTACCTTAAAAATCGAAAGGCAACCTCGTTCCGAAAGAAAACCGATTATTATGACTAAAAAAACATTAAAGAGCTTATAACTGCTTTTAACAACAAAGATGGCATAAGTCGGAATGAAACCGTTCGAAAATTAAAAAACTCGCAGCCATATATTTGTAAAACATTAAAATCACTCAATATTAAAGTCAGGAAGAACAAGCGGTCTCTAGAGTACACTGAAGAGCAAATTCAATAAGTTAAATTTCAATTTCGGTGCATGGTCAAAAATTACAATGGAAAATCGTTCATTTTGAATAATGAGATTTAATGCATATTAAGTACACCACAAATGCCAGGAAACGGTACATTTTAATTGCGTTTGCGTTTAAAGAAGAGATAGTCCTCGTAGGGACCGTCGATATATACCAGAAAAAGTTTGAACAAAAAGTTATGATTTATATGGCTGTCTCCGACAAAGGAATATCGGAGCCATACTTGAAGACAAGTGGACTGATAATAAATATAGTGAGCTATCAAAATTATTCTTTAAGCTAAATTTTAGTTCCATTTATTCATAAATATTATCAGGATTATGATTATGCATTATAGCTGGACAAAGCCTCCTCGAATTATGCCAAAACGACATGAGAATGTCGGTCAGCAAAAATATAAATTTTGTAACTAAAGATGGGAACCCCACTAAATTACCATAATGCCGACCAACTGAAGATTTCTTCGGAGAACTTAAAAGTTAAATCTACAACAATTGCTGAAAGGCCAAAAATGTGAAGCAGTTGATACGTCGTATCCGAAAATACCTTAAGGAAATCATTACAAATAACGTACAACGTGCTTTCTTAGAACTACGTTTAAAATTGCGACGGGTGGTCGACAAAAGCACATTGATTGAAGTATATTTATTAAAATGTATTTATAATATTATAATTTAACTAGAAAGTATTGTTTCAGTATATGTTAATACTATACTTTGAATTTCTGTGTGAATAAACTCAGTGCAGATTTTTAGTTATAACCCGTTATATGTATATTAGGGTGTATCGAAATGTATGGACCTAAATTAACACCCAATTCCACCCCTAAATAATGAAATAGGACGGAAAGACAATACAGAAAATTATTTATTTTTTTGTTTTAAAGTGCCTCAAATACAGGTAAATTTTTTCATAGAAAACACCATAGATCTCTCACTATTAAAAAAACTTATGGATGCAAATTTTCATAGAGATCGGACTACGCAAGAGACAGCATTAGTGTTGCTATATGTCCCGTATTTCACGGGACGTCCCGTATTTTGTATGATTTTTTTAAGCGTCCCGCCGGGAAAAAATTTGTCCCGTATTTTTGACATTTTTGTAACATGTCTATGATTTCAATTAAGCATTCATATGAATTGAGACATTCAGAAAAGAAGTGTTAGCCGACCATAATATGCATAGAACTATTACATGATACATACATTTCCAGCAACACTGAGTGCGAAATATGTGTGAAGCGCAACATTTGACATTATATTTATTCTGCGTACCTAAATAAATAATTTTTTTAAAGACTTTTTTTTTAAAATAACTTTCTGTTTATTTATTTCCCGCAAAATTTTCCAAAATCCCGTTTTTTACATATTTTGCATTTGTTCCGTATTGTTGGAAAACAAATCTGGCAACACAAGTCAGCATAGAAATAAAAAACCGTTATTTTCCCTATATTGGACAAAAATGACTACGAAAAAAAGGAAACGTTAAAAAAATGGGCTTGGGTTAGTTTTTTTTTTTTTTTTATTTAATGATAGAATTTTGTTCCTTACCTAAAAATAATTTGTAAAGTGAAAATTTTTCTAAAAAGTTAACCCTTATCAGCAAAAGTGTGTCCAAAAAATATTTGATGTTCAAACTTAAACGATTTGTTATTCAAAAATAAGGCACTTTAAGCTTCATAAAACAAAAAGTGCTTAGAGTTTGTCAAAATATATATTTGCCAATTAGCCGATTTGGTAAAGAATGCCCCATATATATGTATATATATGCCCCATATATTTATATATATATATATATATATATATATACATGGAAATCGGTTGTTTTTGTTTTATGGTTTCAATATATACATACAGACATAACTTTCATACAGACTTGTATGATCATTGGAATTTTTCGAATTGTTTAAAATATGGGATGGAATTTAGCAGTTATTTCCAGTGTGGTTTTTAATTCCTTTCAGTGGTGGGTGTGATTCAATTATGACTCAATATAGGGTGATTTAATTGTAACGCAGATCTTTGACAGCGATTTTTTGTGATATGTTAATATTTTTTCTTTTTTTATTTTTTTCAGGCAATTAGTATATACTTGTGTCCGACCGAATATTCAGTTTTGGCTTCGGTATTCGGCCGATTTTTTAACCTTGGGCTTCGGCCTAAATAGCCGAATATTTTGGCCGAATATTTTTGCTTTGTAATGACTGTAAATTTTTTTATAATTCTTTAGGAAAATTTCAATATAATTCGATGAATTCCGTTCGAAATTCCATACTTGAAACACTTGTTCGATTTGTTTTTTCTTCCTTTCAGTTCTTCCATAAAATGGTTTTAGCTCGTTGAAAACTTTATTCAAATGATAAATGCAGTGAATCCGACCGACATGGGTTGAATAGATCGTACATGTTGAACGAACTGGCAGAAAACTATTGGCCTGATGACCATCAGATATCCATGAAAATCAACCAGCATATTATGGATTTTAAAGCAGCAGACCTACAATGTGGTGCTGCATTCAAACGTCTACATTTTGCAAATCCTGATCTTCCATCAAAAATATTACAGAACTTCATTGCTGCCCGATACGTATGAGAAAGTACATCAGAAAGTGGTTGATTTTTAAAAAAATCATTAGCATTGCCAGCGACATTTAGACAAATACGAGTGCCACTTGTTCATTATTAAGCTGCACGGCACAGCACATGTTATCGATGAGTCCCACCGTTTCAATTTTATTAATATTCTGCTTCGGATTCGGTATTCGGACGAATATTTCCACTTGGCTGAACATTCGGCTTCGGGCAAAATTTCACATTCGATTGCACACTATTCAAGCGGTATTCGGTTCAACAACGTATAAAAGTGATCCAAACCTTTTATGTAACTAAATGGTCGGCATTTGGCGTATTGCGTGATTTTTTCATGAGCGATGAGGCACATTTTCACCAAAACGGATACGTGAACAAGCAAAAATGTCGCATTTGGGGTTCTAAAAATCCAAACGATTCAAGAAAAGTCTTGCACCCCAATGAGTCACTGTTTGGTGTGGTTTTTGGGCTGCCAGAGTCATCGGACCGTATTTCTTTGAAAACGATGCCGGTAACGCCGTTACGGGGAATTGCATAGACCTGCATTATATGGCATAGACTAAGACAACACGTTGTTTCAACAGGATGGTGCCACTTGCCACAGGATAAAAAACAAAATAAGGTAAAAAAATATTTAGGCGAGGGGCATAATGGAAAAATTTTACTTATATTTTTTAAAAGTTTATGAGCAGTTTTGAAGGGTAAGTAAAAATGTTTGCTTAAAAGTTACTTAAATATATTGCAAAGCACTATTAAATTCAAAGGAATATGTAAACTCAAAAAATTCCCCGTTTCAATTATAAACATCCAAGAAGCATCATTGTTTTAATTGTTATCACGGAGTTTTGACATTATATGCCCCAATGACAGTTCAGCCTTCTCGATTTATAATTCCTATAATAACCCAGCAGTTATTTTGGAGTCAATTGAAAAAGTGAACTAGTTCATTTCTAGCCTAGTTCGCAGTAGCTCTGAAAAAGTACAAAAGGCGTTCAGTTAGAACAGTTATCTTTGCTTTTGTTTTCAAAAGTATTGCTGACAAAAATAAACGCGTTCTGGCTACATTTTAAAATTTGCTGCGCACAAGAAAGAATAATAAAAAAAAAATTTTTATACACAAAATGTTTTCTGGATTGTGGATGGAAAAGATGGTACAATGAGATCTTTAGGACCTTTCCATTGCACTAAATTCTTACACTTTTGATATGTTCACTTTAAAACTAGTTAAAAAAAGAACCACTTTCAGACTACTGCGAAAGCAACCAGTTTAAAAATGTTCCTAATGCAACTAGTTAAAATATAGGGAAAAAGGAGTGTTTCTGGGGACAATTGTCTTTTCCTATGACATCAACCCGCAAAAAGCGTCAGTTCGTTCAATGTTAAAGGGTATTGTAGTGGAACTAGTACTGGTCCTTTTTGGAACTAGTTCAGAACTATTTCAAATGTGGTCCACTTTTCTACTGGGAATTGTATCATGGTTTAAAATATATTTTGAAATAATTTGATATATTTTGAAATAATTTTATATATTTTTGACAATATTTGTGCTCAGAAAAATGTTTTTAAACTTTTTTATCGAGGAGGGTTTATTAAAGGTTTCAACCATTTTTAAAATTCTCTCATTTATGAAGCCTTTCAAAGAAATTTTTATCGTTATGGAATGTTTATGAATAATGTTTTTTAATTTTTTCTTATCATGGCTTTACAAGGGTTTTATAGCTTTTCATTAATACAGCCGTTAATTTTTTTGATACCTTTTAAATTTAATGAATATACTTTAGAATTCAAATATTTTGAGTGCTGGCGGAATTTTTTCATTTTTTTTATTTACTTAAGGCTGTTTTTGAGAAGACATAATATGGTTTTTTAAAACTAATCTCTTTTTTTAGTCACGTTCAATTAGTGCTTTTCAATCACTTGTAGGATAACATATAATGTATGTCCTTGAAAATATTTCAAATTGATTTTAGTTTCACTAGATATTTAAGAGATTAATTTTTGTTTTTTTTTATGAATTGAAGAAATTTAATACTCAAAATACTATAGTATTTCTTGGTATAGTTGTCAAACAGAGTTCGTAAAACGATAATTTCTAATTATTAATAATTAAATAGTAAATTAGTAAAATTGGCTTAAGATTTCATCACAAAAGGAATTTACTTACGCCTGATGCCCCAATCCATCATTTTGTTGTGAAAAGCTGATGGGACACGCAATGCCTAACATTAAATCCCAGCAGTAAAAAAATAGAAATGAACAAACAGCAACTAATTTTCCACAAATGAATAAGCACTCCTTCAATTTTAATTAAATATATTCTTAATATCACACAAAACACATCAAAAACAAACACACACATAGACACATAGGATAACAACAAAGAAAGTTAGTATGACTTAAAAACACGCGATTTTAGCAGTATTTCAAAAAAGAAGACAACCGAAATTGAATGATAAAAATTGCGACAAAATCGAAAAAAAACGAAATAGAAGACTTGATAAAACTGAAGTTATTTCTTCAACAGCAGAATAAGTCCTGTACAAATCGCGAGCATCTTTTGAAAAATAGGTGTACACGCGAGCACCACTGCGCCAAAACTGATACTGAGATTTCTTCAAATTTGGGAAGAGAGCCAGACAGCCAGCGAGCCAACAACAGCCAGTTGAGGCGACGAAGTTCCAAAATGAGCAGCACAGAGTCGTACTACGATTGACCGACCGACCCAAATAAAAAAACAAAAACAAAACCAAATATAAATAAAATCAACAATATAATAGAAATGTAAATGAAAAAGGAAAGTCCTTGAGGTTAAACGGGATATTATGAAGACCAAAGAAAATGTTGCAAAGTGAAATAAAACCATAAAACTGCAGAAGCCAGAAGAAAAAAAAAAACCAACCATAACAAGCGATAATAAATAATATTAGGGTGGGCAGCACTCGTGGCGGCAAAAATGAGCGGCTGCTTGTGCGGTTTTGGGGTGTTGGGTGGTGCGAGATATCTTCGGTTTTTTTGGTTAAGAATTATCAAATGCACAACCATAACAACAAAAAATATTACAAAACTTTTTCATTATCTATACAAAAGTCGAGTGGTTGAACATGTGGCAAGTATTGCCTAAGATATGTGGTGAGATTGACTTTACCACGCAGCAGAAGCACCTGCCTAGCTGCATCACTCCCAGGTTGTGACTTGTTAATTTATTACATTTCGAATACTTTTTGGTACACTTTCGTAGATAACAACAGCAACAACAACAACAACAACAACAACACCCGCAATCGCTGGAACGACTACGACCAACGTCGTGCAAACATGGAAAGAACAAATAAAAATTTGTAACAATAACAAAGCCAAGTAACAAAATAAAATCAGCACCACCCACCTAGTCAGCAGTGGTAGAAACCACCGGCACGTCGTCTTTATTGTTATGTTTACGATATACGTTGCTTTTTAGGACTCTATTAAGGTGGTAGGCAGAGGCTTTGTTGTTTTAGTGTTGGTGCTAGAAGCCTTGGAATTCCTTTACGTTGGTAGCAAAAGCAGGATTGCAAGGATGTCAACATGTGGTGCCAAAAGTGAGCGATTTGCTAAATCTTCATGTTCTCGAATTGCAAAAAGTGCTCTCAAATTGTGTGCTAAACAAAGAGAAAAAGAGAGAGAGAGAGAGAACGGGCGCGAGAGAGAAACAATAGCTTAATTTAACCCTGCAAGATATATTAAATTAATTTTGTTTTTTTTTTATTTTTTTAATGCCATGTGAACCAATAACAACATTATGCGACGCATGCGTCTATCGTGGCTACTAATGGAATATGTGCCGAACCTCAACTCGTGTCAAGTGTAAAAAACAGCTGTTTGTCTACTTCCACTACAGTGAGCGAAAAATTGTATCATGAAAATTTCAAAGGGACTTTTTAATGCTTTCATCAATCAACATTAACAGTTGTAATTTAATATCTTCTTCAATTTATGTTCTTTCGGGACATTGTATCTAGATTAAAGGATAACATTGTTTGAAAATAGGATCATGTGGTAATGAAACTTATTTTGATGAGAAATTCTACAGGTTCTATTTTTAACGGATTTTTTTTTTTGCTTATTATGGGGGTTTTGGATTTTTGCTTTTTCCATCACATCAGGATTTGAGATATTTGAGGTTATATACTCGAAAAATTGTGCATTGTACTCCTTTTAAGGTTAAAGGCTGAAATAGAGGGCGAAACGACGTGCCTTCAAGATTCTTTTTATTGTTGGGAACAGAAAAAAGTCATATGTGGCCATGTCTGTCGAATGAGGTGGCTGTGGCATAAAAACAGTGTTGTTTTTTGCAAAAAATTCACAACGTTTTTAGTCGAAATTTTACACTTTTGGACCAAATTTTGACAACATCATTAGCAACTTCTCTAATAGTGATTCGGCGAACATTTACAATCAAATCTTTCACTTTTTTCACGTTTTCATCCGTTGTTCATGTGCTACGACAACCCGTGCGCTCGTCATCTTAAGAACACTTATACCACTCGTACAATCTTGTTTATGAAAGCAATATTCAACATATCTAAGACTTTGTTGCACTCTATTTACTGCAATTTGCACCTTGACCCATTATTTACAAAAATTAAAAATCGGCAACAGTATAAAAAATGTTGGATTTACATACTATATGTGTTTGATGTACTCGTATCTTGTAGAGTCTGTCTGTATTGTAACGCTTTATATATGATACGAGGTAGAGTTTTTTTTTATCCCTCGTCTCCAATTTTTCGCTTTCAAGGACTGAATTTTTAATGAAGAAAGCCTTAGGAGTTTGTCGGCATCTTTTAAGCTCTTTATGGCTTTTTATCATTCTATTTCTATTAATATTTTCTATTTCATTCTATTTTATATTCTATTCTAACTTAATAAGTTCGCACTATTGACGAATCAATATGATTTTTAGGAAATTCTAGGTTTTCAACAATACGCATCAAAATTTCATAAAAATTTAGCGTTAACTTAAATTACGGAAGCTAGGAAGTCCAAAAATCCAAGTTCCGGCGAGACCTAGATGGTCTTATTGAACTTTTTTAAAAACTAAAAGAGCAAAGTGGATATCACAGTATTGTTATCTTTGAGGAATTATTTACGAAGCTCGTTTAAGAATTCAATAAATCCACAAGATTTGTTAAAAATTATTTCTAATACTTTTTTTAAGTAAAACGACATATCCGGTGTGTCAAATGGCAGCCTCTAGAAAACATAATTAAAATACGATTCTTGTTTAATTTTCAGTGTTTTTATTGAAAATATTCTCCACTCAATTCAAAACAATTGTTACAGCAATTCAATAGTGATTCAAATGCCTGCCCAAGCTGTAACAACTGTCTTGTATCGGGAGGATATCTATCTTCTATATTCTATATAAATAAAAATGTCAATGTATGTTTGTACAAAATCTCAAATATCCGAAAGTTCTTCATTGATTGTTTTGAAATTTTGGCACAACATTGCATTCGAATAGAGTCGTGTTTTAATATAAAAAAAATTTGCCACTCCCTCTTTACCCGCCCAAAAATCAGTAAAAATGCTATATTTCAGACGATTTGGATCGTATTAGACCAAAATTTCATGCCGGTTGATTTTTCCTTTGAACAAATTTCGTTGCCTCATAACTTCTGCAATTTAGTAACGTCAAAAGAAGAATTAGTTGAAAAAGTATTTCGCAATATTCAAACCAATTATAAGAATCACGATTGGCTGAGAGAACGAGCTATTCTTGCCGAAACGAACAAAAAGTCTACGAACATAATAATAATCGTATAATTCAATCACAAAAGGTTGCAATTCCAATTCAATAGGCGTTTGCAATTACGATCAACAAAGCTCAGGGTCAATTTTTAGAAGTGTGCGACTTAGATCTACACACGGATTGCTTCTCACATGGTCAATTATATATATCGCGTTATAGATTACAGAAAATCTTTATATTTGCATAGAAAATGGAAAAACAAAAAATATTGTATGCCCACAAGCATTGAGAAACAAAAGATAAATACAGGGAGTTATTTTTTTTAGCATATAGAAGTAGACATCCATTCTTTGTTTTGAATCAAGGATTTCAAGTGAAATACCTATTCAGTCAAGTCTGCCTTGGTTCGAAAATGGGGTGATAGATTAGTGAGAGAGAAGGGCAATCAATTGAAAAATGTGTAGGATTGTTCTAAGAGTGGTGGAAAGCCGTAGAAACATATAGAATTCGAATTTGTGAAAGGCAAGTGTTATGCCTTTACCTCAGTCAATTCAAGTTATTAGGCAATCTCGTCCACACACTTCGTCGTTCTCCACCAACAACGACTTCAAGCCGTTGATATTAATGAGTTTTCAATTTTAGTTGATTAGAAATGAGGTAAGAAAATTGCAAATGCGAAAGGTTAAAGCGTAGGACCATGTCCTGGCAAAGATTCGAACCCAGGACCTCTGGGGTGGCAGTCAAGCACGCTTCCTACTCGACTACCAAGTTAATATCTTTAAGAAATATGCATTCATTCATATCTTCAGTCATACGTTTATTCGATCAAAAATACCGATGTTATAAATAAAAGATCATTTTGGCAGTTTTTTGAGAGTCCCTAAAAAAAACTTGTATGGTGCTGAAACACTTTTGAAGTAAGCTTTCATTCTAGTGGGTGTCTTTTTATATTAATTTTTCCCCCATATAAGGCACCCACCCTACCGGGTACAGCTAGTTTTGAATAAAAACAGAAATCTTGTTTTAAGCCTGTAGCCTTGTTTTCTAGAGCCTGCCCGGGATTTTATTTAATACACCGTGCATGTCGAAATAACTTTTTTATTTTAACAACTTTCTTCCTTCTTCCCATTTCCTGTTGCTTCTTATGGAGCATAGGATCGCGGTCAAGTTTTTCCATCGATTGCGATATTTGTGTCCTAGTCAACTCCATTCTCTTTTTCATACTTCCTCGTATATGGGCGTTTGTACAATGGCTCGGAATTGCGGATGGTATCAGGCCACCATATTTTCAGGATCCGTCGGGATTTTCGAAAAACCAAAAGGGTTATAGC
This sequence comes from Pherbina coryleti, assembly GCA_943735915.1. NCBI lineage: Eukaryota > Metazoa > Arthropoda > Insecta > Diptera > Sciomyzidae > Pherbina > Pherbina coryleti. The sequence goes on from OX030949.1 coordinate 138,038,107, forward strand.
GTTATAAAAAAAATATATATTTATTTTATTGCAAACTGAGGAAATAGTTGTACTTTCTTAGCGCCCACGCACCTTCTTTTTTCTAAATATCTCTTTGGAGCTACTAAATCTAATGCTGCAAAAAAAAAAGTCCGTTTCAAATGGTCTCAAATCTCAAACTTTCACGAATTTTAACTCTTAAACAATTCGAGACCGTCAAAATTTTATAGGTTGAGGAGGCCCATATACAGGGTAGGCCAAAAGTCACGCCTGCGTTTAAAAATTGAATAACTTTTTTGTTTATTTTTATTTTTTATTTTCAGATTTTAATCATCGCACATCGTTGCATCAACATGAAAAATTACACGAACGAGCAACGGACCAAAGTGGTAGAATTAGGCAACGAGCCTATCGAAATTATTTCAACACCAGAAACGCACCTAGCCAAACCGCAATTAATCGTTTAATTGCACGTTTCCGAGAACAAGGTTCAGTGTCGAACTTGCCACGAACAGGAAGACCCAGAATAGTGCAACACCAGGTAAACATTGATCGTGTACGAAACAGTGTTGAAGAACATCCAGAAACATCAACGCGAAGACGTTCTGCACAACTGGGCACATGTCTAGTGGCCAGTGCCTAGGACATCACTTCGACGGATTTTAACACGGCAATTACACATGCATCCATACAAGGTCCAATTGGCTCAACAAATTTTGCCAATTGACTACCAGGAACGACTAATTTGGGTAACGCGCTTCCTGGAGTTGTATGCAGAATGTAACGAGTTTCTTAACAATTTAATTATGAGTGATGAAGTACATTTCCATCTTAATGGATATGTTAATAAGCAAAATATGCGATTTTGGGGAAATCAAAACCCCGGAGTTCTTCACCAGCACCAATTGCACCCGCTCATTATGGTGTGGAGTGACATCACGAATGGTTATAGGGCCCTACTTCTTTGAGAATGATGATGGTAATGCAGTGACGGTGAATGGGGACAGGTATCGAAACATGATTGATAATTTTGTACGCCCTGTTGCAGCTTATAATTGGTTCCAGCAGGATGCAGCAACAGCACACACAGCCCGTGCCACAATTACTCTTTTAAGTGAAATTTTTCAAGACCGAATTATGTCAAAAAATTCAGCATTCAATTGGCCAGGTTGTTCATCAGACTTAACTGCGCCTGATTATTTCCTATGGGGTTATCTCAAAGAATGAGTGTATGTGAACAAGCCTCAAACTATAGAGCAGCTTAAGCAAAACATTGGAGCTAAATCAGGGCAATAGAGCCTGATACATTGCGAGCTGTTATGGAAAACGCCCGTTTAAGAGCCCAATTGTGCATTGATGAAAATGGTGGTGATCTATCTGACATTATTTTTCATAATTGAAATTTAAGTCATGTAAACTTTCATATTATATTTAAAAAAAAAACAGTAAAAAATAATAATAAACAAAAAAGTTATTACATTTTTACACGCAGGAGTGACTTTTGGCGCACCCTGTACATATTTTAAAAATAAAAAAAAATATATTTAGTTGAGGGCCCTGAACAACAATTATGCTCAAATTGATTTCTCAACATGACTTTCCAATGTAGTCTAAGAACAATAACAACTTTATTAAATTTAAAGAATTGAAGTTAAAGTTCCAAGTTAGCTTGCCATCACTGTAAACGATGAGGGAAAAATACAAAACATGAGCGAAGGGAAATATCAAGTCAACAATCAGACTTTCTATTAAAAATAAAAAAAAAGCTACCTTTATCGCTTTTATTTTATTTTAGTGACAGCTACGGAGCTGAAACTCTAACTAGGCCGATCAACCTTTATTGATTGATAACGCATAACAAGAACCAATAAGATATGCTGAGAAATTAAAAGGTTTCAAATAGAAGGAAAGCGACAGGTAAATGTTTCATAAACATACTGTAACACGTAATACGAGTATTGTCAAGATTTGAAATCAAGTCAAATGATAATATAGCGAAGTGAAAAAACAACGCTAGAGAATGAGGTTCAAATTAATAGATGTCACGTAGCAGAGTTGGGTAATATTTTAAAGAATATATTTAGAATTTTATGGAAAACATAATGAAAAAAATAACTGATGATAATAATTATAATAAAAATAATTAATAATAAAAACAAAAAATTACTGAACTGTTCATTTTTAATCATTTGTGAAATAAAAATCTCAACATTAGCAATTTTTTAATTTTTTTTTATCAATTTTTTTTAAATCACTTACAAAACTTGTCACAGAAATCATTTGAATTTTTCGATTTAATGTTTTTAAATAAATTCTCTTTGCTTAGTTTCATGGTTTTTTTTTCTACACTAAAAGAGTTCAATACTTTATATGTATTACTACTTTTTTATCTTCTTCACTATAGATTCAATACTTTATATGAAATTGTTTGCTGCTCTTGACCCACAACTTAGCGAACTGAAGTCAAATTTTAACTGATTGGTAGTAACATGAAAACATAATTCGAAGTTACAAACATAAATACCTGCAAAAAGAAGGAAAAAAAAACTACCATAATCAGGAACAGAAATATGCGAAACAATTTATTGCTCCCTGACTAGACTCGACATAGTTATTGATAAAACATTGCCTAATTGCAGGCGTGCATAAATGAATGAAACTATTTATCCTGGCTGCCTGGCTGCCTTGACTGTCTGACTCCCTGCTTGTGCTGTTAAACTTTTTGTTTATTTACCTGATTAAGCTGAAAAATGTCTGTCGTGTGACGCTTACCGCTAAGGGCAGGAATTTTAAACATTGTGAATTACTTTACAACGACGCCCGCTGCGTCTAAGCGGGGAAAATTGCGAAGGATTGCGAAGGTTTGTGAAGCATTGCGAAGCAAGTTCATCAAAGGAGGATAGAAGCATGTTGCTTAAGTGCGTTGATTTTATGCTTAAAGTAAACGAAGGAATTTAATGCAATGTGTTAGGAATGCAATAATTTTTAAGAGGAATTTCAAAAATTATGCGTAGAAATTTTTTGTTTGAATTGTTTGAATTGATATAATAAATTTTGAAGAATATTTGCATAACGGATTAAAATATTTTCAACAATTTATTCATTTTGTTTCAAGCTAAAAATATGATTTTATGTACAAAAAAAAGTCCTGGGGCATTGAAGAAGTTGTGTGAATAAAAATGGCTAAAAAAAATTGACGATTTTAAAAATGAGCAGGGAATGAATAACATATCGGGATTTATATGTATATCGCAAGAAAATTTTTTAAAAATAAATTGATATTCGTTTGGCAGATGAAATAATTTCTTCAAAAACTTTAACGCAATCCTTGGAAGTCAACAAAAGCTGTTGCAACCAAACTTGATATAATTTTATCATTCGCAGGTTTTGAAGAAAATGAAAAGCGGTCATATGTACCTACTGATAAAAAAAAACACGAAATTTTCCATTCAAACAAACCGCGCTTGAGATTCCTTTCTTCCTATTTTCTGTTGCTCCTTCTTGTGGAGCATATGGCCGCTGTAAAGCTTTTCGATCGATGGAGATCTTTAGCTTTTCTTTTTATTTCATTGTATGATTTCCCTGCAGACTCTATTTCAGGTGAATAGATGAGTTTTGACCTTCCTCGTCTTCTGCTATCTTGCGAATTCCACCCCAAGCTTACCTACAGATCTCGGTAGGCTGCTTGCGTAGAGTGTGTCCTATCCAAGTTAATTTTATTTTATTTTACATACTTCCTCGCATATGGGCGTTTGTTGGCAATTTGTCCATAGCTCGGAATTTGATAGTATTTGGTCGATGGTATTATGCGACCAAAATTTCAGGATCCGTCTGAGGCATTTGTTGATGAAAACTTGCAACATATTTACTAGGTGCCAGCCGTACAGTAAGACTGATTTGATGCTTGACTTAAACAGTCGGATCTTTGTATGTTTGGTAATGGATGACGAATTCCAGACCTTATTGAGTTGAGAAAACCTCTTGTTATGAGAGGCGCTTCCAGCTGTTGAGATGATGCTTGCCAGTTATATGAAGGAGTCAACATATTTTTTTACAGCGTTTCCTGCAATAAAGTTATTATTGGCATTTTAACTTAAGGCCAACTACAACAGATTCGTCGACCAAATCGTTGATTTTGCCTTGCATGTCAGATTCATTCGTGGACTCTTGGCAGATATCATCAGCCTAATCAAAATTTTCCAGGTGACTGGTGGAATCCCTTGGAGAATTTTGCTATTATTGTAAAAAAGTCATGCAACGGTTCAAAAAGTCATCAAAAAATTTAATACGTCTTAGCGTCATTCACAGGAGCTGAAGCTGCCAGACAAATTGTAGGAAAAGTGAGGGAAAAAACCCAAGGTCCATTGGTAAACAAATTGCTGAAAACCTCTCCTATGAATGTAGTTATTAATTAATTGCCTCGAAAATTCGTAAAAGGACTGCACGGAAGAGTGCCTAGGAAATAGCCATGTTATTCAGGCGCAAACCATCTTTAACGAATTCACTTTGCAAAGTCCCATAAAAATACCGTTCAGTCATTTTGGAAAAACGTGAACCGAGAAAAGCGAGTATATATTTGAGATATTCGGACCTAAGAGATATGTGTCTACCGCATCTGGATCATCTAGATCTGGAAACCAGCCAACAGTGAGCTACTTCCACAAAACTAGTGATAGTTTGGTTCAAAAATCTGTTTTTTATTGCGACGACAATGAATATTTCCACCCGAAATATTCCACCCGAGTGGAAATTTGCCTAAGGATAGAGTCAGAAAATGATCAGGAAATCCTTATTTTGATAAGGGTTGGATCAGGTCACCAGATCAGCTGCTGATTTTAAACGTGACGCACTTTTTGATAACCATCCTGATCAGGTAACCTTACTACGTAGCATTGTCAGGTTGCTATATTAAACCTGATCAGGTTACCTGAAAAGGTAGAAAAGGTGATCAGGAACCCTGATTCAGATTCGTATTTTAAGCAGCAAAGACATGGCATTGACTTATAACTCCCAAGCAAATCTCTATCTATGACAATTTGTGGAATCGTGTGCAGATAATTATGGCGAAAAATTTAATGTTCTGAATGTTCATACTCTAATGCATTTAGCTGACGATGTGGTTAATAAGAAATGTACTATAAGTGAAATCTCTGCATTTCCATTTGAAAGTGAATTACATATTATTAAAAAAATGCTAAGGACTGGTACCGCCCACTGTCACAAATTTGTCGACGATTACACGAGCAACATTTTGTGCAAGCCAAAAAAGCACAATTCCAGCACAACTTGATATTTTTAAAAAAATATTGATTCTTTGGAAATAACTCTTATGAAAAAATTACGATATGAAGAATATTACTTAACACCAAAAAGACCTAACAACACTCTTATTCTTAGGAATGGAACTGTTATGGAAATACATAAGTAAGATATATTTGCAATCAAATACAAGTGAAATTAGAATCACAGGAAGTTCACTGCGAATCGAATCAATTTTTACAAATCCATGTGATTCAAGTTTAATGCTTAGTAATGCTTCAATCATAGATTGTATGATTGAAGATATACACCATAAAATGTTGATCATAGACATAAGTCGTAATAATAATGAAAATATTTATGTAATACCTTTACTTCATACTTAAAAACTAAACAAATGTACTATGTAAGCATACAAATAGCTTTAATAAATAAATGCTTAAAAAACATTACAGAGCTTAATTAAAAATAAAAAAAAAACATAACATCATGTTCAAATCAGTATTAAAAAAAAAAATAGTAAGGAATGGAAAAGGCTACTTAATACCACCCTGATCAGGAAAGAACTAGTATAACCTTAAGTGAATACAAAAAAGGTAACCTGATCACAACCTGATCAGTATTTCATAAAAATGCCGTTAGTAAGGATCAGAAAAGGTTGTTATGATGTCAACCTGATGAGTATTCCATAATAGTGCCGTAAGTAAGGATCAGAAAAGGCAATCATGATGCAAACCTGATAAGAATAAAATAAAGTATATCTTATAAAAAAACAAAAGGTTTCCTGGTATTAGCCTGATCATCCGTTCTTCAGGACTCCTTACGTAGTGATGAATTCAGGAAAACATGATACGCACTTGATCAGATATTAATAAATATTCCTTAAAAGGGCTATCCGTATCATATCCGGATCAAAGTTGGATCAAAATAAGGTTTTCCTTAACTGATTTCCACTCGGGAACTGAGACTATCTACAAAACTTACAAATAAATTTAATAGATAGTGGGCAAAAGCTGGTTATTGCAACGGTCCAAAGCATAAAACCATCAAAATACGTGCTAGCAAGGGTGTCCACAGGGGGGAGCAGAGAGGTCCCCTCCCCTGGACTGGAAAAATTTTGTATATTTTTATTTCCTATGTGTATATGTTACATTTTCATATCATCATTTTCATAAACGTGCACACCAATGCATACCTGGCACCCCCCCTTGAAAAATAAAAAGGCTTAGGCAGAACAGTTAAGAACCACTTTCTCCCGTGTTTCTCAAGCTATTTTGATATTTTTTTTTTAAATAAATAAGAGTAGGGAGAAGATGTGCACCGAATATCTATGATGGGAGTGGCACACCTCATACAACCCAAATTTTCGATATCGAATAGCTTTAGAGTTATAGGTCACACAGCCTCGGAAATCGGTATTTGACCTCAAATCACACGTGCCATTCCACTGATAACATTTTAAGGGCGTTGAAATAGGGGCGTGGCACTTTTCAGCAGCCCAAATTTTTGGTATAACTTTCGAACTAGAAGTCAGAAATCAATGAAACTCGGTAGGAACTTCCTATTTAGTTGTGTTCTTCGACTGTAATTGAACGAGCATCAGACAAGGGGGTGCGGCACTACTCATACAATTAAAGGTTTTTATATCAAGTAGCTTTGAAAGTAAATGCCGTATAACAATGAAACTCAATATGGAGTTCCTACTTGGTGATATCCTTCTACTAGAAAGTAGAATATGGGAAGTAGGGTACGGGAACGGGCATTGGACAAAGGGGTGTGGCTCCACATATATAAGTCAAATTTTTGATATCGATTAGCTTTGAAAGTAAATAACATTAACATAATAAATTTAAATAACAAAAAAAAAGAATAAATTTTTAAATGGTCGAATTTCGACCAAAGGCGATTCTAGTACATTTAAAAGGATGGTATCATCTAAGCAAGATCTTAAAACTTCATTTGCGGAAGAATGAGCTTAGATCTCGATAGCAGTGATACAGAATATAGTAAATTCGATGGAATGAAAGAAGAGTGAAAAGGGTTATTACGGGTTATTAGAGATGAACCCAAAAATTTCTAAAACTTGTCTTATTTTTACGTCTCGGAACAAAAAACAAAAATAAATGGATTTCTTTTGACTGGATTATTTCGGGTAATAATTCTATTGCTGTGGCATATCTTACAGATAAAACAATAACTAATTACTTTTTTTTGTAAATTTTTTATAATACTTAAAATATATGGACCACGTCGAACTAAATTATCCACTGAATACTGAGTTTTGACTTTCACTGTAATTAGGTTGCAAATTTGTTTTCGCAGTCCTTGAGTTATATACTGCCTGCTTGAATATATCTAGAAGATTCTTCGTTTTCTGGGTAGAGTCTACATAATGAATTCATTGACAGGTTAATTTTTAAAAGATAGTTTTTAAATTTGCAGTGTTCAGTTATAATTTCTAGTTTTGCTAAGGATTCCGCTGAATTTTTACCTGGGATACATACAACTATGGGTGTTATTTAATTATTCTGAGCAAAGGTTAAGAAACCTGTGACAGTCTCTTAAACTAGCTTTGATTAGATGTTAGGAGATTACAGTGCTTTTAGGGAAGCTAGGTCATCTGAAAAATTAAAAATGGTTTTACCTAACGGTTGAGTCAATGGCAAGAATCTTCGCTTGAACTATTGGAGAGTAGTGGCATTAGCTTAAATAATGGCTCACGTTAGAGTTTTAGATCCATTTAAGATCCATCTGTAAAATAGACTAGGTTACTTTTTTTCAGAATTTCTCTCTAAACTGAACCGCGGAGAGACTTCAACGGAGAAATTTTTATTAAAGCAATATTTCGAAAACATGTCAAGTGATGCATACGGCACGTTTTTGCTTTAGAGTACTCATTAAGAATAGATGTCCTTGTATAAGGGGTTTAGTATCAATATTTCTCAAGTGGAGAAATAGAGCCTATGTAGACTAAGCGTGCCTCGATTTGGATGAGAATACGAATTGGAGTTAGCTCGATGATGACAATGAGGGCTGCAGTTGGAGTGCACTGCATAGAGATATATATACATATCTCTTCAATTCTTTGCAACCATTCTAAGCACATGATGGTCGTTACTTTCTTGGGTTTTCAACCATCATTACACTGCGGCATAAGATAGTATAGGTTTGACGTGAACTAAGTTTTTCAATACTTTCCGCAAATTTCTTCCGCACGTCAATAAAGAAGCTGTGGTTCTGCTTATGATGCGGTCTATTTGCAGATTCCAGGTCAATTTACTATCGAAGTCGACTGCGCAATGTTTAGCTAAAAGGGAAACACCAACTCTTACTTCATAGAGTGTAGGGCAGATTAGATTGAACTTCTGGCACCATGAAAAAGGCACCACACATGTATTTTTACAGATACATTTCCACAAAAAGCTGTTTTTGACAGGAGATGTTTTCTTGTAGAAGAAAACATAAGGAGTTGTCAATACTACCTTGTATTATTATACCATGCTTTGATCTACTTCAATTAGTGTAGTAAAGTCATTTGCTCTTTTGTTTTAAGTGCAGCAAAGTATGTATGTATATTTATTTATTTGTTTATTTTGTTGTGTTGTGCTTGCTGAGAACAAAGAGAGAATAGAGTAGAGAGCAGCATGGAGTTTATTGAAGCTCTCGCAGCACAAAAGCATGAAAAGCTAACGGTTAAGCAAAAAACTTCACACTTTAATCAAAGATACTTATTATTTAAATTTCGTAAAAAAAAATACCCCTATATCCTTTTGCAGCACAAATGTGATATTCTAAAGCTTATTTCATAAAAATCGGGTTAGTACTTTTGTGGATTAGCGGCAACAAAAACTGTTCACTTTAATTTTATATAATAGTATAGATTAAGGTATTCTTGGGGCCTTATTTGTTGAGGCATTATTTCAAAGAGCCCCATTTTTCTGTAACTTAAGCCCACAATTTCTTCTGAACGAGAAATAATTACAATTAATTTTTTTACATAAAAACAAAATTTTTGCATAGCTCAAAATCAAAGTGTCTGTATGGAGTCAATTTCAGATGCGGTTTCAATTTAATTCAACTTAACAACAAGTCTTTAAAAACAACCACTCATATAGAAACTTACCCCTTGACGTTGGATGATTCATAAGAATTGAAAGCGGGCACTCGTCATCGTCCAGTATATATTCTGTGCCATCGCTATTCACCTGCGAACGGAAATAGAGACAAATTAATTTGCACTCAAAACAAAAGACAACAAAAACAAACAACACCACAACCGCATTAACTTAATACCTGAACCAAACAATAGTGCAATGGATCCGCTTTATCCAGACCATACTTCGCCAACATTTCCCGCACAACTGCCTGCGCACAGTCACGTATCGAGAGCAACAACGTCTTATAGGGTACATCTTGACAAAGACTCTCGCCATAGATTTTGAGTGTACCACCCGTGTCGGGCCCACCGTCACGTGAACGAAATTGTTGTAGTTTCTTTTCGAGCTTCTGCTGACGTCTTCTACGCATAACAGCTTCTGGATTTGATATGGAGCGCGTAAAGGAAGTTTCAGGCAGTTCGGTGTAGAGCTTGCCGGCCACCTGAGTATCGGCATCGATGCCGTTGGTGTTGCCAAAGCCACCATTGCTGCCATAGCCAGCGCCGCTACCAGGTTCTGAATTCAATTTAGCGAGTTTCTCTTTCTTTTTTTGTTCCTTCTTTTCACGCTTTGAAAGTTTTCGCTTAAAGTTCATATCTGATTGTTCGATGGGCTAGAGGATGAGTACAAAGAACGAATGAGTGATAAAAGCAGAGGTTACGCCAGGTTAAGCAACAGAAAAAAAAAATAACAACAATTTGCTAGGAGATGGAGGGGGGAGAACAAAAACAAAGCACTTGCTTAAGTTAATCATCATTAGTGGTGAAATAAATGAGTTCAAGTGGCTCAAGTCTGCCAGTTACATGCCAACAACAACAGCTGCTACAACTTACCGTTGTCTTCTGGTCAATGTTCTTGAGCAGAAAACGACCCTCACGATCGTCAATGTGCCAATTTAGCTGCACCAACAGCGGCTTTTCGTCGGGGTTCAGGCGGCGTTCCTCGCCATTTGAGTGCACCTCGTATAGCGCATAGTTCGGCACCGACAACATGCGCATGTCTGGACGGAATTTCTCGATGAGTGTGTCTAGTGGAGATAAAGCGAGCGAGCGAGCGAGTGAGAAATAGAGAGACAGATAGAGTGAAGTTAATAAAAAGAGTGACACGCTAGTTCAAGGCACTGCTCACCTATCACATCGGCTACGGTGGCATCTGAAGCGACGCGAATGCATTTTGTGGCCACTTTTTGTCCAGCATCTTGAAAATAGAAACGCATGACACCGTGAAAAAGTAGATTCTGCAAAGTAAACAAACGGGAGAAAGTGTTAAAGTGGTGGTTGGCGAAAAAAAACATTCGTTAGTAGAAACTCACCTCATCTGGTTCGGAGAGCGCAAACAAATCCAAACGATTGGCATTCCACTGTTGAATAACGGAGCGCACAGCTTCACGATCGAGCATCTTCTTGTCGTGCGACGAAGACATCCTGATGTTGATGAAAGGCGGGCGGCGTTAGACGTTGTACGCGTGGGTGTAGCTGTTGCGGCACGTAGGTCACGCAGCTGCTGTTAAGAAAAGCATAAAATAAACAAAAAAGGAAGTATTAAATAAAATTAAAAGTTCTTCGTACAAGATCTATTTATGAGCAATTGTTTTGTTTTTTGAAGAAGCCAAGCAAGACGTTCGGCCTACATTGGATCGAGCGCGAGCGTACACATGGCTCTGCTACGTAGCAGCTAGAGTCTGATTGTGGCTTTTGAAATACTGGGGCAAGCAAACAAACAAAGAAACGATTAGCGGCTATTTTTATTTTAACTTTTCTGAGCTCACTGTTTGTTTGGAGCTATAATATTATAGCTTCCTGTTTATGCGAATTGGTCGAACAGTTGTTTAGAGTTCGAAGCAGCACAGAGCAGCTGCTATATGAAAAAATAAAATGGGGCAACATTGGTTCTTTGTTTACGAATCCGTTGAGAAAGTTTTGATGATTTTCTCAAGCTTCAGAATTTGAGAATAGTTTCAGGATTTGAGAAATTTAGCATTTGCTTTATAGCTAAATTCATGATTTGAAATTCTGAAATTCTTTAACGTACATTTCCAACACAGTTTTTTTTCTTTGTTTTAACTATCTTCTTAACTATATACAGGGTGTGCTCAAGTGCGGAACTATGCTTGAGAACACAAGTATTACTACAGGCCGCGCACCTCTATAAAAAGTAGCAACATTTAAATAAACGTTAAGAATTCGGCACAACGGGGTTGATTTTGCGACAACGTGTGTGCTTCTACTGCCAATAGAAGACGCTATGTTATGGATACCCACCAACAGTAATGTTGAATTTTCTTACAGAATTTTTTTTTATTTCGTGTTTTTTATTTATTTTTTGTTTCTGTTTTGGTTCCATTTAGTTTAATAACCGTCAATGGGTTCCACTTAGCTGAACACCATCGAGACTTTCGGTTGTATTATTTTTAGTTTTTATATTTCAAAGGGTTATATTTTGATATGAATGGTTTCAATTAAATTACTTTAGTTCTGTGTTGTTGTATTTACTCTGTTGTAAAAACGAGGAAAAGAAGCTTTGTATTTTGTAAGAAAGTGTCTGTGTGTGCTAGTCAAGCATATCCGAAGGTAACATATATTTTGTTGTTTTTTTTTTTGCAAGGGTATCTAACCCATTGTTTAATTTTTGGTCATTCCCAAGTTCCTTTGAGTTCGTTTTCTATAGTAAATACTAAGATTTTTCCTTTTTTATAAAAGGTTTCAAGTTGTTTTTATTTACTTTATAAACATTTAATTATAGATGTATGAGTAGGCAGTAATCTTTTTTTTCGAAAAGATTAATCTTCTTTTTTAATCGAAGATTAAATCGTAAACATACAGCTGTGAACAAGTAAATAGCAGTACCCTTTACTTAATTTAAAAGAGTAAACCCATGCCTGATATAATAATTTTATATTGGGTCACCCTTGCACCAGATATATAAGCATATTTTTGCAGCGGTACATTTAAATAAATGAAAATTTCGATAAAAAAAACCTGTAAATAACAATCTCTCTACGATCGTTGGCATCAATCAGTAAAAATTGAACTGCGCTGACTTCGCAACGACTTGGGAAGGCTTTACTAAATTTTATAATTCGAATACTTAGATGTTTAAACCAAGTTCAGCATTGTAATGGGTGTTTTTTTTAGGGGTTTGTTTTTCGAATAGAGATAAAACTGGCATTTTGTGGTCAAATCTGGCAACTCTAATGTCATTTATGTTCAGTTTGGTTTGCCATTTCATCATGAACAGGTTGACAAAAGAACAACGCTTGCAAATCGTGCAAATTTATTTCGAAAATAATGGTTCAGTTCGCGAAGTTTACCGCAAGCCACCGTGCACAGCAATTGGAGCTTTGTCCATCAACTTTATGGAAGATTTTGCGCAAAGATCTTGGCTTGCGACCTTACAAGATCCAGCTTGTGCAAGAATTAAAGCCGCGAGACCATGCAATGCGTCGTGATTTTGGTGTATGGGCCGAAAATGAGATTGATCTCGATGCTGATTTTCATCGCAAAATTTTGTTCAGTGATGAGGCTCATTTTTGGTTGAATGGCTACGTCAACAAGCAAAATTGCCGCATTTGGAGTGAAGAGAATCCACATGAGATCCTTGAGACGCCATTACATCCACAAAAACTGACTGTTTGGTGTGCTCTATGGGCTGGTGGAGTCATTGAGCCATACTTCTTCCGAAATAATGCTGAAGAGTCAGTTACCGTTAATGGAAACCGGTATAGAGCCATGATAACCGACTATTTTGTTCCCGAATTGGATGGCATGAATATGGATGAGTTGTGGTTCCAACAAGACGGCGCTACATGCCACACAGCGCACGTCACAATCGATTTATTGAAGGAAACATTCGATGAGCGCATAATTTCGCGGAATGGACCTGTCAATTGGCCACCAAGATCGTGTGATTTGACACCATTGGATTATTTTCTTTGGGGATATGTGTAGTCGCTCGTCTACGCCAACAAACTAGAAACGTTAGGGGACTTGGAGGCCAACATTCGTGGCGTTATTGCCGACATACGGCCCCATATGCTCGAAAAAGTGGTTGAAAATTGGACCTGTAGAATTGGCTTTATTCGAGCCAGCCGCGGCGGCCACATGCCCGAAATCATATTTAAACATTAATGGCATAAAATTATCATTCCAATAAAGCCAAATGGATGGACATTAAAACGATTTTCTTGTGTTTTATTTCAATTCGAAGTTCTATACCTCTAAAAAAAACACCCGTTACTTAGGAGGCATATGCAAAAAGTTTTTTAAAACACTGCAAAACGGGGTTTTTATTGGATGTAAGTTAAAAAAGATCTTATCTTTGTTGAGTTAAGTCCAGCAAATGCCGAAAGCTCCTCACATTTTTCCAGTATGAACCACTTTTTCTTTGGGTCGAAATGTATTTCTTTTACGGACGTGACCTATATGGATTCCAAAATAGCTTAGAATTGAGTCCAAGATGTTTAACCCCTGTAGAATCTTAAAATATGTGACAAAAAATCGCCATTAAGGCACTTCCCGTTTCACCATCGGAATCGAATGGTAAGACAGGTACTTGCGATCTAAGAATAGCCCTTCTGAAATGACTCAAATCAATTCTTGTTAAGGTATACTTTGCCAAATACTCTTAATACTATTCTTCACTCAATACCTCCTGACACTATACTTGGTACAAAAGGTTGTTACTTGACTCAATACCACTTTATATATACCCTTCAAAACCCTTTTACGCTGAAACAAGATATATAACAAAGCTGAATGATGGAAATTTATAGCAAGCTTATGAACATCCGATTTCCACGTATTTTTATACAAAAGAGGGCGAATTGTATTTGAAGCGATAAAGATACAAAAAGATAAAGATAAATATACAGATACAGATACAGATAATGATCAAGATCAAGATCAAGACACAGATAAGGATAAAGATAAAGATAAATATGAAGATAAAGATAAAGATAAAAATAAAGATAATAATAAAGATAAAGATAAAGATAAAGATAAAGATAAAGATAAAGATAAAGATAAAGATAAAGAAAAGATAAAGATAAAGATAAAGATAAAGATAAAGATAAAGATAAAGATAAAGATAAAGATAAAGATAAAGATAAAGATAAAGATAAAGATAAAGATAAAGATAAAGATAAAGATAAAGATAAAGATAAAGATAAAGATAAAGATAAAGATAAAGATAAAGATAAAGATAAAGATAAAGATAAAGATAAAGATAAAGATAAAGATAAAGATAAAGATAAAGATACAGATACAGATACAGATAATGATCAAGATCAAGATCAAGACACAGATAAGGATAAAGATAAAGATAAATATGAAGATAAAGATAAAGATAAAAATAAAGATAATAATAAAGATAAAGATAAAGATAAAGATAAAGATAAAGATAAAGATAAAGATAAAGAAAAGATAAAGATAAAGATAAAGATAAAGATAAAGATAAAGATAAAGATAAAGATAAAGATAAAGATAAAGATAAAGATAAAGATAAAGATAAAGATAAAGATAAAGATAAAGAAAAGATAAAGATAAAGATAAAGATAAAGATAAAGATAAAGATAAAGATAAAGATAAAGATAAAGATAAAGATAAAGAAAAGATAAAGATAAAGATAAAGATAAAGATAAAGATAAAGATAAAGATAAAGATAAAGATAAAGATAAAGATAAAGATAAAGATAAAGATAAAGATAAAGATAAAGATAAAGATAAAGATAAAGATAAAGATAAAGATAAAGATAAAGATAAAGATAAAGATAAAGATAAAGATAAAGATAAAGATAAAGATAAAGATAAAGATAAAGATAAAGATAAAGATAAAGATAAAGATAAAGATAAAGATAAAGATAAAGATAAAGATAAAGATAAAGATAAAGATAAAGATAAAGATAAAGATAAAGATAAAGATAAAGATAAAATTAAAGATAAAGATAAAGATAAAGATCAAGATAGAGAAAAATATAAAGATAAAGATAGAGAAAAAGATAAAGATAAAGATAAACATTTTGATAAACATATTGATAAAAATACAGATCAAGACATTAAACTTCGTGAGGTTAAGTTCGTTAATTCGAAAATAACTTAGCAAAGAAGCGAACCAATATATCTTATCTGTACAAAGTTAAATTCATACTATTTTGCAAAGTACGAATTTAAGTTCGGCTACGAATTTAACTAACGACACAACGATACGAAACTAATTAAATTCGATACGAAGTTAACTAACGACACCACAAATTTTATTTTATTTGTAAAATAGTCACTTTGACATCGACTTGGAAACACAGAAAAGATTAAAAATTTATGAAGAGTTTAAAAATATTATGAAATCTAAACAAATGCAAAGAAGTAATTTCATATTAGGATTTCGGCTATTGACAAAATCCTCTAAACAAATAAAATGAGCAATAATAAAGAACATGAAAAAATATTTTTTTTACTTTATTCCTTGTTCAATTCTGAATAAAACAACAAAAAGTTCAAAATAAAAGGCAAAAACAAATTCAGAGAAATAAAAAAACATAACAAAAATAACTAGCATGTACTCAATTTTGCACTTTTCAATACCAGTGTCATTGGAGCATTTGTTTAGTACTTGGTCCATAGCCCTTTATTTTTTATTACCATGTTGATACGTTTTGGCATACTTTCAACCAATTCCTGTATAATTTCATTTGGATTTTTTAGGTTTGCTCTTTTAGGTTTGATGGTGCTGATTGATACAACCCCAGCCGTCTTCCCACGATTGACCACAAATTCTCAATCGGGTTGAGGTCGGGGCTTTTCGCTGGCCAATTCATCACTTCAAAATTTTGCTCACTCAGCCATTTTTCACTATTTTCGCACTATGCTTCGGGTCACCATCCTGTTGAAATACGACTTCATCTTCAGGATAGGCACTCTTGTCAACAAATTCGGGAAGATGAGTCTGCAAAATAGTAAGGTAGTCCTCACTTTAACTCTCTCTAACGGCCCAATATGCCACCAAGTGAAGCAGCCCCAAACCATGATGTTTCCACCACTATGCTTCACAGTTTGTTTAATATGGTGGCGTTGAATGGTATCACTAGGGCGACGCCAGAAATATTGCTTACTGTCCGATTCGAAACGGTTAAATTTGGACTCATCTGACCAGATAACACGTTTTCAGTCATCTAGCGTCCAATTTTTATGCTCTTTTGCAAACTTCATTCGCGTCTTTTGGTTCTTTTCGGACAATGCAGGTTTATTTTTTTTTAATAGCTGAAATATAAAAATATATTCTTATACAGACTTGTTCTGCTCCATTTCTGCCATCATAAGGCGTGCGTCCGTTTCAGTCAACAGTTTGCGATGACCTCTGGTTTGCTCTTTGGGAGCAGTATGTCGTCTTTTTTGGACGCGAATGACCACAGATTGACTTATATTTAGTTTCTTGGCTATTTCCCGAGATGAAGACCCATTATTAGTCAAGGAAACTACACTATCCTCCAAATCGCTCGCTAACTTTTTCATTTTTTACTAAGTCTGAATATTATTACGTGCACTTGGTATAAAGCTTTAATTATTACTAACATGCATTTCCTAACCTTAATTTTTATTACTGATCAAAGACAAAAGCAACAAATACAAAACTAACGGTATTTTGGTTTTACATATGCTGAGTACATCAAGAAGTGCAAATTTGAGTACATCCGAGTTATTGTTGTTATGTTTTTTATCTCTCTGAATTTGTTGCTTTTTGTTTTGAACTTTTTGTTGTTTAATTCAGAATTGAATAAGGAATAGAGTAAAAAAAAAGCTTTTTTTGATTTTCTTTATTATTGCTGAAAAAATAAGCAATAATATATATTTTTGAAAAGCTTTGAAAAAAAAAATATTTATGTACTCATTTCTGCACGCCACTGTATGCTTTTTTGCAAAGTACGAATTTTTCTTCGTATAGATAAAAAATATTGGTTAACGACTTTGCTAAGATATCTTCGGATTTACGAATTTAACTTCACGCAGTTAAGAAATAAACATAAACAGATAAAGATAGAGACAGAGATGGATGGAGATTTTAATCAAGAAAATATGCTATCAGTTTACACTTAAGCGTAAATTTCTTAAATCAAGCATTATTTTGCTAGAATTGAGCAAATTTAAATCATATGATATTAAAAGAACTTAATTCAGGAAACATTTGCTTAAAATTCAAGAATATTTTTACTATATTCGAGACTAATATTTGCTTGAATTGAGAAAAATTTGCTTAATTCAAGTAACAATTTGCTGAAAACTAGAATAATTTGCTTCATTTGAGAAATTGATTTTCCTTAAAGTGAGAACAATTAGCTTGATTCAAGTAAAGAATTTACTGAAAACTTGAATAATTTGCTTGATTCTAAATATATCTTGTAGGCGCTTACATGTTTGCAAGTAAAGTAGCAGACAAGACACTGCGCCTTCGAACCATGCCATTGTTTGTCAATCCGCACCATCTTAAACATGTTTTCATGTAAACATGTTGTGAATTATAAGCATCCATAAGCATGTTGTGAAAATATGCTTGATTCAAGTAAAAAACTCAAATAATTCTCTGCAATTGTTTAAATTAAGAAAATATTTTCTTGATTCAAGTCTTGTTCCAGGTTCTAGAATCAAGTATTTTATTCTTATTTCAAGCAATAATTTATTTTACTCAATTTTAGAAATAAATGCTCATTATAATTTTTTTATTTTTTTTATTTTAGGCCCCTATTAGGTACGACAACTCAACTTAAGTTGTGTGTGTAATTTGTAAATTTGTATTGTCTATTACACATTTGAGGTACATATGTGTCTATCGACTGACAAGTATGTATCTCAGAGATGTGTTAGTATTTTTTGTGGTATTAGGTTTAACAATGCAACTATGTCTCGAGTGTAAAAACTGTCAAAAACTTACATCTGCTTTGAGCTAGTTGTATAGCGTCTTTAGAGGTGCCCAAGCCCTATGCACTTGGTGCACATTTGTTTTTGTAAAAGCACTTAGGCATAGGCTGTGTATTCTAATATACACACACAGCACTCCGCACTAAGCAATACAAAATACACAAACAAATTTGTCTTTTTTGTTTTTGATCTTTTTTCGTTGCTTATACCGAAGTGCAAGCAACAACACTTTCGTATGCTTTGTTGGTACATTTTGGTGACAGTGATCTTCTACGTAGATTTTGTTGTTGTCTAACATAGTATGCTTTCGTTTACGAAAGGTTGCAGGATTTTATATGTATTAGTGTTTGCACTTCCATAAGAAAGTTTTGGGCACTCCTGCTCTATACTATTATTTCCTTGCTTTATTACTTGTGAACAAAATACATATACACAAAAATTGAAATTAATGCGAACAGCTGATTCATTTCAACGAAAGTGTCAAAATTTCGGTGTAATCATGCTCCAATAGAAACAGCAATTTTACACCACAGCTCAACTGAAAATGTATGTTATGCGTAATATGGCAAAAAAGTTCAGTTGAGGTGTCTTAACTCACGTCAACTTAAGTTGAGCCTTAGTTTTTTGTGCTTGATTTAGGCAAATAAGGCTTAACTTTGAATTTTCTTAGGTCAAGCGAAATATTTGCTTAATATAAGAATATTATTTCTCTCTGTGTAGAGATAAAAATAAAGATAGTTTTTTATAAAAGTTATTTCAGGCAAGTGTAATCTTTGTAGCCATTTTGTTTTTTTCTTTTCTCATTGTTGTTAAGGCTTGTTTGACAATAAATTTCTAGTAATTGAGCATCTTCATTGCTCCAAAACAGGACCGACAAGATGTGCTTTGTCAAAAATAGCCGCGGAAGCAAATGCTTGAAACTATTTTAAAAACATATCATGAACTATTGGTCAAGCAGGGCTCAGATTTTGATGACATGTCATCTATTTTTTTTTCTATCTTACCTACACATTTAAAAAAAAAAAAAATAACTGGCCATTTCAGCCCTTAAAAGGACTTTGACCTAGCTTCTTATGATCAATTGTGCTGTGCGTGTTATTAAGTTTGTACACAATTGACCGAGAACCGGACCTACATGCTTAACGCCGACTCCGAACGGCGATGAACGGAATGTTCTCGTTCTCAAGAAGCTTTACATGGCATTTTTAGAGATGCAAAAACTCTGTTCATAACCCCCGGGTTCTTAAGGAAACAATTTTCAAGGCTTTTTTGGCCATTTCAAGTTTTAAGATAATTTTCTAATGTTCAAGGTTATTTTTTTGAGTAGCTTTCATGTATTTCTGCATATTAAAGACATTTTTATAGATTTTTTAAACAACTGATGGCAATATGTTCATTCTTCTTACTATATTTTAAAATAAAAATTTACCAGTTAACCTTTTACGATCAAGAATTAAAAGCAGTTTTTGAAATTGACAGTGCAGCTTAGGTGTAGTCTTTCCCTTTCGTTTTAAAATGAAACATTTTTTTTTGAGTTTTTACTATAGGCCATTTTTATGGATTAAATGGGGAATTTGTGTGGCAGTCGTAGCCGAGTGCGTTTACAAGTGCGTGGACGATTCGATGCCAATTTGAGACTAGGTTCGAACACCAGCTGACACAGAATATTTTTTTTTTCAATTGGAATTAATTTTTCTGATTGGATAGTAAACGTCAGATAGTAAATACTGTCTGACTGTCTTTTTTAAAGTCTCCTTGGTCACAATGAATAAAAATGTTTGCTTCAAACTCAAATTGCTTGTTTTTATATAAAAAAAAAGAGTTTAAATATAAAAAAACCACTCTTTTTAAAAAGCAACCCATATCATTATTTTAGTGCCACCGTGTTTACACGTTTTCACGGTGTATCTGGGTTTATGTTCTGTACTGGAAGGACAAATATTTCAAAACGTGCTCAAGGTCTAACCTGTATGGTTAAAAATAAATACTTTTGTTTATTAAGATTTTGTTTTTATGTTTCGTGTTTATTCTTTTTCCAAGAGCCTCTCCGGGCAATAAAATACCAGAAATGTCCAGTGTTTTATTTGTTAAACCCATCGCAAGTAAAGTTTGCAACCCGTATCTTTTAGTAGTAAAGTTTGTTGCCCAACTTTTTGATCGGGCGTGGCGGCGGAGACAATAATACAATTAAGAATATACAAGTATTGATTAAAATTATCGCGATATCAGAGTTACCATAGCTTGGGATTTGTGAGCTCGAGTACCAACATTTTGAAACCGAGTACACGTACTCATTTTTGTTTAATGACGTTTATTTAAATACAGCGTTTTTAAGAAACCAATAAGCTTTCATTCCAACGTTTGTCATCGTAGTTTATACAAGGCCCTTGCAATATTATATGTAGTGTATGGCAATTTCACTTAAAAAAAAAAACTGGAAAAATATCTGATACATTTTTAATAATCACGAAAAAGTCAAATTTATTGAGCTCTGCTAGTTTTTGTTTTCGCGCAACAGAGAATCTAGTTGAAGGTCGTATTGTTGCAGCAACATCTAATAAACTCGCCCGAAGTTTATTTGTTCTAGAGCAAAACAAAAAAAAAGTTCTGACACCTGTTGTTGTTACATAACTGAGTCGTTATTTGTTGTAATTGTTTTGTCATTGTTGCTCTTGTTGTTGTTGCCATTAGTTGCTGACTGTTTTCAGCCTGTCAGTTAGTCAGCTAACCAGCGTTCATTAAAACAATTATTTATGCATATGTAACGAGTATTTGTTTAAGTATTTATTTTGCAACATGTGGAATGTAGTAAATTGTTTTTGTTGTTGCTTCCATTTCAGTACTGTGCGCTATTGCTGTTTTGCTAGGTTTAGACTTATTTTAGCCTGCATACTTAGAAATTACAACAACTTCAGGTAAACTTGTGCAATTTTCTGGTTTAATCTAGTAAAGTTTTTTTTTTTTGCTTTGTTCTATTGTTTGTTTCATATTGTATTTTGTCATTCGCTTTATTCGTTCCACTGTGCAGCCATTTGTAACGACGCTGGCTTAAGCAAAATTTGTCTCATCATATTTTGCAGCAAATAACTCTTTAACTTTACTAGATAATTTCTGTCAATTTCTTCACATGTTTGGATGTTGCTGTGACATTGTTGTTGTTGCTGTGACATTGTTGTTGCTGCTGTGACTACTGCATGTTGCTACTTCGTACATTCAACTCCAGTCTTTGCTGTAGCTACTACTGATGGCTGGCTGTTGACATGAAATACTCTTCTTATGCTTTTTTTAATATTGTTGTAAAAATTGTTAAAATAATTAACCGCTGCTAAGTATTTTCTGCAGTCTTTACGCTTTAAATCTTGGCTTGAAAATCTGTGTCAACAGCTTCTGGAGACACAGCCACTACTAATCGTTGTCTGTCCGCGCTTGATATATGATAGAAAGTTTAGGTTTATAGCTTTTTTTTTTAATTTCTTCAAAAGCAGGTTGTTCCAGGAAAGACTGCTGCCGGAAATTGCTCTAAAAAACTCAAGACCTTAGCTTTCACTAGCAATTGAAACTATAGCGTGGAAAATATGTTGACGTAATTTATCGATTAGATGTATATTGTACTTAGTTAATCTTTTAATAATGTTGTGAAAGTTTTTCAAATTTCACACAGTAATTTTTCTAGTATTTCACTTAGGCAAGTCAACATTCGAAAAACACGTGTCTGGTGAAAAATAACACAAATTACAGAAGTTAAAAGTAAACAATTCATTATCAATGCTATTTGCTATGATGGAGCGGAAATTGTCGTTTGGGAGCAGTTTCGGAGAGATGTAACATTAACATTGACGTCAACATTGTCACTATCATTATAATAATATTAATATTATTATATAATTGATGTTTATTAATACTTATTTATTCATTGTTAATTATTATATTTTATTAATTATTATATTGATTATTAATATTATTAATTATTAGCATAAATATAAAAATAAACATAAACATAAACATAAACATAAACCTAAACATAAACATAAACATATATATAAATATAAATATAAATATAAATATAAACATAAACATAAACATAAACATAAACATGACATTAACATTACCATAAACATTAACATTAACATAAACATCAACATCAACATAAACATACACATTAACATTAGCACTAACATTAACATAAACATAAACATAAACATAAACATTAACATAAACATAAACATAAACATAAACATAAACATAAACATAAACATAAACATAAACATAAACATAAACATAAACATAAACATTAACATTAACAGTAACATTAACATTAACATTAACATTAACATTAACAGTAACATTAACATTAACATTAACATTAACATTAACATTAACATTAACATTAACATTAACATTAACATTAACATTAACATTAACATTAACATTAACATAAACATTAACATTAACATTAACATTAACATTAACATTAACATTAACATTAACATTAACATTAACATTAACAGTAATACATATATTAACATTAATATTAACATTAACATTAACATTAACATTAACATTAACATTAACATTAACATTAACATTAACATTAACATTAACATTAACATTAACATTAGCACTAACATAAACATAAACATAAACATAAACATAAACATAAACATAAACATAAACATAAACATAAACATAAACATAAACATAAACATAAACATAAACATTAACAGTAACATTAACATTAACATTAACATTAACATTAACAGTAACATTAACATTAACATTAACATTAACATTAACATTAACATTAACATTAACATTAACATTAACAGTAATACATATATTAACATTAACATTAACATTAACATTAACATTAACATTAACATTAACATTAACATTAACATTAACATTTACTTTAACATTAACATTAACATTAACATTAAGTTAAGGTTAAAGTAATGTTGATTTAAATTTAGATTTAATTTCAAGTTCAAGTTCAAGTTCAAGTTCAAGTTCAAGTTCAAGTTCAAGTTCAAGTTCAAGTTCAAGTTCAAGTTCAAGTTCAAGTTCAAGTTCAAGTTCAAGTTCAAGTTCAAGTTCAAGTTCAAGTTCAAGTTCAAGTTCAAGTTCAAGTTCAAGTTCAAGTAAAAGTAAAAGTAAAAGTAAAAGTAAAAGTAAAAGTAAAAGTAAAAGTAAAAGTAAAAGTAAAAGTAAAAGTAAAAGTAAAAGTAAAAGTAAAAGTAAAAGTAAAAGTAAAAGTAAAAGTAAAAGTAAAAGTAAAAGTAAAAGTAAAAGTAAAAGTAAAAGTAAAAGTAAAAGTAAAAGTAAAAGTAAAAGTAAAAGTAAAAGTAAAAGTAAAAGTAAAAGTAAAAGTAAAAGTAAAAGTAAAAGTAAAAGTAAAAGTAAAAGTAAAAGTAAAAGTAAAAGTAAAAGTAAAAGTAAAAGTAAAAGAAAAAGTAAAAGTAAAAGTAAAATTAAAAGCAAAAGTAAAAGTAAGGTAAAAGTAAAAGTTAAAGTAAAAGTAAAAGTAAAAGTAAAAGTAAAAGTAAAAGTAAAAGTAAAAGTTAAAGTAAAAGTAAAAGTAAAAGTAAAAGTAAAAGTAAAAGTAAAAGTAAAAGTAAAAGTAAAAGTAAAAGTAAAAGTAAAAGTAAAAGTAAAAGTAAAAGTAAAAGTAAAAGTAAAAGTAAAAGTAAAAGTAAAAGTAAAAGTAAAAGTAAAAGTAAAAGTAAAAGTAAAAGTAAAAGTAAAAGTAAAAGTAAAAGTAAAAGTAAAAGTAAAAGTAAAAGTAAAAGTAAAAGTAAAAGTAAAAGTAAAAGTAAAAGTAAAAGAAAAAGTAAAAGTAAAAGTAAAAGTAAAATTAAAAGCAAAAGTAAAAGTAAGGCAAAAGTAAAAGTTAAAGTAAAAGTAAAAGTAAAAGTAAAAGTAAAAGTAAAAGTAAAAGTTAAAGTTAAAGTTAAAGTTAAAGTAAAAGTTGAAGTTAAAGTTAAAGTTAAAGTTATAGTTAAAGTTAAAGTTAAAGTTAAAGTTAAAGTTAAAGTTAAAGTTAAAGTTAAAGTAAAAGTAAAAGTAAAAGTTAAAGTTAAAGTTAAAGTTAAAGTTAAAGTTAAAGTTAAAGTTAAAGTTAAAGTTAAAGTTAAAGTTAAAGTTAAAGTTAAAGTTAAAGTTAAAGTTAAAGTTAAAGTAAAAGTTGAAGTTAAAGTTAAAGTTAAAGTTAAAGTTATAGTTAAAGTTAAAGTTAAAGTGAAAGTTAAAGTTAAAGTTAAAGTTAAAGTTAAAGTTAAAGTTAAAGTTAAAGTTAAAGTTAAAGTTAAAGTTAAAGTTAAAGTTAAAGTTAAAGTTAAAGTTAAAGTTAAAGTTAAAGTAAAAGTAAAAGTTAAAGTTAAAGTTAAAGTTTAAGTTTAAGTTAAAGTTAAAGTTAAAGTTAAAGTTAAAGTTAAAGTTAAAGTTAAAGTTAAAGTTAAAGTTAAAGTTAAAGTTAAAGTTAAAGTTAAAGTTAAAGTTAAAGTTAAAGTTAAAGTTAAAGTTAAAGTTAAAGTTAAAGTTAAAGTTAAAATTAAAGTTAAAGTTAAAGTTAAAGTTAAAGTTAAAGTTAAAGTTAAAGTTAAAGTTAAAGTTAAAGTTAAAGTTAAAGTTAAAGTTAAAGTTAAAGTTAAAGTTAAAGTTAAAGCTAAAGTTAAAGTTAAAGTTAAAGTTAAAGTTAAAGTTAAAGTTAAAGTTAAAGTTAAAGTTAAAGTTAAAGTTAAAGTTAAAGTTAAAGTTAAAGTTAAAGTTAAAGTTAAAGTTAAAGTTAAAGTTAAAGTTAAAGTTAAAGTTAAAGTTAAAGTTAAAGTTAAAGTTAAAGTTAAAGTTAAAGTTAAAGTTAAAGTTAAAGTTAAAGTTAAAGTTAAAGTTAAAGTTAAAGTTAAAGTTAAAGTTAAAGTTAAAGTTAAAGTTAAAGTTAAAGTTAAAGTTAAAGTTAAAGTTAAAGTTAAAGTTAAAGTTAAAGTTAAAGTTAAAGTTAAAGTTAAAGTTAAAGTTAAAGTTAAAGTTAAAGTTAAAGTTAAAGTTAAAGTTAAAGTTAAAGTTAAAGTTAAAGTTAAAGTTAAAGTTAAAGTTAAAGTTAAAGTTAAAGTTAAAGTTAAAGTTAAAGTTAAAGTTAAAGTTAAAGTTAAAGTTAAAGTTAAAGTTAAAGTTAAAGTTAAAGTTAAAGTTAAAGTTAAAGTTAAAGTTAAAGTTAAAGTTAAAGTTAAAGTTAAAGTTAAAGTTAAAGTTAAAGTTAAAGTTAAAGTTAAAGCTAAAGTTAAAGTTAAAGTTAAAGTTAAAGTTAAAGTTAAAGTTAAAGTTAAAGTAAAAGCAAAAGTAAAAGTAAAAGTAAAAGTAAAAGTTAAAGTAAAAGTTAAAGTAAAAGTTTAAGTTTAAGTTTAAGTTTTAGTTTAAGTTTAAGTTTAAGTTTAAGTTTAAGTTTAAGTTTAAGTTTAAGTTTCAGTTTGAGTTTGAGTTTATGTTCATGCTTGTAGTTTATTGCTTTTTTTATTCAGTTCCAGTTCATATTTACTACCTCATTTGTTGTATCTGCTTTCACTGCTATTGTTTATATATTTTTCAATTATATCAGCGTACAACTTTTTTATATTCTCAAGTTATTCTTGAAGTTTTTCACTTTTGACAAAAAGTACATCTTTTGGTGTCATGTTGACGGTTAACTGCTTTTGAACGGTAAATTTAAGTACAAAGTTCGTTAAAAAATTCTATGAAGCCAAGTAAGAAATACCAGCAAAATTCTTGACATGAGAGATGAAAATTACGATGCGATAAAAAATTTAAAAAAAAAAGAAACTAAATGAAGAAACAAAAGCAAAGCATAAAAAACGCAGAATATAAATCAAGTAAATAATTGCGTGGGGAACTAACGGTAAAGTGCTTGTGAAGTTAAACAACCACAAAACCTAAACAAAAAGTGTGTTAGTCAGCTCAATGGTGGGAAAAAAGGGAAGAATATAACTTAAGAACTTTTAATTAAAAATAAGACACATGCAGAAGTAGCAATATTACGCATAAAACGTTTAATGAATAAGTTTTTTTTTGTCGTTAAGCAAACGTTTAGGAATTTAACAATGCGGAGATAGATAGATTGAGACAGAACAGAAAGTTGAATAAACGCCGCGGTTGGAACAATCAGACAGGCAGATACTTAGTTCCAGCTCAACAAACAACTTGTTGAATAACTAATAGAGTAAAACTTTTGTTGGATAACAACTCATTTAATTGCTACAACTCATTTAATTGCTAGAATGCATAATTAACAACAACAGCAACAATCATAACAATCATATCAGCGATACTCAATAAGAATAGCTAAAGAGGGTGTGCCATGCGCTTCATATGGAAATAAAAATAATTGTAGGAATGTAAAAAAAAAAAATTCAAATATGTAATAAATAATAAATATTTAAAATATGCACGCATGTTGAAATGCGCAGCAACTATTTGAAACGACAGTACAGCGCAAGCAAAAAAAAAAAAAATATAAAAAAAGCAATTAATAAAAAGGTTAAACTAATAAGACTGGCCCTTTGAGGTACAAATTAACATAACTCATATACGAATATACAAACATACACGAGTTAATAGTCAGCAGTCAACGTATTGAATTTTTATTTTTGTTCCATCATATTTCTTGTTGTTGTCAAGTTGTAAATGTAGGGCTTCACGTACACAACAACAGCTTTGCATATAAAAGTGTTAAAAACGAAACGAAAGAAAACACCAAAAATAGGTAAAATAAAAGCAAAAATCAAAAGAAAACAACAATAAATAAAAAATTAATTAGAACAACTTTAAGCTTCACAAAGCGCCATGGTATGAGTGTTAAGCTTGTAAGAGAGCTTTGAAGCACCTACTTGTGACTAAGTAGCTGACCTTTGATTTTTGTTTTCTGTTTGGCTAATTCAATTGATTTATTGTGATGGCCAATTGTTGGCATGTCGTCGAGTTTGTCAAGTGATAAAATTGTGAAGGAATATTTGTGCATTAAGCTCTGTTATAAACGTGCAGATATTTAAATGATTTAGGCCCATTGAGGGTGAAATATCTACTTTGGGTTGAGCGGCTGGTATTAAAAAGTTTGGACAACTAAAAAAAATTTGTGTAGAAGTGAGAGTTATGCGAGAAAAGGTGGGGTTCTTCTATTGGGTATATAATTCACTCTTTCATGCAGTGGGGCCCAAGAAATTTTAAGCGCGGGCCAATGCTTAAAAAAACTAAAAAAACAAACACAAAATGTTGCTCACTGTTGTTTTTGACAAAAAACAATTACAATGCAATAAAATCACATGTAATAAAGTACACTAACAATGCTTGCATGAAAAATTACTCGACACACAAGTAACGGGACAGTCAGCTTCAGCATCGACATTATCGAGTGGCTTTGCATGCATTTGTTTTTGTAAAATTCGCTGGAATATGTGCTGAACACTGAACGAGTGCGGTTTGTGTTGTTGTTTTTTGTAAGTGTTCTTTGATTGTGGCTCATCGCAGACAAAATTAAGATAGAAAAAAATTTGTATGAAGGGCCACGCGGGCCATACGGGCCACTACGTGGGCATGTTTGCTTTAATGATATGTAAGAATACTGATTTTACATTTGTATTAGAGCTGGACAATTCTGTTCTAACACAATTTTGAAAAATTTTTAGTTTTGAAAAAATTCAGCTTAAGTAAAGTGATAAAATATAAAAATATCTTCTCTTATCTGATTTAATTGCATATAATAAAGTCTTAGATTCTTCAAAACCATTTAAATTTATATGCAAATGACTATCTTCTTAAAGGAAAAATAGGAACATATCATAATTATCTCCATCACTTGGTGGTAGCTATACTAATAACCACAAATATGCCCATAGCAGGGTTGCCTTTAGAGACTTCCGCCTAACAATGAAAAAACAGTGGTTAATGAGTGAAAATGCTTCTCCGAAACCAGAATTTTGAAGGCCTCCGAAACCAGAATTTTGAAGGCCTCAACGGCCTGTTCGGGGGTAAAAAACGCTTGAAGTTTATGCTATTGTAGAAAATGTAAAATTTATGAATGGAACTGTCAAAATTCATCTGGCAATGCTTGGTGTTGCCGAGGGACAAGACTTAAAAAGCAGCCCTCGTACCTTAACATATACGATACAAAACATATAATATTCATGATAACATACTCATCATACCATACCCATTATTCCAATATACCATACCCACCATACCACACTCATCATACCATACCCATTATAACTCATCTGTCATAGCATACTCCTCACACTCATACCACACCCATCATACCAAACTAATAATACCATACCCCATCCATATCAAGCAAACCACATCCTCAATGCCACACCCATATTACCATATCCAACACACCATACCCCACGCACCATACCACATCTCACCCATCATATTCATGGGTGATCTATATTCATATTACCATCTCCATCACCACACCCATGATACCACATCCATTATAACATATGCATTACACACATCACACCACACCCATTATTACACATAAGACGCCAAAATCACGTGTTTTAATATATATATACTAAGTCCACTTTTGTATGAGAAGGCGTGGCACACTCAGTTTTCTTTCAGCATCCTTTATTTTATTCAAAAACCAAATTTTATCTTTCAAGCTTAAAAGCCCATTTTTGTCAGAGTTGGCTTATCACATTTATTTTTCTAAAACAAAAACCGCTCTCCTTTTAGTTAATAAATGTGCCACGCTTATCATTAGAAGAATTCCTAGCGTACAAACTCTAAGTACAGTACCAATTTTCTTCTTCCTAGTGCGTATATAAAAATACTAGTTTTTCCCTGTGCGTGTTGCTGCACCCTGCAACTATATGGGAACATAATAAGTATATTCAAAGCTTTTCTTAGACCCATAGTTTGACACCACTGTCATTTTTCACTGTCCGTTACAGTTTCCCAGTAGCAGGACATCACCAAATAGTAACTCGTAACGCCATTTTGAGTTTGAATGTAAGTACTGTTACTTTTACTTCCAAAGCTATGCGATATTTCAAATTTTAATTGTATGGTCGGATCCACACCCCCCCTATAAAAGCCCATCCCAGTTTTCTAGTAGATGGACATTATCCAGTTTAAGTACAGTTGCCGTGAGTGAGCATACAAATTAAATTACCAAATTGTAGCCTAATACGGCCAAATTCATCGGAAATATAGCATTTTTATTGATTTGTGGGCAGTAAAAGGGGGTGTGGCAACCCATTTTTAGTACACTTGCCGACAGTGAGCAAACAATCTAAATTACCAAATTTTAGTCTAATACCACCACATCTTTCCGAGATATAGAATTTTTATTAATTTGTGGGCGGTAAAAGGGGTGTGGCAACCTATATTTAGTACAGTTTCCGACAGCAAGCAAACAAAAGTAATTACTAAATTTTAGTATAATACCACCAAAACCTTCTGATAAAAATTCTATATATTTTTATTGATTTGTGGGCGATAAATGGGGGTTGGCACTAAGACCGTTTATACATAAAAACCTTCGTATTGACGTCACCTTTCATGAGAAATTTCCAGAAACAAAATCGGTATTTATTATGCTTGCGCAGATCTTTAGTATCAATATACGCTAAGAAGTTGAAACTTAGAATGTACACAAATAGGTTCAAAAAGTTGAATTAAAATATGAATTGTAAAGATATGGAGATTATTGATGGAACATAATATCGCTCAAATGGCTCACTCGACCTTAATTGCACAAAAGAGCCCTTCTCTTGAAATTTTCGATGACATTCTGGCATAATCTTGGATCAACTGCTGCAATGGCGAGTTCAATTTTTTGTTTCAGCTCCGGAATCGGTTGGGATTCATTAGCTTATACCTTCCTTTTGAGGAAACCCCAAAGGAAGAAGTCCAACGGCGTCAAATCGCATGATCTTTGAAGCCAATTGACATCACCTCAATTGTGCATTGTGGAATAAGTGCATTGTGTCGTTGGCTATGTGGCAAGTGGCACCCTCTTGTTGAAACCATATATCATCAATATCCATATCAGCAATTTCAGACCAAAAGCAGTTGGTCAGCATGGCGCGATATCGGGCACCATTCAAAGTAACTGTGGTTTCAGCTAAATATTCGAAGAAGAATTGCTCGATTACACAGACAGTCCAAAATCCACACCAAACAGTGCTCCGTTGTGGGTGCACGGGAAGCTCTTTGATTCTTCGTGACTCAAAGGTAGTTCAGTGGCAGTTCAGTAGCTATTGAGATGAAAATGGGCTTCGTCACTGAAGATGATTTTCTTCGCAAAATCGGGATCAACTTGATGATGTTCCAACACCCTATCTGAGAATGTTCGACGCTGCGCATGGTCTGCCGGCTTTATTTCTTGGATAAAATGAACTATATAAACGTGCAAATGCATATCTTTTGTCAAAATGGGATGCAGAGAGATCCTGCTAACGACCAATTCCTGACCACTATGACGAATCGACGTTGTTGGGTCATCATCAATGCTGACAGCTGTTATGAATATGTTTTCATCCGAACGGGAGGAATTGGAATGACCACTTCTTTTTGCGTCGACAACAGAGCCAGTGGACTCAAATTTATTGATTAAATTGACCACAATGTTGCGAGACAGTGCATTATGATGACCGAGAAGTGTGTGGGTTTTGGTAGCCGTCTCACAGTAGATCGTGTTCCGCATTCAGATTAAAAAGTATCGTTAGAACGTGATATTGTCTTACTTTATCTATAAAAAAATTTACCGAATTTTACCCATTCCTTGTTCATCCCATTTGGAAAAATGGTCCAAAATTGCATTCTTTACTTTAAAAATGTAAAAAATAAGAGTAAATAATAAGAATATGTGTCAGTCTTTTCTTTCAGTTAACGTTAAAGGAATTCACCGACTTTACCGATCGCTAGCAAACTTATAAATTTTAAAAATACAAATTCATGTAATCATTAATATAGGTCTAAGGGGGATATCTCTATGATCTAACCGATTTCGACCATTTCTAGTACACATCTTTTACTCCTTCTTTTTTTATTTTTTGGCATTCTGACCGAATTTCATAATAGATTGGTCAACTTTGATGACCTACGAGGCCCATTTCACACTTTCTGGCGCCGTTAACAAAACAAAAATTTCGCTTTTGGGGAACGGAGAATCCACACGAGATCCATGAAATACCATTGCATGACCAAAAAGTGACTATGCCAGGGATTGCCAAAGAGTGATTTTTAAAGAGTGCAACAACAATTACTTAACTTAAAACCAACAACAACAACAAATCGTTGGATACGTAGTACAATAAGGAATTAGTAACACAAAAATCGCAAACAAAAAGCAGTCGGTGACGAAACCATACGCAAAATAACCAACAAGAGACCTTCAGCGGAGCAAGAGTTGTGCGCGGT
The DNA here is from genome assembly GCA_943735915.1 of Pherbina coryleti. Classification (NCBI taxonomy): domain Eukaryota; kingdom Metazoa; phylum Arthropoda; class Insecta; order Diptera; family Sciomyzidae; genus Pherbina; species Pherbina coryleti. The sequence continues at coordinate 138,069,823 of OX030949.1, forward strand.
CGCATGCGCTAATTTACCAACAACGACAAGAATAAACAACAACAAACACACACTGTGTTGTTGCAGTGCAGCTGCGTTTGTGAACAATTCGTCGAATTACAACAATCATGAAAATATTGAAGTTGTTGTTGTAGAGTGGAAAGAGTTAGGCGCTGGCAATCGCTGGACTATGCAATGGACAGAAAGTGGACAGCTACTGGTTTCAACAAGAAGGTGCAACATGTTACACTACAGATCGAACAATACAGATTCTGCTACGAAAATTCCCTGGACATGTAATGTCAAAAAAAAAAAATGGCGATATTGACCATTTTTGTGGGGTTATTTGAAAAGTAAAGTGTAAGCCAGCAAGTATCAAACCAATGACGAGGTATAAAGAACATTCGGGTCGAAATTATCGCTATACCACCCGAGATTCCCAGAAAAAGTGATGGAAGACGCAGCAAAAAGGGTACATTTTGCTTTGGCCAATAGAGGCGGCCACTTGATTGATGTTGTGTTCAAAACATAGTACAAATGGCACACCCTGTATTTGTCTATTAACATTAGACATTTTTTAAAAATTTCATTGGAAAAAAACGCATTCAAACTCGATGTCGAACAAAACCAAAGGATTCTTCTTTAAAGGTTTTCTATTAAAAAATTGTTAAATTTTTAGTTCTGAGAACTCGTTTTGGAACAAAAAATGGAAGAATTCTCTTCCATTCTCTACCGTAAGTTCTCGGTAGGCATTATTCGAAATTATTACCGTTTAACCCATTATGGTCTGGAGTGGTAGTTTTCTACCCCTATACTAAAATAGGGTTTTCTATGAAACTATAATTTGTAAAAATTATTTGTTGAATTATGTATAATTAACATTTAGTTTGTCTGCTATCATGTTTGCATAACGATGTTCTTGGATCAATCACGCCCACCACCATCCTCTCCCAATAACTGAAAGTCTCCAAGAAGACAATTTTTTTAATTAAAAAATTTAACTATTTAAATATTTAATATGATAAAATTTACAATCGTTTCATTTTTGGAATGGATGATAGTACTGATATGAGCAAAAAATATCTTTATCTTTATATTCAGAAACTATTAATTTTTGTCTAAATAAAAAGTGTGGGTCTCTTGTGCCCAATGGGTAGAAAACTACCCCAACTGTTAATCGAAAACGATTAAAGAAAAGGGAAAAATGTTGATGGATTTTTCAATTGGGTCCAAAGTAGCCTGGGTTTTAAAATTAAAAATTTCGAGGGGATCAGGTAGCGGACCAAAATGGGTAAATACCTCAGAACAAGTAAGAATGATGCTTTTTCTTATCTAATAAATTCTATTTTTTTACATATTTCCAGCTTTATGAGATATCGAACCACTGTATTAATTTTATATATAGGTGGGTGTCATGTGGGACGGAATTAATTTTCATTGAAAGAGCAGTAATACACAATATGCAAGATTATGAAGGAAAAATAAAATTTATAATTTTTTTAAATCTTTAGGTATATGCAACAAAATAATATGTTTATGTATTTTATGTAAATATTATATTTTATAATTCTTCATCGTGTGGTATCTTTCAAAGCAGTCTCCAATATGAAGCATACGACTGGAATGGTAAAAAAAGCTTTGGTGGCTGAGAGCAGACATACGTTCGCAAAGAGTTAAACATATTTGAAGACATAAGATTTTGAATTTATTTTATGCAAAGTAAAAACTGAAATGTTTGGCGTAAAGCACGATTTTGAGTTTAGAGTTAAATAAACTCAGTTAGGGTTAAGAAAACTCAAATGTGCAGAGGCGTAGATTTGTTGACAAACAATCATGATAAAACTGGTGAATATTTAAATTTTATTTTTATACAACATTACGCGATTTGGAGACTCGTTATCTTAGCTCTCTTTCTCTCTTGAGTGCATGACGTCACATACCGCTTCTGCTTAACAAAAACTAATGCAAATGTGCGATCGCTTAGGCAAATTGACGAAAAAGAAAATAAATTCTTGGGGAGAAGTAAAGTAAAAATAACTACTCCTCTCTGTATAAAAATATGGATATTTTCGTATACGAAAAAATAACAATTTTTTAAACTTTCACGATTTTTATCTTCTAAACCATTCAAGACCGACAAATTTTTATTGCACCAATAGGTTTAAGAGGTCCATATACATATTATAAAAATAAGAAAACAAATATTTAGGCATGAGCCCCAAAGTAAAATTACTCCAAGGTCTGACAATAGCGCTGGATGATGTCATACTCTCTCTATCTCTCATTTGCGAAACGCGTAATCTTGTTTCATAGCTGAATTACAATACTGCGTTAGGTCGGTCGGCCTTTGACCGTACTTTGGTCTCCGTTGTAAAAACTTTACGATATAAGCTGTCAAAACGGACGACCTCAAACTTTGCAAAACTAAATGTTGCGTTGACAGATCGTGCGTCTGTCATTTTGGTGATGCCAATAAAAGCAGCTATACTAAAAATCCCACAAAACGTCCCTTTTTCCGAAATCATGCAATTATAATTGTAATCAATGAAAAATTAAAAGATAGTGTCATAATAGCGTTCAATAGCGTTAAAAATCTTTTTTAAATGCTTTATAAATGAGATAATTTTAAAAATGGAGGAAACCTTCAATAAACCCTCGATAAAGCATTTTTAAATTTTATTTTGTTTTCATCTGAGCACAAATTATGTCAAAAATACATCAAATTGCTTCATAATATATAAAAAAAAAAAACAGAAAATGTAAAAAAAAATTATTGAAAATGTTTGTTTATAAATGAGAGGATTTTTAAAAATGGCTGAACATCCAATAAATCTAATAAACCCCTCATAAAGCATTTTTAAAATTATTTGCTCTCATTTGAGGACAAATATTGTGAAAAATAATTAAAAATACTTCAAAAATTTGGATAAAACGTTTGTAGCGATGAAGTTCGTTTTATTGCGGCTTAAAATATTGAAATATTTTGATTTTAAAATAATTAATTAAATTTTATTTCATCTAATGTTCAGGGGAAATGACGATTTCCGGGGCGCCACGATTTGACGATGGATTGAAAGAGTAATCTCAATAAAAAAAGATTAACAGAAGGAAAAATCGATTTATCGATTTGTTTTCGAGTTATCGATTTAAAATTTTTTTTTGTTATAAGGTGTATGAAGAAAATTGGCTGTATTATTCTAAATATATAACCAATATTAATGATTGAGGTGCCAAATTGCAGACAATACAATAAGCTTTCAGATAATTTGAAATTAATGAAATCCGTTAAGTATTTCAGATTTTAAAGATATTTGCATGTGGTATCTGGAACGTGGTATCTGGAACGCCACGATTCGACAGTGCATTTCAGAAGTTCTCTTCATAAAAATAAGAATGGCTGAAGGTTTTCTAGTAGATGGACATTACCAAGTGGCAGCCCAAGTTTCATTATTATGTGGCATTTAACTCCAAAGCTATTTGATACCATAAGTTTGACTTATATGGGCGGTGCCATGCCCCCTTGTCCAATGCTCACTCAATTTTTCTAGTCAAAGGACAAGACTAAATAGTACATTCTTACCGAGTTTCATTGATGTGTGACTAATAGTTCGAAAGTTATATCCACAATTTGGGAAGCCGAAAAAGTGCCACACCCTTTTCCCAACGCCCATAAAATTTTGCCAGTGGAACGGCACATGTAAATCGAGGCCGAACACCTAATTCCAATGTTGTGCGACCTATAATTCCAAAGTTATTTAATATTGCAGATTCGAGCTGCCACGCCCCCTTGTACAATGCTCGCTGAATCACTTGTAATTAGTGAGTACTTGGGTACAACATTACAAAAATAAAGTGAACGGCATTTGCCAATCTACCTTGCCACAACATTCCTTTGTGTGTTATATTATTCAAACAATGATATTAAGGGTATTCGTCCTCAACCAACCTCATTAAAATATCTAATTGACCAATATATAAGTTTGCCATTTTGCATGAATACCCTTATAATATTATTTATAATATACTAAAAAATGCATAAATTTTAATATGAAATACAATTGAATAATATTAATATCATGCTAAATTTATCAAAATCATTTTTATACTACTTAAGCAGCATGTTAATTTAAAAAATTTGATCAATTTAAAAAAAACTCGCATCAAAATATAAATTCCCACGATAATCCTATGAAAATCTGAGTTTTCCATCGGAATCCAAGAATACCCACATTTTAGCATTGCTCAACGAAAATGCAACCCAGCGTTAATATGGAATGTCAAAAGCACGACCTAGCTTGAGCATGTCGCTAATCATAGCGTTGATCGTACGTCACCCCCTCAAATTCATATTTACGGGATGAGGTCGACGCAATGCATGAGGTCATATTTTGTGTTGCTTCATAAGAACCCATTGTTTCTAGTCGAGCTGTCAAAGGCCGACCGACCTAACGCAGTATTGTAATTCAGCCATCAATCATTCTTACTTACGATCAAGCAATGCATGGCATTGTGGATGATTTTTTAAAAACTTTACACTTTAATTAAAGATACTTACTACTAAAATTTCGTAAAGAAAAGACACCTATGTCCTTTTGTAGCACAAATGTGATATTTTAAAACTAATTTCATAAAAATCGGACCAGTAGCTTTGGAGTTAAGCGGCAACAAAAAAATGTTCAGTTTCATTTTATATAATAGTATAGATAAGCGTAACCGTGAAAAAGCTTTAAAGTTAAGTTAGCTTAAGCAATTTTTTTTAATTGGTATTAATGCGCTGTTGCATACAAGGTTAAATCAGCGACAAAATGTCTACCACTAAAAATTGAGTTTAAAGCCAACAGCTAATTTATTTTTAAATATGTATAAAAAAAGTATATTTTAATTTCAGGCATAAACTTGAAATTAACAATTTACAAAACAAAGAGCATTTTAAACGAGCTTTTTTACTAGCAAACACCCTGTGTGGAGAGTAACCATTAAATGTAAATTAAAAAAAAAAAACAAACTCCATAAGCAACCTGCTGCTAAGATGCCGCTGTTTATTATGATTAAAGCTCAGAGATTGCAGCTGGTTTTTGTTTTTTCTTCTAAACTTTTATTCCCACATTAATATTTAAATTAAAGTGAGCCATGAGTAGTGAGTGAGTTGATGCCAAGCCAGTGCCGCCGTGCTGCAGTGGTAAAAGTGGCAAGAGATGTTAGGCATTAATTGTTTCCTGGCCTAATTAGGGCAGCTTGAAATATTAAAACGAATCAAGTTGTAAGAAATATCAAAGCAATAAAGAGAACAGTAACAAGCAAACGATCGTGTAGCTAATGCATTTGTGTGAGCTTTAAGCTTCGGCTTTGATAGAGTTTAGTTGGTAGTATTGGAATTACTTTCGTGCTTTGCTTTTTTTTCTAATTTTTCTTCAATTAAAAGAGGTAATCATAAAAAAAAACATTAAAAAATGAAGTTTTTGCTGCTTGACTTTTAGCAAAAGAAAAACAACTGACTTCATTTCGATAGCAAAAAAAAAAAAAAACGACAAAGAGAGAAATCTATTTTTTTTTAATTTCCAGTTTTTGTTTGGTTTTGATTTCATTAACCTGGCCTTAACTAAAACTACGTTAATGATAATGACCATATCGAGCAACAACAACAGCAACAAACTATCCCAACTGAATAATTCAAGCTAGTTAATGTCCATGTTTTGACGTAATCTTGAGTTAAAATACTTTATAAAACACTTGATAATTATTAGCGAAAATTTGCCAGACTTGCTGCTGGCGTTACCAAAAAATTGTTTTCTTTTTTTTTTTTTGTTTTAGTGCCAATGGTCTCTGTACGAGCCCCGAACATATAGTTGGCTGAACAACACTTTCACTGCTTGTGAATTATCATTATTTAATGATTTCTTTTGGAACTTTTTATTTTGTTTTGTTTTCGTTTCGGTTTTGTTTTGTTTTGTTTTTGTTTTTGTTTTACTTAACAATAGCAACAACTTTATGATGATAAATTAAATTAGTGATTAGCTAATTCTTTTGATTATGTTTTTTTTTTTAATACTTATCGCCGGTCGCTTTAATATTAGTTAATATCAATACTTTATAATATTCAAAGCTAACGATTTTTACTTTCATTTTATTACTTCATTCTTATTTATAAAATAATTTGAAAAGATTATTATATTTCGACCCATGTGGTTGTTATGAGATATCAAGCCGATACCGAGTTGAATTGTCTAAAATCAATAGCGAAGCCAGAGGCTGTATTAATTCATAGTTTTTTCAACGTAGAGTTCAACTTTACACCTAAGCAGAATGTAGGAAGTTTAAGAAAGATGATAAATTACTTGATACAGATATTGTGTATTTACACTGAGGGGAATAAAATCAAGCATTCTATACTCAAGCGTAAATTTCTCAATTCAAGCATTATTTTTTTAGAATTGAGCAAATTTAAAACACGTGATAACGCAACGGTTCTTGAATCCGTCCGCTTTAAAAAACTCTATAAAGCTCCTTCAATTTTCCGCGGAAATGAATTTAATTCATTCAATATTAATACATCAACTGGCAAACAATTATTTTTAAGCTTTAATGAATTATTTGCCAGTTCAATTAAAACCACGTAACGGTACGGATTGACGGTTTCGCGAGAGTAAGAAAAAGCGGTGTCAGTTTTATCGAATTTTTAGAGGAAATAAACTGAGAAATAATCATTTAAACATTTTATTGTGTGCGTATATAAATTTTTATCAACGAATTTTTTACTAAGAAATTATTACATTTTTGATTACTTTAACACTAGCACTACCAACCGGTCAAAATGACCGGTTGCATGATTTCATTATAAAATTTTTATCATACAAAAAGTTTTTTTTTTTTTTGTAAAAGTATTATGTATTTTTCTAAATTAATGTAAGCTCTAATATAGCAAATTTTTAGATTCGTATGCTTTTATTTTGCAAAGATAAGTATGTGGTATACCCATTTATACCAACCGGTCATTTTGACTGGTATATAAAATATTAGCAAAGTTTAATATTTCTACGCCTTTTATTCCACTGTAGCATCAAATTGAACATATGCAAAAGCATATTTATTACTCTGAACAAGAGGAATTCCCTAAATATAAAAATGCTGTGCTTTGTAATTATATTTTGTATTTTTGCGTCTATGCAATTTCATTTTCTCGTTGGTGCTTCTTGCGTAGAGTCGAAATTTTTGTACATTGCATTTATTTGCTGAAATTTTTTATTGGAATATATTTCTTTATCATTTTGTAAGTGGCTTGTGAACAAATACTTTAAAAATAAGAAAAAATAGATTAGCTCTTCTTTTATTCAGCCAAAAACTATCCCTAAAGATCTTTGCATCTTCACGCATCATCACGTTCGAAAATGCCAAGATTTCTGAAAGACATAACAAATACATGTGAAGGAATTTCCAATATTGGTGAAAATTTTCGTGAGAGGGCTGATATTTCAGAAGACTAATTTGAAAAAGATGAAGTGTATGTATCCTCAGACATCGTAGAGAATATTCTCAAAATGCGAAGACGAAGAAGAACTATAAGATTACCATCATATTCTGATGAGAGTGACGATCAGGTAACTGAAATTGCTGCTGATGGAACTATATGGAATGAAATAAAACCCGGATCCACTCCAGGACGGAGACCAAAACACATAATTTTCAAAAACGTTATTAGGCCTACAGCGTTTGCAAAACGAAATATAATAAAGGGTACTGTGAGTAGCGCGTTTTCATTGATAATTGACCATAAAATTATAGCCCATTTTATAAGATGCACAGAACAAGAAGCTTTCCGAGTTTTTGGAAAAAATCTCATGAAAGGTTCAATGCTTTTCTTGCAGTTTTATACAGGTGTGGCGCATATGAAGCCAAAAACTTAAAATTATCATATTTATGGTCAAAACAGTGGGGATCACATTTTTTTTGCAAAAACGATGACCAGAAATAGATATTATAGATATTTTACGGTTTGTACGGTTCGATAAGAAAAATGAGAGAAGTCAAAGATTAAAGAATGACAAGTTTACAATGATCTCACATGTTTGGGATTCATTTATCAAAAATAACCAAAACTGCTACATACTTTGAGAGAATATAACGAGCAACTATCCACCAACCAAAGCGAGATGCAAATTTACGCAATACATTCCAAACAAACCCAACAAGTTTGGAATAAAATTTTGGTTGGCATCTGATCTCAAAAGTAAATATGTAGTTAATGGTTGCCCTTATTTGGGAAAGGACGAAAAAAAGCCACCGTCAATTCCTTTGAGTGAATTTGTCGTCCTCAGATTAATTGAACCGTTAAGCTTTTCTGGTAGAAATGTAACGACTGACAATTTTTTTACCAGCTTATCACTGGCATCAAAGTTATTGCAGAAAAATACTACGTTGGTTGGAACTATTCGAGGGAACAAAAGGGAATTACCGAAACTTGCTAAAAAAAGTATAAACTGCCTCTTTATTCATCTGTATTTTATAAAACCAATAATGCTACATTGTCAGTATATAAAAGTAAACCAACGAAAAAGGTTCTAGTGCTAAGTATGAAACATACATCGATCAAAATAGAAAATTACAAAAATAAACCTGAAACTATTATATTTTATAATAAAACTAAATTTGGGGTGGATATTACCGATCAAATGGCCAGAAAATATACTGTGAAGTCTGGTTCTCGGAGATGGCCTCTTCAAATCTTTTTCAATATTCTTGACTTAGCAGCAATAAATGCATGGGTTTTGTATAACGAAACAACTGGAAAAAATATGTCAAGAAAAGATTTCCTGTTTAAATTAGCAGAAGAACTTTCCACAAAATATGAAAATTCATCTGAACCAGAAAATTTCACCGATCTCTTAGCGAGCCATGAAAGGTCTAATATACGAAAAACTTGCCAAATAGGTTTATGCAATGAAAATAATAAATAAAAATAAATAACTGGCCATTTCAGCCCTTGAAAGGACTTTGGACCTAGCTTCTTATGATCAATTGCAATGCAATGATAATAAAACCTATAATATCTGTGTAAGTTGCAAAAAACATGTTTGTGGTAAATGCACTTTGGTAAAAAAATGTCTATTTGCAAAATATGCTATAATCGAAATATAATTTAGAAAAATGTATAATATTTTTTCTGTTTATATAAATTTATTTACTCTGTAAATGTTTATTATTTATTCATTTATTTATTTATAAATGAAATACATTTTAGTTTCCTTAAAAACAAATTTATCTTTTAAAATTTTGTTTTAAGTTTAATATTTTTCTGACCAGACATCGAACCGGTCATTTTGACCGGTTGGTAGAAATAGGTATAGAACAAATGCTGGTAGTTCTAGTGTTAAGAGGCTTATGGGAGATAATTAAAGTGGTCGAAATGTGGTTACGTAAAATTTTCTTAAATTTTCGTTTCAATCATTTTTCCCTGTTTGAACATATAATTGCATTATGAACATAAAATTTAAACTTTACATTAATTTTTATTGTTTTTGAATATCCTTTGATACTGCACGATACGTCCAAGTTTATACTACAGTTATTTATTAACCCTTAAATGTCCAGTGTATCTTTTTGGATACAACCGAGAAAATAAGATATTTATTTTAATTTTTTTATTTTTTTATTTATTTATTATTATTATCATCTAGCGACACAAGTCTTATAGATTACTAAATAAGATTACAATATAATAGTATATATATACACAGAAAGAAAATAAGGTTTTGTAAGTTACTATTAAATAATAGACAACAGATTGTTCTTAAGTTTCCCTGTCATGACTGACATCAATTAAATCGCACACAGAGTTAAATGCAACACTCGCATTGTTAACAACATCACTGCTTCGATAGTTTGTTCTGTGATAAGAAATATAAAACAGCCCTCTTTGCCTTATATACCTTTCAGGAGCATAGAGTTTAAAAAGGCCGAGAATTTGAGCACAATCGATATGGCTCATCATGACATCTCTGGCCATCATTATTAAATGATACTTTCTTCTTATTTGAAGTGTTTTCAAACCAAAAAGTGCACACCGCTCTAGATAAGTCGGTGCAAAATTCCAGTTGAGTCTATAGGCACAAATTCTAGTAAATCGCTTTTGAACATTTTCAATCCTTTTTATATGTACATTATAATAGGGATCCCATATAATGCAACAATATTCCAGAAGAGAACGAACTAATGAAATAAAAATAGACTTTAAGGTATAAGAATCTTTAAAATCTTTTGTATTACGCAAAACAAATCCCAAAATTGCGTTAGATTTGGATATAATTCTATCAAAATGTTTTGTAAAACTAAGCTTTTCATCAAATAAGACTCCAAGATCCAACTTACTACATACTCGAGACAAAACATTGTTTAGAATAGAGTACTCAAACAGAATTTTACTTCGGGGCATGTTAAAAGACATAACATTACATTTATCTACATTGAGATTAAGTTTATTAACACAACACCACCCTTGTAACCGGTCAATATCCTGCTGCAAAAGTCGGCAGTCAGCTGAAGATTCGATGGATTTAATAATCTTCACATCATCCGCATACATCAAGCATTGGGAATGAAGAATGTAATTTGGCAAATCATTAATAAAAAGGAGAAAAAGTAATGGTCCAAGATGACTTCCTTGAGGAACTCCCGAAAAATTATAGACTACTTTTGAAATTGTATTACCAATTTTCACAAACTGCTGACGTCCAATTAAGTAACTCGAAAGCCATTTAAAAAATGTCGAATGAAAACCCATTGCAGCAAGCTTGTTAAGTAAGACATAGTGTTGAACTCTATCAAAAGCCTTGGTTAAATCTGTGAATACGACATCTATCTGTTTCCCTTCCTCAATATTGTTCTGTAAAAAGCATGAAAAAAGCGTTAGATTAGTAGATGTGGACCATCCACTCACGAAGCCATGTTGATATTCAGTTATGGAATTTTTTATAACATTATAAACGCATCTTTTTACAATTGCTTCAAATATTTTTGGGAATATCGGTAGTTTAGATATAGGTCGATAATTTCAAACTTCTTGTCTACTACCACCTTTGTGGATTGGAACAATAAAAGATACCTTCCACCCATCTAAGAACTCACCACTATTTAACGACAAATTAAATATTTTCGTAAGAGATTCCGCAAGGTTTGGCGTGCACATTTTTAGAAAAATAGGCGGAATATTGTCTGGTCCACAACTTTTGTTTATATCCAGCTTGGGAAGTTCAAACTTCACCTCAAGCTCAGTGAGGACAAGCGACCCAATACCAATTTGAGATGCCTTGTTGATGTGAGCCCCCGTACTAAATGTCTCAGCAACAAAATTATTTAAAAATATGTGGCAAACATATCACAAATCCTTGCTTCACAATCAGAACTCTCACCAATATATTATTATTTATTATTATTATTATTTAGTTTATTAGTTGATAGATAACTATTACATTTATAATTCTGTACAGCATTATTTTTCAAATATTATTCAAATTAACAAATTCAGTGTATATTTAATTTTATAAAATCTAATATAAGCCTTTTAAATTGATGAATGTTACGCTCATGTTTTATTATATCCGGTAGTGTATTGAATAACTTTAAGCCAATATACATTATCGAGTTCTGCGTGCTACTTTTGTTGAATCTCATAAGTCTGAAGTCATTTGCTCGTCTTAAGTTGTACGGTTGTCCCAGTGGGCAATTATACTAGGCCTTAACAAAAGAAGGCATGCTAAGACTACTACTATTGGCATCTTTATACCTCCTATTATCGCTGTACCAATGAGCACTACTAGAAGCCCTTCCTATGGATGGGGCTCAAAAATTTTTTATTTCTGTGCAACGCAAAACATAAAAGAAGTGAAACATATCATAAAGTGTTAGCCCAAGGAGAGCACAGCGCTCTCCTATAAAAAACATAAATAAAAACAAAGTGAGAAAATTTTATTTTTTGTCACATGTGAGAATTGAACTCGGACCGCTGGCGTTATAGTCAAACGTTTTACCGCTCTGCTATTTCACCGTTTGATAACTTGTGAACAAAATGTATATAAAAATATGAGGTCCACAACTCTGAAATTATTTTTCCGCTGGGCATCTACAGCAATTTGATTAATTGATATGTAGAGTAGATTTCTGAATGGAGGATTTAGCTCAATAGATAAGGCGTTGTTTTTGAAATCTTGAGGTCGCAGGTTCGACTCTCAGCGGTGACAAAGAAGTTTTTTCAGTCATATATATACACCATATATATTTCTCTCATTCTCTCTACTATCAATTATATCTTTCTTCTCTATCGGGTGACGAAATGAAGTAAAGTGACCTAAGAAAGTTTCACTTCAAAATAGAAATTGCAAAACAAAAAACAGTTTACTGCATTTTTTTTTTTATTTTTAGTTAACTTGAGAGTGCTTTTATAAGCCCTCATAAAGAAGGTCTTTTAACATGCATTCTCAAAAAAGAGCTTCTGGCAGGCCTCTTTAGAGTCGCGAGAGAGGAAGGCCTAGAAAATTTGCTCGTTTCATATAAAAAAGTTAATGGGCTTGGATATGAGTGCGGAAGGTCTTCAAAATCCATATGAAGGCCTGCAAGTAGCGCTTCGAAGCCCTGCTTTTGCCCACTGGGGTATGTCTCTGACATAAACAAGCTCATCTTGAAGGTACTCTGGAGACACACGGTGTTTTACATTGAATACAAATATCAGGACTCTAAAGGACAGACGTTGTTTAACATTTAACCACATTAACATGTGTAACATATAGGACGTAGGGGTGTAGATATTGCACTTAATTATTACTCGCATTGCTTTATTTTGCAGTATTTGTAATCTTGTTTTAATATTGTTATTCTACATGTATAAAATAGTTGCACAGTAGTCAAAATGTGGTAGTATGATTGTATTGAAAATCATTACCGCATTTTGGAAGTTTATCCTTTTTTTAATTCTGCTTAAAAAGCCCACTTTTTTACTTACTTTGTTGCATATGTAATCTGCATGCTCATTAAAGTTTAATTGTTTGTCTATTATAACACCCAAGTATTTTATTGAATTAACTTCACTTATATATTCACTGCCGATTTGCAAAAGGAGGCTTTCATTCGAATTTAGAATTATATATTTTGTTTTGTCCATATTTAACTTTAGCTTATTCATACAAAGCCACCTTTCTAAATTTCGTAAGTCTTCTTGTAATTTGTTCTGTATATCACTTGAGTTTTTACAGTTTATATATATTAATGTGTCATCCGCAAACAAAGCAATATTGCACCATTTTAGGACAGTGTTAATTTCGTATGTCCTAAAATATATATGTCCTAAATATATATGACATATGACATTGTTTTTCTTTTAGTGTTTAAAAAGGACCAGCAAGATTTTGAATTCGATTTTATATTAGATTCTATTTTAAATAAGTACTGCCTATACAAGAATTTTTTTAGAAATTCATATTCTCTTCTAAATCGAATATATTCTTCACGAAAAGCTGGATTTCTTTGGGATAATTTATGTTTCTTGTTTAAAATATTCTTTAACCTCATTAAACGTTTAGTAAACCATACGGGCTTCTTGCTTTTATTAATGACTTTGATTGGTACAAACCTTGAAAACACTTCATTTATAACATTAATAAAGGAATGATAATCCTTATTTAGGTCACCAATGAAAATATAGCTCCAATTCACTTCTGAAAGAAATATGTTAATAGCATTAAAGTCTGCCTTGTAAAAGTTAAACTCATAGCAATCATTTAAAAATTCTCTTAAATGTATTGAAAAAGTATCAAATTTGATAATTAATGCCTTATGATGAATATAATTATTTAATAATAAACCGTCTGCTTCCGACAGTGCTGCATGTAACTCAGCATCCGTAAATACAAGGTCCAAGATTCTATTAATTGAATTTTTAATATTATTTAACTGAATTAGCCCTAGGGACAATAAGGAGTCAATAAAATCAGCATCTGAGCAGTTGCGAAAATTTGAAGGAAGTAAACATTTATCAAAATTGGAATAAGTCCAATCAACATTAGCAATATTATAATCACCTAACAATACAGGATAATCATTATCACATAACTTATCGACAACTTTATGTATATTAAGAAAATGCAAATTATATATTTCAACACTAGAATTAGGAGGTATATATGATAGAAAAATGTAAAGATTGACGTTTGAAGCAGGATCTCCGGAGTAACTCAAACCATGTATTTCCACACGTATGCAAATTTGTTCGATATTGGGCTCAATATGATGAAGTTGAATTTGTTGACTTCTGTATTTCGAGCGGACAGCAATAAGCACACCTCCGCCTCGTGTAACTCCAAGCGGGGAATAGCAACGATCTCTTCGAAATACGTCAAATTGAGTATCAAATAGTTCTGAGGATAAAATATCTTCATGCAGCCATGTCTCTGTTAAGGCAATAATATCAAACGAACAGTCTACAGCAGCTAAAGCAAATTCATGGGTCTTTGTACGTAAACCACCCACATTTTGGTAGTAAATATAAACTTCATTACTAGGTGTGCTCGAATAGGAATTGTTATTCGTTAATACTTCCTTATCGGCCGGCCAACACCGTTTTTTGAATTATGTTGGAAAGTTCTGACACGAACTCCAGATGGCCAAATGTTGGGATTCCATATATATTTGCTATTATCGCTTGAAACACCAATTTTAAAACTAACATTCTGTGTAATGCTCTCCACATCAGCTCGTTTTTTCATCTTAAAGCAACATATATCAGTTCTTTCGATGTTAGTTTTATCAACAATAAAATTAATAATAGCCTGTGCAGTAGTAGTATTTTAAAATATTGCAAAAATTAAAATTCTGGATATGTAGTTTCACTCAGAACATTGCAAATATAAAACAAAACTTAAATTATTGGCATAACTTTGTTGGTTTGGGAAATATTGACCGTCAAATTCAAAAAATGTTTTTTGTTTTAATTTTTACGGAGAATTCGCTTTTTGACATGCGATCTTTTAAACTACTAACAATTTCAGAATAAAAAAAATGACTGATAGTATTAAATAGAAAATAAATTCGTGGCTTTAAGCTGGTATTTTAAATTAAAACTTTTAGACAGGGTGTTGTTCAGAAATATTTGAAGAATCTAAATTGAGAAAATTACCGTCGGTACCATTTGTGATACCCGAGATATAAAATCTTATTTGAATTTTTTTGAAAAAGTTAAAAAATTGCATTCAAGTATGCATTTCTCAAAAATAGGAAAATGCATATGCAAAAATTATGAAAATTATTAATTCACCAAATTTAAGGAATACGTTAACACTAGATTTAATACCATCAAAATTAAGACTATTGAGTAATAATCAAAAGTTCTATGCAACCTCGATTACAACTTTAGCTTCGAATATCTTTCACACAGGACAATGAGGACAAAAATTGTGAGTGGCATGGTGTTTAGCAATATATTCTTAATTTAAACCTATACTTCCTTTTGCTTTAAGACATAAAAAAATAAATAAAATAAATAACTGGCCATTTCAGCCCTTAAAAGGACTTTGACCTAGCTTCTTATGATCAATTGTGTTGTGCGTTTTATTAAGTTTGTACACAATTGACCGAGAACCGGACCTACATGCTAACGCCGACTCCGAACAGCGATGAACGGAATGTTCTCGTTCTCAAGATAATTTAATTCAAATTCAAGAATTTTCTGTCGCTGCTGGGGTTCGAACTTGGGTATCCAGGTTCATTGACATAGCGGCCACGCACTTTAACCAACTACGCCACGGACGCTTTAAGACATACGTAGTTTTTTTTATAAAAGTCAAAGCATTTAAAGGTCGTTATTTTTTGCTGTTTTCCTCAAAAAACAACTTTGTCCTTGCGGGACAGGAAGACATTCTTTTTTTTCCTTAAAATTTGTTTTGGTGATCTTGACTAACCCATGCAACTTTTGAGATCTCTTAGAATGTGAAATTCGAAAAAAAAATTGTAATTCGATACGCCCTAGTGTACATTAAGGTGCCTCGACCTCCATACAAAAAATTCTTTCGGTGGAAGACGATCTTCTTTCGGTTGTTGGTTTTCCTCAATTCTCCGAAGACTTCCGATAAATATGTGGTTGTGTACTCGTACCATTCAGCTTTCAACAGATCTCCATTGCTGAAGTGAACTTCTACATGACCTTCATGACCTTTTTTAAAAAAAAACTGGCAACCATTTGATTGAATGTGATCCGTCCGCGGACAACTTTTGTTGGGTTTCGCTTTGTGTGAAAGACCCAAACAGTGGTTTGCTGCTTTGTTTCGGGCTCATAAGCGTAGATCAACGATCATGGTATAATAATACAAGGTAGCATTGACAACTGCTTATTTTCTCTTCTCCTGTAGGAGAAAGCATCTCCTGTCAAAAACAGCTTTTTGTGGAAATACATGAGCAGCTGCTGTGGTTGTTGTTTTTTTTTCACTTCAACGTTTTCAAGATTGTGTTTTCAATGGCGGATTGTGAGCGCTCTTTTTTTGAGTATATTTTTTGATAGGAGATGATTTCCCAACTGTCAATGCTACCTTGTATTATTATACCATGATCAACGATAAGTCACCTCTGATGATGTCGTTGATGTGTTTCAAACTACTCCCGCTCTATTATTTTAGCATTGTCTCGCACAAATTGACCTGAGCATTATTATTTTTCTTGGGCAACCGTTAAAATATGGTGGCGGCCGTGGCCGTGTGCGTTAGTGCGTTAAAGTCCGTAAACCACACGGTGCAGTTTTCGAGCCGCGAGGTCCGAGGTTTATCTGATCGGTCGGCACTTCTCTGCAGACGATAAAAAACCTCAGAGAGTAAATAATGTCATGTAAGGCTTCTTGAGAACATTCACATTAGCCGTATGGAGTTGGCATAAAACTAGTAGGTCCAGTTCTCGGTCATTTGTGTACAAACATTTAATAATACGCACAACACAATTTGATAATCAGAAGCTCGGTGAAACCCCTTTCAAGGGCTGAAATGGCCAATTTATTTCATTATTAAAATACGAAATATTCAACGGGAACAAATATTCCTGACTGAAGAATCATGTAAAATCGAATGTATTATAGTCCTACTAATGCCAGGGTATGTGACATGCCGGTCTGCTTCTAACAGTTCAAGCACAGCATCGATGTTTTCTTGGACGACCTTCATTTGCATTTTGCATTTTGGCACCATGGCACATTGATTTGAAAAATATTCTCCGATTAATCATAAAAGAAAAATAAAAAATAAACCATGAAATTCACAACATTTAAGATTAAATGTTAGGTAATGTTTATAAAAAATTTAATTTTGGAAAAATTGTGGTAATTTTGTATCGGAGAATTCATTTTAATGGTGGCTAATGGTTAATTTTTTCAAAATTTATAATTTGAACTATTAAACATTTTCACAGCCAGCTTTATATGAATTCAGGTTTATTTTTAAACAATAAATAAATCAATCAATCTGTCAATCAGTCAATTACATTAAACATGACACAAATTCTTTACGCTTTTGACAGTTTATCTCTTAATCGCTTTAACTGTGAAAAGCGGAAAACTACTCAATAGCTTCTTCGCTTTTTCTCAAAGATTGTTAAAAACTGTGTTTGTTACATGGTTCATTATGAAAGTTTGTTGAGTATTTTTTACACGTCTATCTATTTTTGTTGTAATAAAAAAATCAATTAGTTAGCTTGGTGACAAGTGAAAACATTGCAGATATTCTTGCAACTGCCTTTCATGTTGGTAAACATGAGGCGACCACCGCCATGTTGAACAAAAGCAAAGAAAGTAACTTTGGCGCGAATTCTAGGTAAACATTGGTTGTAGGTTTCACTGTTGTTGCTGCATTTAAATCGCATTTGCATTCTTTGCTGCTGCTGCTGCTGATGTTGCTGCTGTGAATTATTATTATTGCATTATATTATTTCTAGTGATATGTTGTTGTTGTTGCATGCTAAGTATGTGATTGCCAACCAACTGACGGATTGACCAAGCATTCGTGCGGCCATTGCGTCCGTCTAAGTCCATGCACTGCGTCGTCCAGTGCACCGATAAGGCTTTCCGAACAGGTTCCGTTGAAGCAGCACGTTGAAGTATCATCGGAATGTTGTTTGTTGTTATTGGTGTGGTTATGCACATATGTGCATAGATTGCATGCATAGGTTATTTTTTTTTTAATGTGCAGCGTTGCCATCTGATGATGCGCAATTGGCAAGGAATTTATTATGCGTTAATGTTGTATACAATCGTAATGAAGTTGATGGTTGATGGTTTTTTTTTTTCGTTCACCAAATTCGCTTCATGCCTGCCAATTACAATTGCTTATCCATTACGAATGAAGCAGCACTGTCAGTCTGGTCGTCTATCTGATTCAAACAGGTATGTGTCTACGTGGGCTTTAATTGCAAGTTGCACTTTGTTAGTGTTTCTTCACTTCTACTCATCATCTATGAGCTCTTCACACGCTATTTTAAATCGTTTCTATGCATTTGTATTGCAACAACACAGTTTATCTTAAAACAACATCTTTCAATTTCAATATATCACTATTTATTTGAGTCGCAGTACTTTGGTGTCATAATGCATACATTGGCACACCCTCTTTTTCGCGGCAGAATTTTTTTTTCTCAGTGTAGTTATTATAATTTTCGAATCCTATAACTCTTAAAGCTTCCACTGTGTGACACATTTGCTTTGACATCTAAGCTGCTTGTTTACTACTATTTTTCTCTCCACTCTTTGTTGGCGTTCTTTTTTATCGCTGTTAGGCGATAAAAACATTTAGTGTTGGGCGTTTTATAAAAGTTGTGATCTTGATAAATCGTGAGAATAAAATCGAACTTTAAGCTTGTTGTGACTTCTAATAGATATTTTTTATATTTTTTATAACCAGTTTTTATTGTTTTATGTAAGTGTTGCGAGTTTATTTAATAAACATTTTTATCAAAGGTTAATGTTTATAATATTAACAAGTGTTCCACTTAAAACTTATCGTTACTTACACTATAAATAAAATTGGTGCACACGAAAAATTTATTCAAATGAGCAAAAGTACTTAGAAACCAAATTAAATGAATTTGACCTACGACAAAAGAAAAACAATGAGCAAGTGCATTTTAGTCAAATAGAATGTAGGGGGTGATTCTGTTGTTCCTTTCAATGTGAAATAATGTCTACAGAAATTTGATTTTAAATAAAATTAAAAAATAAAAACGAAAAAAAAAATTTAATTTAAGGTGTTGGCCACTCTACCCGTCGGAAAAATATGCTCTCTATGGATTTTTTTTTTAGAAATACTACACAATAAATCGAAATTCCATACATTCCAGTTTATTATACATGAAGGTATACAATAATTTTTTAAGCGACTAAGTTCAAAATTGCGGCTGTGCAACGTTTTTGCGATGACGTCTACGTTTTTTCAGGGTCCATGGTCGAACAAACAACTCCTGTAATTTTTTAATTATAAAAAGCTAATGAATATTTTTGATTATTTATAACAAGCATACCCGTTCCCAGCGTTGCTTGGGAGTACAAATATGATTTAAAAATTTATTTGAGAATATTTCTTATTGAAATAAAAAGAGTGGCTTCTTATTGAAATAAAAAGAGTGGCTTCTTATTGAAATGAAAAGAGTTTCACATTGGTAAAATCAAAATAAATACGATATATTGGACTTATGGCAACACTGCAGCAGAAATTAACTGAGTGCAACTATCCACTCAAGATGGTGAGTTGTAGACTTTCAGCTCTCTCTCTCAACAAAGAGCTTAAGTTATTGTTTGCTGTTATTTTGTACTGCTTATAAATACATACAATGGCAGCATGGATTTAAATGCATAAATTCTTCAATAATTAAATAAAAAAATTTACCAAAAACGTAGTACCCAGTAGCAGGGTCGCTTCTTATAGCAATTGAATAGTGAAAGAATTATTAAAATCGGTTCAGCGGTTACCCCGTGATTGAACGATAAAAATCCGAGAGAACCCTTTTATATAATAATAATAAAAAAAAAGTATATAGAAGTATAGATATAGATATCTGCTATGGAAGTATGTAGGATATTTTTGATATATTGATTATTGGCCAAATGGTGCACTTCTTAAGTGGAAAGTGAAAAATTTGCCTAAAAAACCATCATATTATTGTTAATAATGATCGTTCTTCCATAAACTATATATTTTTCAAGATATCAAAGTTTCAATTGAATGGGTTGAAAAATTTCTGAATGATTTTTGCGGCCAACTTAAAAAATGCAGTTTTTAGATATATGGTTTGAAGTTTTGAGTCGTAGTAGTTGTAGTAGTATCAGGCGGCCTCATACTAAAATTAAAAAACCAAGTACATTTTTCCTGGCCATAATCTTTTGAGACATAATTTTTGATACCATTCGGGACCATTTAAAAAAAAACATTATTGCTTATTCGAAAATTTTAGAGTGGCATAACCCACTCCTTAAAAACATGAGGGAGATAATAGAAAAATAGATAAAAATAAAACAAAAATTTAAATATGAGCCAAAATAAATACAAGATATTGTCCCCTTTATGCCAAAAACGCCAATGTGTATTTTTGTATTTTTTGGGAATTTTTTTTTTCGTAAATGGATGGTTCCCGCTGCTCCATAAAAACATTGAAAGACTTTTTGTGCAATTATTGATTAATTAATCGTAAAAATGTGTACTTAAATAATGCCAAAATTATGAAAAAAGCTATATCTCAACATTTTGTTCATACATAACCTACACAGCAAATGTTCTTCGTCAACAGAAAGAAAAATTACGAATTTATATCATTATTAGCGGTTACTTCACTTTTAGTGAAAAAATGTGTACACTGGCGCTTTTGACATAAAGAAAATTAACCATTTTGAAAATTTTGAACATGCGACTCTGTAAAAACTTTGATAATACCTTGAATCAATAATTTCAGAAATTGACCTCTAAGCTGGGAGTCATGCGGAAAAACTGAATACACAACCGGCAAAACGAAATTTTTGATATTGAAAAAAAATCACATTATCACCCTTACCATTCTACAAAAATAGAAAAAAAAATTACTGACCTTCCTCCTCAGTAGCGGTTGCAAACTCACTTTTAGTGAAAAAATGTGTACAGGGTAGGCTATCTAGTGGTTTCTTTTAAATAATTGGTTATTTTGACATTGACAGCTATTTCCCGCTTGAAATCTTGACATAAAGTTAGTATCATACTTCCGCGGAAAGAACGACGTTGGGAAATATTGGAAATTTATTGTGCTGTTTAGCTTAAATTTGTGTAGCAAAAAATCATCTTTTCTGACCAGGCGCATTTTCATCTCGGCGGCTACGTTAACAAACAAAATTGCCGCATCTGGGCCTCGGAAAACCCGCACGTTAGTGTCGAGAAGCCTATGCATCCACAGAGAGTGACAGTTTGGTGCGGATTGTGGAGTGGTGGCATCATTGAACCAATTTTCTTCGAAAATGAGGCTGGAAACAACGTTTCGATCAACGGTGGGCGTTACACATGTTAACCGATTTTTTTTACTGAAATTGGAGACATGAATTTGAACGACCTCTGGCTTAAGCAGGATGGCGCACCATACCACACAGCCCATGCCACAATCGATCTTTTGTGCACCAAATTCCCAAATTGTGTTATCAGCCGTCTTGGCGATGTCAATTGGCCGCCTAGGAGCTATGATTTGACTCCTTTGGACTTTTTTTGTGGGGAACCTTGAAGGACCGATGTTATGCCAAAAACCCGGAAACGATGATATTTAAGGCCAATATCATCCAAACAATCCGTAAGCTACAGTCCGAAACCATTAACAAAGTCTTGGAAAATTGGAGTGACAGAATGCGCTACTGCGAAGCCAGCCACTTGAACGACGTTGTGTTCCATAATTAATGGGAATGTTTTCTATTAATAATAAAGACATAATACATGGAAAAAATTTAATTTTCTTCATTTTATTGCATTTTAAAAAAATAACTTGTATTTGGCCCACCCTGTATATAGAAAGAAGAACTCAAATAATAGGAATGTAATGTATGCTTAAAACGATTTTCCACATTATCTGGAGCGGTTTTTGGAAGTATACTCTTACTTTTTTATACCCATAAGGAGGCGTGGTAAGTATAGAAAAGCATTTTTTTAGAAAAGCATGCATATTTTTGATCAGCATCACCATGTCCGTCTGTCTGTCTGTGATCACGATTACAGCCGTAATTTTCAAGCTTCCATCACGAAATTCGATATTTAAGCTTTTATCTACAAAATAAAGGTCAAGCTCGAAAATAAGCCAAATCGAATGAAAACCACGCCTACCTCTCATACAAAGTGACTTTATCAAAAAACAAAAGCGAATATTTTCTGTTAAAACTATGACGAAAATGTTTCTACAAATAAACATTTTATTGACTATTTAAGACTTTGAATATACTTTGGTTCGGTCGTGGAGGTATTTTACCTTCGGCCCAGTCGAAGATCATTTCTTTCTAGTTTTTTTTTTTTTTTTTTTGTAATATACGTATTTCCAACAGCGTGAAGTTTACTTCGTAAATCCGAAGATAACTTAGCAAAGACACATACCAATATTTCTTCTCTGTACAAAATTAAATTCGTACTTTTTTGCAAAGTACGAATTTAACTTTTGATACGAATTCAACTAAAGACACAACGAAGTTAAATTTGTATCCTATGGAAAGTACGAATTTAACTTTGGGTACGAATTTAAATAGGAAACAGGGAGAGCCCTAACCACCCTAACGCTGTACGACAGAGGAAAGTGGCGCTATATTTGAAGAAACGGTCTTAACGGGGCACCTTTATAATATTTATTATTTCATTTATAGTACTTTTAAAATGAATTTTACATTTATTTACTAATTTTTTTTTTTATCTTTGTAAATTTCTTATTTTTTTATCGGAAATTTTTTTTTAATTTTTAATTCATATATTTTTAATTCATATATTTTTTATTGATTTTTTTTATAAATTTTGCTTCGTACTTTTTATGATTTTTCATGTGTTTACACTTTTAAAATTCTTTTAATTTGTTTTTATGTATTTTTTATTTTTTTATTTTTTATTTTTTATTTTTTTATTTTTTTATTTTTTATTTTTTTATTTTTGTATTTTTTTATTTTTTAATTTTTAATGATATAATTTTTATATATTTTTTAAGTATTTACATGTTTTTTAAGTATTTTAAATATTTTTTAAGTATTTTAAATATTTTTTAAGTATTTTAAATATTTTTTAAGTATTTCAATTATTTTTTTAATAAACCATGAAAGTTTATTTTTCTATTAACCAGATTTTTATTTTTTATTTTTCTTAATTTATAAATTTTTTTTTTTTAATTTTTTATTTTCAAAAGTTTTGATAAAAAAATCTAGTTACATAGTTAATTAGCTGTGGATAGTTTTGGTCCACTTGGTGAAAATTGAAGTGCTTCTTGATTTGATTCAGTTTCCTTAACAATAAATAAAAAAAACAACATTTTCTTGATTTTTGATTCAATAAAGCAACATTTAGCGGTTTTCCAAGAAATTTTTTATTTTTAATAAAGAGTTCAGTGATATGACGATCATATTAGACAATTCTTAAATAAAAGATTTAGAATTTGACGCCAAACCTCAGAGAAACTCCTTCACAATGCGCATAGTTCCACTTGATTGATTATTTACATGTTTTTAACAAAACAATGTCCCTAAATGGAAATTATAACCACGCATTTTGGTTTATTGAACCCATAAACATATCATCAAATCTCCAACTCATATATTAAGAATGAAGAAAGACCAATGATTGTTATTTTCTTGTCCAAAATTCTATTAACAAAGTTTTATAAAAAAAAAATTACTCAGAATGTTTCTCTCAAGTTCTAACAAAGGAAAATCTTACTTTTTTTTTATTGTCTCTCTTTCTGTTGGTTCTGTCACGCATGCCCAATTCAGCTAGTTGACTGTCTGTCTATCTGTCAGTCTGTATTGCATTTTGTCCATTGAGTGGCTCAATGATTGTCTTCTCTCAATTTATAGGGCTATGCAACTGACTGACATAATGTTTAATGTTATTGTCGTTCGGCGCTGATGATTATGTGTCTTTGACTCGGCTGTACTTTTATGTCATTTTCATTTTGGTTTCCATCTATACAGTCTATGATGATTTCTTACATTTATTACCTTTCGGTGGATGCCTGCATACAATGCCTGGTAAGACAAGGTAAGACAAGACGAAATGCAATGCACCGCAATTCACAAAAAAAAACTTCAAATAAAATTATATTTTGTCTGCAAAATGTCCTTATTCTGAAGAATTTAAAGGATTTTTTTGGTGCTTGCTATGCTCGAGTGGTTCCTGTTCGTTTTCATTGCGTTCTATTGTTTCGGCTTTCACCGTGTGGCTGACTGTCAAGATTGAGCATTACTCCTGGAATTTTGTTTTCATCGGATTTTCGGTTTATATGATTCTACCTTTCTACCTGCTTTAAGGCAGTCGCCATAGATCGTGGCTGAAGTTCATCATTATTGTCATTAGAGGCGGTGGTAGTTGAGATTACTTGTGTCTGTGCTCTCTCTCTATCTCTGTCTCGATTTACCAAAAACCTCGATTTAACAACCTTAACTGACTTTTGGGAATGATGGGAATTTGGCTGTTGCATGTTTCATCCACCCTAATTTTGAGTGCGTCAGTTCTTACGTCAGTGTGTTGGCTGTCTTTCTTGCCTTGTTTGCTTGCTTCCATCTGTCTGTCTGTCTGCCTGTATGTTTGTCCGTGAGTTTTGTTGGTGTTGTTGCATGTTGCTCTTGGCAACAAGGTGCGACAAAGTAGTTACTTAAACCGTCATCGTTTCTTCGGTTGCGCATGCGTGCACACAACAGTTATTAAAGCAGTTGAATTGCTTTTGTTCTCATTTATATGGGTGTTGTTGGTCGTCTCTGGATGCCTGTCTTTTTCTTGCAGTATCTGTCAGTCTAGAAATTTTTTCATTTTGCATATTTTTTGCAGTTTCTGTTACTTTAAGAATGAGTTCCTGTTGTGTTAGCTTTTGTTTGTCGGCTCTTGTGTGTTCTTCTTTTTTTTTTTGCTGTGTGCCGTTGAAGTGTTCATTGAATTCGATTTTAGCAAATTTCCTACTCTACAGCACCATGAGCAAGTATTTATTTTTGGTCATTAAAGAGTCTTTTGACTCGAACGTGACCTCGTCGTCCGTCGTCTCGACAGCTGATGTATTTCTTAATCTGTGCTACAGGAATCTAAGTAACAATCTTGTGGATAATTATCTGGCGGCTTTTTGATTTTTTAATGAATTTTTCTTGTCTTCTCTTCTTATGCTGTTGCAGTAGCTGTTAACATCTGTAAAGTTTTTACTTTTGTTTTCTCCGTGTTTCTTTAGAGATTTAAGATGTTTTTGCTTTGTCAAAGTCACGGTATGTTGCGGGATTAAATTTTTCGCCCTAATCCCAATAATTATCTTTGTAATTTCGTGTGTTTGATGTTATCTTGTCTTGTCTAGGTACCTCATACATGCAGATGTATTTGATTTATATTAGAAAACAAGTAACCGTTCCAGATGGAGTTTAACTTAATAGGGTGGGGATTGAGCAAGGTTTCGAAAACTGTTCAACTTCCCAATGGTGCATGAGGGCATGACAACAAAACTGACTATTTCAAAAATACAAAGTTGATGTGAGTCTACAAACATCTGTTTACAATTCTCTCTTATATTTGCTCCACTGTAACACTGATGACATGTAGCTGACATAGTAAGGGGGAGTCGGAGTAACCACATATTTTTGAGACTTGAAGCCTTAAGAAAATTAAAAAAAATTTAAAAAAAAGTTCTGGGTACATAACCCCCCTTAACTAAACCGCATTGAAAATTCCGTACTTATGTGTATGTTGATCAGTTCTGCTTTGACACCCATCGAAAGCAGGTAACCCTGAAAATTTTTGTAAACATGGAACACGGAAAAGAATTTCCCGTCTTGATTAAACAGTATTTCTTGTATTATGGGTGAATTCCTTACCATCTACTATAACGATCTACAAGTGGTTTTTTCGTTGTCATATTACCCGAAATGTTATGGACGTCCACTTGAGGTAACAACGCCAGAAATCGTCGATACAATCCATGGACGATATTGGTAAATCGGCACTTGAAAGTGCACGATATTGCTGAGGCTATGGTTATCTTATCCGAACAGGTTTGGAACATTTTGCATACGTTATTGGATATAAGAAAGTTATCTACAAGACGAGTGCTACATTTGTTCTTTACATACAACAAGCGCGACCGATTTGTTCTTTGCTTACAACAAGCGCGACCGTTTGACAACTTCAAGGGAGTGCTTGACGATGTTCATGCGCAATAAAAATGACTTTTTGCGCCATTTTGTAACCGTTGATGAAACATGGATCCATTACAATAATCCAGAGATCGACCAAAGAACAGTCGAAATCGTAGACTTGTTCTCGTAAATCGAAGCCGAAAAAGGTCAAAGTTGGTTTATAGACCAACAAAGTAATATCGACAGTTTTTTAAGGATACCCGTGTATATCGTCCATATAAATTACTTTGAAAAGTGGAAAACTAACATCGGCGTATACAGAGCTCTTTTATCGATTCGATGTCGGTTTGACCCACGCAAAAATCCGTAGTCGCGATGGAAAAATTATATAGATCGCGCTACAAATTGGTTCGTCATTTCTATATTCTCCAAATTTGGCCGCTGCCAATTTTATCTATTATCAAACTCGAAGTGATGGCTAGGCGGAAAAAGATTTGGTTCTAAGGATGGGTCATCACTGAAACTCCTTTTTGCTGTCACAAACAATTTTTGTTGATTTGAAAAACCGTTAATAAAACAAAATCAAATAACTAGCACTTAATCGGTTTCGTGATATTACGCGACAGAGGGTGTGTTCTCAAATTAGAACAGTGATCAATAACTAAATAACTGTTGCAATTGCTTGTAAACTTCTGACTGGCTTAGCTCTTCAATTGAAGCTCAATGGAAGCTCAACGGAAGCCTTATCGAAGCTTCAATTGACGAGTCTTCATTTTTTTTTTTCAATATTTACGAAATACATAAGTTGGAAGTTATAAATTTTTAATAATTTGTTCACTTTCACCAACGACTTTTTTACGAGATTTCTTACGACATTTGCGAACGTTCATATAGTAGGTCTGTTCCCGTACTCTAAAGTTTTAGTCCAATTTACCATTTTTACAGGTTTTAGTCCGAGAAGCGTTCCCGTACTCGAAAAAATGGTAAAAGAGAGTGCAATCGAGAGAGTAAAAAATTTCCCTTCTCTGTCAAAAGCTGCAAGTTTTAGTCCGAGAAATTTCTTCTGGCAAAAATGGTAAAAGTGTCAAACTGCTTAAAGTCATATGTTTACATGTTAGCAAAGAAATTGCAAAAAGAAATAAAAGTTCTTTGAAATAAATAAAAACTCTTGGAATGGAAACCAAAAACATGGTAAATTGTGTGGAGTTTAAATATAAATGTTTATTTAAGCATTCATTCCAATATTGTTAAAAATCTTTAGCATGTCGTCTGCACTTCCAATGCTCCACATCAAACAAACGATTTTATTTGACAGTTTACACAATTTTAGTCCAAACAGCGTTCCCGTACTTTTTTGTGTTTTTCAATATTTTTGAGAGATTTTTCCTTACTCTCACGTTTTTGACAGTTTTACCATTTTTAGCCCAAAAAGTACGGGAACAGACCTATTATGACAGTCCAGTTAAGGAAATAAGTTTTAAGGGAATAAAGGAAACTTTGAAGTCATCCCTTGAAGTAAATACGAGATTAGTTCCAGAAGTACCCGACCTAACATAGAAAATACACAAAATTTGGGAAAAAATTTCTTTATTTCTCTACATAGTCTCCGTTTAGCTTCGATACACTTTACACTCAGCTATGGGCAATCGCTTCGATACCTCGTTTTTATTATAGTGAGAACCGTCGAGCTCCTCAAAATAACCATCAACCACAGACTCCACCTATTAATTGCTTGAAAAAAGTTTACCACAGTAATTTTTTCAAGTTTGAAACAGAAAATAGTGGGCTAAATTTGGCAAATGAGGAAGCAATTCATACTTTAACTCATTGATTTTGGCCATCGCGAAAATGGATGTGTGAACTGGGGCATTGTCTTGATGAAACAAAACTTTCTTTCAAACTTTCGTTTTTTCTTGACTTCATCACTTATAGCCTGAAATAAGTTCACATAATGCTCACCGTTGGTAGTTTTTCCTTTGCAGAGATAGTCAACGAAAATTATACCGCTCACATCCCAAAAAACTGACGCCATCTTGCCTGCAGATTGAACTGCCTTCGCCTTATTCGGAGGCGATTCTCCCCTTTTCGTTCATTGTGTTGACTGTTCCGTCATCTCAGGTGTTAAGTGTTGGGCCCGTGATATTTATTTATTTGTTTGCTAAGCCTTTTAGGCTTTATAGCATTTTAAAATTACAATTTAGAATCTAATTAAACTAATACTAATAATACTAATAATAATACTAATATATAGAGTTCAAGTTCGTTTTAAATGAAGATACAAAACCAAAGTAAAATAAGTTCAGTTGTAATGTAATGTAAATTAAAACATGAACGTTTCAAAGTATACAGACTTATAGATAACATGAGTAAAGGTATTATAAAGCAAAAAATACATTAATAACAAATCTTCAAGAGGGTCCAAGGCGGTGGTGTCGAGAATGAAAGTATGTATAAAATAAATATATCGTTCTGTCCTTGAAGCCAATAAAGTCTTGGCTTAGCAAGTTGGTAATCCGACGAATTGAGTCGTATTTACCACACCAATTTCCTTGTGGAAAAGAAAATGGTTGCGAACGCAGGCACTAAGACAAACTAGGTCTCATTGGCCACTCATATTAATATACATATAACACCTCTATAAATATGGCACAAAGTATCAGAGTGTGAGATCTAGAAAAGTGGTAGGTATCAAGGCAAACAAGGCCCGCTACGCCATACTGATAGTATATATATGTACAATATTATTCATTCTGTGATTCTAAAGCCGATGAAGTCTTGATTCATCTTTTATTTATCACACCGAGTTCCTAGTAAGCTAAGACAAAGGTAACGAACGCAGGCACATAGACAAACTTGGTCTAATAAGCCACTTATATTAATATATATACTATGCAGATCGTTCTCTCATTCATCCAACAGTAAAAATGCCGTATCCTTGGAAGAGTATGTTGAGAATCAGTGGCGGTGCATCCAACAGTAAAAGTGCCGTATCCTTGGAAGAGTATGTTGAGAATCAGTGGCGGTGCTGCAGATAATCTATTATTTTAAGTTTAATTGAGTATAGGGTTTCATTAAAAGATATAACATCTGAAACGGAATTGAAGTCTCCGCAAGCGCTTCTTAGTGGTTCATTTTGCAAGTAATTAGTTCTACAAAAGTTCATAAAAAGTAGCTCTAAAGATCTTCTTGGTCGAAGAGGAAGATTAAAGTAAATTTTACTCAGTAAGTATGGACTGTCAACAAATCCATGTATAAGTTGATAAATCCAGCAAACATTAAGCATGATTCTACGATTTCTTAGAGAAGGTAGGTTAACAAGCTTTAATCGATATTCATAGGGTGGTAAGTGAATGTTAGTATGACAATATATATTGCATAAACAAAACAAAAGAAATTGTTTCTGAACTGATTTTATATCGTCAATATAACACCCATATCTAGGACAATCCATGGTTATAAATCGATGCAAAAACTCTGCTTTGTTGCTGTGAAACTTTGCCAAACACTCGATTAAAATATTTCCACAACGCCGTTTTTGTTCTATTAAGCGATGTACAGCACTTTTTGAAATACCTATCATGCCTGCAATCTTGCGTACTTTCAGTCGACGATCATCTTACACGATTTTGTGGATTTTCTTGACCATTTCTAGCGGTATCTTTATCATTTGGTCGACCACTGCGATATGCGTCTTGGCAGCTCGTACGGCCTCGTTTAATCACTGCCATCCAATATTTTACTATTGGAAACGAAGAAGCAGTTTCCACAGAGTAGAATTTAGCTCCGCCGTGATATTCGTTGGACTGAGGCCATTCAAATGAAAGTAACAGGTGTCTTTTTTAGTAAAGAATTTCCGAGAGGGATAGCTGTCAAACCAGTTGTCAAAGTAAACACGTGTGCTTAACATTTATGTTCAGTATACTTTCGCAAATTAACATGCAAAAATGTACCCCGGAACAAAGTTTACAAATCGTCGAAATTTATTTCCAAAATTCGCGTTCTCTGCGGCAAACTTACAGAACACTTCGCACATATTACGGTGCGTATAAATCATCCATCTGAGCAGGTTATACGCATTACGACGAATCGATTTATGTCTTCATTTAATCTTATGCACAATATTTATTTAATACGAGCTCATATTGGCCGTAACGAAGAAGCCATCCGAGTTTCAATCATGATTAAGGACCCAAATTTATCGATTCGACACCGTTCTCAAAAAGTTGGCCTTGACCCGTCAACTACGTGTAAGATTCTGAGGAAAGACCTTGACCTACACCCATATAAAATCCAGTGGATGCATTAATTGAAGCCATAAAACCATCGTTTGCTTCGTACATTCGGTGAATGGGCAGAAAATCAATAAGAAGTTTAACCGTATTTTTACAGTCAAATCATTTTCAGCGATGAGGCACATTTTTATCTTACTTACTTATCTGGCGCTTACAACCGTTGGTCGGTTTTGGCGTAGTATAAAAAATATCGCCCGAAATTTCTATTTTGCGCTTGCTGGCGCCAGTTAGAAACACCGAGCGTAGTCAGTTGATCCTTCCAACGAAGATGTAGACGTCCTCTTCTGCGTTGACCACCACCGGGCACCGAATCAAATATTTTTTTCGCTAGAGCGTCGTTTTCCATTCGCTCAATATGACCTAGCCAGCGGAGCCGCTCGATTTTAATGCTCTTAACTATGTCGATGTCAGCATACAGCTCATACAGCTCGTGGCTCCATCGAATTCGGTTACCTCCATTGACGCAGATTGGACCGATTCAGGTTTGTGCTGCATATAATAGGACGGGCATGATTAGTGACTCATAGAGCGGGAATTTTGTTCGTCGAGAGAGGGCTCTGATTCTCAATTGCCTACTCAGCCCAAAGAAACACCTGTTGGTAAGATATCCTTCGTTTTATCTCAACACTGACATCATTGAAAGAGTTTATGCTGGATCCCAGGTAGACGAAGTCCTTAACAACCTCGAAGGAGATGTTGTCAACAGTAATCTGGTTTCCAAGACGCTGGGACTGTTTATTTGTTGACACTATTTCGTCTGTGTTTACTGCAACACCCATTCGAATCGACTCTTTCACTAATCTGGAGAATGCTGCACTGATTCGCGCGTATTATGTCTAATAATAACGATATCATCAGCATACGCCAGCAGCTTAATACTTTTGTAGAATATCGTGCCACTGCGTCTAAAATCAACAGCTGGGAAGATCTTCTCCATCATTAGGTTGAAAAAGTCGAACTATAAAGAATCACCTTGTCTGAAACCTCGTTTGGTATCAAATGGAGGAGTGAGATTTCTATCTTAACCTGCACAAAAATAAGCAAAATTGCCGTATGTGGAGTGAGAACAATCCTGAAAAGACTCTCCAGGCTCTTTCACATCCAGAAAAAGTTACTGTCTGGTGTGGTTTGCACGCCGAAGGCGTCATTGGCCCATACTTTTTCCAAACTGAAGATGGGGCTAATGTTACCGTCAATGGTGAGCACTCCAGGTAAATGATTCGCTACTTTTTGGTTTCCCCCCCCCCCCCCCCCCCCCCCGCCCCTTCAATATAGATGCAACAAGCCATACAGCGCGTGAAACCATCACTTTATTGGAACGAACTTTTGGTGATCGAATATCAAGAAATGGGCCTGTCAATTGGCCATCTAGGTCATGTAATACCTGCGACACATTGGCATAGGAAACCTTGATTATCTTTTGTAGTTTAAAATATAACCATTGGGGATGACACACTCAATATTTTTGTTTACTAGTTTATAAAAATAACGAGAAATATGGATAAGCGAACAACACTATTCTCGTAAATTTCAGAGCGTTTGCTCGATTGAGAGCGCTATAGTTCTCAACGAAAGTGTAGAAAGAGGAATGTCAAAATCAGCTACTATAACTCGTTTAACTGCGATAAACGAGTTTCGGAAACTGGTTTTGACTAACCGAATTTTAAACATAGTTTAGCAGATATTTAAACGAGAAAAAACACCTCAACGAGTTTAAATGGACCAACGTGTCGCAGGTATAATTTGACTTTGTTAGGCTACTTTTTGTGGGGATACGTTAAGTTACTGGTCTATGTGATAAACCAGCTACGACTGACCAGTTTGAAACCAATTATTGGCGAGTTAAAACCGACTATGCTGCAAAATGGAACCGATAGGATGGTATTCTCCGATTGAACCGATCCGATGATGAACCGAATCTAAATGCTCGAAATTGCGTTCAAACATTAAACTCCATAAAATTTTGAAAGTAATAAAGTCAAAACATTGGTCGTTTCATTGATTTTTCTGTATCACAGAAGTATCTCACAACGATGAACAATTTTTTCCATGTACATACCCAGCAGTTATTTTGGAGTCAATTAAAAAAGTGAACTAGTTCATTTCTAGTGCAGTTCGCAGTAGCTATGAAAAAGTACACAAGGCGTTCAGTGTAGAACAGTTATCTTTGCTTTTGTTTTCAAAAGTATTGCTGAAAAAAATAAACGCGTTCTGGCTACTTTTTAAAATTTGCTGCGCATAAGAAAAAATAATAAAAAAAAATTTTTATATACAAAATGTTTTCTGGAATGTGGATGGAAAAGATGGTGCAAATGAGATCTTTAGGACCTTTCCGTTGCACTAAATTTTTACAATTTTAATATGTTCACTTTAAAACTAATTAAAAAAGAACCACTTTCAGGCTACTGCGAAAGCAACCAGTTTAAAAATGTTCCTAATGCAACTACATAGTTCAAATAAGGTGAAAAAGGAGTGTTTCTGGGGACACTCAACCTATGACATCAACCCGCAAAAAGCGTCAGTTCGTTCAATGTTAAAGGGTATTGTAGAGGAACTAGTACTGGTCCTTCAAATTTCAAATTTGGTCCACTTTTCTACTGGGTAGGTATACAAATTGACTGAGAGCGTTCAC
This sequence comes from Pherbina coryleti, assembly GCA_943735915.1. Classification (NCBI taxonomy): domain Eukaryota; kingdom Metazoa; phylum Arthropoda; class Insecta; order Diptera; family Sciomyzidae; genus Pherbina; species Pherbina coryleti. The sequence continues at coordinate 138,103,028 of OX030949.1, forward strand.
TATTGATTGCTGCTTAACAAATATTGATCAACGTAGCATCTCCAAACTTAAAATTTAAGCTTTATAAGGACAACTCTCGTGCAGAATTCTTCAATTTTTCGACTCAGGCATTCAATAGTTAACTGGTACTTAATCCTCGTACTCGTAATCCTTGACCTTTTCAGTCAAAATTTTGTCATTTCGCAAACTGGAGTAGTTAACCCAAAAAACGAGATTTTCGTTATCGTTCGAAAAAAAAACAACAAAAATCCCAAACGTCGGAACTTCCGGCCAAGCCCTAACATTTCAAGGAGTTTTTTTAGTCTGGTGGTTCTTTATATGTGTGTCAAATTTTTAACATTTAATAATTTTGTCACTTCCTCATTTTCACCTTTTTAATGTCCCAAACCTTTTTACTTTTGAGTGTTGAGAGAACTATTTTTCAGGGTTTAATATAATTGTATTCGTGAAATATTTCTTTTAATATTACTGTCTAAAATCAAAACAATTTAATTCGTCCAACAAAATCACTCAACACACGAAGTTTTAAAATTTTAATGTTTTTTTTTATAAGTGCATTGTCTGCATTATTGCCACCGCTGGCGTTTTCAAGGACTCGAGTCATTATAAAACAATAACTCTTCGTCTTATAAGAAATTCTTGGACAGTTTTTTAGACAATGACAAAAACCTGTGAAGGAAGAGAGGAAAAAACTAAAAAAGTGCACGCACAATATTCGTCATCAATGAAAAATGTGAATAAAAAGCAAAGCAAATTAAAAACAAAGAATAAAAAAGATCAAAACAAAGCAAAAAAAAAATAAATAAAAAAAAAACTCGAATGTAATTGAAACCGTGGAGTACATTCAATGGACGCTGTTGTTATTCGTGTTGTTGTCGTTCATGATGGTATGGTGATGATGATGGTGGTGATGGTGGTGTTGTTGCTACTGCGGGAACTATTTTTAAAGCCGCTACGTCATGGGAATGTCGTTCATGAACATGGCTGCTCCAACGCCTGCACAACATAACAGCAACAACACCAACAACTAAGTGTCAGCTTCAATGAATTTAACGATCATTGAACAACAGAAGCTTCAGACGCGGCGATTTTTGCAATGCTTTTATTTAATTTTTTTTTTATGAAGTCATAAAATAACAACAAAAGAAAAAGATTATTAAATAAAAATTAAATTTGTTTTTTTTTGTTTTTGTTTTTTGTTTCGCAGCTTCCATTAAATGCTGATCTAACATGTAGATCTAGAGCGAGAACGCAGCAAGAAGAGCATAGCACAGCACAGCATCTACTGGCTTAACGACAAAAACAACAACAGGACAGAGTAGTACAACAAAAACAAGACGCAAGAAACAACATTTAAACCGCTTTAAAGAAAAATCACGGTCAATCAGACAAAACAAGTTTTTTTTCCTCGTATTTTCTGCTTTTTACGTTTTTGGCTCCAATGAAATCGCGTCTGGCAGCATATTCAGAAAATACTACGAAATAAAGTAGTTAGTAGCAGGAAAAAAAAATGAAAAAATATCACAAAAAAACAAACTGCACAAATGCGGCGCTTATTGCTTGTTTTGAACGTTTTGAGCTTGGGTTAGGTTAAGTGAAGAGTTGACGGCGTGCCAATCGTCTTCTGAGCGCAGGCGCAACTTTTGAACGGAGTTATTTCATGCCGTTGAGCTTTAACACGTAGTAAAATAACTACAAATTAAATAAAAGTATGGCTGTTTTGTTTTTTTTTTTGTAATTGTTGTTGTTGTAATTTTTATTGTTGTATTTATTGGTCTGCTGCCGCCGGATGACAATTAGGCGCTAATTCCATTTAAATTTTAAATATTTTTTCGCGGTTTTTGTGGAGCTCTGTTGCAGCTGATGGATGCTGTAAGTTGGAAAAATTATAAATTTATGCAAATTTTCATAAAGCTATTATTTAAAAGGCCTAAAACGTTATGGCTAAAAAAACTAATTCAAGTTAAAACATAGAGAACAAATTAATAACTACCACCATGATCAAAAAGTTCCCGAAATTTATTCAGGAAATCAAAAATACAAGATTATACATCAAAATCGATATTGTCCCCTTCAAAGTACTCCCCATCGACTGAAGCGCACTTCTGCCAGCGCTTGATCCAATCCTCCAAACATTTTTTATATTCGGTTCGCAGTAGTTATAGCCATCAGAGCCATCTTCTATTTTTCCATGATCTCATCTTGGGCGTTGAAACGCGTTCCGCGGAGCGATCTCTTGAGTTGACCGAATAGGAAAAAGTCGCAGGGAACCAAATCAGGTGAATTCGGTGGTTGTTGAATGGTATTCGTTTCGTTTTTAGCCAAATTTTTATCGGATAACGATGGCATTGTGCGACGGTGCGTTATCCTGGTCCAAGATCCTCGAGTTATTTGCCCATAAATCCGGTCTTTTTTGGCGAATTGCTTCACGCAAACGTCTCATAATGCCCAAATAATACTCCTTGTTGACTGTTTGGCCTTGTGGAAGGAATTTATGATACACAACATCCTTATAATCCATGAAAACCGTGAGCATCGCCTTCTTTTTCGACTGAAATGACGTGGTTTTTTTCGGTCGCGGCTCATGCGGTGCACACCATTCACTCGCTTGATGTCTGGATTGCGTGTCATACTCATAAATCTTGTCTCCAGTACTGATCCGTTTGATGAATGTTGGAAATCATGTCTTTTGTGACGTCAACTCGGTCCCTTTTTTGCATGAAATTCAGGTCTTTCGGCAACAGCTTTACAGCGACACGTCTTTGACCCAAATCATTAACCAAAATGTCTCGAACGCATCCAAAAGCAATACCCAACTCCTCTGCCATCTCTCTAATGGTCAATTTGCGGTCTACGGCCATCCACTCTTTAATTTTGTTGATGTTTTCGTCGGTTTTCGATGTCGAAGGCCTGACACTGCGTTTATCATCGTCCACAGACTCACGGCCACTTCTGAAACGTTCGTGCCAATGATAAACGACTGTTTTCTTCAGAGTATCGTTAGCGAAACAGTTTTTACAAATTTCACGCAACAATATGGTCAGAAATATGATTTTTTTTCGCTTCACAATTTTTAGTTTTCCACATTTTCACCCCATTTTGGTAAAAGATGTGCTTTCAAGGGTCTATTTTCAAATACACTTTTTTTTTAAATGAACTGGAGTAGGATTATGATGGGGCCCGATTTTAACCTTGTTTTAACCACATCAACTTCAGCGCCATTTTTATCCTCTGTTCAAAATTGAACCGGACTGGGGAAATAAAGCAACAACGGTTAATTATTCTTCAAAATTTATTTTATCAAAATAATGATCATCGGAGGCGATACACATATATGCCAACTTTTTTCCATTCTTGAAAGCATTTTTGGTAGGCCGATTTCGGAATAGCTCCCTCTGCAAATTCTCTTCGATGACTTTAATCGTCTCAAAATGTTTTCCACGAAGCGACAATTTGAGTTTGGGGAAAAGGAAAAAGTCACAAGAGGCCATATTTGGCGAATATGGCGAACGATATTGACATTGTTTTTGGTCAAATAATCGCGCACAATGTGTCTTGTGCATTGAGCTGGTGCATTATCCTGGTGCAAAAACCATGAACTGGCCTTCTATAATTCTGACCTCTTTCGCTGAATATTCTTCCCCAAACGCTTTAAAAAGCACTCAAATATTGAGTGTTGACCGATTGACCTTGTGGAAGGAATTCCGAGTGCACCACACCTTGAGAATCGAAGAAAACAGTCAACACCACTTTAATTTTTGAAAGAATTTGTCGTGGTTTTTTTGATTTTGGCTCATCTGGATAGCGCCACTCTGCAGATTTTTTAGCCGTTTCGAAGTCGAATCCAAGTCTCGTCACCAGTAATGATGCGCTGAATGCCCAAAACTCTTTTTGAAGGATATTCAGCAATTTTCGCACAAAAAACGACTCAGCAAAAATCTCTGAGTGGGGTCGTGCTAATAGAGTTGAGTTTAATGCAAGCAAGACCCAGTGTTTTCTGATAAGCCACAAACGAATGAATTGCCCCTTAGATCCCCATAAAATGAACGATGTGGATCTTATGGAGTCAGACGTTCTGGACAAAGCGATAAGATCTGATCTTCGCTGTAATGATCATATTTTCGATGTGTCGAAAGAAGCCCATCTGATCTCCGCATGATCTACACTTCATCCATCAGGCCGAAAACGGAATGCAATTCGCATATTTGGGCAGGGGCTTCAAAATCCTATTTGGAACTTGTTGACCGAATTCAACGGCGTGCGATGTTTCTGGTAGGGGATGAAAATATTTCATCTTCTTTCAACTCCCTCGGGCATCGACGCAATGTTGGGTGCCTTAGCCTTTTATGTAGGTATTACCATGGGAAGTGTTCAAGGCAGGTACAAGCCCTGACGCAACAAGCTCGAGTATTTCCCAGGTCCACTCGATCAACACTCCAAGCCTATCCCTATTCCATTGCCTTGATGTCAATAGAACATCGCATTACAGAGATAATTCGTTCTTCGGTCGTACAGTAAGATTGTGGAATAATCTTCCTGCGAGCGCCTTCCCGATAACTTCCAGCTGTGTAGGTTCAAGACAAATCTTCACCGACACTACTCAATCTTTCCACCCTCCAACTATATTATCACCCTTCTTCCGAATCAACTCAATGCTTACGCATTTATAGGGGGCATCTCCTGGGCCCGTTTTTTTAGTCTTAAAAAAAAAATTCCAGCTGTGTGTTTTGGATCATTATCTGTATAGAAAGGATAGGTGGGTGTCCTTTTTGGCGAGTTTTTTAGCACTTTGTATGCGATTGTTTTTCAAAATATTTAAATACTGAAATTAGTCCATAATCCCTTTAACAAAGTGCAAATTACCAACACCATCAGCCGAACAAGCACCGCAGAACATCACGTTACCGCCACCATGTTTATCTGTCGGTCGCAAATGCTTAGGGTCCATCTCCTAATTGGGTTTTCTCCAAACGTTTTACTCTGCCATCTAACCCAAAAATATTATATTTCCTCTCTTCCGTGAATACCACGTTTGTCCAGAATGCAAAAATTTTTCCCGGCGTAGCTGTGAGCAAACTGCAATCGAGTTTTTGAGGTTAATATAGGGCTTTTTGCGTGCGATCCTTCTATTTAACCCATACCTTCGAAGGACTCTCCGAATTGTCTCGGCGTTATAATTTTTTTTTTTTAAAGTGTCTCTCAACCATATCCCGTAGTTTCCGTGAACTCAGCCTTGGATTCACCTTGGTTTTGTTGACAATCCACCTCTCTTGACGTTCGCTGAATTGTTTTTTTTTGGGTTAGCTTTGGGTTAATTCATTACCCGAATTTCATTTTTAAATCGGAGAATGATATTTTCAACTTTTGTATGGACTTTATTAACAATTTACGCGATTTCTCTGACTTTTTCCATTTTTATAGTGGTCAATAATAAAATTTCGCAATTCAAGCGTCGTATGGCAGTCCATCTTGAAATTTTGAATTAAAGAACTAAATAAATCGATTTCAATGCAAGAATGTAAATAACAACAAACAGAAGATAACAAAAGAACATCTTGAAAATTAATTGCTGCTCTTCGTTGGAGGACCATTTTACTGTGCAGGCTCGTTTCATGGCATTTTCCATCATTCTTGCCAGAAATTCGGGCGAAAGGTTCTCGCATTCTTGGCGAATATTCTCCTTAGTTTGAAGAGTTTGAAGAGTCTGAGGTTTGTTGACGTACACCCGCGACTTCAAAAAAACCCCATAAAAAGAAGTCTGAAGCGGTTAAATCGGGTGATCTGGCCGGTCAGTGCAAATCACCAAAACGAGAGATAAAGTTACCCGGAAATTCTTCCTTCAGAATGTCGGTTGTGGATCGAGTAGTGTGCGCCGTTGCAGCATCCTGTTGGAACCACATGTTCTTCAGTCTCAATTCATCCAATTGAGGAAGAAAAAATTCGGTAATAATGAGTCTGCAGCGCGCGCCGTCCACAGTCGTCGTTTGACTCACGGCATTCTCCAAACAAAAAAAAAAATAAAAATGGCCCGATCACTCTTCCATCGTAAACAGCACACCACCCAGTAACTTTGAGCGAGTGTAATGGTAGTTCGTGGCTGATACACGGATTTTCGGTGCCCCAGAAACAATTATTTTGTTTATTCTCGTAACCACAAAGATGGGAATGAGCCTCATCGCTCATGATAATTTTCGATGAAAAATCGTCCACCTCTTCGTTGAGATTTAGGCTGGCTTGAGCATAGGTTAAACGCGGTTGGCGGTCAACAGCTAACAGCTAATGCACTGTATGCACTTTGTAAGGGGACGTCTTCAAATCTTTCACCAAAATTCTGCGTAGGTACCGCCGGCTAATGCCCAATTGCGTGGCACGTCGTCTGGTCTATGTTCCGGGCTCTTCTCCGACATCTTGGGTAACAGCAGCGATATTCTCAGCAGAACGGCTGCTCCGGGGCCGGTCAGTCTTGGGAAGATCTCGATTTTTCCCATTCTCTTCAAGGCGTTCAGTTGGTTCAGTTGGTGTCGGACGTCCAGGAAATCTGCGACGAAATTCACGCTGCGCCAACACAACCGACAAATTGTTGCGAAAAAAAATGGAATCAATTATTCCGCGTTCTTGCGGAGTAAACCGATTCATGGCTTGTCGATTTGTATTACAAGCCATGCTTGCGTTTGTTTATTCACAAATGTCAAAACCGAATTGACATTTGGAGCCATTTGCGAAAGTTAAAGGGTGTTCCAATAGTGTGATTACTTTTGCCCCATCCTGTATTTATTACTTAATTTTAAACATACTCCGGGATTACCAACAATACAATTATAAATAATAAATAACTGGCCATTTCAGCCCTTGAAAGGACTTTGGCTTCTTATAATCAATTGTGTTGTGCGTGTTATTAAGTTTGTACACAATTGACCGAGAACCGGGCCTACATGCTTAACGCCGACTCCGAACGGCGATGAACGGAATGTTCTTTTTCTCAAGAAGCTTTACATGGCATTTTGATTCAAGAAGCTTAACATGGCATTTTGATTACTCTCTGAGGTTTGCCATTGTCTGCAGAGAGGTGGCGGTCATACAGAAAAACTATTTTAATTCAAATAATTTTCTGTCGCTGCTGGGGTTCGAACCCGGGTCTCCGAGTTCGTTGACATAGAGGCCACGCACTTTAACCAACTACGCCACGGACGCCACAATACAGTTAGGATGTTAAAAAATAAAAGAAATAAGAACAGAATTGGCTAATGGTTTACATGCTTCACTCTAATATCGTAATGAATAGATATGGATAATGATTTTAAAGAAAATATGTAGTTATTTTTCAATGAACATCACCCTGACAAGAGTTTCATGCCAACGGAATTACAAACACTAAGCTTCAAACCATCTTTAAGGAAAATCATGAATCAGCATTTTATTGACTTGTATGACAAAAATAACGGTGATCGTATTTTACAGCCAGATGTCGCCAACATTGGTCGTCCCAGTCAAAGTGGCGTGTTAACTGTGTTTCCGCTAACTAAATACAAAGATAAGACGGTTAAAAATACAAGCTCGAGCAAGGTGCAGAAAAAGAACGTAAGCAAGTGCAGCTAAACAAACGAGTGGTTTATCAATCGCAGAACGTCTTCCGCTGACAATAACATAACGTGCGACTGAGACTGAGCGAGCATGCGTGTTGCAATATTTGAGTCCATGCACCACAAATAATTATCGCCCAAGATAATATATGGCACGGCGCGCCGTAGTAGCACGTAATCAGCAACCACAAGAAAATACCAAAACAAAAACAAAAAAAAAAGAAGATATCAGTAAATAAACATTGCTATCTTGACAGGTAAGCAAATTGCGTTTAAATAGGTTCATTGAGCTGGACAATTATTGAAAATATTTCGGAGCCCTAAATATTTTTTTACACAATGCTACACTTTACAGGTTAACAGCGCATTTCAATCGAATTACAAAAATACCAGCAAATATTTACTTTATGATAAAGTAGTAGAGCAGTTATAGGGCTCAGACCGCAATTAAAAAAACTAAATTTATGCAACACGAAGTCATAATGCTTTAAAAATACAAACAGTAAATAAACATAAAATTCAAAAACAAATAAAATAAACAAGTTAAAATAACTAGAACGGAGAGCAGTTATTTTGAAAATTGGAATTTGGCGTTTGTGGACAATTACTTGGAGACACTTTATGTCAAAGAAACTTGGCTTGGGTTTTTTTTTCTCTTATTTTTGATGCATTACTTTAAGCCACTGTGTATTTCTAAAGAGTTGCGTTTAAGTGAGTTCGCGCATTCATTAGCAGAGCGTTTCCAATTGCAACTCTTGAGTTTATAGTCCATGTTATTGTTTTCTTTTGGTGTGGCAATCATTTTGTTTTGTACGATTTCAAGAAATGGTTTCGTTTTACAGAATGTTTTGTTAGGGCGTCTGCGAATTGTTGATGTTACTATTGTTGTTGCTGTTGCTGATGTTGATGTTGCTGATGTTGATGTTGATGTTGTTATTGTTGTAGCTGTGCCATTACGTAAAAATTTAACGAACGTGTAATTGGACGCGCTTGCTTTCGAAAACGTTTTCTGTTTATAACTTTATAATCGCTGGTGGTTGTTTTATTCGTTTCTCGTTTTTGTATCTTGCTTAAATCGGATCTTTTTAAACTAATTTAATACGATTATATGTGTCTTGAGCTATCATTGGGCAAGAAAGGATTCGAACAAAATGTATATTTAACATAAGGCATACCTACTTTTAAATCGGGAAATGAATAAAATCTTGTAAGTTTTAAACTTTTGTGTAAAAATACAATATATATTTTAGAGGAGTTATCTTAAACAATTATCTTGTTCTTAAAATATAAAATTGTATGTTTTCCCCCGCCCTCGAAAAAAAGTGCGTTATTTGCCTTTGATGCCTCTCATTAGGTTCTGCACACTTGTTTCAGTAATGGAATTTGAAGCAGCGACCCACTTTTTCATGAAACAACTGATGCCTTTAGCTTTCCCACCCTTCTTTTTAAGATTTCTCTTTATAATTTCTCAATATCTTTCAATGGGTTGCAACATTGGGGTCTTCGGGGGGTTGCTTTCCCTTGAAACATACTGTACGCCATTAGTTTGAAGCCAATCCTTGATTATGGCAGCATAATGAGAATAACTACATTTGGGCAAAACAATATGGATCCTTTGTGGTTTTTAATAAATGAAAGATTATTTTTTTGTAAGCACTCCTCTTTATAAAAAATTTTAGCGTTTATTGTTCCTTTAGTGATGAAAGGTATTGTTCTAAGCCCATATGAGCAGATTGCTTGCCAAACCATATATTTGGATGCATATTTTTAGCACTGAGTATGTTTAAATTCTGCTTTAACGTTTCCCTTTCCAGAAGCAACATAAGATTTTTTTGCCTGGAAGCTGTTTGAAATCAGTTTTGCAATAAGTTTCGTCATTCATCAGGATATAGTCAAATTTTGGCAGTAAATTTTTATACAACTTTCGGGCTCGCCTTCTCGCTCTACAATCCTGATCTTCAGAACGCTTTGACACTGTTTCAGCAATGTACGTCTTTAGCCCAGCCTCCATTTTGTAGTTGCTAAGAGTTTTTTTAGAAACACCAAATTTTCTTGCCATAGTTATGTCGCCCCGAAGTGTAAGGGTGCCTCTTAAACTCTCGGATGACCTTCTTCTGAACCTCCGTATATCTGGAACTCTTGCAATTTCTTACAGAAACTGCTCTATCCACAGATAAACGTTGCTCGTATCTTTCTATAACCTTATAAACAGTTGACTTGAGCACTCAAAGTCCTTTTTTGCTTGTAACTGTTCACAATTAATTCGCATGTTCTTTTTTCCTTGGAGCTCATTGTATTATTTTTACAACAAACCACAAAACTGTAATTACTTTCATAAAAGCTTATACACGTGACTTATAAATGGTAGAATATAACAGCTGTGAAATATTAAGTATTTCCCGATTTAAAAGTACGCAGGCCTTATGAGATTAACATCCCTATTCTGGCAACTTAACTCACCACATTAACAAAATAGTTAATATTAACAAATTGTTAAGGTTTCGTATTCTGGTGATAATTTAAAAGTTTCTTTCTTAACTATTTTGTTAATGGCAGAAAACAACTTAACAACGAAAGATAGTTCAGTGTTAAGCCAAACAAATGCTGTGGAAATAACATAAAAAATAAAAAATGGATGAATTCTCAGTCCTTACTTCTTTTAAGCATTGATACTGAAGAAGACAAAAGAAAAAATAAAATTTAAAGACTGCAAAACCCTCGAACATTGCTTGGCTAGTAAAAAAAAATTATATTGAAACTTAAAACAATTGAAAACAATCAGTAAATTATTTATTTCTTTACATCTTAGTTTTGAAACATGAGCAATCAAAATAACCAATAAAAAAAAAGCTGATGCTTTATATCTAAGGAATTTACATTTTCACCATGCGTGGTGAACTTTAACAGCTTTTTAGAGCTTTCAAATAGTTAATGATTTGCTAGAATACGAAAATTTACTTTACATAACAAGAACATTAACAGCTCTATTCTAACAAAGTCACAAAAGCCACCTCAGTATCAATTGATACAGAAGTCACAATTGATACAAATTCCTATTCTGAGCACTTTTAAAAAGCTCTTTTTGTATCAATAGTGATCGAAATAGTGACAAGCAGCTAAGAAGGTCACAAGCGAAAAATTCATACAAATAAAATTTTATAAAAAACAATAATAACAAAAAGAAGGGAATATCTTAAGAAGACGGCTTCTAGGACACTGAAATCGTTTTTGCAAATTCATTTCGACTGCCGAATACAGTGTGTTTGGAATTTAATTAAGGAACTCCAACCACATGATGAGCGAAGGTCGTCCATACCATTTGCCTTGAGGTTTTTGGCAACTATTTATTTTTATGCTAATGGCTCTTATCTTAACTATGTCGGCAATCATTTTTCGACTTCCATGAGCCAATCATCGGTATCGCGGTCGATTCAGCATATCTCACAGATCATTTTTACACAAAAAAGTATCGACATTTATTTTCCAGTAACAACTGATGAGCAAGTTGATATAAAAAGAAGGTTGATATAAAATTCAAAAAGCTTTACAACATGACGTGGTGAATTTTTAAAGCTTTTTGCTTGTGACAGTTCAACCTGAATACGAATCAATAGAGACCGAATCAAAATGATCACAATTTTTCAGTATCAATTGATTGTGACGATTATGTCAGAATAGGCCCGTAAGAAGAACTTCTTTACAATTACTTGTTATGTTAACCCTTTGACGACCGTTCCTGAACCGCTGGAAAATTCGTTAATCCCACAACGGATTCGTGTTAAACGACTCCATATTAGTGAACAAAAGTGTCATAAAAAACAATTTTTTTTACCTACAAATGTGTGAAAAATCATGGAACCTATGTGTCCGAATATTCGTCAACGGTAAAAATGTATACCACTACTTTCTCTCGTTGACAGTATGCGAACGAAAAGTTTGAGGTTGAATTTTGATTTACTTCATAAGAACTCGGTGTTTTTAATCTGTTATGAAAGTTTACCAATGAAAGTTTAAAAAATTACTTTTGCAATGATGGTACTTTGACCTCTATGTACTATGACTCTTGTACTATGATGACTATGACTATTGGTTGAGGAGATATTCCCAAAATTTTAAAAAGATTTTTAAAAAACCCCAAAAATTCTATCATAATATCTGGCTTTCTATATTTGCTACGGCGTAATGTTTGACATCCAATGAAAGGTTGAAAAATAACCTTTCCAATGGTGGTACTTTGACCTCTTTACGACTATTCAAAATATCACAAAATAGGTTAAATTTTCTAAAAAATCGGATCTTTCATTTGATGCAAAACAAAACTCCGGTACAAAAAAATTGTTGGGATTATCGAATTTTTGACCTATTTTGGAAATATCTTTTGTACCAATAGTCGTAGAGTGGCCAAAGTACCACCATTAGAAAGAAAATTACACTTTGATCAAAAACACATTACACAAATGATCAAAACGGTCACCAACCGCGAAGTTGTAAGACCTAAGAGATTTAAACTTGCGGATATCACTTGCCTGTCCGATAATTCTGCAAAAGTGAAAAGGGACGTAAGGATGTATTTTCTGTTCAAAACAACACAAAAGACCATCGAATAAATACTATTTGAGCCTTTTGCAAAAAACCATTTTGCTTCGCCAATGATCGAAATAACTTCAAATTTCATCATAAGAAAATAAAAATTCAAGGCATTGATCAAAAATGCAACCAAATTTATTTTTATTTTATATAAATCAACTTTTCAACAAAATTAAATATATCTTAGATTTTTACCGTTGACGACCATTGGGAATTGGGACATATAGGTCCCGTCAGATTTGGTGGTCGCGTGGGTAGCCCGAGTGGTCTATCTTTTTTTTTTCTTAAAAAGTGGAAGGTTGCCCGCAACTTCCCCAAAAATTTTTGTCCTATAGCTCTTCTTACCACCAAAATATTGCAGCAAGAAGAAAGGGGAGAAAAAGTAAAGATTTTTCGACTTTGGGGTGGTCTGGTAAAAGGGTCACCGGTATCCCAATGGTCGTCAAAGGGTTAACAAGCAGAATAGAGCTGTAAAGCATTGGTGGGCATTCTTACACAGCCGCAATCTTGGCGTTTATGTGTATTTGTGCTTTCAAAAGCTTTCCAATGTTAAAACAGTGTGTAAAAAGCTTTAACAGCATACGTGTGAAGCGTACTTGTGGCGGCAGAGAAAGCTCTTTGCCCGCGAGCGACAGAATGCCCGACATTGCTGTAAAGTAAATTAACTTTTCTGACTCTGAAAGCTTTTAAAGCACTGAAAGAGCTGACTAAGCACTAGATTTTAAAGTTAGTCATTCGTTTTTCTTTTTTCTCTTTTTAATGTAAACAGCATAAATTAGTAAAAGCTGAAGAATATAAAAAAAAAAACAGAATAAAAATAACATAGAATGCCACATAAGTGCATTTGAAGCATTTTGCTTCTGTATAACTAATATTTTTTTTTATCTGGAACTTAACCGTTGATCGTTTTTGGCCTCATCTAAGAAATTGCGCCAGCCATTTCTGTTTTGAGCTTGCTGACGACCGTTGGAAACACTTTAACTTTATTAGCAGCTTAGACAGGTTGTCCCACACTTATTCCTTCCAACGACGATGTGGGTGTCCTTTTCCACCACCGTGCCACCGGGCACCGAATCAAATATTTTTTTCGCTGGAGCGTCGTTTTCCATCAGCTCAACATGATGCGCTTTACTATGTTGATATCTGCGTACCACTCATACAGCTCGAGGTTTCATTGAATTCGATACTCGCCATTGACGCAGATTGGACCGAAGATCTTACGAAGGATCTACCTCTCGAAGGCTCCCAAAGTCTTTTCATCAGAACTGCTCAACGTCCAGGTTTGTGCTGTATACAATAGGACGGGTATGATAAGTGACTTTTAGAACGTGAGTTTTGTTTGTTGAGAGAAGGCTCTATTTCTTAATTGCCTACTCAGCCCAAAGTAACACCTGTTGGCAAGAGTTCTCCTTCGTTTTATCTCATTACATAGTTGGATCCTAGCTACACAAAATATTTAACAACACATGAGTAATCCTTCGTTTTATCTCATTACTGACACAGTTGGATCCTAGCTACACAAAATATTTAACAACATCTAAGTAAGGAGGTGTTGTCAACAGTGACGTGGTTTCCAAGACGCTGGGACTGTTTATTTCACTGCTAGACCCATTCAACTCGACTCTTTCGCTCGACTCTGGAGAATTCTCCACTGACTTCGCGCGTATTATGGCCAATGATGTCGATATCATCAGCATATGTTAGCAGCGTAATACTTTTGTGGAAAATCGTGTCACTACGTCTCAAATCAGCAGCTCGAATGATCTTCTCCATCATCAGGTTAAAAAAGTCGCACGATAAGGAACCACCTTGTCTGAAACCTCGTTTGGTATCGAATGGAGGAGTGAGATCCTTCCCGATTTTAACTGTGCTGCTGGTGTTGATCAATGTTATTCTGCAGGGACGGATGAGCTTTGGAGGAATACCTAACTCAGACGTGGTGGAGTATAGGTGGATCCTTATTGGACTGTCAAAGGCAGCTTTGTAATTGACAAAAAGATGGTGCGTGTTGATTTGTGTCTCTAGGGTATTCTCCAAGATATGTCGTAGCGTAAATATCTGGTCGATCGTGGATTTGTCAGGTCTGAAACCAGACTGATAAGGTCTAGCTGGTTTACGATGGGCTTCAATCTTTCACCTAATATGCTCGACAGGACCTTATATGCGATATTAAGAAGGCTTATCCCACGGTAGTTGGCGTAAATGGTGAGATCGCTTTTCTTGTGAATTGAGCAGAGCACACTGAGGTTCCAATCGTATGGAATGCACTCTTCCGACCATATTCTGCATAGAAGCTCATGAATCCATTTAAATAGAGCTTCGCTTCCATTCTTGAAGCGCTCAGCAGGTAAGCCATCTACTCCTGCGGCTTTGTTGTTGTAAAGCCGATATAGCTTTCAAAACTTCATTATGGTCGGGCAGCGGAACTTCAACGCTGTCGTCCACAATTGGGGTTTCCGGGATATCATCTCTATTGGCGGGATTTTTGTCGTCGTCGTCATGAAATTTGAGATGGATGGAATTTTATTTTATTAAAGTATTAAACAAAACTTGAGTAAAGTAAGTAAAGTTTTTTTCTAAGTGAGCTGAACACATGAATTTATAGCAAGTATCAATTAATTGTTGCTTCATTTTTCTTATTTGCCATTACAAAATAAAAACCATTACAATCGCTAGTTTTCCGCCATGAATTTGAGTCATGCCACCAAGTCCAAAATAGCAAAACCAGCTGCAGAAGAGGGCAAAGTTATCGGTTGTGTCAGTGGAGTGGGGGACGGGCAGATCATAGTTAAAAGTGCCAAAAGAACCTTCCTTAAAAATACCGCCAGTCAGGCAACAGCAATATCAATAGGAACAACAACAAAAACAACACTTATATTAGACGCACATTGGTTATGGAAACGAGTCCAATGACCGGGTAACGAAAAAGAAAACATATAAAAAAAAATTCACCAACAACTTAGTAACTGAGTAAAGTATGCAATAGGCCAGTCGCAGAAACAGCAACCACAACAACAACAGCGTAAACAGCTTAGGCAACATAGAAAATCTCACTCACTCAATGGTTACTAAGCAGTAGCATTAAAGAGTGTGGCAGCAACATAACATGAGTAACAACAAAAATAATTGCAAAAAGATTTAAGCCATTTGCATTGCAGTGTTGCCAGATCATGTTTGAATGTGAAATATAAAAGATTTTAATTGATTTTTGCTTTTACTTTTTTGTAGAACAATTCACTTTTTCTTCGAAACTTTGTTTTGTATAAGAATTTAGAAAAATTAAAAGTAATGATGGATTATTTTTAATTTTACTACTTACTTAATGATCAACCATTACCTACGATCAATCAAACAACTATTTCATAATGATCAATGTAATTACGCATTAGTTTCAGCAGACCTTTATAAATTATTTTCTATAAATCACAGTCGATGATTTTTTATTAGAATTAAAATTACAAACTTAATATTATGCACATAAATATTTAATGTTTAAGCATTACTTTGAGCAACAATATTTTATTTTGTATCGATTAAGTATTTAGCTTTTTCTAAAGGTATCATTAGAAAAGTTGAAACCATGCAAATCTAAACATAAATTTTACTCAAAACTTTGATATTCAAACATGGGTCCATCACTTCACACTTGAGAAGAAGGAATAGTCAAAACAATGAACTGAAAGGAGAGAATCAGTCCCAAAGAAGGCGAAACCAGTCTATCTGCAGGATAGGTCATGTCATCAGTTTTTTGGGAGATGCGTGTGGGATAATTTTCATTGATTATCTTCAGAAATTAAAAACAATCAACGGCGAGTATATTCCAAACTTATTGCAGCGTTTCAGTAAAAAAAAAAATGAAGTCAAGAAAAAACGACCCCATTTGGCGTAAAAGAAAGTTTTCATCAAAGAAAGGTTTCATCAAGACAATTCCGTGAACCAGTTAACACATCCATTTTCGAGATGGCCAAAGTCACTGAATTAAAGTTCGATTTGTTTCCTCACTCCTCCTATTCCCCAGATTTAAACCCCTCGAACGATTTTCTGTTTCCAAATTTTAAAAAAATTGTTTGGTGGCAAAAGATTTACCAAGAATGAAGAGGTATTTTGAGGAGCTCTAGACGGTTTTCCCTATAAACAGGATATCGAAGCTATTGAACATCCCTGGGTTAAGTTTATCGAGGAAAAAAGGAGAATAAATAAATTTATTATTTCACTTATATTTTTTCCCGAAATTTTCATTTTGTGTCTCCTATGTCAGGTTTAATAGGTCATTTGAAATCTTTTAAAGCAAAAAAACGAGAATTTTTTCAATTCATAGTTTTTTTTTCTTTTTCTTTTTTTTTAAGGGTATATTGTGCGCAGTTACAAATAAGGTAAAAAAATAGTACCATGATAGTAGAGGTATCATGAGAGTGGATAACCCGTATCGATAAATTTTATCAGCTTTAAAGTGTATCTGGTATCTATTGAGTGAATTTTTCTCCAGAAATACTGATCTTCTTTCCAAAGGACTACATTATTTCAATAAACTTAAAGAGGTTTAAACTATAAAGAACTGTTTCGACACCAAGTGAATTGGTTTGTGATCTGTTTCAACAGAGGTTCTCAATTGGTTCTCATTGCCATCAAATCACTTTTTATCTATTTTTTACCAGTATGAGTATAATGATATTTTTTACCATTGTACTGTAGGAAAACCCACAACAGCGTAAATTTTTCTAAGCAAAGACATTTTGATACATGATGGTCTCAATTAAATGTATTGATGACAATATCGTAATGCTGGAACCTCACAGTTTAATAGTTTCATTAAATCTTGAGTTATAATCTTCTATTGAGGATCTTCTAAAGTAAAAACGAAAGATAAACAAGTCTTCTTTTTTCTAGTCCGATCATTCTATCAAGTTTAAAAGGGTTTTGAAGCAGTTCATACTCTTAGGTGCGTGCTTAGAAGTAAAAGTAGGAATTTTTATCAGACTACAGGTCATACTCTCTTAGTCGGTTGCAACAATTTCGACGCATTTTAGCTCAAAATTATATTTCTTCCTCATATGATTTGCCATCCGAGATAAATATTTTTTATAGCTTCCTATTTTGAAATCGGAAATGCTTTCCGCGATCCATTGCTACTAAAACATAAGCAATATAATTCGCAACTTACGCCTTTGTGTAAGTTACACCTTTGTTTCAAGGAATATAAATAAAAAAAATAATGGGGTTTATTAAAAAAAGTGTCCATATCAGTTTTATTTCATATTTTAATAGTTTCATATTTTTTGGGTGTTATGTTGTAACGTCAACTTGATGTTAAAGACGTATATTTCCACTTCGGTTTAGAACAATTGTCAAAATCAGCATATTTTTTAAAATCTTATAGGATACTTTGTCTCGCAATGTTTCTTAACCAAAACGTTGCCTTCCAGTTTTCAATATTTGCGAAAATTTTAGAAGCAATAAATTTTTGCTTTTGCAGATTCCAATGAATGAATATTTAAACACATTTGAAACACTTTGTAAAAATTCCTTTATTCTACCATGGGGCGGCTCATTTTTAAGCTTTGAACCAAGGATTTCAGATGTTGCACTTATTCAGACAAATCTCCTTTGATTCAAAATGGGGTAGTAGATTATTGGAAAGAAGGGGAATTCAAGTGAAACATGAGTAGAATGTACTAAGTGTGGCGGGAAGCCGTCGTAGCATGTGCATTAAAAACTAAGACAAGTCTATTCACAAACTTCTCGACCACCAACTATAACTTTTAATTTATAAATATTGATGAATTCTTAATTTCAGTTTCTTAGAAATGGGAAAATAAATGCAGAAACGTTAAAGCGTAGGGGCATATCTGGCTGGGATTCGAACCCGGGACCTCTGAGTTGACAGTCAAGCATCTAACTTCTCGATCAGACCACCAACTTTTAAACATATTTTATTTATTTCTGTGTTCATAAACAAAATAACAGCTTAAGTCTGATATCAATGTTTTCAGAAATCTTACTTTAAATTTTCAATCGCCCTACAAGTTCTATGAAAGCTTCATTGACTTTTGACATAACTTTGGTTTGGTTCATGTTAGTAGCTTCAGATTTTGTGTATATGTAAAGATACACTCAAGGAATAGTGTATCATAGTAATATAAACAAAAATTTAATTCTGACCAAAGTCGACTCAAGCGATTATTGCTTATGGGCACAGATTAATTATGTTTTTATTTAAAAGATATTTAAATTTAAATTAAATATGGACTAGAAACCACTCCGTGGCGTCCGTGGCGTAGTTGGTTAAAGTGCGTGGCCGCTATGTCAATGAACTTGGAGACCTAGGTTCGAACCCCAGCAGCGACAGAAAATTATTTGCATTGAAATAATTTTTCTGTACGGCCGCCACCTCTCTGCAGACAATGGCAAACCTCAGAGAGTAATCAAAATGCCATGTAAAGCTTCTTGAGAACAAGAACATTCTGTTCATCGCCGTTCGGAGTCGGCGTTAAACATGTAGGTCCGGTTCTCGGTCAATTGTGTACAAGCTTAATAACACGCACAACACAATTGATCATAAGAAGCTATGTAGGTCAAAGTCCTTTCAAGGGCTGAAATGACCACTTATTTTTTTTTTTTTATGGACTAGAAAATTATAAGCTGAGTTCAAAATTAAATTTTTATCGTTTCCTTTCCCATCTCATTCGTGCAAATTCAAAAAAAAAAAAAAAATCAGAATCTTCAATATTTGTAACACAATAATTAAAAAATTCCAGCAAAAAAATTACGCAAAGTTGGCAACTTTGCTTGAGTGGAATGAGGATTATTATGAGTTGGATAATAAAAAAAAAAAACTTAAAGTGTGAGAGGGAGCAACAACAACTATCAAAGTTGATATTAAAAGGTAGATAAGAAGCAAGGCGAAGCAAAAAGAAGAAGAGCAAACGTCAGAATTACAAACAAAAACAACAAATATACAAATTCCGATCTTCCAGTTCAGAACACGAACACGGAAATCCAAAGTGTGCAGCGCAGCAGACTGAGACTATAGCGCCGGCTGCGCGACACAGGCAGAGTAACAGCGACAGAGGCAGAGACTTTAAATTCAAACAGGTATTTTTTTTTTTAATTTGGAAAATATTGTATTGGAAGCGTGTAAGAAACAACAAAAAGATAAATTTAAGAAACTAGAGGTTAAGAGAGGAGCGATGATAAAGTTAAAAAAAAACAAAAAGGTAGGGTTTGACAAGTAGAGGGGTAAAAGCAAAGCGAAGCAAAGGTAGCGTTTAAAGACGCACCCTCGTTGAATCGAATCGTAACCACATCCCGCTTAAAATTTAAACAACTTGCGGGAGGGAAGAAGACTGGTCAAGTGAGGGGAGATGGAAGCGGAATTGTATAGGTAGAGCAATGTCGTTGTATTGTCTGTTTGACCGGGGGAGAGGGGGAGTACAAAGAGAAACGAGTTAAGATGATGAGCTGATAAAAGGATGGAAGAATGAATGTACAAAAATAACAAGAGAAAAAATAAGAGGAAAAAAAACAATAACAACAAAATAGATATGTAATAAAAATGGATTTTTAATCCGGACATTCCAATTGCTAAGATTTCAAGGTTTTGTAGGTGGGGAGTAGATACAAATATATGTATGTAAGTGGGTTTGTATGTAAGCAATTATAAGAACAATGATAATTAACTCTCAAACATAGATGAAAATTAGGGGAAATGAGGTATTAATAAAATAATAAAATTAAGAAAATATACGAGTTATATTTGAGGAACAGCAAAGATGAAAAAAGCAGCAGGAGGAAAACTATAAACTTTGAACAAAGTTCATAAAAACTTTGTTCATACAAAACTTTTAAGTTCATATTTTATTAATTTGTATTTATCCTTCGAATTGTTGGGATTAATTAACATTTAGAAGTATTCATTTCATGTTTCACTTGAATCGCATTCTTTCTCACTTATCTAACAAACGATTCCAAACTAAGGCAGACTTGACTAAATAGATGTAGCACCTGAAATCCTGGGTTAAAGCTAAATAAGGAATAAAAAAAAAATTAATAAAAATTAAATAAGACCACAAGCATTTCCATATCAGACAAATAAAAATGGTTGGAGTGCTATTTCGTTATTTCATTTTTGAAAGACGATATTATTTAATTTTGAAATAATTTCCCGAAATTTCAAAGTTTCGCTGGACACGTAGGTAGAATATTCCACAACTTACCCACCATTCATTGAAAAGCGAATTATCTCTATAATGCGAGGACATATTGGGTACCATGTAAGGCTTGCAATTTCGGGTCTCAATAGCAATTTCGGTATTTTGAGATAAAGAAGTGTATTGAAAAGAAACTGCACACTTTTGAAGAATTCTTTCCTGCAGTGTATTTATTTGTTAACATATGGTAACGTTAGATTTCCTAAACTAGGAAGGTTTAACTAAACTAGTAGGTTAAACGAAATATTTTACTCAATTATTTATCGAGGAGAATCAGTGTACAGTCAGGAATTTATCAAGATCGGACCGTAAAAAGGGTGCAAAAGACACGAAAGCTTAAAAAACAAATTCTAAGCTTGATAAAAAAAAAGAATCTATGCTTATCCATTCGCGATTTGGTAAAAAAAGCGAACACAAGCAGCAATGATTCAACGAGTCAAGGAAGGAAACAACTTAAAAAAATATTAGAAGCAAAAATGTTCGAAAAAGTCTGGAAAACAAATTGCCACGAACAAAACCAGGCTACGTATGCTGTACGAGTGTCTAGTGAAAGAAAAATTCGACTGTATTATAATGGACGACGAGACATACAGTGGTTCACAGCTTATTTTATGCAGTGAATTGAACTTCGTTTATTAAGAAAATATACATTAAAATAGCAAATTCTTCCAAAATTGCTTTTTTCAGCCGTTCTTTACTTGATATCGGAAAATTTCGGAGATTGTTTTCCAAAGTTGCCCACAAATTCTCTTTGACATTCAAGTCGGGACTCTGAGCAGGTGGTGTCATCAAGTGCGGACAGTTCCATATTAACCAGGACTGCACTATTGTCGATTTAGGGTCGTTGTACTGATAGAAACGGAAATTGTGGCGGATTCCCCATTTTTCGGAACTTTATAGCAAAATCTCTTTTCACATATCAAGGTATATAATTTTATTCAGAGCATTTTTAGTAAATACGACATTTACAACACACGCTACAGACATACAGGCCCAAACCATCACACTACCGCCACCATGCTTTACCGTGGCCTTTAGGATTTCTTTCTTAAGCTCAGTATTCGGTTTGCGCCAAACATCGGAAATACTATCTGAGCCAAATATATTAAATTTAGACTCGTCTGCGAAAATAAGGCTTTTCCAGATGTCTGCGATATATGTTTAGCAGCGAACGGAAGTCGTATTAGTATATTTTTTTTTTGCTCTTTCTAGCTACTCGGCCATTGAAGTCGTGTTCACGCAGCACTTTTCAAAAAGTTTCAGCACTACATGAAGTGCCCAACTTTCCCTTTTCAACTTCAGTGACGTGTTGAGGAGCTGACAATTTGGGTTAGCCCTTATTTTCCGTACTATGTAGTGCTTGTCAGTAGCTTTAAATATTTTATTTGGAGCAATTCTGTTTTTATTTTCGATGCGATTTCACAAACGAAGCGCTCAATAATTGTTTGTACCGTAGATGTAGATGTAATTTATAGTAACAATTTCAACAATTTTCCGCTGCGACAGTTCATTCTTAAAGTGATGATTAACTAATTCACGCTGCTTAATCATTGTACGGCGGCCCATTTTAGAAAATACCACCAATGACCCTTTGACTTTCGCGATAAGAGTAAAAATAAGTAAAACCAAATTATAAATGGCATTCAGAGGCCATACAATGTAAGCAACCGATCATCGAATTTACAGTTAGTTGCCGAAGAGTAAATTTAGTACGTGCATAAAATAAGCTGTAAGATGAAATTAAGAAGTATTTTCTGTTTTCTAAATTTCAAGTTATTGAAATGTATATTTTTCAATAAACAAAGTTATTGAATTCCCTGTTAGTTTAAGTGTTATAGAGCCTTACGGTTGAAAGTATGCACTGTATAAAATAAGCTGTGAGCCACTGTATGTAAAAATGGAAACTACAGTCTTGCCAGTTCCACAGTTCTATACAAAACTTAAAGGGCGAAATGTCGATGATTCAGTCAGCAAAATTGAACTAGAAAAATTTGGCTAAAAATTTCTGTGCTGCAATTTACCAGGATTACTTGAAAAAACCACAGAAAACAACTTGAGCAGAAAAGAAGATTCATGGGACAAGTGTTTTTGAACAATAAGTACTTTATACTCGCATCACTCAAAATATGTAATGGGAACACATAAAATAAAGAAATGTCATGAATGCTCGCAAACGCCTCTTATACAACGTAATCCTCGCAAGTTTTCACTGCGTACATCAACTGTTCTCTTTTTCCATAAAAAAAAAATTATGCGGTGCTCGCAAACTCCCATGCATTTTCACTTCGTTAGGTTAGGTAGGTTAGGTTAGAAGGGAGGGGCAACCTAACGTTGCCTGCACGGGGGCCTATTGGTCCATTGAGGTTCCCTATATCTGTGGTCCTAAAAATGTCAAAAACACCTAAGTCTTGTTAGTCACTGGAGCGAGGTTGGTTGAACCAACCGGTGCTCCGTATAAATTTGAAAAGATCCATCAGTGGTACATCCACGAGCTCCTGCAGTTCTCCGTACACTCTGCTTCCCATGTGGCGAAGTCGGCGTTGTTGGAGGTTAGGACACTCGCAGAGCAGATGTTTGATGGTTTCTGTTTCCTCGACATCTCCACAGCTTCTGCAGAAGTCTGGGTGCGGAATTCCCAGTCTCGAGGCCATTGTGCCTATACAACAGTGCCCCGTGAGGACTCCTACTAGGATGCGAGTTTCATTTTTACTCATTGAAAGTAGGGATTGGGTCCTTTTTTCGCAGAGTTTAGGCCATAGGTGGCGAGAGATAACACAGTCGTCCCTGTTTGACCAGGAGTTGTTTGTGTTATTTCTGGCTTTGTCATTTATTCTCTTCTTAAATTCTCCGATTGGAGCCATAATCGACCCGATCGCAGAACTTCTTTCCAGTTCTGAGCCCTCTCTTGCCAATCTGTCTGCTATTTCGTTTCCCTCTATGTCACGGTGACCGGGGACCCAGCAGATATTAATCTTGTGGGGAGGACTCATTCTGATGAGAGCTTGTCGGCAGCTCAGTACAGATTTCGAATTTGTTGTTTCGCTGCGGAGTGCTTTTATCGCAGCTTGACTGTCCACAAAGATTGTTATCCTTGATGGATTTATGTTCTTTGTTAGGATTGTCGTAGCCGCTTTTTCGATCGCGAAAATTTCTGCTTGAAAGACACTACAGTAATCTGGTAGTCTGTATGACAAGGATAATTGTAGTGCACTGCAGTAGACTCCGGCCCCCGTGCCATTCTCCATTTTGGATCCATCAGTGAAGATCTGGATGTCGTGTTCACTGAAATGGGTTCGAATCCCATTCTTCTCTTTTTGGAAAGGAGAATGACATGTTCTGCCGAAACTCTATTTTCGGGTTGATGTAATCCGAGGTGGTAGCGAGATCCTCAGGACTATACTTTGTGAGTATAGAGGCATGTCCATGCGTCCAGTGCCTCCAAAGCTTAGCCTCCTTAAGTCGAAACGCCGCTTTGGTTGCAGTGGATTTCATGTACTCGTCCAGGGGGAGAAGGTTCAATATGACCTCCAGGCCTGCCTGAGGCGTTGATCGTTGTGCACCTGTTATTCCTAGACAGGCCAGTCTCTGTACTCTAGAGAGAGAGTTGAGGTAGCTTGTCTTCTCAGTGGCCTTCCACCATACACCATACAATCGAGCCGTTAACTTCGTTAACCTCGTATGAATTGACTCGTTCATGAATTGACAGCTGATTGATACACTCGTAATTTGCAGGGTGTGTTCATGAAAAGACGTAAGTATACAAATTTGCGCAAAACGAATACGCGAGAATTCAAGCTTTCAACAGGACCACTAATGTCTTCGTAAAGATTCGTCAAAATTGTAAAAAGAAATCGATGGTAAGCCGTTAATATGTAGATGTCAATTGTTGAATGTAGTTTTCATGAATGTTGTCGATCGGATTGATTAAAAATTTTTCCTGGCATTTTTTCACTTTAGAAATTTCGGGCGTGATTGAAAAATTTTACGCGTACTGGAA
The DNA here is from genome assembly GCA_943735915.1 of Pherbina coryleti. NCBI lineage: Eukaryota > Metazoa > Arthropoda > Insecta > Diptera > Sciomyzidae > Pherbina > Pherbina coryleti. The sequence goes on from OX030949.1 coordinate 138,127,399, forward strand.
ATGGAATGAAAATGATGAAGTTTCACGCCTAATAAAGCAACATCGTTTGACTATAGTTTCAAAAATTGCGTTTTTTACTTGTATGCAAACATCTTCTGACCTGACGTTTTCTGAAGGTACTTTTGATAGATAACACTGGGCAGGAATATTCGAAACTATGGCAATTTTCACGATTTCATGGATGATAGTTAAAGGAGAAGACTTATTATCTGAAGTTAATTTTTACTTCATTACATATAACTCTCCGAAAATCTGAACTCGCAAGCAGTGGCGGATCTACATACGAGCTAATTGGGCCTTCCCCCCCCCCTTGGAGAATTTTTTGAATGGAAAAAAATGAAAATAAGCTTTAAAATTCGTTTCAGCCCCCCTCCTGAACTTCAAAACTTTTATCGTACTTTTATCGCAAAACTTTTATCAAACTCAGTTTTTTCTTGGGTTTATTGTTGAAAATAGTTAATTTATTCATAATTTATCTCATCTCCGTATTATTTCCGTATCAAAAATTTTATATTTTCTAGCATAAACGTACTCCCGATGTTTTGGTGTCGTTATGTACGCTTAGTGTGTTGTTTACAGTGGTTTAAAAGTTATATTTCACCAAAAGAATGGAAATCATGCGTGAACATTTTCGGGTTATGATTTTTTTACGATTTTCGACTTGGACTGACAAGAAAAGAATACATCTATCAACTTATTTCGACTTTTGATGATGAAGCACCACACCCAACGACTGTAAAACGCTAGCTCCATGAGTTCGGGCGTGGGGGTCGTTCTCTCTAAGACGAGTATCGTGAAGGTCTTGAACGCCCAAGAAAGGCTAGATGTTGTGCGTGAACTGTTGGAAGCAGACCGGTATGTGGCATACCGTGAGATGGAGTCTTCCTTGGGTATAAATGATACTAGCATACATTCGATTTTACATGAGCTTTTAGGCGTCAGGAAGATTTGTAGCCGTTGGCTACCGCATTATTTGGCGGTTTCTCAAAAAAAGTTTCGTGTCGATTGGTGCAGGGTTCGAAATACATCTACGATATTACCACAGGTGAAAATCAATGCATGAATCTACGCTTACGGCTGTTTGGATCTTTAAAAGTGAGGAAAATTCGACAAAAGTTGTCTACAGACGGAACACATTCAAGCAAGTGGTTGGGTCTTTTCGTAAAAGCGGTCATGTCGCAACTGTACTACTTGAGTAACGGAGAACCGTTATTTCTGAATGGTAATTTCCATTTGTTTGTCGGAAGTCTTCGGTGAATTGAGCAAAAACCAACCACCGAAGGAATATCATCATCCTCCATCATGACATTGCGAGTACCCTCATATCAGCTCAAATAAAAGAGGTTTTGAGCACTTAAAACGTGGAATTAGTGGGTCATACTCCTTACAGTTCCGACTTGACAACCAATTACTTGTTCTTGTTCCCTCACATTTAGAAAAAATACGTGACGAACGTTTTTCTATGCCCGAGGTTTTTAGAACCTTGCCTCCGGTGGCCGAAAATTGGTTCAAACGAATACAAAAGTGTATTGATCATCTTGGAGAATACTTTTGAAAAACAATAAAAGCATTTTCCCTGATTAACCACTATTTTTTTCATGGTTAGGCGCAAGATTTAAAAGGCAACCCTCGTAATCCATTTCTTACTAGTTTTTTATAAAAACTGAGACGATTTTTTCTAGAAATTTTTTAGAAAAAAGCTTTTCTTGGAATTTGAATAGGTCAATGACGTTTGGTGGTACCAGCCAAGATATATATATATTCAATTTTTTAATTAAAATTTAGTTACATCGCAATAACTCCCTCATTTTTATAAGAGTTCGAGCCTCTCTTAGCGTGTTCTATGAGCACGATCACAATTTTTCCGCCGTGTCTTTTGTGAAACCGTGTTACAACACGAATAGAATTAATAGAGGAAAGAAAGCGTGTAACCCGAAGACGTCTTATATGAAACCGTGTTACAACCTATGTTGCCAGAAAAGCACGATAAATAGTACTTATGGTATTTTTCAACGATTGTGGGATGTGGTAATTCCTATGGTATTTTATGGTAAAAATACCTCAAAATACCTCAAAATACCACAAAATACCTCAAAATACAACAAAATACCTCAAAATATCACAAAATACCTCAAAAGAAAACTAGAGGGATTTTGTGGTAATTTGAGGTATTATGTTATTTTGTGGTAATTTGTGGTATTTTGCGATTGTGGTAACTTGTGAGAATTAAGTGTGAGAAATAAGAATTCTGGTGGTAATTTCATCTGGCGACACTGGTTACAACACGAGTGGGTTTAAAAGATAGAGGTAAGTAGTCGAGACAAAAAATTTTAATCTTATTTATGTGAGAATCATTTTCTATAGTACTTGAAGACAACTTCTTTCAGTTCCAGTCCAGACTGTTGAATAACTAGATGTTGTGAAGCAAAAATGACTTCAGATTCGTGATCGGCGTATATTGTTATTATAAAACTGTAAATTTCAAATATCATTATTGTTGTACTGTGTAATTATAAAGCGTTACCAGATTTTTACTAATTAGTTTTGAGATTTTAGAGAAAATAATTGATGCCTAAATTTAAAGCAGTTTTAAAGAATTATGCATCACAAAAAAAAGTGGGTGATCTGTGGGTAAACTTTTTTTGACAAGTGTACTTCGAGAAAATATGTAATTTATACGGCTTGTTATTAAAAGAACATTTTAGATTTTTTACTCATGAGATAATTTTAATTAACATAAAAATTCCTTAAAACAAAATTAAGGCAAAAAAACTTGACAAATTCAATGAGCAGACTTTAACCTCATTCTTATCCGGATATAAAAGAACAAAGTTTTATTTTATTTTTCTTATTTTGCTAAACGATTTACTTAAATAATGAAAACCGTTCGTTTTTGTTGTCGTTTATTATTCACCTTTTATTTGTTATTTTTTTTTTTTCTGTTGTATTCCAACGTTTATTCAGCTAATCCACTGTGTGATATATTTCGTCAAAGCCAAGTTAATTAAATTTCTCAGCTAACAAGTTTGCTGATAAAAACCACTTTTTTTATTGCAAAAATTTTGCAATTCTTTTTGTGCTCTTTAAATTTTTCAATTTTTTATTTTTTTTCTTTATTATTAAATTACTCCACAAACTGTATTAATATTTGTTGTTGCTTTGTTTGTTGTTGTATTGTGTTGTGATGTTGCAAAAATTAATAAAATAAAACACAAATGTTTTCACATATTTTCCATCAACATTTTAACTTTTAGCCACTTTTTGTTGTTGCTGTGAAATTGAATTGAAATTCGAAACGAAACAAAGTTGAATACTCAACAAATAACACGATCGCGCTCACTCTCTGCTCGCGCAATATATATATATAAGCATCTCTTTCTGGCGCAAACATAAACGACCTTTTGTCACTGCTGCTGCTACAGCTACTGTTACTGCGCAACGTAGCCGCTGACGTCGACGCAGTTGCAAGAGCCAACAGCGCAGCTCTGGAATGCGAAAAAAAACACGATTTATTCACTTATATCAACGCTTTTTGGACTAAAACGAGTAATTATTTTAGAGCATTTAACAGTGAAATGTTGATAGATCTTGTTCTATTCACTTTACAAATAGTTTAACGCGTTTTGTATGGTTTTTAATTGAATTAGTTGCTATTTGCAAAAAATCGGAAAGTTTGAAACGCACGAACGCGGTTACAACCACTCATTCTCTCAAAAGTCGTTGCTCAACTGAAATTCACGGAATTGAATTGAATCGCACGAAGCAGCAGCCAGCAACAAAACCAGCAAAATGACGAATGTCAATGTAATGAAGGAGAGAGTGTTAGCGAAGTTAACAAACTACTGCTGAATTGTGGTAATTAACGATCGTGTTGCTAGAGGGCACTTTTGCAGGTCAGAAATTAAACGTTATATACATAAATTATTAAAGTTTTTTATACTTATTTAATAAATGTACATAATTCATAAAAAATTAAAATTTATTAATTGCAATGCTACAACTCTTTTTAATTTGTGCAGAATAAAACTTGCATTTCTATGGTTTCCTTAGCAAACAATGTGTAGAATTTGCAACATTTTTATCTGAAGTAAAAATGTTGATATGCTTAGCACTTCAGTGCTGAATGTTGTACTGATTGAGTTCTTCGCTTTCCTATTGTGAATGCAACGTCGCGTGGTTTGCGTCTGCGTTAACATGTAATTTTAAACGGAGCCAAAAACCAAAAACAAAAATTGATTAAGTTCTTCGCTTCATATTGTGAATAGGACGTGATATGGTTTGCGTCTCCGTTAACAATTAATTTTAAACAGAGCCAAAAACTGACGGGGCACTGAAAAATAAACATGTTGCGTTTCTCAGAATACAAAGCAACATGCTGCCCTGTAATGTTGGGTATACATGTCATGTTGGACGACAAGTAGTAGCATGCAGAAGCTAAAACGACTGTCGGTCGTTTTCAACATGTCGGGTTGAATGAAAATCAAAAATTTTTGATTTTTCTGGCGTTCCGTCCGAACATGTTGCAGATGTGAACGAATGTTGGTTTAACTCGCTGCATTTTTTCATTTAAATAAAATTTTCAGCGAGTGCACAAACATAAAAACGGATAAAAATATGGCTAGCGTTCCTAACACTGAATTCTGGTTAGAATTCATAGAAAAATATAAAAGCCTACCAGAAATATGGAAAATCAAAAGTGAAGATTATAAAAAATCGAGTTCTAAAGGAAAAGGCATACCAATGCCTCCTTGTTAAATTTACGGAAGTGGAGGCCAACGCGTCGATGGACTTATTATTAAAAACTTAACAATTTGCGAACATGCTACAGGAGAGAGAGAGAGCTGAAAAGGAAGCAACGAAGTGAGAAATCTGGAGCCGGTGCTGAAGACATACCTGCGCTGTGGTATTTTGATCAGCTTTGGTTTTTAAAAGATCAGGAGGTTGAAGGAGCGTCTTCATTGAATGAAGAAGATGAAATCTTTGTTGCTAGCGATGAAGTAAGTGAAAAACAAACAAAATATTGGTATTTAAACAAAAGAAAAGTACGTTACAAGATATGTTAAAGAACAAAATACAAAATTGTAGTAGAAAAAATATGTTTACTGTAAAGAAAATTCTTCAACATTATTAAAATAATCTCGAAAGTTATTTCTAGTTTCTTTTAATATAGTTGAATAGTTATTTTGCTTGTTCAAGGCCAATTTCTTGCTTCTAATATATCATGCAGGATTTCTTTTTTTTAATAGTTATGCAAGTAGCACATTTTAAGGACAACTTTTGTTGTTCTTTCTGGGCTCAGAAGCCTGGTTGTTAGTAAAACTCAAAAGGTAATTAAAATGTTCTTCTTTTGTTAACCCGGTTATGCTGTATGGCTTAAAAAATTTTCCTTCATTAGAAATGCGTCATACGTCACAATAACAAATGGCTATCCTCTGTCAAATGCGGTAACCGTATTGGGCATTGGAATTTTTAATTTTCCCTGCTCATACAATTGACAAAATTTGTTTGACTAAAAAACACCACCATCCGCAACTCTGCCATTGCACCAATGTGAATTCGTAAGAGATATTAACGAAAGCCATTAAAACAATGCTATTTTTTTTTTTTTTTTTTAGCTTTGAACCAAGGATTTCAGGTGGAATACCTTTTCAGTCAAGTCTGCCTTGGTTCGAAATGGGGTGATAGATTAGTGGGAAGGAAAGGTCAATCAATTGAAATAGGTGTAGGATGTTCTAAGCGTGGTGGAAAGCCGAAGAAACATGTGAATTTTTTATGTTTACTATCAATGAAATTCCATATTGTATTGCCACTCTTCTGCTACTATCAACCATTCTTTCTCATTTTTGGGGGCAACTGAAATTTAGATAGAAATATTATATTGTAAAATTTTGATTTTGTTTATCTTATTTAATATGAATGTGATAATAAGGTTGTAATTTCGGATTTAATTTAATTTTTAATATTAATAGCAAGCAGCTCCTCCATCTACATCTAAGAAAAGAAATACTGAAATGCACCTCACAATACAAAGAAATTACATACTTCTAAAAGCTGTGCAACATTTAGAAAACTCGACAAGAATATAAGATGATGCTTCTGTATTCAGTGCCAACTGGGCAACCATTTTTAAGAAATTGGATGTTAACCAGCAAACGTTTGCAAACAAGGCAATTATGGAAGTCCTTTATCAAGGCTAGTTTGGGAAGCTGGATGAATATTCATATAAAGCATTTGAAGGCTCGAATATACTGGAGCGGTCAAATCAGGCGATCTTGCTGGCCAGTGCAAATCGCCAAATCGGGAGATTAGGCGCCCGGGAAATGCATCCTTCAGCATATCGGTTGTGGCACGTGCAGTGTGTGCCGTTGCACCGTCCTGTTGGAACCACATGTTTTCCAATCCCAATTCATCAAGTTGCTGCAAAAAGAACTCGTTGATCATTGCTCTGTAGCGCTCACCATTCACAGTAACCGTTTGGCCCACGACGTCTTCGAAGAAAAAAGGTCCGATGACTCCTCCAGCGAAAACAGCACACCATAAAGTGACTTTGAGCGGGTGTAATGGCTCTTCGTGGGTTACACGCGGATTTTCAGTGCCCCAGAAGCGTAAATTTTGCTTATTTACGTACCCGCTAAGATGGAAATGGGCATCATCACTCATGATTATTTTTGATGAAAAATCATCTTCCTCTTGGTGGTGGCAATATTCCGCGTTCTGGAGCAGTGTAGCGTAACATTGTTTATAAACGTGTATTTCGCATGTGTTAACTACACAAATGTCAAAACAGAACTGACATTAGGGGCCAATCGCAAAATTTATAGCATTTTCTGATAGGAGGATTACTTTTGCGCCACCTTGTATATACCCCGTTTTCAAGGACGTCACTATCTTCAATGTATTCCGGCACATTTTCTCTTATTTCTACAGATGGCAACGCATTTCAATTACAATAGGCCGCACAGTCTCCAGTTCACAGAAAATTTACGAAAGTCTTACCGCAAAAACAATATATTTCATGACCTCAACCAAAGCCCTTCAGGGTTATACTATATAAGTTTCATAGCCCAGATGTCGTATCCGATAGTGAAGTCGAAGAAATTCAACCTCAGCCATCATGTCGATACAACAATGTACATCCATCCTGAAATAATTTTTGTAATCCTCGTCAGAAGTTGGCTCCAATTTTTTTTTAAGATGAGTGTGGGTATAAATTGGCCGTTTCTTTCTCCATTCCTTAACCCAAAGATTTTTGTTTGCTTTTCTTTTCTTTTTCATTTCTTCCTTTTCATCTTCCTCCAAAACTTGGGCAATTAAAACAGCAGCCGAAAATTCTTTAGGCATCGCGCCGAAGTGTTCTGCTTGAGAATTAGTGTTGAGACTTGATATCGTCCCACATGTTGGATCGTTCGAAAGCTCAATCAAATTGTCCTGTTAGTTTTCCATCCAACTTTGTCGTCCAACATGCGAAACCCCCTGTTGATATTGCTATCATCCAAAATAGCGAAAAGTGGCAAAAGCGCAGCTCAGTTTACGAACTCACAATTTTTCAAAATCTGTATCGAAATTAAGATTTTTGAACAAATGTGAATATTATTGCCCATCGACTGCGAAGTCATGGGTTCGACTCCATGACGGGCTCATATTTTTTGTCATAGTTTATTGTTTTCATGATTATTTATTATTTTTATGTTTGATATTATTATTTTACAGTTCAATTTCAATAAATATAAAAGGAAGAAAATTGGTGAAGTTATTTAGCTATTAATTATTAATTAAATTGAAATTTAAAAAAGTTAAATACAGTATTCACATAATTTATTCTCACCGCCTGTTGAGAATTTTATCGACTTTTCTATTTTACTAAACCTTCGAGTAGCAATTATGAACAAACCCGCAGAACGAAATATCTAATTTCGTGCAGTCGTTTTTGCGTTTTAAGCATCCGAACAAACCAAGATTAATTTTTATATAGTACTTGTTGCAGAGCATCATGCAGTTTATTGAGGCTCTCGCAGCACAAACGCATGAAAAGCTAACGATCAAGCAATGCATGGCATTGTGGATGATTTTTTAAAAAACTTAACACTTTAATTAAAGATACTAATTATTGAAATTTCGTAAATATAATAACCAATAAACCTTTTGTAGCACAAATGTGATATTTTAAAACTTATTTCAAAAAAATCGGACCAGTACTTTTGGAGTTTTGCGGACACAAAAAATTTTCACTTTCATTTTATATAATAGTATAGATATAGATAGATATAGATATAGATATAGATATAGATATAGATATAGATATAGATATAGATATAGATATAGATATAGATAAAAATAGAAGGGCTGTAACTCCCAGCATATATAAAGAGTTCCCCGCCCATTTGTAGTACAGTTGCCAACAGTGACCATATGAACTAAAGTACTAAATTTTCGTCTAATAAGATCCAAGCCGTCTGAAATATAAAATTTTCATTAATTTTTGGGCGGTAAAAGTGGGCGTGGCGAAAAATGTTGATGTACAAACCATGGTAGGGCCAAGAAGAACACAACAAAGAAAACCCCAAGCAAATCGGACGCTCCGTTCTTGCGTTATGGAATTACAAACACAAATCCCAACATTGTGGGCAAAAAATACCGAAATCCCCAAAAATAAATTTTTTATTAAACTGATTTATATTGATGTTTAGACATAAAAGCGGAAAGATTCTTTTGGTGAAAAGCTTCACCCCACCATTTTTCAAAAATCGAAAAACAAACATTTTCTAAGTATCCCCATAAGTTTTTGCCAAAATCGAAAATGTTCCAATATTTCCAATATTATAATACATATAAATAACTTTTAAAATTTGACCAAGAAATTAACGGGAAAAGTTATTTAAAATTAGTTTTTACTTTGTAGTGATTTTGAAGTCGGTTTTTTTTTTGTTAAAAAGTTTTTTTTCGCAGTGTACTGTTTACATACACAGTTGGGATAATAAACTATTTGCGCCAAAAGTTCTTCTCTTATATTCTGTATGCAATATAATTGAAGCATATAATTATGTATGTACATACGAATTTACCGTTTGGTTTGTCTCTAAACATATTTTTAATGGTCATTTAAGCAGCTTAGTTAATTTTAGCAGTTAAGCTTCTGCGTCTAGTTGTGCATTTTGAATTATTTTGTAAATTTTTTATTTTATTTTTGTCAATTTTAGTTTGCTGTAAATGTTAAACTTAGTGTAAATTTTATTTTTAAAATGTTAAAGTGCAAAGTGTTCTTAAGTCGCTGTATGCGTCTAGCGTTTTTTCTAATACTCGTTATTATTGGAATTTTAACTTGTGTAGATGAAAGTAATGCTTTTTCTGTGAAAACGCTGAAAAAACCTGTTGCCAGCAATAGTGAGAACATTATCAAGACAAGCAAGCAGGCAGTTACAACAGAAGCACCAGCGCCAGTGGAGTATGAGGAAAGCAATGGTATGATCCCTTTAATGGTTACAGTTATTTAAAAATTATTCGAAGATAGTTTCGTTAGATCCCTAACTAAACTTTATTGATTTTTTTTCAGTAAATACTAAAACGCACACAACCAGCCTGCTGCAGAAATGCGATCCCTGTCCGGAGAGCATACTCTGTGTACCACAAATTCAATGCCCCGCTCATGTACGCATGGCTGATCATGAAAAACCGCAAGTTTGTGATCTGCCAGGTGGTAAGTTTGGCTTCTGCTGTGTCACGGGTCAAAATCATACAGGTAAGCATCATATTAGACCTCGGTTGCTCGACCTTATTAATTTTCTCCATTATGCCATCATCATGCTTAGCTGCCCGCGCGGATATTGAACGCACTCTAGAGCCAAGCTTTTTACCCATGAATGTCATTGAAGAAGCGCGTTTGCAATTTGAGAAACTCATGCATCACATTAAATCACTGCCAGTGCAACGTGGTCTGCCGGATTTTATGCATAACATGGTATTCCATTCATCACCACAGGAAGACTTACAAAATTTTCATCTTTCTAACTCTGCCATGGAGCAAGTCATCACCAGTCAAGTGTTCACGAAGAAGTAAGTGCAGAACGCCAACAATCAATTTTCTCATAACTTTTCCTCTCTCATCTTCACTCATTTAGGGAACATATTCCCGTTGAAGACATCATCACTAATAATATAAAAGTGGAGTTTAGTCACACACCGTTAGCTCATCATTGTGCCAAGCCAAAAACATGTCGCAATCCACGTGCCCCCTACCGTTCCTTCGATGGCTCTTGCAATAATCCTTCAAAACATCATTCGCACTGGGGCGCTGCTGGTCAGCCTATGGAACGCCTATTGCCACCTGCCTATGAAGATGGTATCTGGACGCCACGCACTCTCTCCGCCAATGGGGATGCACTGACAGGCGCTCGTGAGGTTTCACGCATTTTGCTGACCGATGTCAATCGTCCACATCCGAAACACAATTTGTTGCTAATGCAGTTCGGTCAGTTTATATCGCATGACTTTACGCAGTCAGCTTCGGTGAGACTAGGTAAGCCAGCAATTATAGAAAAGAATTTGAAATAAATATTGAGTTTGTTACTTTATAAGTTCCTGAGTATCGTAAAAATTATTTAATCAATAACGAAGCAGAGTTCGTCGTCTATGCCTTATAATGAAGTTAAATCGAAAAACGAGTTCTCAAATGAAGTTCTAATGAAGTAATGTGCGTACAATTGTTGTTGGAAATTTAAATGCTTTAACACGTTTCAAAACTCGTTAAATCACTGGTTTGTGTTCTTGCTAACGTCAGAAAAGCTTTTTTTGCTTTTTAAACGCAGCCAAATCTGAAATGAGCTTTTTTCAGATTTGACAATAGCAAATGACACAGAGTGTTTCGTCGCATTGGCAAAAAAAAAACAAAAATTAAAATTTAAATTGGAAATTGGCAGAGTTCTTCAACTGCGTGAAGTTAAATTCGTAAATACGAAGATAACTTAGCAAAGACACAAACAAACTACACAACGAAGTTAAATTCGTAATTCGTACGAATTTATCTTTGGGTACAAATTTTACTTTATTTGTAATGAAATCACTGTGACATAAACTTGGAAACACAGAAAAGTTAAAAAATTTAGGATTTTGGCAATTAGAAACTTGTTAATGCTAAATTTCAAATGGCCAAAATCCTAACTGTGCCACAATGAGTCATATATCATTGGAAAGGTGCATCAATTACCTGTCCATTGGTATGCATATTATAGGAATTGTGCGTTTCAGATTTTAGGATTCTGTCATCGAAAAGTAGTACCATGAACCTAACATTTACTACTTTTAAAAAATTTCCATTGGCCAAAATCCTTACATGAAATAACTTATTTGCATTTGTTTAAATTGAAAAAGATTTTTTATAATTTTTCATAAATTTTTCAAATTTTCTGTGTTTTCAAGTTTGACATCAAGTGATTTTATCTATACTCTATACTATTATATAAAAGAAGACTCACGTATGTTCGGCTGCGAAAAGCTTGAGAATGGCAGGCGCTATTTCAAAAATTCTTTTTCTCTAGGATAGCTATGGTGCCCAGTTGGGACATGGGATATATACATTTTAAAACCATTGTTTAAATAATTAATTAAAATTCAAAGAGAATAACCATACAATTTCTTTATTCTTATTCTCAGAGAGAAAAAATTTTCTCATTAAAGCTCTGTGCATCTCAAAAAAAGGTTGTGCCCAAAGCTAATAAGGTAGAACATATGTATATGTAATACTTCTATATTCCAACTCTGAAATCGAAGAGAGACAGCCATAACAACATAAGATGTTGCTGTTTGTGTTAGTATATTTGAATATATGAAAATTACTACACAAAAAATAAAAAGTCAAACCGTCACAGGGGCGGTTGTTATGAAAACGTTTGCCTCAAACATATAAGAAAACATATCATATTTGTTTTTCCTAGATCACAGGTACGCACCATTATAAAACAATTATAAGAACTCCTGAAATATGATTAAATTTAAACAAACAAAATTTTAATCAAAAAATTCAAACAACAAAAATTTCAAATAAAAATTATTGGCAATGGAAGCACCGCTCCTGAGTTTTTTTATTTTGAAATTTAATTTCCTCTATATATTTTCTCGCTCATATAACTATATATCAGCACTCTAATGTTGACGAATATATGAGATAGAACAATATTTCAAAATCGCTGTGAGACAAAAGCTCTATTTTCAAACTCTTTTTGAGCATCATAAATAAAAGTCAACAACCCAGCGGGAAAATGAGAATTGATTAAAAAAAAAAAATCGTAAATGGAATAGATTCTTTTGCTTACATTTTAGAACGTATTCCAAAGAATATATAAATTAAAGCAAAACATATGAATTGGAATATATCAATCAAAAGTTTATATCAACCAATATATCAACGAATATATCAACCAAACAAATTTTGGCATAAGTGAGAAAAGCAACAATTTGTTTTGATTTGTTTTCTCATTTCCGAAAATGAATACTTTTTATTTAAAAGAATGCATTTAAAAAGTGAATAAAAGAATCGATTTCTGTAGCTATTCATATGGAAGCGGGAAAGGAATGTACTACTATTTGTAGGACGTCAGTGTCCCATCGGCAAAATGAAAATGGATTCTAGAAACAAAAATCGTAAATAGAATGAATTCTATTGCTAACATTTTAGAATGTATTCCAAAGAATATATACATTTATAGCAAAACCTATGAATTGGAATCTATCAAGCAAAAGTTTACTGATTCGTTTTTATTCCAGCCATAATCGATAACGACCCATATAATTATTTCTAATATATAAAATGTTTTTAGATTCCTTGCTTGCTTTTTTGATAAGTGAAAAACGAACTGATTCAAAAACAAATTCTGGTATAAGTGAAAAAAGCATCAGTCTGTTTTGATTTGTTTTCTTATTTCCGAAAGTTAATACATTTTATTTAAAATAATCATATATGTAATACTTCTTATTGGCAGTACACTGTACTGTGAATGTACCCGAAATTGTGGCGTCCGTGGCGTAGTTGGTTAAAAGTCCGTGGCCTCTATGTCAACGAACCTGGAGACCCAGGTTCTAATCCTAGCAGCGACAAAAAATTATTTGAATTAAAATGATTTTTATGTACGGCCGCCACCTCTCTGCAGACAATGGCAAACCTCAGAGAGTAATCAAAATGCCATGTAAAGCTAATTGAGAATAAGAACATTCCGTTCATCGCCGTTCGGAGTCGCCGTTAAACCTGTAGGTCCGGTTCTCGGTCAATTGTGTACAAACTTAATAACACTCACAACACAATTGATCATAAGAAGCTAGGTCAAAGTCCTTTCAATGGCTAAAATGACCAGTTATTTATTTATTTTTGGTTTTTTTGTATGTACTCGAAATTTAATTTTATAACAAAAAAACTCAGGAGCGGTGCTTTCATTGTCAAAAATTTGATTTAACATTTCTGTTGTTTCAATTTTTATGGTTTAAATTTTGTTTGCTTGAATTTTTCTTTTTAAATTTTTATCATATTTCACGCGTTGGTCTTATAATTATTTTATAAGGGTGCGTACCTATGATTTATGCAAAACAAATATGTATCCTTTGTTTTGTTTTATGTTTGGGTAGACATTTTTCTTAACAACCGCCCCGTTGACGTATAGTAGTAGTATATTCAAATATACTAATACAAAAAACAAAATCTTATGTAGGCTATCTCTCTTTGATTTCGTAGTTGAAACTCATTAAAAATTTAGTTTGCTGCCAATATTGAAGTATTACATACATGGTTTAATAAATAAGGTTGTCGCATGGGTGAGAGCGAGTTTCAATAAATGTCGAATCGAATTTGACAACTCATATAAAATCTGAATGCGTAAATTGATAACATGCAAAGCCGATGAAGTTGTTGTTGTAGCTTTTCATTGATTTTGACAATTATGTGTACTGAGAGGAGAGTACGATCAGCCACGAGACAACCTAATTTATTCAACCATGATTACATATATGAAAAGAATCTATTTAAAAAGTGAAAAAAAACGATTCTGTAGCGATTCCACTTGAAGCGAGAAAAGAATATACTATTCTTTGTAGGACATCAGCATGTTAAAAATAATCAATTCTAGAATCTAAACTGGAGACGAGAATTGATTCTTTTTTCATATAAAATTGCATCTTTTTCCCGATGGGGTGTTAAAAATAATCAATTCTAGAATCTATATTGGAGAAGAGAATTTATTCTTATTGGGAAGGTCCACAAAAAAGAAAAAAGAAGACAGCAACATGTATTGAGTGCGGTACCAATGCTGCCACCTTTTTTAATGCAAAAATACTGCCACTTTTATAAAAGCATCGACAAAAATTCCGTGTCGATGTTTTGTTGAAATGTTTTGATGAAATTTATCAGCTTAAACGAAAGATATATTTAATTTTAAAATAACAATTTTCTAAGGCCGTCATATATTTTTCTTACCCATGAGCTGATATTTTTACGTATAAACGAGATTTTTATATATAGGGTATTTACAGATCCCTTCTAAAGTTGATATATAGTAACTTTAAAACGATACTTCAATCAAATTTTGAGAACCCCTACACGTAGTTCATTCTAAAATTGACACGCCTTTTGAAAAGAGAAGCTTTCTTTAATTTATTGATTTTTCAATAAAATAAAAATAACAAGAGAAGCTTTCTTTGATTTATTGATTTTTCAATAAAATAAAAATACCTTTCAGAAATGCCAGTTTGCTACGAAAAACAAACATGTTGGAAAGCAAGGAAATTTTACCAGTTTGTGTTATCTCTTTTTTACATGCAAAATAAAATCAAAAATAGTTACCACATGGCAAAATGTTTTAGAGTTAACAGACGGCGTAGTTAACACACCAGATAAAACAAAACTGTGAGTACCCCAATAGTCACAGCGCTAGGAAAAGTGAACCAATGCATGAAAAAAAAATTATCAGGAAGATACAGAAAGTTTATTACTTTAGTAATTTTTAATTACATTAGTTAGCTGGTTACTTTATTCGGATGGAACTACTAAGTCGCTCCAACACAAATCTACAATTTTACCGAAATTCAAACGGCTGTATTCATAAAAAATTATGAGCCTCTTACAAAGCCTTCATAAGAAAAAAATCGAAAAAAAATGTAAAAACATTTTTCATGTTGAACATTTCAACAGCTTTCAAAAGCTCTTTTAAATGCTTGATAAATAAGAGAATTTTAAAAATGGTTGAAACCTTCAATAAACCCTCGATAAAGCATTTTAAAAATTTGTTTGTTCTCATCTAAGCACAAAAAATATTGTCAAAAATGTATCAAATTATTTCAAAATGTATCAAAAATAAACAAAATGTCAAAAAGTGTTTGAAAATGTTTGTTTATAAATTAGTGGATTTTTAAATATGGTTGAAATTAAAATTTTTTTTTTAAGGTTTATAACACACCTCTCATAAAGCGGTTTTTGAATTATTTGCTCTCATTTGAGCACAAATATTGTCAAAAATAATTAAAATTCTTCAAAATATTTCAAACATTTGGAAAATATGTCAAGAAAATTCAAAATATATAAAAAATTTCCAAAAAAAGAAAATAAAAACAAGAAAATTTGTCAAAGATTTCAAAATATTTATAAAAAAAAAAAAAATAATAAAATGACAATTATTTCAGTGCAGATGGCTTAGAAAACTATTGATTTTAAATATCAAAATTTTGACGAAATTGCGACAAATAAATTACAAGTCACTGAACTTATCTAATACACAAACCATTATTTACACTCTTCCCACTTCAATATGAATACGGCTGTTAAATTTTAAGATTTAAAGTTTTTAATGATATTTAATATTTTTATAGCCGGCGAAGCAGC
The DNA here is from genome assembly GCA_943735915.1 of Pherbina coryleti. Taxonomy (NCBI): domain Eukaryota; kingdom Metazoa; phylum Arthropoda; class Insecta; order Diptera; family Sciomyzidae; genus Pherbina; species Pherbina coryleti. Next base: position 138,143,252 of record OX030949.1, read on the forward strand.
GGGTATTTGCTACTTACAAATAAAGTTAAATTCGTACCCAAAGTTAAATTCGTACTTTGCATAGAAGTACGAATTTAACTTCGTTGTGTTCTTTTTTGCAAAGTACGAATTTAACTTTGTACATAGAAGAAATATTGGTTTGTGTCTTTGCTAAGTTATCTTCGAATTTACGAATTTAACTTCACGCAGTTGAGTTCTTTTGGTACCAAAAAAATATTTACGCCAAAATATACACAAATATGTTTTTTCACCTTTAAACCAAGGATTTCAGTATTGACATGTATTCAGTCAAGTCTGCCTTGGTTCGAAAAGAGGTGATAGATTAGTTGGACAGAATGAAGGAACATATATAGCATGTTCTAAGTGTGGCGGTAAGCCGTAGATAGAAGAGAATTATAATCTGATCCACATGTTTTGCCCTTACCTCAGTCAATTTTAATGATAAGGCGATCCCATCCATAAACTTCTCAGCCACCCAATAAAAGTAAAAGTCATATATATTGATGAATTTTCAATATAAGTCGATTATAAGTCGGGGGCAAATACAGACAGGTTAAAATGATCACGGCCTGCCTGGGATTCGAACCCTTGAACACCTGGAGTTGCAGTCAAGCGCGCTACCACCCGACTAACGAGGCCATCAAAAAAGTTGTATTTTGACGTGACGAAGTTACGTTATACTGCTCTAGTTTCCAAAAAAGTTGAAAAATGAATTTTTTAAAAATTCATCTGCGTTTCATTGAATTGTTACTCGCTGGGTATAAGAGCTATGATTAAAAAAATAGTATGACCATAAAGGCTAATTCTTTGACTATAATAAAAAAACAAAAAAAAAATTTAATACGGCATAGGCACGTAGTGGGAGCTGCGTAAGCAACGCAACTGAAAATTTGTTACTTGGAATTATTACTCGCTGAGTATTAGTGCTAGGATTAAAAATACGATACGCCAATAAAGGCCTACTAAAAGCCCTCACAACAAAATTAGACAAAAAATTTCTGACAGCATGGGGACGCTGAGAGAGCCGCTCAAAGATCGATAACGCAACATTCATGCAGCGGCGTTGCATTGAATTTTTACTCAATGAGTATATAACCTACGATAAAAGTTTAAAAAGGAAAATAAAGTATTTATACATGGCTTTACGACAAAAATAAAAAAAAAATTCCGGCGTCGTCAGGTCGTGAATATAGCAGCTTATGTAACAGAAATGTAATATCGTTGCTTGGAATTATTACTCACTCAGGAGGAGTGCTACAGTAAATTTTGTTTTATGACAGCAGGGATGTGTTATTACGCTTCACAACTAAATTACAAAAAAAATTTAGCTGTCATGATTTCAGGGATGCAATCACATAATGCAGTAAAAATGCTACAGCCATGAAAAAACGTTGCATGGATTTTTAACTCTGTGACTACTGGTGCAACGGTAAATTTTAAGGAATGAAAACAAAGGTGAGGTCTTCGAGCATATGACAAAAATAAAAAAAAATTTGATGGCGTGTCAAAAACCCTCAGGGAACCGCCTGATGTAACGCATATGCATCACTTTTGCTGGATTAATTGAAATGAGAGCACAACCAATGGGGAAGCAAAAAAAAAGTTAAACGAAAAGCACCAACTCCAAATCCAACAACAACTCCAACACCAACACCAACACCAACACCAACACCAACACCAACACCAACACCAACACCAACACCAACACCAACACCAACACCAACACCAACATCAACACCAACACCAACACCAACACCAACACCAACACCAACACCAACACCAACACCAACACCAACACCAACACCAACACCAACACCAACACCAACACCAACACCAACACCAACACCAACACCAACATCAGCATCAACATCAACATCAACATCAACATCAACAATCAACATCAACATCAACATCAACATCATTATCAACATCAACATCAACATCAACATCAACATCAACATCAACATCAACATCAACATCAACATCAACATCAACATCAACATCAATATCAACATCAACATCAACATCAACATCAACATCAACATCAACATCAACATCAACATCAACATCAACATCAACATTAACAACAACAGCAAGAAACTTCGTCACGTCAAAACCTACGGGTGTGTCCACGGCACAGCCAACTCTTTTTTTTTTCTTAATGTTTCATTTTAAATGGTCCCTGTTGAAATTATTGATTTTTCTTTAATTATCTCTTTAAAACAATTATTTCGAAATAATTTTCAGTTCTTGCTAGCATTGATTCAATTAAATTCAATTTTAAATCCCTACAAATAGATGTATTTAAGTAATTTGCAGATAATTTTACAATAGAGCTGTTCACGTTCCGATGCAAATAGTCTTGCATCATAGCAAATAAAAAAAAAAAAAAACGGGATGGGATCAAAATTCCTCCTATACAAAATTCCACTTTTCATAATTCCCCTTTTCAAAATTTCCCTTTTTTAAAATTCTCTTTAAGAAAAGTCCCTTTCACAAAAATCTTCCTTCATAGAATTCCCCTTAACAAAATTCTCCTATGTGTATATTAAGGGATAAAACGCGCGCTTTGTTGAAGGTTTCCTTTTTTTAAGATCTTGTCCTGAGAGTGTAGAGTTGTGAAATGCAGAAATTTCGTATAAGGAGAATTTTGTCAAGGAAATTTTGTAAAGAAGAATTTTGTAAAAGAGAATTTAAAAGAGGGGAGTTTTGTAAAGGAGAATTTTTAAAAAGAGAATTTCGAAAAGGGTGAATTTTGAAGAAGAGAATTTTGGAAAGTGAAATTTTGATCCGCTACCGAAAAAAAAAACTTGTTCCTATTGCAATCGCAATTTAAAATTAATTTTACTTATTTTCATTTGCTACACCGAGGAAAAAACAATTTTCAGAAGGCAATTTGGTGCCTTCCAAGTTTTTCGTCAAAACATCGAAATTTTACATGTTTAACTTACCGATATTCATTTGGATAAATTAACTAAGTATTTTGCAATTGTAAATTATGGCTTCGACAGTTTATATTGGCGTGCTTGCTTAATCTGACGAAAATAGTGTTCAAAACCATACCATTTTGATAAAGTGTCAAAGTTTTCGATGGCTTACCTATACCATTGATAAATATGTTGTATACTTGGCTTGGGTAAATCAAACATTTTTTTTTGGCAGGGTATCAAAGTATGTGCTTTCAAAGCATGTATAAAACAATATATTACTTTGGTGAATAAGTATAAGTTTTTCATTTCCATATAACTTGGTGCCACCCAAGCCGGCTTAGGTGATTTTACTATTGTTTTTTTTTCTCGGTGTGCGTCTTTGCATAAATGCAATAACGAAAACCTATTACATACATATACTTACATTTATTTCGAACGTTCTCAAATTGAGTGTTGCAACCTCGTCAAGTTTATCATGCTTTTGCGCAGAAAATTATCTTCAGTGACGAAGCCCATTTTCCGCTATCTATGGTTACGTCAACAAGCAGAACTGGGGTCCGGAGAATCCAAGAGCGCTCGAATAGCATCCCATGCACCCACAACGATGCACCGTTTGGAGTGGATTTTGGACTAAAGGTGTCATCGGATAATTCTTCTTTGAAAATACAGCTGGAACCTTAGTTTCAACAGGAGGGTTGTTCCACTTGCCACACAACCAACGACACATGCACTTGTTGCAAACGAAATTCTAAGGGAAGATTATCTCACACTGAGGTGATGTCAATTGGCCACCGAGATTTAATGCGGTTGGACTTCTTAAAAAATAAATAAAAATAAATACATGACCATTTCAGCCCTTGAAAGGACTTTGACCTAGCTTCTTATGATCAATTGTGTTGTTCGTGTTATTAAGTTTGTACACAATTGACAGAGAACCGGATCTACAGGTTTGACGCCGACTGAGAACGGCGATGAACGGAATGTTCTTGCTCTCAAGAAGCTTTACATGGCAATTTGATTACTCTCTGAGGCTTGCCATTGTCTGCAGAGAGGTGGCGGCCGTACAGAAAAATTATTTTAATTCAAATAATTTTCTGTCGCTGCTGGGGTTCGAAGTTCGAACCCGGGTCTCCAGGTTCATTGACATAGAGGCCACGCACTTTAACCAACTGCGCCACAGACGCCACACGGTTGGACTTCTTACTTTTAAATTTTCTCAAATAAAGTTTTATGCCAATAAACTTCAAACAATTTCGGAGCTGAAACGTGCTCAAGTGTGCAAGCAAGGTCGAGGCAGCTATTTGAGCAATATTGTGTCGAAATTCAATAACCTCCATATCTCTTCTTTATAATTTAATAAAATTTCGCACAAAATTTCACATTTCAACAAAAAAATGAATTTTATTAAAAAATTAAAATATCAGTGACTTTTGGGACACCCTTTATAATTGGTTAACACAATTTTTATCGATTAATATGACAAATAATTGAAGTGTTGTTTTGTTGGCTTTAAAATTTTTAAAAGAGATAAAATTCACGTGCCATTTATAACAAATGCACGCGTCTTTAATTTTGGGACACATTCAAACTGCATTCAAATCCATACTTTTATATAAAACTAAAGTGAATGTGTTTTGTTGCCGCTAAACTAAATAAGTTTTAAAATATCACATTTGTGCTAAAAAAGGATACAGGGGTATTTTCTTTACAAAATTTTAATAATTAGTATATTTAATTAAAGTGTAGTTTTTAAAAAAATCAGTAGCTTTTTATCCGTTTGTGTTGCGAGAGCTTCCATATACTCCATGTTGCTCTATACTCTATTCTCTCTTTGTTCTCAGCAAGCACAACACATTAAAACTCCAAGAATGATAGAAACAAGATTACGCATTCCGCAGTCCCGTTATCTAATGCTCTCTTTCTCAACTGAGTGCATGACGTCACACATTACTTTTGCTTGACAAAAACGAATGCAAATGTGCGATCTCTTAGGCAAATTGACGAAATTGAAAATAAATTCTTTCGAAAAAGTAAAATGAAAATATCTTCTCTTTTGTATAAAAAGATGAATATTTTCGTATACGAAAAATACGAATTTTTTAAACTTTCAAAATTTGTATCTCCTAAACTATTCGAGACTGACAAAATTTTATTGTACCAATGGGTTAAGGAGGTCTTTATACACATTATAAAAATAAAAAAAAGGCGTGGTTGTGGGAGTAAAATTATTCCAAAGTGTGACAATATCGCTTGTGACGTCATGCTCTCTCTCTCTCTCATTTGCGGAACGCCTAATCTGGTTTCTATCATTCTTGATCATTGGGTATGGGCTCCACTACATTTAAAGCTTCAGTGTTGTTTCTGTGATTTTCCTTTGTCTTTGATTTGTTGTTGCGTTTTGTGTTACTACATAAATCTTTACTCTCAATTCTTACTCTCAACGCTCCCAGAGCGCTCTCTGCCCATAGCTGCTTATCATTTCAGACAAAGCATTCCCTCAAACGCTATTCCTCAACTTGAGGTGGAGTTAAGGGAGATTTGAGATAATATTTTTAACTTTGTGGCATCACTTACTTATAAAAAAAAAAAATTGGCCATTTCAGCCTATAAGGCATATTCTCAAGAAGCTTTACATGGCATGATTTACTCTCTGAGGTTTGCCATTGTCTGCAGAGAGGTGATGGCCGAAGAGAAAAATTAATTCAATTGGAAAAAATTTCTGTGTCAGATGGAACTTGAACCAGGGTTCTCTGGCGTATTGGTAACGCACTCTACCCAATGCACCATGGTATCACTTATTTACATTTGCAAAAATGTAAGTCTGGCAACAACAGTCGATTACACGTTTTATTAGGTGTGTTCATGATACAACTGCAAGGTAGGCTCATATTGGAGAGCAGGGTGCGCTATAACTTATATTTTAGACTTGATATATATATTTTAATTTATAAGCGTTTTCTTTAAATTAAATCAATAAATTTAAACAAATAAAAATTATATTTAACTATTTGATACTCTCTATAGAAAACGGCGAGTCCGTGCAATGTTGTGCACCCGATGGCGCAGGTTTTTTACCGCGTGAGAAACAGCATTTTGCCTGCATGCCAATTGCTATCGAAGCTAATGATGAGTTCTATGGCGTATTTAAGCAGCGTTGTTTCAATTTTGTACGTTCCTCTTTGGCCCCAAACACCGATTGCAAAATGAGTTATGGCAAGCAGCGCAGCAAAGTCACCCACTTTTTAGATGCATCACCTGTCTATGGATCAAGCCTGGAGACGGCACGTCAGTTGCGCAGATTTCACGGTGGCAAGCTGCGCATGTTCGACGACTTTGGGCGCGATTTACTGCCGCTGACCGATGACAAAAATGCTTGCGAGAGCAGCGAACCAGGCAAAACCTGTTTCAAGTCGGGTAAACATCTGCTATCTTGTTGTCACTTCATTTGCTTCACTCATCTAAATGACACTTTTTCTTCTTTCGCAGGTGATGGACGCACAAATCAGATAATATCGCTTATAACCATTCATTTGTTGTTTGCACGTGAACACAATCGCATCGCCGACATCTTGTCGCACATTAATCCAAACTGGTCGGATGAACAACTCTATCAGGAGTCGCGTCGCATAGTCATCGCTGAGTTACAGCACATCATTTACAATGAATATCTGCCCGCCCTTGTGGGCCCCATGCAAATGAAGCGCTTTCGCCTCGTACCCAAACATCATGGCTATGCCGATGACTACAATGCCAACATTAATCCTGCCATTACGAACGAGTTCTCGGGTGCTGCTTTTCGCATGGGCCACTCCAGTGTCGATGGCAAGTTCCACGTGCAGCAGAGCAACGACATCGGCGAGGTAATCGATATACCGGATGTCATGTTCAATCCGTCACGTATGCGAAAGCGTAGCTTTTACGATGACATGCTGCGTACGTTGGTCGTGCAGCCGATGCAGAAGGTTGACAGCTCAATAACACAAGGGGTAGGTCTTGCCATTTTGCTAGTTTGCTAGTGTTGAGTTATTAAGAGTGACCTTGACTTTTTCATTATATTTCTTTTTGCAGCTAAGTCGTTTCCTGTTTCGCGGACACAATCCATTTGGTCTAGATTTAGCGGCACTAAATATACAACGTGGTCGGGATCATGCGCTACGCTGTTATAATGATTATCTCGAGGTGATGGGTCACCGGAAGATACATAGCTTTAGTCAAATGCCAACCGAAGTAAGTGTTAATAACAAGCGTTTATTGAGTATCGTGGGGATAAAAATATCTATAAATCTACAGCTTTGTTCACAGATATAGCGACATATTTTAATTAAGTTTAAATTCAAACTCTTGAGCGGCGCTTGAGTTTAGCTAAAAGGATGTTTATTACCATGATGAATTGTTTCTGTTATTTTGCTCCTTGTAATTCATGGAGATTTAATTTCACTTTTCCAATATGTGATGGACTGAGAATTTAATTTATAGCCTGCTTTTTTGCTGAAATTGGAATTTATCGTTCGATAAAATCAATTTGTAGGAAGTTCTTTGAAGAATCTAAATATTTATGAGATCCAAATGCGCAAGAATCTGTCCTGCAGGGTTTTGAGATATTTAAATGGAATGCCCGAAAAATAGCTTTAAAAGTAGTTCTGACTGGGGGTCAATTCCGAAGTGTCTTTCTATGAAGAAATCAAATTTGAGATTATCTTTCAACTGATCTGATTTAACTTTCAACCTTCAAACTTATTTAAAAATTGTCAGAATCACAAAAATCAATATTTCAATATGAGGGTTGGCTTTTAAGTCTTACAATCTAACTGTCTGGCCAGAATCATATCGTGTCTATATTTCTTTGCCGTTTATTTCTATATTTCTTTATCATTTATTTGACAGCTTTTTTTCTTAATTTGATGGACCAAGAAGAAGTCATTGGGTGTCAAGTCGGAACTGTAAGGAGTTTGATCCATCAATTCCACGTTTTGAATGCTCGAAAACTCTTTTGTTTCAGCTGATGTGTGGGAACTCGCATTGTCGTGATGGATTCTCATTCGGTGTTTGGTTTTACTTAATTTTCCAAAGAATTCCGGCAAACAAATGGTTGTGTACTATTCAACGTTAACAGATCTCCGTTGCTGAAGTGGTACAGTTGCGAAATGACTGGGTTTTCTGAAAAAAATATGCAACTCTTTGGTTGAATGTGATCCGTACGCAGACGACTTTTGTCGGGTTTTGCTCATGGTTTGTCACTTGTGGTGATGTCGTTGCCGTGTTTGGAACCATCCCCATTGTACTTTTTCAGCATTTCCTGGCGCCAATCGACACGAGCCTTCTTGTGAGCAACCGACAAACTATGTTGCATCCCACGGATATTTATTATTCAAGGGGTATTAATAGTATTCGTCACATCTTCGAGCACGTAAGAAGTGATTAGACAAAAATCCGAATACATTCTTTTGTCAATGAAGAACTGGTGATACCAGTGAAAGAGTATCACTTCCAAATGGCATATCTTTTTTTGGATGGAGCTGCTACGTAAGTGGTACTAATCCCTTCATCGCATCTTTGAGCACGTAAGAACTGATTACTCAAGAATCTGAGTACATTCTTATGGCAATGAAGGAATAATATGCAGCCAGTAAGAAAAGCGAATATCCCAAGATAGTTTCTTGGCACATCCTTTAAGATTCGCCGATCATACCCCTTCACTTCGGAATGACATAACTTTTTTTATAAGGAGCTGCTACGCAAGTGGTACTAATCCCTTCGTCACATTTTCGAGCACGTAAGAACTGATTAGTCAAATATCCGAGCACATTATTTTGGCAATGAAGGAAGGATATGGATGTCGATGTCGATATGGATATAGAGTTTTTCTATTTTGTTTTCGTTTTCCACTTTTGTTTTCTATTTCGCTTTACACTTGTAACGAAGTTCCGTTTTCCGGATTTAGAGCTGGGATATTCTCGCCGGTGTCTAGCGTTCGTTACAGACAATTTAAATTATTAAGAGACCCTTTCGCTTGTAAGATGATAATTCTTTATTGACAATTCAAGATTCGGCATAATCCTTGTGGCTTATATACAAATATTATGAGTATACACACGATGACCTTAACTGGCGGTAGTAGGTGATGTCTTGGAGGCTCTGTAGCGAAGTTGAAACGTAGGTTACGGCCGATTTTGAGGTAAATAAGTACACACACGACGACCTTGACTGTAGGTGATGTCTTGGAGGCTCTGAGGTGAAGTTGAAGCGTAAGTTACGGTGCTTAGGCTAGAGTGCTCTCTGGTTTTTGTGTGACCTTGTTTCAAAACTATTAACTATCGCTGCGGCTTAAGAAATTTGGTTAAATGCCTATCGCTGCGGCAGAAGAAGTTTGATTACGATATTGGGGAAGGAAACTTAACCACCAATACGTAATCGCGGCACCCTGTGGGTGGAAACTAAATATAACCGGGGAAGGAAACTTAACCACTGGAAATATGTCTGCATAAACGGAGAAAACTATTTTAAATCCTGACAAAGAAGTTTGATTACGATATTTGGGAAGGAAACTTAACCACCAATATCTAATCACGGCACCCTGTGGGTGGAAACTAAATATAACCGGGGACGGAAACTTAACCACTGGAAATATGTCTACATAAATCGAGAAAACTATTCTAAATCCTGCCAAAGAAGTTTGATTACGATATTGGGGAAGGAAGCTTAACCATACGTAATTGTGGCACCTAAATATAACAGGGGAAGGAACCTTAACCACCGGAAATATGTATGTCTACATAAATTGAAAAGAACTCTGACTCCACAAGGTTACACTCTCCACTTTTGCGCTCCCGAATGTACGATCACTTTTACTATACGATAAACAAGAGACCCTTTCGAAGCTGTGACCGGTCTTTTATGCCTTCGCTTGTGGCTGCACGTGGCACTTTGATGTTCAAACCGGTTTTATTCGCCGACTTCTTTATGTTGCTTGGTATGCCT